>JALRMH010000005.1:239512-986526 GCA_026119935.1 Endothia cerciana
CTCGTCCGTGCGTCGGGCGGGGGGGGGGCGGGGGCGGGGCCCCCCCCCCTACCCCCACCACCCGGTGGCGTTGGCCCCCCCCCCCCCCCGCGCCCCCCGCCCCCCCCCCCCCCCCGGGCGTTGCCAACTTGGAAAGCTAGCACCCGTATTTAAAGAAGAATAGAAGACAAGCTAAAGGACCAGAGGTGAGCCCAGGCAACCCACGCACCAAGAACATCGTATTGTCGTCCCTATACCTTGGGGGAATGGAGGCATTGTGTCCCGCGTGCCCAGAACCTGAGGGCCGTGGGGGCCAGGGTCGGAAGTGGTGACCCTCCCGCGTCGACCTCGCACAAGGCACCTAAAGTGTGTTTCACCGTCCACACGAGCACCCGCCTTTTCTGTGGACAAAGACCTCTTCTCTCAGGGACTCCGCAGTGGTGTTGCTCTTGCGGTGAGATGGGGCGGGGAGATGATGGTATAATTTTTATGATGAGCTTCCATACCCATGTAGCCTTCGTAGTGCCCTTTCAGCCCTCCTCGTCCACTTATGTACATAAGTCTAATCATACCAAGACCCCGGTTCGCCAGTTCCTGCTCAATCCTCCGGCTCCGTATCCGTATTAGTAGCGCTCGTGTCGTCCTCTTCCTCCTCCGTGCCACTCTCCTCTTCCGAGTCATCGTTCTGTGCAGCAGCCGGCTTCCTCCTGGGCGGCGGTGGTGCGTTGCCCTTGGCTGCGTTCATCATGCCGGCTATGGAATCTGTATGGGGAGTTAGATCCTGTAGCCCCTCATGTCCCGTCATGACAGGACAGCGAGAAATGGACTTACCCTCATCAGGCTCGCTAATCTCATCCTCCTCCTGCATCTTGGCCGCCTTGGCCGCGTCCTCCACCACCAACGTGACCTCCATCTTCGTATCGAAGCCAACATAGCTATCGCACACGACGTGCATGACGAAAGTGTAGTGGCCAGGGCTGGGCGGCGCCGCAAACTGTGCCTTGAACATGACCATATTGTACGTGGGCGTCTTGCCGTCTTCCTCGAAGACGGGCTGGTCGAAGGTGTGAAACGTGAATGGCGGCACGGCCATCTTACCTTGCTTGGAGTCCGACAGGAATACGTGCCACCGAGGGGAGTGCTCGCGTCCGAAATAAGGGGCGAAGGCTAGCGGAGGCAGGATGGGCTTATCATATCCGGCCGTGACCGGCTTGCCGTCGGCTCCCTTGGCGGTCCGCTTCTTGCGTCCGAGGATGGCGTCCAGGTCGTCTTCTGCGGGGTCGACGTCGACGAGGTCGACCTCGTTGACTTCGGGAATGTTTTCGGAACCAGGTGGGATGATGCGGCCCTTGACGACGAGCTGGACCAGAGACGAGGGGATGATGAAGCGCTCGCCCTGAACCTTGAAGAAAGCCTTTGCCACCCGGAAGTAAGGAAGTTGCTTCGCCACGCTAACCGCTGTCTGGTACTGCTCCTCGCCGAGGCGGCCATTTCCAACAGCAAGCTTCCGTCGCTGAGCATCCGGCAGATCCATGAGCTTCTGCACCGTGGTGGGTACCTTAGAATCACCATCAATGGCCTTGGCTATCGCCGGGGTGAGGTACGGTAGCTGGAGTAGAGGGGAGGCCTCAGGGGACATGGCCTGGATGATCCTCTGGCCGGCGTGGAAGGAGGCGAGGATAGGGGCAGTTATCGAATATGCCGTCGTGATAGCGTTGAAGGACTTGATCAAGGATTCGGCGATGGGCGCAACCTCGAACTTCTGCTTCTCCAGCGTCGCATCGTCTAGCTCGACACGGCCAAGGTAGGCCCACAGCAGAGCAAGCGTCTTCCTTCGCACCCCGTTGCCGAGGTCCTCCAGCCTCTCCTTGTCCTTGACAGACAGGCCGCCTGCAAAAGTCTGCACATCGCCGGGAGCCAGGATCCGCGACTCGATCTTCGACAGCCCAGCTTCCGCCTGATCGCCCCTGAGCACCTCCGAGAACTCCTTGCCGGTGCTCAGTGCCGTGATGACGCCGCCGACGTCGGAATCCTGCTTGTACTCCTTGAACAAGCTGTTGGCGCTCTCCACGAGGACACCCTCCTTGGAGCGGGCCTGGGTGCCGTACCACCACGAGCCGACCAGGTAGGGGAGCAGGACGCCGAACAGCAAGAAGTAGACGAGCACGACGTACTTTCCGTTGCCGTCGGAAATCATCAGCTTGGGCAGGGCGATGCCGATCTGCGTGCCCTGGCGGCCGTCCGGGTGACCGTAGAGGAGGTAGTTGTTGCGCACCTCCTCATCGGTCAGCGCCTGGTAGGCCTTGGAGATGTCGACGTAGCGTTCGTTCAGCGACTCGGTCGTCTCGTTCTTGGCCGCGTCGGGCCGGATCTTGTCGGGGTGGAACCTGAGCGACAGCTTCTTGTAGGTGCGTTTGATGACCTTCTCGGTGGCGGACTATAGTAGCCATTGGTCAGTTGGAGGTGGTCAGCCGCGGTTTCTGGCAGTGGCGCATACCTCAGAGATGCCCAGGATGTCGTACGGATTCCAAATCCGCTTCTCGACCGGGACCTCCACGTAGTATATCAGATACGCCGTGTAGACCATGATGGCCCAGCCCAGGATCACAAAGAGCGTCAGCACCGGCCTCCGACTCTGTCTCCGGTCTCTGGACCGTTGTGCGTCGACAAGGTCGGCATGTCTGGGCTTGTAGTCGGACTGGATCCGGGGGAACTGCTTGGACGGGTCGCTGAACCAGCTGTTGGTCAGGACGTAGGTCAAGGGGAGCGTCGCGATCGTCGTGACTGTGAATGCAAAGAAGGGCCAGAGGTTGCCCTCGGCGTCTTTGTGACTGTTAGCCAGGCCGCACCCCCAGCGCTGCTCGGGCTCTTGGGACGCGTACCGTATGTGTAGTCGGAGCTCATGGTGAACAGGACATGTGGCGACGGTCCAGGCTGGCGCCGAGGTCTAGAAGGAAGGAGGAGGGGACTGAACCAAAGTCGCAAGGAGGATTAAGAGGCCCGGTAGTACAAGGGAAAAAAAATGGGCGACGTCTTGCGAGACCGGGGTGGAACGCGCGGGACAGGAACAAATCGGCTACCTGCGACCTCTGGGTGTGTCGGCCAGGACTTGTCCTATCGATGCCGTGAGGTTCACCCGGGGAGAGGGTTGGCTTGACCTTGACGTTGAAGTCGACGATACAACAGAATGGAATGCGGTGCAAGGGGCAGTTTAAGCTTGCTGGTGTCGCGGGAATCGGATGCCAGGTGGCCTGGGCAGGGGTCGGTCATCGAGGTGGCAGCGCGCAAGCTGAAGTGAACACATGGGCCACTTCCCGCTAATAAGGGAACAACCTAGAAAGTCTGGGGAACAAAGAGCCTCCCTCGCGCCCCCCCCCCCCCAACTTAAAGGCGCCCCCCCCTGATGGCGTATCGCTAACATGGTATTAGGTATCTACATATGTACATAGTAGTGCCACAGTACAGTAGTATCAGCCTCATCTTCTACTGGAGCTTGGTGAGGACAATGGGGCCAGGTCAGCACTAGGCCCACTGCAGGTCAAAATAATAATAAAGCAGAATGAGGGAAAGCTGACAAAATCCAAGCCTCTCGTTCCATCATACAAACAAACGTATACCACGATTAGGAGACACGTATGCAGCAGCAGACATTCTTCCCATTATTTCACCTGGCATTGGGCTCGGGGGCTATCTCCTCTATCTGTCTAAACTACCACGAACAGCTGGGCAAGGCTGGATGAACAGTCAGATGCAAGCGGGCGCCAGGCAGAGGCGGGGAGCAGAGGCGGTTGTCTCCCCTTGCTGTCCTCTGATGTCTTCACGCTCCATTGGTCCCCTCCATCCTCCCAACGCCAGAGCACCCTGTACGATGCCGGAAACTTAGTAAATGAGACAATGATAACAGACCCGTCTATACCTGGCGGACAGTAAGCCCAGATCAGACCATGACTCGTCCTGTCCTGCGTTATCCTGTTCTCCCTTGGAAAATGCTCCCGCTCTTTTCTATGCTGGTTAAATACCATCAGGTCGCCCCATATCTTCGCATGATACACCTCAACGTATACGCCGCGCCGAGTATCAACATCAGCGGTACCAATGTCTGCGGGGGAAGGAGGACGACGGAGGCAAGGATGGCCATGCCGACACGCCGAAGCTGTTGTAGCTGCCTGTCGCGCGCCTCGGCAGATGCTTCGGCCTGAGCACGCCACCACGATGCCGTGTTTCGACGGTATCCGCTGTCCCCTTCGTCTTTCTCACGTCTGCTGCCCTGTTCCTGAGCCTGCTCTTCGTCGTCGGAGCAGGCCGATGCACTCTTGTCGTCGTCCTCGTCGTCCTCGTCCCCACGTCAGGGGAAGTGGAACCCGCCTTGTGCTCCGCCAAACCCTCCTGGGTAGCCCCGTTGTCGGCCGCCATTTTGGGGGAAGGAGAAGCCACCTCCAGAGAAGCCACCGCCACCGAAGCCTCCAGCTCCGCCGAAGCTACCCGGCTGGCCAAAGATCTGGGAGAGGATCTCCGGGTCGAGAGGGACGCCTTGAGCACCTCCGCCGAATCCGCCCCCGCCTCCAAACATGTCGGACATCTCAATGTCGTCACCAGCGTCGTATCGAGCGCGTTTTCTATGTCAACCGTCAGCAGTCGGTCGATCGGGCCTCGCCGTCTGGTTGGCAACTTACTGAGGATCACTCAATGTCTCGTAGGCCTCGCTAATGTCCTTGAACTTGGCCTCCGCCTCAGCGTTGCCAGGGTTCTTGTCGGGGTGGTGCTGGATGGCCATCTTTCGGTAGGCCTTCTTGATGATGCTGTCATCAGCATCCTTGGCGACGCCAAGAATCTTGTAATAGTCCTTGCGTTGGCTCTTCTTGTGCTCGAGCTCAGCCTTGCGCGCCTCCCTCTGGGCTGCAGTATCAGATGGGTCGGCCTCCACGATCGCCTTCCACTCCCGCACCGCCTCCTCCCACTTCTCGGCGCCGCCCAGGGCATTCGCTTTGGTCTTGCGAGCCTTGGTGTAGCTAGGATCCAGCCGGAGTGCCTCATCACAGTCCCCGATCGCCTTCTCATAGTCCTTGAGTTTGTTGTAGCAGAGGGCTCGGTTCTGTAGGATTTTGGAGTTGGTCGACTTGTTTGCAGGATCCACCCCGAGGGCCTCGGTATACTTATCGATGGCAGCTTGCCACCGGCCGGCCTTGTAGTTGGTGTTCCCTTCCTCCTTCAACTTGTTCAGGCTCTTGATGACCTTCAGCCACTTGATGGCGTCTCTGAAGTCGGGGTCACAGTCGATGGCCATGCGGAGGACCTGCAGAGCCTTGTCGTTCTCGCCCTGCCCGTAGAGCCCACGAGCCCGCAGCACCAGGGCCTCGGGGTCCTGGCTGTTTGCTCGCAGCAGCTGCGTGGCAACATTCTGAGCCTCGCCGAGGTTGTTCTCACCACCCATCTTCAGATAGGCCTCGCCCCGCATCAGCTGCCACTTTCGCGGCTTCCGTGCGCCGGGACCAAGCAGCCTCTCGGCCATGTCCAGGGCGTGCAACACCAGAGACGGGCCACTCCCCTCCTGCAGGCCCTGCCGAGCCGATTTGATGTACTGCAGCATATCCTTAGCCTGCTGCAGGTCCTTGGCCGAAGGGGCGGGCTGGATCCGCTGGAATGTGACCATGGCCTCCTCGGGTTGGCCAAGATTTGTATAGATCCGGGCGAGGCGCAGTAGGGTCTTGGGATTGTTGGAATCTAGATCGACGGCTCGCTTGCAGTCCTCTAGGGCGGCTTCGTAGCGACCGTCGGACATATACGCTGCAGCCCTGTTTCCCAAGTAAGTGGCCGAATCCGGCTGCAGCTCGACGGCTGGGGGTGTCTTTGTTAGCTTGTCAACGTGTCCAACAAGAACCCCTCCCGTGGCATTTGCGTACCTTTGGTGTACTCCTCGATGGCCCGCTTGTAGTTCTTCTCCTTGAAGAATTTGTTGCCCAGGGTCTTGAAGACCTCAGCCTCGTCAGCCGGCGTGGGAGGGGGGCTGTTCGGGTCGCTCGTGTGAGGGGGAGGCGCGGGAGCGTCCTCCCTCTTGGGCGACGATAATCCGTTGGTGGCCGGAGGCGGTGTCTGGGCAGGAGTATGCTCGGCAGCCGGTGGCGACTGCTTCCTCTGGGAGGGAGAGGAAGGCGCCGAGCCGGCGCTGGGAGGGTCAACGTCCATCCTGTCGACGGAGTCGCGTGCGCTCATGGCTGACAGAGCGGAGAGCCTCCTGATCTCGTCGGGTGGGAGATTGAGAGGATGGGTGTCGGCGTCGACCTTGTTCCGCCGGTAGGAGGAGGACTTGGCCAGGTCGGAGGATGCCCTGGAAAAGTGTCGGGAGGAGCGTTTTGGCTCGGCGGCGGTGGAGGCGACGGAGGTGGGAGCAGCCGGCGAAGCGGGTCTGGCGGACTTTTTTGTGGGTGAGGAGGCGGAGGCCGACTTGGACTTGTGCAGAGACTTCAGGGGGGACTTGGTCGTCGGCGAGGATGACTCGGAGTATGAGTGGTAGTAGATGTCGTCCTCCCGGCTGCGATCGCGGCGCAGATCGTGGTCCTGAAGCTTCTGATCCTCCGGGTGGGACTTTTTTGTTTGCCTCTTGCTGCTGCTGAAGAACTTCATTGAATCGATCGGGCAAACAGGCGCTAGTGTATCCGTAGGTGGGTGGTGTGGTAGGCCGGCGGGGAAAAGATAGCAGCAACTGGATAGCGACCTTGACCTGACTGACTGACTAAGGCGCACCCGACTCTCCAGCAGTACCGACGCTGCGATTATAGCGACCTGAGCAAGGACGGCGGATGCTGGGCTCGGCAGGGAAGGGTTGCCTTGACACTCGCGATGCCTCGTCGTGCCTCTTGAGCTTGGACTCTTGCTGGCGGGGATATCCCTCTTTTTTTTTTGGGGGGGGGGGGGGGGTTTCTTCCTTCCTTTTTCTTTCTCGGCCTTTTTCTTCCCCTCTTCTGTCGGCCTCGGAGGGACACCGGGGCGTTTTGCAGGGTCAGGCTTGGTAAGCCACAATTCGAGCCTGCATAGGGACGTAGAAACGGCCAAGGTCGCGGGTGGCGCTGTAGTTCTCCTTTTCCCTTTGCAACAGGCTGGTTGATTCTTGATACGAGAGAACGAGGTGCTCGAACGTAGGGTTTTGGTTGGGAGGCGCTGGACGGACGTCGGGGGACAAGCGTTCGTCGAAGGTGAGGGCGAAGCTTGGATGTCGCAGTCGGGCTGGAGGTTGCAATGGCAGGTGCAGGTGCAGGCCACTCACTCCAGGCCGATATCCGTTGGAAGGTTTCAAAGATCAACGGTCCACGTCCTCACACCCAGCCTCTCCCAGTGCAGATGGGCTGTGGGCAGGTGGGCAGCTGAACCTTGTGATGAGGCGCGGTCCTTCTCCCCCCCCGTCCCGCAATCGCAGGGCTGTTTGTCAGATCTGTCACAATCTTTGACACCTGGGAACGCCTATATGTGAGCCGTTATATGCGGTCGTTACTGCTGCTGTCGGCGGCCACGGTCTGTGTCTGTCTGGGTGCTTCGGACGACAGTAAAAAAAATAATGAAAAAAAAAAGAAGAAGAAAAAAGAAGGCTTCACTGCAGTGGGCACAAGCAGCAGAAGTTGACAATAACAATAAGAAGCACGGTCCCAGGCAGCCTTGTTCTATCAGGGCACTTCAGGTATCACCGGCGCCATGAGAGAGCCCAGGTCCGTTTCCCAAGCGAGAGGCGAATTGCCTGCTGACTGCCTGTAAAGAGTGACATTCTACCTAGGTAGGCTTGATACGCGCCCTTTCACGCCCCCCCGGCTCATTGGATCTTCCAGTGCATTCTATGCGTCCTGTGCAATGGTGCAACCACCCAAGAGTGGCCCACTGCGTAAACACGCTGTCCATCACCGCAGGTTCAACCACCTCCATTTCGATCGGCGCCAATGAGGGCCCATGTCAACAAAGATGATCTCCACTATCCAGCATCTTGGCGGCCTGGCGCATCTCTGATGATGCGCATACCGTACGGAGCACTCCATACGGCACATCCTCTCATTCAAAGATCAATATTCGGAGCCCGATGAGGGTCTCCCCCGTCAGATATACCTGAGGCATATTCATCAACATCTGTCAATTCGCCCCCGCCACCCTTCCCCCACGAAAAGAAAATATGAAATTGCGGCCGGGACCGAAGCGCCTATGCAGGGACGTCGCACGGCATGGATTCCTGTTGGTTGAAACGGTAACATTCCGTGGCATCTAGGGCACACAGAACGTGGACGACTCTCCGGTAAAGACAGCCCTGAGTCGTCCCAAGGCTCGCGGTCTGGGATATTCTGAAGGACATCTCGAGGGTCGGGTGTGCTGGCCCCTGTAGTACCGGGGAAGCCACGCATTCGAAGGACGGACAGGACACCATTGAGGAGAGACTTCGATTCGAGTCTTTGAGTGGTAGGGATCCCGTTGTTCGAGGGCATTAAATCTGTGATACTACGTGATATGACCGTCTATCCCGGTGGCTAATAAGTGCTGAGGAGCATCAAAGCTCGACACTGACACGTCCTTGGCTTTTCCTTAGCCATCGTACATTCCTCGCTGCAATGGTATCGCCTGGCAAAATTACTTTATAGATCAAAGAGGTGGGTGGGGGGGGGGAAGGGGGGGCGCTCGCCTGATGGCATCTTCTCTGGTAGGAGGAAGTATCCTTTTCAAATGAAGAACAGACGCGTCCCTACTCGCCTTTGCGGTCGATGGACCAGCAGCGAGAGCGCCCTGGATAGTCATCGCGGGGGCTCGGGTAGTTGCTCAGTCGACCCGTGAGCCACTTTTACGACCTCATAAAGATAGATGCGCTACACGCGTTGGCCTGTTTCGGCCTCGATTGTTCACCCGATACATAATGAGAGTCTATCAAGCCCACAAGCATTCCGGGTGCTAAGAGGTATGTCTGTCTGGGATGGCCCACCCATCTGAACCCTCCAGTGTCCGAGGGACTCGTCTACCATCGGCTCGGTTCAATGCACACTGGCTAAGCAGCAGCTGCCCCCCCCCCCCCCTTACCCCGAGATATTCACACTTGTGTCCCTCAAGTCTCGGATCGCAGTCATAAAGCATGGTATCATTTTCGTATGTCTCATCACTCCCCAGTATCTTCGTGTCCCTCTTCGTGCCCGGCATTCCCATTGGCGCCACCGGCGATCGAACTCACAAACTCCTGATACCTGAAGACCTCTCCCCTCTTCCCAAACCCGCCTGCACCCGCCCCCTTCACCTTGCCACCGAACGCCCTCTTCCCGGAGAACCCAGACATGACCTGGTCTATTTCAGCGGCCGTGAGCGCCCTCTCGCCCGGCTCCGGCGCCGTGTGCAGCAAGGCGTCACGCACCTCGGCCAGATCCACCTGACCGCTGTCGTCGTCATCGAAGGCCGAGAACGCGGAGAGCAGTTCCGAACTTGGGGATAGGGAGGCTAGGCTAGTGGCGATGGTGTTGAGGAAGGTCGCAAGGGTGATGGTCTGCGGCGCGGAGGGAGGGAAGAACCGGGCAACGTCTGATGCCGTGGAGGGCAGTCCTGTTGCGAAAGCGTTAGCGACGGCACAGAGGTGTGTTGGCGGGTGAGGCGCAGGGTCCATGTACCAAGTTGGTTCAGCATATCAGCAACATCCTCCCTGTTCACGGATCCGTCGCTGTCCCGATCCAGTATCTGAAAGCCCTCCCGCAGCGTCCGCACCTGTGCAGGCTGCAGCTGCGACAGAGCATTTCCGTGGCCCATCGCGTTCGACGCGAGAGAAGCGCGCTGGCCTCTTGGCGACCCGTACGTCTCTTCTGAAGGACGCCGCTCCGCTTGTCCCCGCGGGGTTAGACTATCCGCCGTCCCGGTCGGCGTCGACGAAGTGCTGCTGGCCGCAAACCTAGAGCTGTTGTTTACCTGGCCCGCTTTCGGTGTGGACTGTCGTAGAGGGGAGGATGACGCCGGAGACTCTGGTCGACGGAAGGGAGAGCTGCGTGGGGAGGTAAGACCTGCTCCTCCTCCGAGGGAGGAGGTCTTGATATGGCCTGCGGGCATAGCCTGGTTAAAGTGGAATTTATTGTTAGCCTTATGCCCTTTGGCTATGTCATAGCATGTGGAGTAGACTCCATCGCGAATCATGGATCACACGCACCATCATGCGGTCACAGCCAGGTGTTGACGTTAAATCGTTGGGCTCCGAGGCGGGTAGCTGCCTTGACGCGGGGCCTGTGATGATTCGGAATGAGTTTGTCGTCTCCCTTTCTCGGTCGCATGTAACCAAATAAGGCGTTCAAGACGTACTGTACCGTTGGGTGCGTGGCTGGGAGCGGAGGCGGTGATCTGGAACCAACCCAGCGCGCTGAGGTTGCGTAAACAAGGCTGGGCGGGCTAACCCAGCAACATCGGGTACAACCGATCCCCATGGGCAGGGAGTCCTTGTCCTGGGCGGGAAGCTTGGGCCAGGTGCTGCAAGCACCTCCTAACAGGGACCAGGCATGTCTTACGAGGGGGGGGCCCCCGTGTCAGGGGCCCGGCCGGTGCTTCTACAGGCATAGTCTCGTCGCCTTGAAACCCCCCACACCCCCCCCCGTCCAGCGAGCCTACGCACTACGCTGACTTGATTCGATATTTAATCGCGATCCTTGTCAGGGGGGAGGAGTGGAGAGGCAGGCAGATCGATAAGGGTCCGTCCCTCTTTTCGCGAATTCGTCCCAGTGAGAGGGGGGCAACAGAGCACCCTCCCTGCAGTGGATAATGACAATGTGAGAGGGAAGTGGGAGCGGAAGACATACAGCAATCTGTTCATCCCATCCGTCCTCGCATCCGGACGTCCGTTGAAGTTGCAGATCATGTCTCGGTTTGTTACCTCCCAACGCATTGACTCGAATCCGATGTCGTGACCGTCGCCATCCTCAACACGCAGCATCCAGGCGATCCTGACCCTTCAGCGGCTCACTGACGACCTCGAACTCTGTCCGATGGGAGGTTTTTCTGTTTTTGGTTCCGTTTCCAACCTTGACGCCCGGCGTAACCTCGATTCTTGGCCCCCGCACCGCGTGCCAGTTGCAATTGCTCCTCGACCCGGCTGTTGGCCCTCCGAGTCCTGATTCCAAACGGCCACGAGTGATCCTAGCTCGTCTGAACTCCTCTCCCCTCAACCCTCAGTCCTGGCGAGGCGAATCGCGGTCGCACCTGTCCCTACTTCAAACCGGCGCACGTTGAAGAAGAAAAGCAAAAAGAAAAAACGACAGGAAGCTTCCTTGAAGGCGGTATTGGAAGTGCGCATCTGACGGCAGGTTCTGCCACTCAGGAGTCGCAGGGGAATTGCGTTTGGCTGGCTCGGTATCCGTGATCAGTGATCCCCTCGCCTACTCCGCCATCAGCTTTCCGCCGCTCTCAGAAGCTGTCTCGTCCTGGCTGGATCTTCTGCTCTACATCCTATTCGGCGGCTCAGATCCAGGGCGGCACCACCGGCAGAACAAGTGTATGCGAACCAGAGTTGCCGGCGAACCCATACACCCCAGCTGAGGATCTAGTTTTCTGGCTACCCAGACAGCCGCCCCTGCCTTATAACGAACGAGTGTCCCGACACGTCCCAGAGATACGACCTCGCCCTGTAGCTATTAGCCGGCCTCGGTCATCGAACCTGCGGGCCGCCTTTCGCCCTGGACAAATACAAAGGAAGGGGGACGGAAATGGCCACGGCGCAGACGGCGCAGCCTTACCATACACAGAGATCTGTCCACGCCAATGGGAGCTCCTCGACACTGGAGCATATGCGAAGGACATCGCTAGCCTCCATCATTCCGTCGTCACGTTCCGCGTCTCAGATGTCGCACCACTCCTCGAGGCCCTCGCGGTCGCCCATACCGCCGGTCGTCTTCGCGGAAGGCATGACTTCCGAACCAGACCGCACGTCGGACCCGAGTTCCAAGTCGAAGACGCCCTCGACGGGCACGGGCATCTCGTCGCAGCACTCCTCGCTCTCGGGCAGTAGCATGGTGCACATGCCACGCTACAATCCGGAAGCCCACTCTCGGCGGAGGCTAAAGTCACAATATCCACGCGGGTCGACGGAGAATCATGTCGAGTACATTTTGGTTGCGTCCTTCGATATCGATCGGGGGCCGGTCATGGAACACCAATACCCAGTGGCTATCACCGGCGACGAGCATATGTTGGCAGAACTCATGTTGCCGGACCAGGCGCACATGAGAAATCAGGATTGGACCATATTCTTCTTACACAAGGACACAAGTCAAGAGGAGGAAGATCAAGAGAAGCGCGCCAAAGACAAGAGGAGAAGAAAACGGCAAAGAAGAAGAGACAGGGCTGCCGGAATTATCCCTGAGGACGCCGAGGACAACGGCGAAGACATTGAGGACGATGAGGAGAACGACGACCTCGACGACGACGACGACGACGACGACGACGACGACGACGACGACGACGACGACGACGATGAATCCACAGATAGCGAAGCCGAAGGCGGCGAGGGGCCGCCATTGGTTTACGTATTAAACTTGGTCAACACGAAACAAGACAAGACAGTGAAACGAGGAGCGATAGTGAAGGCCATGGCAATCTGCACAAGGCACCCGTTCTTACACATATATAAGGTAAGCGACGGTCGTGAATGTTCATGAGGATGGGTCTCCCCTGCCTTTTGAGCAGCTATCTCTGCATAAGATTATCCCTCGTTGTAGGAATGGTACTGACACCCGCGCAGCCCCTCTTATTATTAGCTCTGGAAGAATATTTCAAGTCACCGGTACCAGAAACGCTGGCCATGCTCTACGATTCGGTGAACGCCATGGACCTTTCCCTGATGCCCAGGCTGAGTCATCTCGAGAGGCAATTGTTGCAATCCAGTGAAAATAAGGATCTCTTTGTGGAGAAGTTCGAGAAGATGGTGCAGATGAGGATAGAGGAGAAACAAGACGCGGGAGGAGCGGACCAAGCTTCCGTGGCCAGTCGCGACGCAACAAAGAGACCACAGATATCTCGCGCCGGCACAAAAGCTCATCTCGAAGGGACGGGCCAATACTCTGTGCCCAGGGACACGCACGAGTTCGAGACCAAGGTCATGTACAAGGGCATACCAATACCAATCAAGGTGCCCGTGGCCGTCATGCCCGAGTCTGTCGGCGACTTTTCCCTCATCAAGCTCATCCAGAACTTCTCAGACCCGCACACGAAACAACCACAGCCATTTCCACCACATGCACACCTTACCACCAATGGCCCGACAACACATCCCATCATCGTTCTCGCGAACGCGCTCCTTACGCAAAAGAGAGTCATCTTCCTCGGCCACAACATGCCCTCGGGCGAAGTCGCTGAAGCTGTCCTGGGCGCGTGCGCCTTGGCATCCGGCGGCGTGCTCAAGGGCTTCACGCGGTATGCATTCCCATACACCGACCTGACCAAAATCGACGACCTCCTCAAGGTGCCTGGGTTCATCGCAGGTGTCACGAATCCCACGTTCGAGATGCACCCGGAGTGGTGGGACGTCCTGTGCGATTTACCATCTGGGCGTGTGAAAATCAGCAGCAAGATCGACCCTGCGCCGGCTACGGAGGGCCAGATGTATTTCCAACAGCAGAACCCAGGGCAGGCATCTCTGGTCAACGTGCCTCTCTCGACATCCTCGTCCACCCCGGATCTGACAGGCGACCAGGCCTTCATTGGAGACGTCTTGAAGAGCATTGCCGCTCGTCACGGGGAGAGAGTGGTCCGGGCTAAATGGCGAGACTGGGTCGCCAAGTTCACCCGTGTGGCCGCCGCGTTCGAGGAAAGTGTGTACGGCGCAAGCGCTCTGTACATCGGGGGCGATGATGGCGTAGACGAGACCCCTGGGACCGGCGTGACCAAGTTCGGGACGAACGGGATCTTGAGCGGGCACGGGTATGTCTGGCCGGATGAGCTGTCGAAGCAGAAGGAACTGGCGGGCAACGTGACGAGGATAGAGGGCTGGAGAAACACGAGAAGTTACTACAGCTTCATTCAGGTGAGACGCTCCCGGTCCTGTAACTAAGTGTGTACACCCCCAGGCAGAATGCTAACCGAGGACAGGACATGGCCAAGCTCTATACCATTCGCCCGCTCAAGGGCCTCGACCTACACCACCTGCACGACCGCCTCCGCATGCAGCGCATGACAGCCTCGCAGACGCGCGAGATTTACCTCTCCTTCTCGCGCTTCGTCAATAGCTACGACGAGATCTGCCTCTTCCTCTCCGTGGCGCCCGAGTCCCACGCGGGGCTCTTCTACCTGGCCCTGGGCCTCTTCCACAAGGACAGAGAAGTGCGGATGAGGACGGCAGAGCTGCTGGACCGCATCGGCGAGCACGAGGCGGGTCAGCACTGGTGGAGAGGCATGTCCCGTTTCGAGAAGCTGGCGTATATGCGCATCAAGAGGGAGCTGGAGGCCGAGGCGAGGGCCAAGGCGAACGGCGAGGGCGGGGTCCCTGTGGACAGGAGGGTGAGCTGAGAGCCTCTCCCGAGAGAGGCCCAGAAGGTCTTGGCTGCCGCTCGGGAGTACGGGCGTCCGGCCACAGATGGGAGTATTGGGAGTGTTGGGGAACTTTCGGTGGACTCGCCGTGATATGTCGCTTCTGCATTTGGATGTTCGGGGTGGGATTTCTGAGCCATCTTTCTTGTTTCTAGACTATTCTGGGCGTCATGCTTGAACTTTCTGCACCTTGCCCGGTTCCAGCCCTACATATACCACCTTCACTCGTTGTTCCAGCGCTGAATCCCACAAATCTGGTTCTTCCCTCATGACCACTCCCATATCCAGAACCACCACGCGGGCCTGTAACCCCCCCCCCTCCCCCGTCTAGGCCGCCAGGAACTTGGCGGCGTGCGCGACGTGCTCATCGCTGAAGCTCGCCATGAAGAAGTACGAGTGGTCGTACCCCTCCTGGTACCTGAGCGTCAACCCCTCCAGGCCGGCCTCCTTGACGGCCCTCTCGAAGTTCTCCGGCAGCAGCTGCTTCTGCTTGTAGAAGTTGTCCCCGGTGCCGACGTCCACGAGCATGTTCAGGGGGCCCCCCTTCCACCCCCTCACCAGCTCCGTGGCGTCGTGCTTCTCCCACTCCTCCCTGTTGTCGGCGCCCAGGTACCCGGAGAAGGCCTTCTGGCCCCAGGGGCAGTTGACGGGGTTCGCGATGGGGGCGAAGGCCGAGACGGACCTGTACGCGCCGGGGTTCTTGAGGTAGAGGGTCAGCGCGCCGTGGCCGCCCATGGAGTGGCCCGTGATGGAGACGCGGTCGCGGTCGAGGCTGCCGGCGAACTCGCGGAAGACGAGGTCCGGCAGCTCCCGGGTGAGGTACGACTCCATCCGATAGTTCGTGTCGAAGGGGGCCTGGGTGGCGTCGACGTAGAAGGAGGCGGCCTCGCCGAAGTCCCAGCTGTCCCGCTCGCCGGGCAGGTCGAGCCCGCGCGGGGAGGTGTCCGGGTAGAGCACGGCGATGCCGTGGCGGCTGGCGGCGTGCTGGAAGAAGCCCTTCTCGGTGCAGTTGTCGGGGGTGCAGGTCAGGCCGGAGAGGTAGATGAGGAGGGGCACCTTCCTGTTCTCGCGGGCGGCGGCGGGGGGCAGGTAGAGGTTGAGGTTCATGGGCGTGCCGGTCGCGGCGGACTGGTGGCTGAGCTTGAGGAGGGTGCCGCCGAAGGAGGTGATGGTCGCCTTGGTCTCGAACGCCATCCTGGACGGTGGTATGGTGATGGTGGCTGCGGCGGCGGTTGGCGATGGGGACGGGGAGGTGAGCTGCCTGGCGAGCTGGGAGAGCCTGGGTGGTGAGAAGGTCGCTGGCGACGTGGAGGCTTGTGAGTGCCGGACGTTGAAGAATCTCATAAGGGTCAAGAGGGAGGGAGGAGGTTTGGAGGGGGTATCATATATTGACTCCACGAGGACCTAAATAAATATCTTGATTGCCCAGCCCGGCCCCTGTGATCTTTTCTGGCCTGTCTTTTAATCTCAATCCACCGGCGCCCAGAGATAGCTCGAGCGTGAACCCCTCAGCCTATATCGGGGCATAATTTTGCCAGTGCCAATCCAGTTCCCCCCCCCCCCCCCCGTATCTGCGGTATGGGTATCGATGGTTGGGATGCCGAGTAAACTCCATGAGGGCCTCTTGCCCCCCTCAGCCTGTCAAGTGTCCGCCCAGGCGAGAAGCACTATGTGCATCTGCCCCCCACCCCCCCCAAAACCCTCTACTAACCCCGCCATCCCAAGACCCGGTCGAGGAACCAACCCCACACGCCGGCAGCTGGCAGAGGGCGACCAACGTCATCGCAGCAGGGGTCCGGCTGCGAGGTGCTGGGACCCCTGCATCCTCAATCCCAAACGTTTTCCCGTCCCGTCCCCTCTCTGCCTCCCTCCCTCCCCCTTTGCCTGCATTGGCACACACAGACATCTTCCCAACTAGGCTCCCTCAACTATATTGCCCCAAGTCGCCCGTGAACATACCTAGTACCACCACACTACACTACTACCCATGGCCTCCTGGCCCCTTTCTTCCTTTCTTTCTTTCTTTCTTTCCTTTTTTTCCTTCTCAAACCTCGGGCGCCGCACCGCTGTGGCAGGTAAACGACTCGATCATGTTGTTCCACCCGCCCGACGTGAAGTTGGTCTTGGCGGTCGTGTTGTACGAGACGGCGCCGTAGGTGCAGCCCTCGGGGGACTCGCAGATGCCGCCGCATGCGTACATGTACGGGTAGCAGTAGAACTGCTCGCCGTCGGGCGCGAAGGTCGAGGCGTTCTGGTAGTACGGCGCCGTGAGGTTGGTGCACTGGCCCAGCGTCGCCACGATGTGTGTGCAGTCGCCGGTCGCCCCGGCTCCGTTGCAGATGAGGATCTGTCGGGCGGGGAGAGGGCATGTGTCAACAGGTCGTGCCTCGCATGGAAAGTTTGTTGATCTTCGGGGGGAAGGGGGGGCAACCGAAAGGGGTTCCCGGAGGCAGAGGGGGAAAACTTACACCGCCCATCTGGCGCTTGAGGATCGGGCTGGCTGCCGAGAGCACAGCGGTCATGAGGACCGTCAGGTAGGTGAGGAACTGCATGTTGACTTCCGGTGGGGAGGTTGATGGGAGCAGGAGTAGCCTCGGGAGAAGGTTGACGGATGGGGTTGGTGAGAGGCCGGGGCGGGAAGGAGGACTTCAAATACCAGGCGGTTCCTGAAGGGGCTGCAGAATAAACTATCGGAGGTTCCAGGGCTCGAGGTTCCACGATAGATAAAAAGATGGGACGAGTGGATATCCGTAAGACACGCAGGATCGAGGGCAGCACATAAGCGGGCAGACGGGCTCGTGCATATATCTGGAGGCTGGCTGCAGGTGGTCTCTGCCGGAGGAGGCGCTCAACGGTCGAGGCTCTTTTTTATACGAGAAAGATTGGCAGCGGCAGCACACCGACGGGATCTTCCATGGTCACCCACTCCCAACAGAATCAGGATTGATGAGCATCATTTAGAAAAAGGTGAACACCCTTGGCCCCCCGCTCCCCCGCGGCCCCCCTTCACCCTGCCAGGCCTTGTCTGTCCGTGACGTGACTCTGGCCCCCGTCAATCATCCCTCAGCTGGGCTGCTGGGGAACAGGCCACACGAAGCTGGGATGTACGAGAGACTAGTGCGCTGCCGGCAGACACAGCTGCGGGTGACGATCGTCGAATCGGAATTCGACGACTTCAAGGGAGGGAACACTGCCACGAAAGTCTACCCGTCACGAAGCCCTCATTGACGGACTTGCAGATTCTCCCTGCTCGTTGCCTGTCAGCAATCCACCCCGGGGGGGGGGGGGGGAGAGAGGGAGGGAGAGAGGCAATCTGGACGTGGGAAGACCGGTCAGCCCTAAAGAAAGCAGGGCGTGGATTCGCGATGCGCCAGGGAACAATGCAGGGCTGCCGATCCTCCCCCAAAAAGCACGAGGGCGAACCCGTCTTATCAGCCCGGCGTCACACGTCATGCAAGCACCCGACTCTTACGTCGGCCTCCTTGAGTCCCCCCTCTTTTGACCACAATTGACCAGGGACGACCGGGCTCGTCTCACTTGTCCTGTAACCGGGTTTCTATACGAACCTCGCCCGTGATACCTTCGCACGCTTTGCAAGCACGACAAGAGATCGTCGCCTTTGGGTGAGATTGCAGGAGCAGGGCCCTGGCACGCCTGAACGTCCCTTTGTCTCTGAGCACCCTTTGTCTCAGAGGCTGTCCAATGAACCTTGCAGCGGCGCACGGCGACACAGGCCATCTCGCCCCCCCCCCCCCCTCCGTCGCAGTGCACAGACAGCGTAATGAAGAGGTGCTGATGAACGATGATGTCGGTTGTGACCTCGTCAGGTAGCAAGATTGGCGTGGGTGCAACCCCCGTCGATCTTTAATTTTTTTTTTTAATGTACTCCGAATGATCTATATCTGGACCAATCACCACTTCTGCTGTCCTCGAACGCTTGCCCCTAGACCACCGCAGCTTTTCTGGGGAAACGACGATGCCACTCGGAATGGCCATCGTGGTTCTTATTTTCGGGGATCACGTTGTTCTTACCGGACATGTTCGACGGGTCACGCGATGTTGAATTAGTAGATTCTTGATGCTGGCCTGCAGGCCATGAACAGACCCGGGGTCGGCCGCCTTCATTTCGCCGAGCTCTGTCCCTGGCAACGCGCCGTACAATGCATCTCTGTCTATCGAGGGGTATCAAAATGCTAGGGGCTTCTCTCCTTCTTTTTCCTCCCTCCGTCTTTCGCAGCCATGCGAGGTCCGAAATCTGAGGAGGTACTCCCCACCGTGCTCGTATCCCGTGTGCATTATCCGTATAGTCTGTCTAAGACATCTTGGGAACGCTCTATCGGCTGGTCGGATGCTGGCGCGATCTAGCTTTGGTTGTCATCGGGCGCCAGTAAGAGGGTCTTCAGACCCATGAACCTTTGCTGTTTGGCACGTGTACGCCTTCGTTGAGTGCACTCTGGTCGGCGACCCTCACTGCTTCAACTCGACGCCACTAGCTTTGACCGTCGATGCTGATATGGGTGCCTCCTGTCCACGGGCCTTGTATGTGAGATTGATGATCTCCTTCAGCATCAACTCCCGGGTCCTCGTGCAGAGCTCGTCAACATCCGCGGACGTCAGGCCGGTGGTCTGGATGGGCTCGAGAACTATAGCGAGCGTCAGTCCCAGCAATACATCCTAGGGTCTCGCCATCGGGACCTACCTTTGCAGGGGATCTTGCCCGACTTGAAGATATAGTCCTTGGGATGCAGCACATGGCTATAGTTGGCGGCCACAACAGGCACGATGGGGACCTGCGCCTGGACAGCCAGGTGGAAAGCACCCTTCTTGAACGGTAGCAGCATCGGCTCCTTGGCGTAACTCCTGGTGCCCTCGGGGAACATATACACACTCTGCTTCATCTTGCTCATCTGGTCCGCGGCGCCCTTCATGGCCTCACGTGCGTCCTTGCTGTTCTTGCGGTCGATGAAGATGGACCCGCTCAGCGTCATGAACCAGCCCAGGATGGGTGTCTTCTTCAGGCTGCTCTTGGCCGTCACGCTGCAGTACTTGGGAAACATGCAACCCAGCATGAGCACGTCGAGCTCCGTCTGGTGGTTGCCGAGGAAGACGGCCGGGCGCGTCTTGTCCAGGTAGCCGTTGGGGTCGATTACCTCGAAGGTTACGCCCGTGGTTGCGGCCATGATGTACTTGAAGGAACGCGCGGCGGCCCATTGCGATATCTGTCTCTTGCCCACAATGCCGAGGACGATGGAGGCGGCGACGCCAAACAGGGCGGAGATGACCAGGCAGATGTAGGATGCCAGACAGCGGGCGACGAAGCCCGCCTTAGAAGACATCGGGGATAGTGCGTAGAGGGCGGTCGTGAGGGCGACATAGCCTCCCAGGAAGTATCCTAGGTACGTCAGGAAGGACATGCTCGAAGGAAATGGCCCGGGGGGGGGGGGTAATGTTTGAGAGGAGGATCTGCTAGGGCTGCTTTGAGAACAGTCGAGGTCAGTAATAAGGCTAACAGAGCTGAGGAGGAGTGGCTGTCTTCATGATTCTTGAGTCCTGGTCCGACTCATGACCTTGTCGGGGCACAGAAGCACTGAGCATGTGAAAATCTGTAAATACCTTGTTGACTTGAGTGCTATGGTGGGATCTCCGTTCGCCGGTTGCAGGTGAGGTTGGTGTGCACCCTGGTCGAGAGAGAACGAAAGGGGTGTCTGCCTGGGCGGAGGTCATATACTCTCTGTCCCTCCAGGCTTGGGCTTGGGTGAGGTGTGAAGGTGTGTGTGTGTATGTGTAGCGACGGTGTGTCAAGCCGGTCAGCTGCGCATTTGGCGCAAGTGGTGTAGTGAGGACCTGATGGAGAAGATCATCAAGTGACCCCACCAAAAAGTTGTCCTGGCTGGGGGAATGGTACGGCATAGCAGAGCATAGCGCACTAGCAACTGGCCGAGGTTCCCTTCTCCTCACAGTTAGCGCCTCTGGTTTGTTGGGGTAGTGGGCAGTGTCCCTGTACCCTCCCAGTGCCACTGAGTGCACACTCTGGCCTGGGTCCCATCACCAGGTCTTCACGTCTGTTACCGCGTATACAGTAGGTTATGGCCACAGGCATATGAAGCAAGTCCCATCAACCAGATTTCCTTGTCTCAATCAACAAACCCCCTAAAAACCATGCGAGAGACAAAGCATCTACCTTCGTCCAGGATACAAAATAGGAGGATTAGACTCGTAAACTCCTGAGGTCGAGATTCCTTCAGACACCAATTGGGAGACCCCAAGATTCCCCATAGCCATAGCCGGCATGTGGCAGTGGCCTGACACCAAAACCTTATCTGGACGTCACTTCATCCTCTAGGATGAGATGCTACTGCAGCCTTACCCCCTGGCTTCGCAGGTGCATGTCGACCCTGGATTCCTCAATCTAGGGACCAGCCGTTGACGAACAACAACAAGTACCCGGTCGCTATACATCTCCGAAGACCGAACGGTTCCAGGCTGCAGACTCCACGACATCCCGGCCTAGGTGATGCGACCGCGCAGGCCTTTTAAGATGATCCCATCGCGATAATCACCACTGCACCCTCCTCCTCGAAAATCGAACACCCAAGCTCTCGTACGCGCACGCGGCCATGGCAGCGCCTCGAAGAGGGCCGCCGGCCCAGCCACCCTTGGCCCAAAACACCCTCCCCGACCTACCTTCCATCTCTGCGTTGTTCCTCATCGACTTCGACGTCAAGGCCGGGTACACAATCATATGGAAGCAGTCGGTCCCGGGCCTCGGCCTCGAGGGCGTGGTGGAATACAAGAGCCTGCCCTCCGGTCTGCACACCGTCTCAGAGGACCTGATCTACTTCGTCCACGAGGATGGCTACGCCGGCCTGAGCGCCTTCGTCAACGCTCCCACCGACGACGAGGGCTCCCGCCACGCCCGCATGATCGCTGTCGGCGTGCTCGTGCCCCTCAGCTATGGGCGACTGGGCAGGGCGTGGCGGCATGCCGAGGGCCTGAAGGACATCGCGGCCAAGCTGGCAGTCGACCGCAAGCAGACGTGGCTGCTAGATGAGTACTGGGACATGTGCGGGACGCGGGACCCATCTCGTCAGCCTGAGCCCATCAAGGACTCACCCATGGCATCGCCGGCGCTGGGCAAGAGAGCCAATCCGAAGGGGCACGTGAGGGACATGTCCTCGTCGGAGGGAGGCGCGCTGATTCAGCCTGGGCACAGGCTGTCGCCCTTCCACCCAGCCTGGAGTCTGAACAATCTGTTGGATACGTTTGGACCGTTGATCTTCCCCATACATCGGGCTGCCTTGTTGCGGAAGCGCATTCTCTTATCCACCCACGCTCCGGTCAACGAGGCTTGCAACTTTGGTATGTTTTGCCCCCGTTCTCCCACTTCGATCGTGGCACTGCTGACTGTGCTTGAAGTATACAACATCTCTGTGCTCGCCAATATTCCCTTTTCCGTCTTCGACCTCCTAGATCCTTCCGCCCCAGCCCAGAGGCTCCGGCCCCTCTTCACTATCGGTGTCCACGACATCCCCTTCCTCATGGCCGACAGCGCCAAGAGACCAGGCCCAACGCCCGAGCAGCAGTCGAGCCCGCTCGGCGACGCCAGCTCTGGCTGGATTGCCTGTACGACCGATAGCATCATGGCCATGAAAGAGGACCTATGGGACGTCCTCATCACCATGCCCCAGGCACAACCCGCCGACACAAAGGAGAAAGTCTGGCCAACGGTCGAGTTGCCTAAAGGCATACCGGTAAAAGCCACCCAACGCGACCTGCGGCGCTTCCGCACTCTCAAAGCCGGTTTGCGCCGTGTCGCCGTCGCAACAAGCACCGCCATAGCCGACGACGACGACGAGCCCAACACATCCAACGGAACCGGAGAAAGACCGTCCGCCCTACCCAACCGCCAATCCCGCCTCTCCACCTCCTCCATCAAGACAACCTCCTTCCTGCATCACGGTGAAGACTCGCACACCCTCGCCGACGCCGCGGACAAGATCGTCGAGCCCGTGACGTGGGCCGCCCTCGCGTACAGTGGGTTCATATGGTGGGCGTCTGCAGGTGAGCAGCGGCGGTCCGACGAGACAGAGGAGGCGGCGCATGACAATGGGCTGCTGGCGGACTTGATTCCTGGTCCAACCCCCAGCAACCCAACCCAGCAGAGGAGACCCAGCGGCAGCTTCAACGTCACGGGTATGAGTGGCGGGATGAGCGAAAGCACGACGTCTCTCACCGCGCGGCGGGCGACGACCATAGAAGGGCTTGCGGCAGGCGGCGGCGGCGCCGCCGAGGAAGAAGAAGATCGCGCTCTGGTCGAGCTGGGAATCATCACATACTTCCACCGACTCACGGCTGGTGTACTCGGCACGCTAGCGGAGCTCGTTGCCGCTACCGAAGATGACTACACACACCTCGACATCTCGCGGACCCAGTCCGAGGACGAAGGTGACGAATCAGAGCGCCTGCTACAGCGGGCGGATCCAGGCAACGAGGGCGAGGGCGAGGGCGAGGGCGCTGCCTCCGACGTGCGGGTGGATAGCGAGGCGCTCGCGGCTATGGGTCTCGACGTCTGGAGTGACGCGGACGCCGCGTTCGTGAAGGAGGCTGTCGCGATGTACTTCAACCGGCGGGCGAGGGTGGAGGGGAAGGGTGTCGAGGTGTGTGGGCTGAGAGTTTGTTGATAGGTCTAGACGGATCCTATCCTCATGGACTCTTCTTTCCGCGAGTCGGGTCTCGGCTTCTCTGCCGTAGTGTGTAGACGTGGGCTAAAGCACTGTGAAAGTTCTCTACATGAGGAATTCGGTTAGTGTATCATGAGAAAAGCACAGGATTTGCAGATGAAATGACTGCGCCTTCTTCTCTTCAGGCTATACACACACACACGCGCGTAACACACCGAAGGGCTTCGATCAAAGGATCCCCGCCATCTCACGGCAAATGTCACGTAATATAGGGCATCATACACATTGCTCTAGTTCGGCACTGTCTAAACCAGACCTACTGGGATCGAGAGCTACAAAAAGTGTTTACGTTGATGATTCTGCTACTTGACGTCTTCTGCTGCCTGCGGTCCCCCAAGTCGATATCGCCCTGCCCGCGACCCAGACCTGCGCACCCATCGCGTGTGCTGTCCAAGACTCAAATACTAGAGTTCACGACAACCTTGCTCTGGCGAACAAGATCATTGGCTCTAATTAAGCAGAACGCTCGGCGATGGACTTCGGGTCTTTGCAGTCGTGCTGCCAGATAAGAGTGTCCATCCACTTCCCGTCCTCGCCATATCCAACCTTGCGGGTTTTATCCATGGTGGAGACGCGCAGAAAGCGCTCATCTCCCAGGAATTTTGGGTACCACTTGGTCTCAGGGTCCCTCTCGCCCTTAGAGGCCGTCTCTATGAAGACGTGCGAGTATTGACGGGCGTTGAAGGGTGCAATCTCGCAAGCCTCGCTCTCCTCCGGGTCGTACCACTTGTTGTCGCCCGTAGAGATCGTGTTGATGGAGCAGCACTTGGTAAGACGGCGGAGAAGAGCCCGACCGATGCCGTTGCGACGGCTATCGTTCGCCACATAGAGGTACGCACGGCCTTGAAACCGACCAACGTTGTGGCGAAAATCACCCGCGAGCCCCGTAGCAGGGATCGTGATGAATCCGAAGCCCAGAACCTTGCCTTGTTCAGGGATCCGAGGCTGCTGTTGGTGGGGACCTTGCTGGAAGCGTCGATACCGTCCCCGAGGTGGTGCAGGGACCTCTTTTCGGGCAACAGCCTCCGCAGGCGTTCCGGCGATGACGACGATGAAAGGGGTCTGCGCAGCCTTGCATTGAATAAAGATCCCCTGTAAGCCTCCCAGCGTGAGGGGCTCGTTATCCAGAGCTTGAGTGCCGTGTGCCACCTCCCAGTTGTAGATACCTAGGACCTGGGCGAGGTCATTCTGCTCAGCCGGGCGCATGAAACACTGTATCTTCAAGTAGGATTCGTTGTCATCAGCCGGTATCGCGGGTTCAATCGGTTCGATGGGTCGGATCGGTACGATGGGTCGGGCCAGCGCCTGCCTCGCCCGACCACCTGCATGAGCCCGTGTGTTGCCCGTCACGGGCTGAATACGGGGGGGGGCGGGCTGGGAAGCCGGGAAGGGCTTTGGCTGCGGTTGGCATGGCGTTGAAGAGTACTCCAGAAGCCATTGACCATGCTTCCCCTCCGCGGTCTCAAGACGACGCTTGTTCTTCTCGTAGTCAATCGCACTCCTAAGACTAGAGGAGCTGGTGAGTCGTTGCATCATCTGCTGTGGATTCTTGTTGTCCTCGGGATCGATGTGCGTATCAGAGTAGTGCACGGGGGAATTCAGCCCGCCGTTAAACGTATTAACATCACACTCTCCGTGTTGGTCAACATTCTCCTCGAGGAACTTGGCCACGGGCAGCTTCTGCATGTCCTTGTTGTTAAGCCAGGTCTCGATGTACGCCTCAAACCAGCTCTTGTTCTCCTCCAAATTTCGGTGGCCGCTTCCAAATTCCTTGAAGGCGCTCGTATCATAGAAGCCTTGGCCATCGTACGTCAGAGCGAGGTTGGACTCGTCCGCGATCTCGCCTCGGATATCCTTCGTGGGTACGTTGAGAGTAGCGCCCTCGTCACTGCCGGCGAAGTGAGCGTTGGGGTCGTTGTCGCTCAGCTGTACAGACGAGACGGTATCGGGCAGCGATTGCGACTCCAGGTCATAGCTACGCTTGGGGCGCCATTTCTTCTTTTGTGGCTCAGGCGGATGACCAACCTTCTGCATCGTCCCCTGAACATTGCCCAGAAGCTGATCACTAGCTTGCTCAAGAATAGCCTCAGGCTGGACGACGCGGGCTGACTGAATATTGTTAGACTTCTGGCCATCGTTGTATGGCTGGATGGCGGCCCCCGGCTGGGTGTGCTCGCTCTGATAAGAGCTCACGGATAGTCGCACTCCGTTGTCGCGGTCAGGGGTAGCAGGGCTGTGCATCAACACCGAACTCTGTGTCTTGGAGTCGTCCTTGGCCCACATGGATGCCATGAGACCCTTCAGTGCAGGCTTAGTGTTGCTGTTCTGGTTGGCAGGGCCGAGAACGACCTTACTCTGCTTGTCATTTGTATAAGACGGGGTGGGAGGGAACTGCTGTCGAGGCTTGATGCCGCTTGGAGAGGCTGCCTGCGTCGCAGGAGGGATGGAACAGGCCTGAGAAAGCCCCACGACTGGGCGAGAGCCGGATGGCTGTTGGCGAACCGGCTTGTTCATGCCAGTGGGAACGCAAGGACCGGACTTGAAAGCAGCCGGAACAGCGTCATTGCGACGACCATGAGTTTGCGCAGAAGCTCTAGAGTGTCGCGCCTGAGACTGAGCCTGAGCCTGAGCCTGAGCCTGAGCCTGAGCCTGAGCCTGAGACTCTGCCGGCGACACAGTGCCGAGCTCACGTTGTGTTGCGGTTCCCTCCTCAAGGTACGAGTAATGGCGAGGACTGGGTGTATCCAAAGGACCCGCGCTGGGGCTTGTGGCTAAACGCTCATTACGTTGACGGAGGAAGTAGGGGGGGAGTCCACCTTGAACACGAGATCCAGCGTCCTTCTCTCTCAAAGCCTTGGCATGGGCCTCAAGCCTCTGGAGGAACAGCTCCGTTCCCCGCTCGATACTAGATTGTCGATGATTCGAGGGGGCGGGCTGGCTCCCATCGCCACCTCCAGTCTCATTGAGGGAGGAATGCAAAGGTGCCATCCTGAGTGAAGAGGTTGAGGATACCTGTTCTTTGAGGTCATCAATAGTGGTGTCCTCGGGCCAAATGGTTGAAATAATGAGAACAGAAGGCTTACTTGGAGGTCAGGGATGTGGTTTTTACACTCTCAATGCCGATGGTCACGGCTGATGCCCCGTGAAAGGCTTTGGTAGGACAAAAGACGAGCACCTTTATGGAAGGTTGGAGTCCAAGAAAAGGAGGAGAACAGTCTCTGCAAGGTCAGTACTGAGATCAAACTCTTCTCCATGTTCAGTATGAGCCTGGGGATTCTGGTGAAGGTGATGAAGGGACGTGTGTTCGGAATAGACTTACAAATGAAAAGTAATAGCCACACAAGGGCAGGACCTGACTATGACGGAAAGACCTGGGGTCTATCAGCACCACTCAAGAATGGTGATACTCGGCAGGGAGGTCTGAGAACAACCTGATGGGGAACAGAACTGTGTGACAGGGAAAACACAAAAAGTGGGCAGGTGAATGATGAGTATCTCATGAGTGCCAGGTAGATGGGCAAGATGTGGTCTTTCAGCATGGCATCCTGCTGGTGCCTTTTCTGTCGGTAAGGCTGCTGAGATGGAGATTCACCCTTTGTATGGGAGGTCACGCTGAGACCAGCCTGGATTCGACAAGATGAAACTGTGCCAGCCAACACTTGCTTGATCAAGTTGTGTAGCCAATAGTAGGGGAGGCAAGTGGTATGTGATACCTGATGAAGGTAAGGACATCCGATGGGTGGTGGAGGGATGGTGAACAGGAGAGGGCGAGATGATGAGAGGGGAAGGATGTGATAGAGTGTTGACTGCTGGTGGGCAACAGGCAGATTGGCAATATCCTTGAAAGATTGAAACCTACCAGTAGTGCTTGATGCTGAGCGTGATCAGCAGCTGGTTGGGATACACAAGCAGGACTGTAGTTGGCAAGATAGAGTCCTTGGTGCCGACTGCTGTCTTGCTCGGGAAAGGAAGGAGAGAAGGAGAGGGAGGTTGTGAGAGATTGGGTTCAAGTTGGAGAACCAGGGAAGGTAAAAACACATTAAATTGTTCAGCTTACCTCTGCGGGGCGGCTGATTTTTTATTTTAGTGCTTGAATTTGTGTGGGGCCCTAGTCAGGTCGTCGTGATGCGCAGTCATGGTGTTGAGCAGTGAAATGCTGGTGGTGTCAGTCTGTGCTGAGAGGTACTATAAGGACAGGCACGACCTGAGGTCCGGGCAGCAAGGTCACCCAGGCATGTACCTTCCTGTACAATCCGCCCAGGATTTTGGGGAAAGCTCAGTGGTAGGTTGAGGAGGATAGGGATAGAAGAAGTATGCCCTCATCATATTCATTCTAGTTGAGATCTGCATTCTCCAGCCGCGACAATCTGGGGATGGACCACACACAAGGACTCAGGGAAGGGTCCTCATTCCTCTGAAAGCATGAGACGCAATATATCCTGGACCCTGCTGTGCGATGAGCGGTTGTCTATGGTTTTCTGTATTTCATGGTGTCTTGCACATCATTCCAGTATTGTAGCCTGTTTGTGTGCTCGTGGAAGGGGTCAACAGCAGGACTGGCAAGGAGGTTGTAGAGGGGACAGGCACCCGAGAGCATGCCTTGATTTTATGGCCCTTGATTGAGCTGTATTATAATATAATCAGTAGAGGAATCGTGAGGGAAAAACCCCAGCACTATTCAAGCATGTGAGGTGAGGGGTTTGGCTGTTGAAGTTAGGTCAGTATGTTGTTCTTGGTGATGATGGAAGCTCTGTATGCAAACCACAAGGCGTGCCCCGAACCCTGAAGCCCAAGAGCGCCTCAGTGCCTGGATTGCTCCATGTGGCCCCGAGGGTCTTCCGCTCGTTTCCCAACCCGCCTCACCCAAGACTCGAGCTCAGCAAACCTAGCCAACATGCTTTCAATATTGAGGAAAGCCAGACTGAAGGATAAAGAGCTCAGGATATTGATGCTGTGAGACCACTACCTGCCCCACCTACCGGCTTCTCGAAACGGACAAGACGCTGACGTTCCAGCCAGGGGCTTGGATAATGCGGGCAAGACGACCATCGTCAAGAGGATCATGGGCGAGGACGTCAACACCGTCAGCCCCACCCTCGGCTTCATCATCAAGACCATAGACTACGAGGGGTGAGTATGGCGAGGGCTGCTTCTGGTTCTTGGGAGATTTGCTGACCTCCTGCGCAGATACAAGTTGAACATCTGTCAGTTGCATGGTCATGGCACAAATCATCATGAGGAGACATGACCACTAAGACATTGCAGGGGATGTTGGAGGGCAGAAGACACTCCGGTCGTATTGGAGAAACTACTTCGAGAAGACAGACGTGCTGATCTGGGTGGTTGATGCCACGGACCGACTGAGGATTGAGGATTGCAGCACGGAACTACACGGCCTGCTGCAAGAAGAAGTATACCACCAATCGCGCGCCGCAATCTGACTGCTACGGTACGAGGCTGACACCCAGACGACAGAGGCTAGCCGGTGCCAGCCTTCTAGTGTTGGCCAACAAGACCGACGTGGACGGTTGCATGACGGGAGATGAGATACTCGAGGCACTGAGGTTGAAGAACATCCGGACTCACCAGTGGCATGTCTTGCGGTGCAGCGCCATAACGGGCGAGAATCTGAAGGAGGGACTGGCATGGGTCGTCCAGGACGCCAAGGCGCGGCTGTTCTTGTATTGAAGCTGACCGGCGCTGTCGCTCATGAGGATTGGGCCATAAATAACAGCCCGGAAGGATTGTTCCAGACGCATCCGTATCCAAATCAACTACGTTTTCCGGCGCCAGAGGCCACCGGCATGTACCGCCGCAGGACCCAAACCCAGGCTCGGCTGCTGCTCATGCAGTGTGAGACATTGGCACACACACCACCACACCTGATGGAGGGAGGACTGGTTTCGTTCCGCATTGGAACCATGAGTGAAAACGAAACAGCCGCAGTGTGCCACAGTAATCTGTGTTAGCGTATTTTTAGCGGGTCTGGCGGCTGAACGGGCCCTATCAAGCCCCCTGTGGACCCCCGAGGTCATAAGGAGGACACTGGTGGGGTGTTGCTGGGGTCATGGCCATTGGGTCCCGCCCACCTCATCGCCTGGGGCACCTTTGGGGGGGGGGGGAGTTGGATCCAACTCCAGAGGCCCGAGGTTGGAACAGCGGCGCCCAACTCGGATCCTTGGAAGCGACCTGCATTCGTGAATCCTGTCGGGCATTGCAATTGGGCTGGTCTGGGAACGCTAATGTAGGTTCCTTCGGTCGGTTTCTCCCTTCCAACACCAAACTAGATCTGCAGAAAGAAGATCGCGAGATTTTGAATTTGCATCTAGTCGAGGATACACAACGTCCGTCCCTGTTGACCTGCGGCTTTTGAGACAATTTACCTGAGCGCGCATCACCTGAACTCCCCCAGTCAACGCCACTAACTGCGCGCAGCCCATCAGCTCTAGCGTACAGCACACGGCTACTGTCAGCTGCATACTTCTTCTCGCGTCTGTATGCGTGTCAACCTCGTGTCGTGCTAGCCAAGCTCCACAGACCCGATGTCTTTATTGGCAGCCGGAGCCATTAGCCGACCCGTCACTGCTGTTGTCACTGTCACGTTGAATCCGATTGTTCCTCGAAGTCAGCCACTTGTGCTTGCATCTGCGCGCCCTCCCCCACGCCCCCTCCTACATCCTGCGACGCCTCCCAACAATGTCAGACGAGGTCTCCAACTTCCTACGATCGGTCGAACAACTGAACCAAGGACGTGACGAGAACGAGGAGGCCCGCTCCAGGGAGCTTGAGGAGAAGATCCTGCAGCAGAGAAGAGAGCGCCAGGCACGTCGCGAAGGTACGCATGTACGAACTATGTGTGGAAAAGAAATATGATCACTCAGACACTCGCTGAGCTGTAATCGGGTCTGGTCTCGTTGGGCTTGCTGCCCCCCCCCCCCTGACGAGCATCTGTCGGCCAGACCGGCCTGGCCTTTTGTTACCGCGGGGCTGATAATTAATTATCCATGCCGTGTTCCTTTTCCCACGTATTGTTTACGTTGCTGCTTCTTTTGATCGATGGCTGACGAGCTGCGCGATCCCGTGCATACAGAACGTGCGAGGTCTATCTCCCCCCAGAAGTCGCCTGCCAACACTCCACCACCGTCGGCCCGCCGACGCAAGGATTCGACACCGCAAGTCGCAGAGGCACCGCCTTCAGCCTCGTCCTCTATACCTGATCTCTCCGCTTCTCTACAAAGCCATACGGTTCCGTCACCGTCAGCCGAACCGATGGACCTGTCGTCAGCTCGCTCTGCTTCTCCTGCTAAGGAGGCCGAGGACCCCCTTGATCTCGACCTGAAGCGTTCGAGCGCTAGCTACACATCTCCACCGTCGAGCGCCGGGTTGGCACGCACACCGACTCTCTCTTGGCAGAGAAGACCGCATTCCCAAGGCCCTGGCCCAAGATCACGACCGCTGTCCATGGTTGCGGCCGAGAATGCAGCCGTCCTATCGTCTACCCCGCCAGCAGAGAGCACATCTCCCGATCGCACCCCCTCTCGTGACCAAATTTCACAGGCACTAGCCTCCAAGGATCCTGCATGGTTCCGACAGACGGCGGATCGAGGCGCAAACTCGGCTGCCTACAGAAAGAATCAGGTTGAGGACTCTGACACCGTTGATATGCTGTCAGGCCGCGCCCAGCTAGCTGGCATGTCGCGACCGAACTCCACCGAGCAGGAGAGGGACTCAGGCAGGGACCGCTCGGACTCTCGAAGGAACTCGAGGATCGGCTCTCCTCTGCTACCCATGACTGAGGCGCAGAAGCTCGGTCCCCCGGCTGATATTCAGGCTGGCAACGATGTGGCTACGTCAGGACATTCATCGCCAACTCGACCTGCGTCACCCACGAAAGGCATGGGTGGGTTCGTTCAGAGCGCCATGATGAAGCGAACAGACAGTGTCAAGCGATGGAGCGTGACAACGCCCGGCCTGAATCGAAACCCAACCGGGGACCGGAGCAGCCACGATAATAAGAGCGGTACCAATAGTCCAGGGCCGGAAATGACCTCGCGCCCCGTCAGCAGATCCAGGGAGAACTCGTCTAGACCCACCTCCAGTCATGCTAAGGATGTACCTTCTTCCACTACTGACACAACGCCGTTCGAGGAGACCGTGGCGGCGTCACCGAAGCCAGAGGTAATAATGCCGGAGGCGGCTGAGGTCAAGCAAACCCTCCCGACGAGCCCATCAAAGACGATGGATCCGCGAAGATGGAGTCCGACCAAGAGCTCATGGCTTGACGCAGCCCTCAAACAGCCCGAGTCGCCCAAGCCCAAGCCAGCAGCTGTGAGCAATCAGCCGGCTTGGATGGTAGAACTGAACAAGGCGAAAGCTGCGAGAGCCAAGAATGGTAGCATCGATGTTGATCGCGCAAGCTCTGCTGTCAAGAAGCATGAGGTCAAGACAGGTGGCCTCGTGCGGCCAGCACCGCTGGGCACGACCGCTAAGCAACCAAGCCTTGGCAGCATTACATCACCACCCATCGGAACCGACAAACCGCTGACACCGGTTCTCCGCAGCGGTGGTTTTAGCAAGATTCAGGTGGCTGGTACTCCAAGTCCAACCTTCGAAAAGCCGTTGACACCGACTCTGCGCAATGGTGGTTTTGATAAGAGCCCCGCGGTTGGTACCCCGAGTCCGACCACCGAAAAGCCGTTGGCGCCGAGCGTCCGTGGTGGTTTCAACAAAACCCGGGCTCTTGGAGCATCAAGTCCTCCCACCGAGGAGCCTGAACGAAGGGGTTCCATCGCCGGGCACGAGCTGGGCAAGGAGATGCCGGAGATGCCACCAAAGAAGGATTTCAGAGCGAACTTGCGCCCGCGAGGGACAACACTCGGAAATGCTGACAAGGGCGGATCTACCAATGAACTGGCAAATGTTTTTGGCAAATTGCGCAAGGCAACGACTCAAAATTACGTCGCTCCGGATGAGCTAAAAGACAATATCCTGAGGGGCAAGTCAGGCCTCAACAACACGGGCGGACCCAGGCCGTTTGTAAAGAAGGATGAGCTCAAGGATGCAATACTGGCGAGGAAGGCGGATTTCAAACAAGCAAAAGAGGAGGGGCGAGGCGTTGCAACAAACATCAAGCCCCCTCAGGAGCAGATCATCCCGGAGGGAATTGCAAGGAGGGCCACAATATCTCGGTCCAAATCTATCTCGCACTCGAGAGGTGCTTCGATTGTGGGATCAACGTCTGAGGACTCTGCAAGGGCTTTGGATTCATCCAAATCCACCGAGCGCTCTGAGCCATCGCCTCGGATCGTTAGTGAAGAGGAGTTTGCACCCAGGGCAGAGAAGACGGAACCGGTGTCCTTGCAAGCACTATCGAAAGAGAAGAGCGCCCCAGGGAAGCTGCCGAACAAAATTGGCGGCAGCGCATTAGCAAATCGCTTTAACCCAGCCCTTGCTGGTCTATTAGCTCGTGGCCCCCCTGGCGTGGGTGGCGCGGCAACTGGTTCCTCTGCCACATCTTTAGCAACGGGCATGTCAGATGCGGGAAATGAGCCGGGCCAGGGCCCTCAACTGACACACATGACCAAGTCCCGCGCCCGTGGTCCCCGCAGAAAGGCACCTGCGTCGGCAAATGGCCCGTCTGCCCCAGGTGTGGTCGAGCCCACTAATACCTTATCCTCGGTGCCCAACGCTGAGGAGGCCGTGGTGAGACAAGGCGAAGAGAAGGGCCTATCGCCATTACCATCGCCAGCAGCAGCACCTCCAGTAGAGTTTCCTGCCGTTCATGAACGACCAAACCCGGCATCGGTTGTATCACCGAAACCTTCCGTGAAATCTCCCACCTCGCCACTTAAGCAATCCACAGGCGCGATGGCGGAGGACAAGCCGCGGAGCAGCGGCGTGATTTCGCCAGTGGACTCATCAAAGAAGAGGTTTGGGGAGCAACAACCTTTGACTTCTGGCACGAGGATTGCGTTGGCGGACTCGTCAAAATCAAAGGTCGCACCAGGCTCTCCAAACAAGATTTTTGAGCAAGTTGCTGCTATTGCTGCGAAGTCGCAACCGGTTGAGGAAAAGAAGGCCGACGAGCCACCTCCAAGGAGTCCCTCTCCTCGAAAATTGGACGTGAGGAGGATGTCAAGGTTTCTGGATGAGTCAAGTCTGCCATCCCCAAGGAACGAACCAGAGCCTACGAAGCCTCCATCACCTGTGAGGAAATCCTTTGGAGGACCCCCATCGCCGCAGAAACTTTCAGATTTTGAGAAGGTCGACTCGCAGCTGGCCATGTCTGTGGAGAATGGTGCAGTCGTCTTCACCCGATCGCTCACGCCCTCCAAGCCTCATGAGCAGGAGAAGCCTGCACCGGCGCCGAAACCCGTTCTAGAGCCATTAAATCTGCCCCCGACTTCCCCTTCCAAGACCTTTCTGTCTAAGACACTACCTACCGAGTCTACTGCAGCTGCCAACTCGTCACCATTGATATCACCTACACGCTCTCCCTCGAAGAGCGGCTCGGATGTATCTGCAATGTTGAAGGATTTCTTTGGCAGTGAGCGCCCGAAGCGGGACTATCGCGCGGACGCTGGTGAGATCTTGATGGATCGACCCAAGGGCGGCTCTACAGTACATACCCAAAAGGCGCAGCTCTTCCAAATCACGGAACAGGGCAAGCGAGTCCCCGTACCGAATCACTATGAGCGCGTGCTTTTTGAGCGTGAGATGTATCTCTGCGCGCATACCTTCACCAATATCGCGCGTAAGAAAGTCCAGGAGGTGTACTTCTGGGCGGGCGATGAGGTCCCGTCATCGGTAATTGAGGACGCGCAAGTTTTCGTGAACCGTGAAGCGAGGTCACTAGGCGGGACACTTATCAAGATGAGCCAAGGTAAAGAGACGGCTGAGTTCATCCAGGCTCTCGGCGGCATTGTCATCATTCGCCGCGGCTCAAGCAACAAGTATGACTCACTCGCGTCCAATATGCTCTGCGGACGTTCATACCTAGGCCAAATCGTCTTCGATGAGGTGGACTTCGCGCCCTTGGCTCTGTGCTCCGGTTTTCCTTACATCATCACCCAGTCAGGCAAGTGCTACCTGTGGAAGGGCAAGGGCGCCGGCATCGACGAGCTCAGCTGCGCAAGGCTGATAGGGATGGACTCCGCGCTGATGGGCGAGTTGGTCGAGGTCGAGGAGGGCAAGGAGCCAGAGCAGTTCTGGGACTTGTTCGATGGCAAAAAGAAGATGAGCTCCGCGGACCACTGGAGGCTGAAGCCGAGTTATGACAAGTATTGCGGGAGGCTGTTCTGCTCGGATGCAGCCAGTCGAAGACAGGCATATCTTTCCTCCCTTCAAATACTTGACTGATCTCAAAACACTGACTGTCTTCAAGATCAACGAAATCAACCCCTTCAGCCAATCCGACCTCTCATCCACCAAGATCTACGTCCTTGACGCCTTCTTCGAGATGTACATCATCGTCGGCAAGGACGCGCAGTCCCAGTACGCCTCCTTTCTCAACGGCCTCGACTTCGTGCAGGAGTATGCCATACTCGCCGCCGGTATGGAGGACCGCCCGTTCGTGCCAGTCTCGACGGTTGTCCTGGAAGGCATCCCGCGGGATATGAAGAGTTGCTTCCGCAAGTGGCGGGACGACTTGAGTCCTACCCGGATGGCGGCGAGTAACACTTCAAACGCCAGCACAGGCGCAGGAGGAAGGCCATCGCCCTTGAAGAGGACAAGGAGTCTGAAGATTGTGTCGCTAGGACAGGCGTTGGAAGTGCTGGGAAACTCGGGGTAGGACCCTGATAATGAGAACAGTAGCAGCAGTGAAGATGATGAAGAGGAGAACTTGTTGCTTGAGACTGTCAACACGACGATTATCTGTACTCGATGGCAACAGCGAGAAGTGAGAGCGGACCAGCTGGTACAATTTTTCATGCATTGCGGGCGCGCACAAGAACCAGAGATGGAGGCGGTAGTGCTTCAGGTGTATCTACAAGTGGCTTATCCTCTTCGTCACGGTCACGTCTTGGCGATGGTTGGCGGCAGCGTTTCACGGGTGCTTACGCTGATTATATACCTACTTGCATTGCGGGAAAGGGAGGCTAGATGTTCGAGATAGAGCGGCGAATAAACAATCCAAGCCACTTGACGATATGAGAATTTTTTGATATTTGGGGGCCATGAAGGGCTCGTGTCTTGAATGCCACGGGGTCTCCCGACTTTTTGTATGGTTGCTTCGCCTCGTGTGGGCGAAACAGGGTATCACTGCCGCGGCCAATCCCCTCAACTCCGAATCGCAAACCGAACGCCGGGAATATATCCTCCAACCCCAGTGGTGGTATAACACCGTAGGAGCACCCACGTTTTGTCTGAAGCTTGGTCAGCCCCTGCCAGATTACCGGCCCCTCTCCCCCTCAGACAGACAAAGCTCGTGCCAGGTCACCTGGCATCGGCTGGCAATGACAGCATGCTCTGGTACTCCTCGCCACAGCTGGTTATTACCAATGAGAGATGTCGATTTGTGCGCGGTCGCAGCGACCATGGACGAGCCCATCATCGAGATCAAGCGCAGGTCCATGTCCCGTAGGGCTGACCCTATCGCAGGACGCGAGCCTGCGGCATACGCCCCTAGGAGGATGGACCCCTACAGGTGAACCTTCTGCCTGGCTTCGGGAGGCCCACAGGAGGACACCTAGGTCGGAGGGCGTCGAGAGTTCGTCATGATACGTCACGAGATGCTCTCCCCCCCCCCCCCCATTCCCATATAAGGGGCAAACGTCCTGCGGAGAACAGATCTCTCCTCGCCGGACCCCTCCCTCCCCCCCTCCCCCCAACCCGTCTCTCACTGCGGGCCCTCCGCCCTGGGGGGCGGCCACTGGCCCCCAGTCCCCACGACGACCCTGGCCACGTCGTCCCTCAGCTCGGGGTTCGCGCTCGCGACCTCCCGGGCCAGGATGTCCCGGAAGGACCCGAAGGCCTCCATCTTGCCCTTCATCAGCTGGTTCTCCCGGCGCACCAGCTCGACGAACTCGCGGGTGTAGATGTCCGGGTTGCGGCCCCCGTCGACGTAGGTGATGAGCTCCCGCGGGACCTCGGAGAGCGAGCCCGCGGCGCCGGCCTCGGTGGCGAGGGCGTGGACGGACTGCAGCGCGGCGGAGAGCTGGGACAGCTGGCTGGCGAGGACCTCCCGCGTCGGCGGGGACGTGGAGGACGCGGAGATGGCGGTCGTGGTCGTGGCCGTGCTGGTGGTGCCGGAGGGGGTGAGGCGCGAGGGGGTCAAGTTGCCGTTGGTGGCGGCGGCGGCGGTGGCGGCGGCGGGGGGCCCGGTGTGGGCGTCGTAGGTGGCGATCTGGATCATGGTCTCGTAGAGGATCTGGAGGATCATCTTGAGCTGGCCTGGATGGGGCAACCCGGGTGAGCATGTGAGGGAGAGGGGGGGTTGGAGGGGCAGGAGGGGGACTTGCGCTCAACGGCGTTGTGGTCGGGGTCTATGGGCGCCATGGTTGCGAGTTGTGTTCTGGGCACTGGTTTCGAGCCTGGTGGTATGGCAAGAGCCGAAGGGGACTGGCTGGCCTCGACAAGACGCTGGATGACCTTGCGGCGAAAGGGTTTGGGAGGGTGGATGGATAGCTTGTCTGTCTATAGGGTTTGTTGGAGGTTGAAGCACGAGTCCGGGGTTGTGGAGCCGCATGCAGAGAGCCCTGGACGAGGCGCTGCAGCCAGCAAGGGTAATCCCTGCTAGACAAAGGCCCCAATAGGAAACCTGCCTCCAACTTCGTACGTATACTGTAAAGTGCATAGTACTTGGCAGAGAGGCGCATCGCAGGTCCTCCCTTTTGAGCTTTTGGCAGGGAAATTGTTGAAGGCTTCAAGATCAACAAGGTGACAGGCCTTGGTGCTTTATGGGGGCGAGAATCCAGGGCAGACCTTGTCCATAGGTTCTCTGGCATTGGTTCTGAGTCCTCACGGGAGCCCACATGCTGTCGGGAAAAACGGCGGGTTTACATCTTGATTATCACGCAAGGAAGAGAAACCTAGCTTCAAAGAAAAGAAAGGCCCCAAGTATTCCCCCTCTTATACCCTTGAAGCTGGGATTTATATGGCAATTTGCCCTCCACATGCTGCCATGCCAATATGGCGTTGATGTTAAATCACCTGGGTGGGTGGGCTCTTGGTTGGCCTTGACCAAATTGTACGAAGAGCTACTATGGATGCATGTCCTCTAGAGCAATCTTCGACTACCAAGCAGACAAATCCCACGGCACATCAGGGATTCTGACCAGAACCTGTTGCTCCTAACACTTCCTGCTTGAAGTTGATAACCTGCTGAGGCCCTCAGATAGATTCATCAGATATTTGTCTGATGACTTTATGACCCCCAGTGGTTGTGACATTCATATCCACAAGGAGGTTCCCGAGATGTCTGTCTGTTCATCTGTCACACTGGCCTCGTCGTGGCAGGCACATCTACAAAATTTGGCTGGGGCCCGGAGGGGGAGGGCAGTTCGAGTGGACGAGTGCACATGCCTACGTTTCTTCCTGAGTCGAGGTAGTTGGTTAACGGACTGACCACATGCTCGTGGAGGGCAGTAATATAGTCTATTGAGACTGACTCACTTGTGGCCCTTGTTTAGAGTCTCCCCCCCCCCCCCCTTTCTAAAAAAAAAACGTCTTGAGATTCTTGCTGCATCGAGTCACAAAAGGGCTGTGAAAATATAATTCTCCTCAAGGCATAGCAATACCGGGCCTTTCTTTGTTGGATATTCCACATACCACTAAACCGGAGCACTCTCATCAAGCAAGCAAATTTTGCATTGTTTAAAGAGACAGTGCTTTGACCTTTAAACATCCCTAGCCACCAGCCAGCCCCTGCTGAACAATATCCCTGGGTCTTTATGGGTACCTGTTTGTATTTTCGTACGTTCCAATCAAGACATCATGGGATGTGGATCCAGCAGATACCACGACCGCTTCTCGGAGAGGCCCCGGAGGAGCCCACGTGGTGACCATCAGAGCAGCAGCCGTCAGGCCGGACGGGGCGGGCGCTCTTCCGGTGGACGACACAGCGTCTATCAGCAGCCGCCACGACTGCCCCACCGAGCAAGGGCGGAAGACACCGAGACTAGCGATACGTGTGGTTCAGGTTACGCGGGCTCGGTGGTGGACACGAGCTATCGCCATCGTCCGGGGGCACTAGACTCAACCGACGTTGGCTGGACCGCGGGGTCCGAAGCGAACTTTCCGCATTATAGCACAAATGGTGGCTCATAAGGCCAGGCGGGCGATATCGCTTGAAAAAGGGCAGAGACTGATGCAAGAGGGATCTCCGCTGACATGAGCCCATTCTGAGGGGAGGGAAGACCTTCCGCAGCGGGAAGAGCACATTGTCGAGGGCTGCGCGCTGAATGATATCGCAATGAGGACAGTAGCGAGAGAGCTATATCGTGGAAGAACCAGGCCCACAAAGCAATATTCGTGTTATTGAGCTGAATAGGCAATACTCACTACAATTATGAGCCAACAAAAGTCAAGAAAACCCAAACACCCTCTTCAGCTGGTCCTGAAACGTCGACGGCCTCCTCTGCGAGCTCTCACCCGCGCCGTCTGCACTTGCATGAAAGCTGCTGGAGGACGAGTTTGCGTACTCAAGATGGCTTGTTGCATAACCCTTGTCTGCATATCTGTGAGGCCCAGTCTGACCGAGTCCTGGCCGTCGGGTGACTGATGCTGCTTCCGTAACGACGTGCTGGTGTGTTTTCGACGACGACGAGCAGTCGTCATCATCCTCCGCATCCATACTTGTTCGGCCGCTTTCGAAAGAGGCCTTGGACGAGAGTGGATGGTTATCGACACGTCTGAGGAAAGGTGAAACAGATTTAGCGTAATTTTTGTCCGCCTGCTGCGGCCGCGAGCGGACGGGCAATGTGGAAGATCTGACGCCGTTTGGGGTGGAAACGTTATATCTTTCCAGGTACTCGGCCGACTCGGATGGGGGCTTGTTCCTGTCCCGGAGGAGCGACGCAGAGGTCAACGGGCCTCGCGGAACGTTGTCAAAACGAACGTGCTTGGAGGGCGTGAAACGACCTGCACCAGGCCTGTCGGATGACGGCCGTTGAACAGGCTCTTCCACGATCAGGGTGAAAGGACGAGATTTCTGAATAGGTGTATGAGTAGGTGTATAGGTCAGCGGACTCGACCGCACGGGAACGGTGTGTGGAGGAACTGGTGGTGGCGATGGGTCCTGTTCGTCGGTATCTGAGCTGAGGGGCTTGACGACGGGATGGGAGAAAGAACTGTCAACGACCGAGGTAGGACGCTCAGCGCGTTCCCGGTCATTTTGCCTATAGCTGGGGAGATGCTGCATCCATTTGGGAATGGGCTTTGTCGGGCTGCGTTTGAAGGCAGGCTCGCCAAGCGGATCGTGCGAGGAGACGTAGATAGGAGACGGTGTGCGTCGAATATTTTCGACCGACCGCTGAAGTGGATTGTGACTGTCAGCAGTCGCCTGCTGACCTTCGTGCCTCGCCTCCCATCTCCGCCGTGAGAGTCCACCGTCGAATCTCTCAATCCTCCCCAGTGCCATAGAGATTAGCTGCTCGTCATCCGCCCTGTCAGTCCCGACGTCCTCGACACACTTCGCACAGAGTGGAATCTCGTCGATCTCCCTGCCCTTGCTCTTTCCAACCTCCCACCTCTCTTCCTGCTCGTCATGACCGTTGAAGAGCTCTTCAACCTTCGCCCCTTCCACGACCCTTCTATTCCCACACATCAAACATCCGTAACAGGCCCTATGCCAGAAACACCAGCCCAGGCTCACGCACTCGTCCCCGCGGAACACGATCTCCCCACACACCTAGCACATAGCAAGGTCGAGCAGCGCGCTGTGACAAGTCTGGCAAGCGATGCGAGCGCGACGACCGACGATCTTGCTGGGTGTGCTGGCGGAGTCATGAGGGCACCAGCAGAATGTGCAGAGATACGTGGTCGGATGGGTCGGAGAGCAAGACGCCGGAAGCTCGGGAGGTGGGGAGGTTGGGTGCTCATAATGACGGTAGTGAGCATCGCTGACTGGCTGGGTCTGCACAGGGTCTTCGTCCGTTTCGATGTGAGTCCGAGCTTGGGAACGGGGGAGCGTGTTAAAGCGATTAGTAAGTCTGGCAGTGCTACTGCCTGAGGAACCATGGCGTTCATCGGGATGGTAGTATCGTGGTGGCAGATGGGCCATATTGATGGAAAATGGCCTCGAGGAACAGGTTGAGGGAGTAGATAATTTGAGCGAATGTGTAATGAATTCATAAGCGACAGTCGGAAACTGCAAACCGAGTTCATAATACTGATGCGTGGTTGGAGCGAGTGGCTGATGTTGTTGAAGAGAGAAGACCTACCCTCCGAGAAGGTTTCTGCAGAATGGAGACTTGAAAGGGAAATTCCGTGTGAGGATGGCTTGTGCCTCATCAGCGGTCGTCACTGCCACGGTACGTCGCTTTCAAGAGGTAGGAGGCGTACCTCGATGTTAGGACGCAGCAGCCATCGCAGCAGTCTTCAGCCATTTATTTGATCCACAAACCAACACAACCTCAGAATACCGAATGTTGCCTTCGTGATCGAAACTGCATTTACATCCATACATGGGCCATGGCGGTCCTCTGGTCCTCTACGCCCCTGAACAAGCATGAGAAGCAATCATGGACACCAGAATCATGGCTGTCTGTTCCCTCCAGACCCCCTCCCTTTCCTAGTTGCATCACACAAACTCCGTAAATGCCAGCCCTGTCCTAGGTACTGTACAAACGCCTCAGACGACCATTCAGCTTACCAAATGCAATTCGAAGCCCTGAACCTCCAGGAGCGCAATGCAGAGCAAGACAAATGTGCTGGGGAGCAAAAAGATCCCTCGCGCGCAGCTCCTGCCTAACCTCATAATTCACAGCACGTTGCAGATGCCGTATCCTGACACACCACCTCGCGTGGGCAGCATACAGACCCGAGACTCGCAAACGCCGTGGCGCAATGTCCAGAAGCTTCCTCTACAGTGAAGGGTTTCCAATTATGGGAAATCTCCGAATGATCGACCTCGTCGCTCAAAGGCTTGCCACATCGTGAAGCAAGACCATCAAAGCAAACATGGCGTCTCTGGGGTAAAAAGCTCTTCAGTTCCGGCGATGTGTTCTTGGCTCACTTGCGCTGCTTCGGCTGCGCAAGATAAGCCAGTCGACTCATGCTAATACCCGTTGTCTTTTGGACACTACCGGGAGTAGCGGGAGCGGCCGGGATTCTCGATTTGGGTGGTGACTTCTTCATAATCCTGCTTGGGCTCCTGAAAGGGTTGCTTCTCTGCACTCCAGCCAGTCGAGGTGCCAGCAGAGCCTCGCCTTCTGGAACAGCAGCGCTCTTCTGCTTCTTGGCGGCGCGTTCCACAGCTTCTCGCTCTGCCTCCTGCTCGTCATCCTCGACACGGTATCGCTTCTTGCTCGATACGCCGTGGGTAAAGGCCTTGGGGTCGAAAGTCTGCTGCATATAGGGGGGCACATTTTCCTTGCCATGCGGGCCGTTCGTCTTGGGCATGTCAGCAGTGGGGAAGGCACCGGGCATGGGTGGCATGGAGGGGCGGACATGACGAACACTGGCCTGCCCATAGTTGGCTCCGAATCCCTTGGGCGACTCTCTGTCGAAGCTGATGGTGTGATCACTGCGGAATGTAAAGGTCCCTGGCACGGCAACAGGAGCCTGTATCGGATTGCTAGACGATGCCTCGGCAGTCATCGAAGTAGGCTCTGTCGGAGTGGGCAGTTCCGACAGGGGACGAACACCGGACAGATCAGGATATGAGACAGCATTGCCGGCGGTGCCCTCCACGACCGTGTCCAAGGATGGATAGTTCACCAGGTTGTTGCCTGTCTTGGATCGAGGGATGCCAGTCTTGACCGGGGACGGAGAGTTCTGCGCTAAAGCTGCGTGCTTAGGTGCAGGTGTGAAATCACCACGCTGCGCCAACTTCTTGCCTGGAGTTGTGAATGGAGCAGGAGGAAGATCACTCTGCGCACGAACAGGAGCAGGCGTCTTGGAAGCTCCCATAGTAGACTTCAGAATGCCGGGTCTGGGGGAGGGGGCCGTGGCCTTGTGCTTGGTAAAAATCGACCTGACCTTAGCAGACAGACTTCGGCCTCGCACCTTGGCTGGGACGTCCTCCATCTGGACATCCGCCGAGTCCGCAAGATTCAGACTGGCGGCAGTAGCAGATTTCTTGACGGGGCTAAAAGAGACCTTGGAAGGGGTCCTGAGTAGGGATCGCGGAGCCGTAGGCTTTGTGGAGGCGGTACGGGCGAGGGACGACTGGGTGGGCGACATCAAGTGCGCAAGTGTCTTGGCGCGAGGAATGCCCCGAGAGTCTTTGCCGGGCGTCTTCGGTCGAGGGATGTTGCTGCCACCCCGAGAAACAGGACGGTTCGTAGAAGCATCATCGTCGACGCACTGCTTCGCCCTCTTGGCGGGCGAGTCTGTGTCCTCGCCTGGAGTCTGGATCCTCCTGGACGACTTGGGTGAGGGTACCTTAGCCCGAGGCTTGATCTGAGGGGCCTCGTTGTCGTCAAGGTTGGCCTTGGACTGGGAGCGCTTGATGCCGTTGCCGCTGGCAGTGGCGGGGGTGACGCGACCTGGCATGGCGCGGAAAGCAGAGGGGTGGTTCGCGATAGAATCCATCTTTTTGAACTCGGCCATGTGGACTTCAGAGTATCGACCAGCCTTACCCTTAGGCTGGGCAATCTTGCGTGCGTTCACCTGCTCATCCTCCAGACGCTCCTGCCCACGCTTGGCAACGAGCTCAGCCTTGATCTTGGCCGCCTCCTCGCGTATCTCATTCATCATGCGCTGGGCCTCGGGGCCAAGGGTTGAATCTGCCCCATTGACATTGCTGCGGTTGAACTGGAAGCTGAAGGGTGAAGATGGCACGTTGGACTTGGAGGGCGTGGACTGGTGGGCACCAACACCTGGCGCTGAGGGGTCCTTAGGTTTGATGTCGGTGAAGCCGAGGCGCAGGGCGGAAGATGGAGCTGCCATAGTGCTAGGGTGGGCTTTGGAGGGGTGCATCTCGGACATGGGCGGTTTGATGAGAGTGGCGGCGGAGGGGGTTTGAGGAGGCCGAATCGGGGAGGACATAGCGGCGTCGGGGTTCTGGGTGCCGTGGACTGCACTGTCCTCTCGCTCGGCGACAGATTCGAGGTCGGCAGCGGGTGCCTTTCTATGAGCCTGCCACGCGTTGTGATGGTGGTGAGCGATGTAAAGGCGATATTCTCCCGAACGGGGTTTTGTTTACTTACCTTGGCGACGCCGGCCAGTCGAGCAGATCGACGACGAGCCATGAGAGCAGGTGTTTGGGTGATTTGAATGATTTCAGGACCAGCGAGCCTTGAGATAGCAAGCTCCAGAAGCGATTGATGGTTCTCGCGGGGCTCGGTATGGGCACGTCACGCCTAGAGCGAGTTGTGGTATGACGTTGAAGTTGACCTGGATGGTTGAAAGCCCGAAAGCGCGACCTGGAAATCGGTTGCGCAGGGGGACATGTAAACAAAAAAAAAAAAAAAAAAAAAAAAAACAACAGCTGGCCCAAGGGCGGTCGGTGCGAGCCGGCCACTATGGGCCAGGGATCCACCGCTAGACTTGGCGAACAACCCTGCAACTTACTTCAACCTCCATCGACCTCTCGATTTGATATCAGGATGCACAGGCGCGCTTGAGAGTCTCGTTCCTCTATTTGGGGCGCTGCTGCAAGCTCAACATTTGCCCAAGTCTCTGGTCTCACTCCGTTCTTCTGGCATCTCGGGGTTCAAACTTGGCTCGCAGGGAAGACTGTATCCTTCAGAAGGAAGAACTCGATCGACTCTAGTATTGGCTGTGCGAACAATGAGACTTTCGTCGAATCATTCCAATCCATGGCAGTCTACTTGGGGCCTAACCAACGGCCATGGAAAGAAAACGCCTGCCCTGTTGTTTCCCACGTAAACACATCCGCCATGTCTTCCTCTCGCACCCGGTCGGTCATGATCCTCGACAGACTGTTTAGAGCCATCGCCCGGGAAACCGACATTAGCAACCGGTTCCCCGATATTGACCTGCTCGATACCACGCTTTAGCCTCAGGGCAGATCAGAACGGGCAAGACGAGTTCGGCATGTCCCGATGGATCCGGTGTCTGCTACAACTTCGAGGCTGCTATGACGGCGGGGACTATTGGGGTATCGTTGACGATGAGAGCCTTCAAATGGTGTGGATAGAATCAGCCCAGCGAGCAGGCCTGACAGGGGCAACGACCCTCCTCGAACCGCCAGAACGCGACACGGAAGTCCAGTTGAGGGGCTATGAATGCGCAGGAGACGATGACAATGACTGATTTTTATTTATTCTTGGTATTTATTTTTGGTTTGGGTGAATCTATGCGGTGTCGGGGCACCCTTGCCGGCGCTGCACCTCATGTAGACACTGGATAAGATGGCGATCGGACGAGGCTGAGAATTGAGAGATTAACCGTGTATCCTAGAAAGTTAGGATTCGGCAGGAGAGTGTCGGGTGGTTCTCGCGAGCGGTGGCGTTGGCGGACTGCCGGCCTGCTACGGGGACTGATGGTGCTGTTAGAGGCGTGGTCGAGGCAGATGGTGTGAGGCAGCTGGAGATGATGGCGCAGGGCCTGCGTCCGGCACACCGCATCGTTGCGAGACTGTAGTTCGGCTAAGCTGCAAGAGACGGCACTTGGTGGGCATGATGAAAGGCAGCCGCTGAGGTGCGTCTTGGACGCTTCAGGTAGTTTGCCGAGGGAAATAGTGATCAGGGCTAAAGATGAGTCCACCTGAAGGTTCTGGAACACGGCTTCATAGTTACCCTCTGGACATGGTTAGGTAAAGATACCCGTCGCCCCCAGCCACGCGCCCTCAACGTGACCTGCTCACATGAATAACCATCCAACCTTGAGTCGAGCTCAACGATCTCATCGTTGTTCGTCCTGGTTCTCATCCAAGTCACTGGTCCGAAGGACCAGAAGAAACGGAGAGTCATAGGACGAGAATCCACGAGGAATAAGCACCGTTGAACAGCGCTATCCTGTTCACGATGGAGGAAAGCTTGCGAACAAAGAAGCAGATACAAGCCCATCCCTCGTCCCTCTCGCGCCCCCCCCCCCCCCCACCCTCCTCTGAGAGGGAATCGTCTTCACGGTAAGGACAACTCCGGTCGGAACGACAGTCTGTCCGTGCTGAGTTCTCGACGACATTATGCTATTCAATATCATCGATGACAAACAAACCCCAGCCTGGCTTGGAACACCCCCGAGCCAGCAGGCCCCGAACCAAGGCCCTTTTCGTTGTCACGCACGAGGCTCACTTTAATCGCCCCCGGGGCCACATGCCATACGAGGCGGCCCGCGGCGAAAAGTATCACTAGCAGCGTTCTAGGCCACATCTTGGTCAACGGCCACATCGCCGGCTTCCTGATCGAGGCACATGAGCGATAGACACAGGACCGAAACCTTAGCTGGGGACTCTGTCACCGGAGCGGATGAGAGTGTGGTCGTGATCGATTTGATTTGTTGAAGGGTGCTGGCTTCCCAGCTGCGACCCGCGTAGGCGAAGCAGAGAATTGAGTTTCACAGGTCTGAGGAGACGTCAGCAAATACGGAGATGTCGGTAGACACTTTGAAGAGCCCCCCGCTGCTACTGAGTCTCGATTGAAATCCGATTGATAGCTGGATGATCCAGAATACTATGCTGGTTTAACATATAAAGCCTTGGACAACAACCCTCCCCGATCTTACCATTGCCGACTGGCTACAACAGCCAGCCGTTGGGGCACAATTCCTCATCATGGAGTTCTCGAATCGAATCACTGACCTCTGCCCCTGAGGCGTCTCGATTGCCTGGCCGACTTCTAAAAGCACGCCAGCTCAGTGGCAGCGCATATGCTGCCGGATAGTGTCCCGGATCAACAGCCAAGATGACTCGATAATTACTATCCAGAGCACGTCACTACGGTACAGCCTGTAGGCCATTCTCGGACGCCGGAAGACAGTTTGAAGGCGCTGGAGCCTCCTCAGGGTCCGGAAGCGCGACTAGCGGCGCTAAAAGTCTTCTAGAAGACACAGCATATTGTGGCCGCAAGCTCTCGGCCTTTACCGGCTCCGGCCTGCCCAGGGTGATCTAGTGAAGACTGGGCAAGAGGTTAACTGTTGTGCTGCCACAACCTGCATCCCGTGAGACATGTCACGCATCGCCGGTGCTGCCTCTGGTAGGCGGGCTGGCGGGCCATCTGTCTCCGTACTTCGTACAAAGTAATGCGCTAGGGGCGTAGTCATGCGGCTCGGGCTGCAGTGGTGCGGGGCCTTCTGCACGGCTAGCCACCTTTGACGCATGGCAGATCTGGGGAGCGTCACAGTGAGGAGTCCCTGCCTCTAATCTGCCGGTGCCTGGCTGTGTTCAGCCGGGGGGGGGGGTGTTCTAAGGACGCGAGGTCATCGTCGTCCCTGACAGAGAATCTATGCAATAGAGAATAGAGGACGTTCTGACGTTGAGGTTGGCAGTTGAGGGGCCTAGGACCACGGATCTCGCAACTATTGGTCAAGGCTGGACTTTCCCTGTAGGGCATAGCTCAGAGCGCTAGCCCCGATCAATCTCAAGCTACAGGGCCTGAGGGGGTCCACCAGTGCCCACCTCCCAGGGACCCAGTCAGTGCCAGAGTGCCCAGGGCCCCCTGATGACCCCTGTGCTCCGAGGAAATGCAGCTCCCTGTGCAACATTGCGAGGTGAGGAGGCACTCTCGAGGTGCCCAGTCCGGGCTTTGCTCCCAACGAGCAGCCCGTCCATCACCGAGGGGACCACGACACTTGCACATATCCAGTCACCGAAGACTCAGCCACCCAGAGGCAGGGAGGGGAAACGGGATGTCCGCCCATTTGGATCGTGACCGTATCGTGCCTCTGGCTACCTGTGGGGGATCGTCCAGCCTGGCATCTGCCCCCCCCCCCCCCCGAGGCCCCAGATCACACGGGCCATGTCTGACGCCAATGGCTGCACGGGCACCACAGCACATTTAGTAGTTACCTTCTCCTTCGAGGGACCACATCGCCGCTGTTCCCGCCGCGGCTTGACTGGGCGGCCACGGCCCACGGCCCACGGCCCACGGCCCACGAGCCCCTTCAAGCTTGGCAACAGGACCATGACCACACACATACACAGCTCCCCAAGAGCTCACGGAGGCTCGCCAGGCTGGGTCGAGAGACGGAGGACCACCCCAGTGGTCGGGATGCGACGCTATGCATGCGGTCCCCAAACGCTATCACAACATCTTGTCTCACGCCTATTCGCGTCGACGGCAGCTCGACATGGACGACCGCGATGGCGGAAGGCTTGCGAAAGACCCTGGCTAAATAAAGCCTTGGGCGATTTATCAGACGGTGCTGGTGACATCCCATCGAGACGGGTCCGACTGATCAGCGTGCCAGCATGCAGACGCCAGCCAGGCCTGTCCCAGGATGGTCGTTGCAGTTGCTAGCCAAGGACCTGCGGTGCGCTACGGTGCGCTGCGGTGACGGCGAGATACCTCGTCTGCAAGTACCCTCTCCTTAGGCGCAGACCCTCTCGCAGCTTGAGCAGTGCCTGCTACGCTAGCCGACACACGCACGCTGTCCAACTTCCAGACCTAATTCCTCCTGGGGCAGCCTGCCTATGATGCTCTGACCGCAAAACCCTGGTCTTGTCAGGGCCGCTTGCGGGAAGACGTGGCTGAGGTCCCCGACATCGCTGTCCAGACCCACCTCGAATCTGGGATCACTCCTACGGTGTTGAGATTGGCATTCAACACTCGAAATAGCGAACAAAGATTGTTCCGCCGGCTGCATGACCATACATGCTACCTTCTGTGCAACGACTCGTGCGCAACATCATCATCGGATGCCATATGCCTCATCAGTCCGTGAAGGAAACACTCGCCGTGGGGGTCGACGACGTGCTTCAGAGTAACCAGCCCTGACAATGGCACTGGGGCCCTTGCGATGACGGACATTTGAGCGCTGTTCCATCGGCGATGTCCGGCGACTTCCGACTTACACGGCCACGGCAACTCGTGTAACCTGCCATTCAGACGGCCCTAGTTCCGGATCCAGCACCGTCGAGGGACGTTTTCATGAACTGCTCAGTACCAAAGCCGGAGATGGGCTCACACAAATACAGCGGCTGATCCCAGACTATCCCACAAGTCGCACAATGACGTCGAGTCTCCATATTGGCCACCATCTTTTGCCTTGGCTCATCGAGCTTTTCGTGTTGGACGAAGAAGGCCGAGGCACATTTGTCGCGACGGAGAGCGGGTCCCTAAGCTGAGAAGACACCCTGTGGCGCTGGGCCTCTGGACATCGTGATATCTAGGCGGACACTCATATTTTGTCCTGCGCCGACGTGATCATCCTCATTCATATCCAGAAGTGAAGCGGTGCCCCTCTCTGAATAATCACGCAGAACCCACAGCCCCATATTCTCTCCAGCTTAGAGCTCGCTTCCTACTCGCTGCTACGTTGCCAGGCGCCCCCTCAATTCTTGCGGGACACTGGGCGCACGAATGAAAGCAGGACGCACCTCACCGAATATGCAGCCCTGGACCCTCGATTCAGGGGATTGCATCAGGCCCTCGACCTTTTGAGACCTGGTACCTGTTCTCGTTGCTGCTCGAGGCTAATGCGTTATAACAAGACGTTGTTGATACAGCAAAACCGATTTACGTTCATGCGCGGACTGCTCTCTATGGCAGACTCGCCAATATCCCCATGAGATCTCATGGCCATGGTCGCATCAGGAGAAGCAAAAAAGTGCGAACAGCAAGTCCTCGACACTAGTCGGGGTCTGCAGACAAGCCCAGAGCAGCAGGCGAGCCTCGAAGCACTCTCTCTGCAACGAGGATCCCGGAATATGAAACATGTAGACCAGCTTGCAAGCCGACAACACTGCTAGGATACTCGCTCAGACTGTTATGAAATCATATTATAGTCTTCTAGAAGGACTATAGGACCACGTCTACGGCATCGCGATGGTGCGACCTAGAGAGGTGACAGGTCTGCAGCAATACGGGAGTCGATGCCGCAGGGACTTGCACTGCAAGTACCGACTTGAGCACGACTGAAGAACCCGCCCACTCCCAAATTTTGCCAACGACTCCGCTCTCAAGGTCTTCGTCCTGGATGCTCCCTCTCGGCCTAATTGGCAAGTTTCGTATGGTCTCTTGTCAAAAAAAATTTTCCTCGTGCTGGGTCATCTCGTTCTTGTTCTCGTCAAACAACCCCAATGTCACTCCCGAAGACGAAGAACCGACAAACTGCAGAGCGCTGAGACATCCTGCTGTCAACAAGACTCCGCGGATACAGCGAGGCTACGACAAACCCCCCCTTTCCGGAAGTTCAAGCAGCCGTTTTCTGCAGGTGAGATCTGGTCGAACCGACGGCTCGGCGACTGCTAATTCAGTACCTCGAGTCACCCGCTGCGCAGGCGGAACCGGCCACTCAGCGCAGGGCCTGCTGCAGGAGCACGATAGTCAAAGACTCCTTCCGGCGGGCTGCGTGGAAGGATCCAGTTCGGGGAGGTATCGGATTCGGAGAGGCGAGAAGACGTATGCTTTTTGTGACTACTCTGGGTCACAATCCAACTTCGTCGACTCCAGGAAACACGCCAACACAACAATCTCCTCGACCATCAGAAGGGCCCAAGGCGACTCTTATACCTGACGGCCAACTCCCTCCGCTCGACTCGGCACCCAGTGGACCGTGGCAAGATTTGGTCAACGTTACCTAAAAAGCCCACTCCGCAACCAGTGGTCGACGCGCTGTGAGGGGACCCCCTACAGGACCGGCCCCCTAGCACGCTTGCACCGGCTGCGAACTTGGTGGCCTGGCCGCTGCGACCTTGGCCCTGACAGGCATTGCGTTCCGAGGTCGTTCCCCCACAAGCGATTGTCCCGACGATCCATTTCAATTACGTATAAACCGGCGCCCTTCTGCCTTTTCTTTACACACACAAACTCTACGCCCTGTCACCGTCAATTTGCTTATCTCTTGGCCGTCCAAGATTGACCTCGACAATCTGTCACCGCGACCACGCTTTGATCCTGCAGCCGACTGATCTCCCTGTCTTCCCGGTAAGGACCCGCCTATCCTGGATCTCAATCAGGGACGAGTGCCACTGCGAGGCCCAAACTGCCGGGTCTGCAGCTGCCCTGCGGCAAGGCCTGATGCCCTGATTGGCGCCACCCCCAGACTGTCCCTGAAACTTCCCCGGACCGTATCACTGATCGGGCATTTTACCCCCAGCTTCCGGGACGTTTACACGCTGCGAGCCTATCTATATCCTCAGCCCTATCTCGATCCTCAGAGATAACGGCGCGCCTCGCTGTAGGTACGCACCAGTGACAGTCTCTTGTCACCGACAGGCTTGTCAATCCCAGTCGTCCCGGGCAGCCGGTAGACAGGCCTCGGTTACATCCGGCGCGCCAAACCGTCAGCAGTCGCAGCACGCGTACTGCTGTTGATCGCCGGTGTGCCTATCGGCCGCCTCTGCTGCCAGCCGGTGGGCGAGGTCTCTTGCTGTGTGGTGAGGACTCGTGGCGCTTGCCGCCCCTCTGCGGCAGACGGCTCCACTACCAGTCAATGGGCATGGCATCGGACAAGCCCTCCTCTGATGAAAAGAGAGAACCTATCAAGCAGGATAGCGAAGAGTCCCCATTGGGCTCGAGTCCGGATGGGGATGGGGATGGAGAACCAGTAGAGCCAGGCGACGGCCAGGCAAACCCGACACCGGAGCAGGCGCCCAAGAGGAAGGGAGGTCGTAAGCCGGTATGTTTGCCGTCCTTTGTGCTCTATACACCCGGTCATGACACCCGGGTCTTCGTGCTCGAGAAACCCGGCGCCATAACATGGCATGGAAAGATGCTCGATGTTCTTACATGGTTTTGAGGACTAACAGGAAACAGATCTATGCCACCACAGAGGAGAGAAAGCAACGGAACCGGCAAGCCCAGGCTGCCTTTCGAGAGCGGCGCACAGAGTATATCAAGCAGCTCGAGCAGACAATCAGTGTCCAGGAGCAGACGTTGGCCAACCTCAACGCGGCTCATCGCACGGCAGCAGATGAGTGTCTCATGCTGAGATACAAGAACTCCCTGCTGGAGCGCATCCTCCTCGAAAAAGGTGCGCGCAATCTGCTTCTCAACCGGGCTGTGATGGTCGCCAATCTTCGTCAAGATGCTGATATGTCCATCTAGGAATCGATGTGCAAGCCGAACTTCAGGCTAAGCATGGCAGCCCCAATTTTGGTCCGACTCACATGCCAGCAATGATACAGCCACCACCAATATCGAGGACATTGCTCAACAGGCACCACAGCCGACGGTCGACGTCCAGCATTGCGCCAAAGGTCGAGCCCGGCTTCAGCACCCTTCCTCCGATCCACACCGGCAACTTACCCGCAGGATCACCCAAGTCGCGGTCCATGGCGTCTTCTCACGCCGCGTCACCGGCTACTACTGAAGGTTTCGGAGTCTCACCAGCATCGTCGGAGAACACCTCTGGCTCGATGCGACCTGGAATGACATCTACTGGGATGAAGCCGCCGGCCAACCCGATGGGCCATATGCCAGGGCCATCGAGGATGATGCCGCCGATGCAGGCGGGCTTAGGCCAGCAACCTGGGCATGTGCCGCACGCGGCAAGAATAGGCAATGTTAGCGGAGCGCCGTTCTACCAGACACCAGCGTATCAAAACCATCTTGAGCAGCTAGGTGAGAACTACACATCCTCGACAAGGGCGGTCCTCTTTACAGCTTCGGATCTCGGGACTGACATCCTTGCAGAACAAGAATACGATGCTGCCGCCGACATTATGGAAGAGGGAACTGAGACTGAAGATGTCACTGCGGGGCCGGGTCCATATCCCGGGGCCGCTTATGCCTCTCACGCTGCCCAACAGCAGATGAGCCCGACGACTACCGCACCGATGGAACCGAATGTCGTGACGGGACAGCAGCAGCAGCAGCAGCAAGGCATGTCGATGACACAACTCCTGGACCCTGCAATGGATTGGGATCCTTTTGGGCTCAGTGCGAGCATGGCCTTCCCATCATCTTTCTCGTTTGATACGAGTAACATGAGATGAATTGCCGAACCTGCATACGGCGCTGAAACACCTTGTGGTACGGGGAATTCAGCGGCCAGGTCTTTGACAACAAAGATGTCTGGCGCATCGGAATGATGGGGACTCGGGGTTACATACTGCATCAAAGGACTTCTTGGGGCTGTCCTTAGAATGATCACGGGAAGGACAAAAGTTTCTTGTTTTTTTTTTCAATTTTCGATACCCCCGGGAAACGCAACTGAACTGCATCAATACGGCAGGATGGGATTTTCACCAGGACACAAAAAAAACAGACGACAACGGCCAGAGCCGAGCGGAACAATTTGGACATGCGCTGCGACTCTTGTGTCTTGCGAGCAAGGGCCCACTGCGGCACGACTTTTACCGGCTGTGGCATGCTATGTACATTCAACCTCTTTTTTTTTTTTTTTTGCATATGAGGGCGCTAAGGCGGAAAAGCATGGATCACTAGCCGGTTAGAGGCCGGATTTTGGTAGGAGGCTGTGTATAAAAATTGGGGACAACGGGGTTGACAATTGGGTCCATTCACAAAAAATCCTCGCTTGGAATTGTGATGTGTGACAACCAATATGAGGATGCAAGTTGCTCATCCCGGGTCGGCGGGCGAGGAGGCAGAGTTATATATTTTCAGAGATAACTCCGGAACAGGGGGCTAGCCCGGTCGTCTTGGAGGCACGCCTGGTCTACGGTCCCTGGAGCATATGGACTCACTGAAGGAGGTTAAGGACCATACTCATACGGCGCCGATGTGAGTCTTTCCCTCGGTGACTGCTTAGATCGAGCTCTTATGTGTTCAATGTCGATGCTGTCCTAACCAGCCAACATCCTCTCGTGTTGCTCATTTCTGGTATCCGGTCTATTTGCTAAGGAGGATCACCCTCAAGCGACTCAGTGACTGGAAGGGTAATCGTTTCGAATCCTAGACCTCAACCAGAGCCCAGACGGACGAAGAGAGACCGCAGGATCTCTCCGCCACACAGCGACGGTCAAAGAGACGGCGACGACGAGGAGTAAAAGTGCTGAATCCACTCGACCTGTGACACGAGCCCCTGTCTGGTCGACGTCGGCCCCGAACAGGTCACGCTGGTGCCAGCATGCTGGGGCCGCCGCGCAACTCCGTCCATCCTGTCTGATGAATACCTAGTATTTGCAACAGCATTCGGCGGCAAGCACGTAGACATCCGGCTCCGAGTCCTAGTTGGTCTGGACCTCGCGCAGCGCGACCGCCGACCACCGATCAATGACAGCCGTCGAACTGAGGGCCGAGGGCCGAGTGCACCATATCCCATGGAATCATACGTCGATCTCGGCCGAATTGCGCATTTTATACGACGCGGTTAACAAGTACCAATGCAAATAGCCTAAAGTATGCCATTAATTGCTGCAGCATCCCTTCCCCGTAAGGCCATTGGCGGAGAGCCGTGAAGCCGTGCCAAGGTCGATCCTTCGCTTGTGAGAAATCTGGTCCGTGTATACCCTCGTAATCTATTCGACGTCCCTAAGCGCTGCTTCGCGGGAATCAATGTCCCAGACGCGGCGGCGATGGGTGTCGCTGGGAACTCTCCCACGGACTTCCATGACATACGCGCCGAGATTACGTTGTGTCGGACTCAAGTGTGGCATCAGCTTGGCGGTATTCTGGTATAAAACAGACCCATCTCTTGGGGGGGACGCGCTTTCTCGGGTCCGCCTGCGTAGTCCAACGCGGTCTTCGTCTAAAGAACGCGCTCCGCCGTCTCGAGAGTCACTCCCCGAACGCCACCATGCTGACCATCCATCGAAGCATGTCAGGCCTCCTGGCTGCTGGGGCCCTCCTCCCAACGGCCACCCTGGCCGTGCACACCGTGATCCCAACGACAAGCTTCAACTCCCAAGCCGACTTCGACGCAAGCTGGGAGGTCAACTACCCTTGGGGCACCGACCACAACGGCGGGGCGCGGATGTCCCCGTCCAACGTCCGCTTCGGCTCCGGCGAGCTGATCCTGACCGCAGTCCCTGCCTCGGGCCAGAAGCCCGCCTCCTCCGGGCGGCAAGTCCATCCCAATTCACTACCTCAGCGGCACGATCCACGCCAGGGAGACCTTCAACGTGTCCAAGGGCGGCGGGTACGACTTCAGCGCCGAGTTCCTCGCGCCGACGGAGAGGGGCACGTGGCCCGCCTTCTGGCTGACCGCCGTCCAGGGGTGGCCGCCGGAGATCGACATTGGCGAGTGGAAGGGGGACGGGAAGGTGAGCCTCAATACGTTCAACACGAGCAGCTCCGTGGCGGCCAAGGACGTGAGCTATCCGGACCCGGGGCAGTGGCACTCGGTCAAGTGCGAGACGAGGGACGTGGGGCAGGAAGACGTCGGCGCGACGTTCTATCTGGACGGGAAGGAGGTTACACGTCAGACAGGCAAGGGCTTCTTTGGGAAGCCGATGTATCTGTGAGTGCTCTAGCGGCGGGTGGGAGGAGGAGGCGGCTCGGGACGCTGATTCGTACTGGACAGGATTATCGACTACCAGATGGAGGGCTCTTCTGGTTCTCCTGGGCCGACAGGGAGTGAGTTCCGGTCAGGGGCCGGGGGCGCGTCCCGTTCCTGGTGCTGACACGCGGCAGATACGACTTTCTCGGTTCGCAACCTCGAGGTGATCTCGTATAACCCATGAACAGCTGGGGGATATCATACTCCATGCTGTCATGCAAAACGGCAGCAACTGAGTACTTAAGTATTTGTTTCCTCAATTCAATGAAGCCTTGGGAACCGGCGCTGGATTAGCCAGGAGATCATGAGCACTGGGCAGATGTCGAGAATCGTATTTCTTATCCTTGGCGCATTGAGCCATCATATGAGCCACAGACCCCTGTGAAGTAGGTAGTAGGTACGCGAGAGTGATTAGTGGAAGGCGGAGGGGGTCAGTCTCGTCAGTCTCTACTGGAATTCATCCTCGCCTCTGAGCATATCTGCTTGACAATATGATGCCGTACCGAGCCCCAATGTCTAACGAAGTCCATGTCCAGTTGGGATATAGCTCAACCTCAGCCGTACGGGGGCGCTCGTCGCAGGTGCTGTTGGGTATGGCATCCAACATAAGCTGCGTGGTAGGTGAGAGGGCCGCAGAACGTACCAAGCTGGACAGTTCCTTTCCCTTTCTCGTACTGATCCAAGGCACCCTTGACCGTAATAAGCTTCTCGCTCAAGGGTGTCAGCTTTCTTCAGGAAACAGGCTCATAATCACTCGGGCCAACCTGCAAGAGGCATGGCTGTCTTCGGAGCTTCAAGATACTGAGTGGATCAATGCGTGGACCAGGCTGGTGGTAAATAGTTTGGCTCATCACAGTATGCCCTCCGAGCACCCCCGGATGATCGATTTGTCGAATAGTCTACGGCACTCGGCATGACGCAGTAGACACTCATCGCGCGAGATTCTGGTGAGCTCAAGTTTGAGACTATTCAGCAGTATGGGCTGAATCTGCTGTATGTCTTTTGAGACCTCGTTAGGAACGCCGCGAGCTCGGTCCCAGTTGACACAATCCCGCCTAAGTATTGTGAGTGGTTTGCCAGATATGGACGATTTACCGTTGGAACTGCCAGACCGTCGACGAGCAACGAGGCTTGGATAACGTTAGATGTGATGTAGTACATTACCTAAGCACAGGTACGGAGGTACTTCCCGATAAGATAAGAAATTTCTTGACGGCCTACATAATTTTTGCAGTCACTCGGCCAGAACCAAGCTGCCTGCTCGCTCCAGGGTCATAGAAGAGGCTTCGAGGAAGAAGCGCGATGTCAGCTGTCGCGCTCTTGCGCAGGATACGAGGAAACGGGGCGACTATACTGCGACATCCAAAGCAGCAACATCGAGCCCGCCACGTAAAGTCGAGGCCCAGCTTCCCGAGAACTCCACGTGAAACGACTTCTACCTCTTCCTTTACTTCGTCTGCTCTCACACCCTCGAGCCCCCTTGAGTTGAGCCTATCAGATCTATATCACCCCGTACCGAGCCGCATTCACATATTGCCTCGCAATATCTCGTCTAGGCTTCCCCACTCGCTACTCTTGTACCGCAAAGGCGGCCGCGAGCCACCACCCGCCATCGAGTGCATAGTCGATGTCCCAGGTTCCGGCTTCCAGACCCCGATGCTCCAATACGTCCAGGTCATCTCCGTCCCGACGGCGGACTCGCCGGGGGCATCTGTTCTCCTGCACTTTGACTCCCGTCGCTATGTCTTTGGTCACATGTCTGAAGGCACCCAGCGCTTAATGAACCAGCGGAAGGTCGCCCTGTCCAAGCTCGACGAGATCTTCGTCTCAGGCCCTGTCACATGGAAGAGCGTCGGCGGTCTTTTGGGCACGATACTCACGATTGCCGATGTTGTCGCCACCCAGAACCTGCCCGACGAGAGCAGCAAGAAAAAGAAGAAGAAGGCCGAAGGGAATCTTTCCACGATAGCGAGCCTGAAGATCTACGGCGCTGAGAACATCTCACACATGATTGCTACCTCGCGGCGGTTCATCTTCCGGAAAGGCATGCCCCTGAGGCTACACGAGGTACCACATGATTCTGTCAAGGACCACCAGAAGGATAGGAAACCCGACTTTGAGGACGCGAACGTGAGGGTATGGTACGTGTCTTTGAAGCCCGACGGAGACAATACACCCCATGGACGCAAGAGGAGTCATGATGACATGATCGCGGAGGATAACGACCGAGGAATTCCAACGCAGGAGGCCGAAAAGAGGCAGGCAGATCGAGAGCTGGTGAAGTCCGTGGTCGACAACATGTTCGACTCGGAATGGGAACTCGATGCTTTGGTGGAGACCACGCTGCATCAAGTCAAACTCCCTGCTGCGATCTTCGTCAAGGACAATGACGGTCAGACCAAGAAATATGAGGGACCCATGCCTGGAGGCGACGAACCTGTTCCTGATATCCCAGTTCTCACTCGGAGACCTTGGCCTGCACCAATGGTCCAGAAACTACCTCCTACCTCGCCCTCGAAACAATCCCTTTGTTACATTGTGAAAGGGCAGCCGAGAAGAGGCAAGTTCGATGTCCAGGCTGCTACAAGGCTGGGGGTGCAGAAGTGGGATTTTAGGAAACTCACTGCTGGTGAGACGGTCAAGGGCAAGGATGACATCGACGTGACACCTGATATGGTCGTCGGAGCAACAGTCAAAGGCCGCGGGTTCGCCTTTATCGATCTTCCTGACAAGTCCTACATCAGCGAGTTTCTGGCGCGCCCTGAATGGAGCGATGACTCGCTCATGGAAAGTCTCGACATCATGTACTGGAATCTGGGACGCGATGTCGGGCACGATGAACGGATCAGAGATTTCATCAAAGAGCGCGAGGATAAGATGCACACAGTATTTTCACCAGACATGAACCCCAACGGCATCGCAATGCACGGCGCTACCACCAGTATGATCAAGATGTACAGGATAGACCCTGACCGATTTTCTCTTCCTGTCTTCGACAACAAGCCCAAGGGACCCGTTCCTAAGCCATTCAACGTGGCTGAAATCGGAGCCAAGCTGATACAGTCGCCGCGTGTGGAAATAAAGGACGAGGACATTATTCAACCCATGGACATGATGCAGCCAATTCACAAGATGGATCCCAAGGTCCTCGAGATGGCAGACAAGGCCAAGGCTAGACTAAATGATCCATCATTACTAGCCGAAATTGAAGCGACCGAGAAGGACATCCCAAACCGCGACGTCGAGGTCATCGCACTCGGCACAGGCTCCGCCCTCCCCTCGAAATACCGCAACGTATCGGCAACACTCGTCCGCGTTCCCGGATACGGCTCCTACCTCTTCGACTGCGGCGAGAACACGCTCGGCCAGCTCCGCCGCATGTACGGCTTCGACAAGGCCGACGAGATTCTTAGCGACCTCAAGGTGATCTGGATCAGCCACCTCCACGCGGACCACCATCTCGGCACCGCGAGCGTCATCAGAGCCTGGCGGGAAGTGACCACCCCGAAATACCCCGTCAGACCCCTCCCGCGCCTGACCATCGCCTCACACCCGCAAATGATTGACTGGCTGCGCGAATACTCCAACGTCGAGGACTTCGGCTTCGACCGCCTCCGCCTGGTCAAGATCAAGGGCTCCCCGCAGCGCGAGACAGTCCAGGATCCCGTCCACTTCGACCCGCCCGCCTCCAGAGAGACAGGCCTGACGTCAATCAGCGCCTGCCGGGTGGACCACTGCTACGGCGCACTGGCGTGTGTGTTCACCTGGCCCACAGGCCTCAAGGTCGCGTACTCGGGCGACTGCCGGCCGTCGGAGACGTTCGTCAAGATCGGACGGGGCTGCACGCTGCTGATCCACGAGAGCACGCTCGACGACGAGCTGCGCGGCGACGCGTTCGCCAAGAAGCACTGCACCATGAGCGAGGCCCTGGACGTGGCGCGGAGGATGCAGGCCAGGAGGGTCCTGCTCACGCACTTCTCGCAGCGGTACCCCAAGATTGGCAACTCGTTCACGAAGGGCACGGGTCCGGGGGTCCATGACCAGGTTGTGCTCCTGGCTTTTGATATGATGCATGTCAAGCTGGGCGACTTCAAGAAGGCAGAGCTGTTCATGCCCGCGTTGAGGAGGATGCTGGCGGAGGGCGGCGAGGACGCGGACGCGGACGCGGACGATGCGGGCCCCTAGGCCACATTAGATAGGGACTGACGTTTCGGGAGGTTTCAAAACGAGTAGACAGGGAGCCGTTAGTGTGTAGTAGCATCTCGACTCATTGATAGAGAGGCCTACATGACGGTTGGAAGAAGAAATATGCAGGTGTCATTAGCGAAGAAAGTCACAAACACACACTCCTTGAGCATTCGACGACCTTTGAGCCTTTGGCCAAGACAAGACAAGACTCGGAAGAGAGGTACAATCTGTCACGGGAGGATCCTGGAAAGGCACAATGTCAGGCTTTGGACAAAAAGAAAATAAGATTACATCTTACGCTGTAAAACCCCCCAAAAAGTCAAAAGTCCCTGTCGGGTACGGTATGAGGATTAGATATTGTCCATCCAGAGGCCGCATGAATATCCACTTCGTCTGCATCCAATACCAGCTTTACATACCTCTATTGCGCATCCCGCACTGTCGAGTTACCCCTCGCCCGTCCCCCTCCCGTAATATTATGCTCATGCAACGGCCACTCTCACCTGATCGTCCTCTTCGTCGCTGTCTCCACTCTCAATATCGCCCATGCTTTCACCCCACGTACCGCCTGACCTCGGCCTCGCGCGTTCGAGCTCTCCGTTCTGCAGAGCCCGCGCGAACGCCTCGTCCGAGGCGAGCCGGTCTCGCCGGTCAGGGTCCGGACACAGGCCCCCGATGACGGAGACGGACTCACCGGGCAGCACGGCACCCTCGGGGATGGCACCTGCGGACGCGGACGGGTCGGCGTGGTAGTACGACTGGCCTAAAGAGAGCCGGTCGATGTCGGTGAGGGCGGCCAGAAAGCCATCCGACGAGAGCGAGCTGTGGCTCGTGCTGGTGGTCCGCCGAGATCTCTGTGAGGCCGTCGAGGGGCTCTGGCGGTAGCGGATGCTGCCGCCGCCGCCGCTGCTCAGCGAGCTCGTGTCTTTGAATGATTCAGGCGTAGGCCAGGGCCCGGTCAACGAAGGAGCCACGGAGGTGAAGTCGGCTCGCTGGGAGGATTGAGGGACGTGAGGTGGCGTCCGCGGGTTCGTGAACTTACTCCCCGCTCTACTCGGCGCCACCGAGCGGGTGTCTGACTGGACCACAGTCCGTGCTAGAGAAGGGTGAGGCATCGCCGTCCAATTGTTGCTATAGACGCTCGAGGCGACAATGGTATTCGGGGTAGAAGTTGCACTCGCCCCGTCATCGCTCTCCAGGAACGGAAAGCGATGCTTTGACGGAACCTTGGGCAGGGCTGGCGCTTTGCCTGTGGGCCTGACGCCGACACCAAACTGCGAGCCGATCGTGTGCACGGAAACATCCGTCCACAGGGTGGGATCGAATTCCTCATCGTTATGGGTACAAGGGGCGGTGCTGGTGCTCTTGTTCACGTCTAGTGGCGAGGGGACGGCCGACGCGGCGACTTGGCTCCGAAAGGCGGGATGCTGCTCACTCACATCGCTGAAGGTGTCCCACCACCTCTTCGAGGCATCCTGCAATCGGCGTGCGGAATTTGGATCCGCCTCGTCGAAGCCCTCGAGGTCATCTTCCTCGCTGCGGTAGGAATCTATGAGTTGCTCGACGGTGTCAGCGTATGACGCGGCGGAGTAAGCACACAAGTAGCGGTTCGAAGCAGATTCGTGCTGTTGAGAATGGGGATTATCATCGACTGCGCGGCGAGATGTGTTATCACGATGTACACGATCATGCCGCGGCGGTGTAATCGTGGCTGGTGGTGATGACGACGAGGAGGATTGCTTACCGGTGCTGCGGGAACTGGGTTTCCTGGACTCGGCACCAAACATCCCATCCAGCTGTCTTTCGATCTCGCCCAGCAAGACAGCCTTTTCCCACGGCGAGAGGGGCTGCTTAGTGAGGGAGCGCTCCATGCGAGCGCGCTCCTTCGCGCGCTGGCCATCGAGGGACAGCTCGCCCTTGCTGAGGCCGGAGCTGCCGTCATCTTTCCTACTCATGCTGCTGCTGCGGTGCAGATGAGATCGGTGGCCGCCGGCCCTCTCTTCCGGGCGGCGGTGCTTCCTCTTCCACACGGCGCGCCGGACCCTCTTCACCGTCTTCCCCAGCCTCTCACTCTGGTCCAGGACGTCCCCCCTGCCCTCCCCGAGGTTTGCGATCCACGCCTCCACCAGCCTCATAAGGGCGGGCTCGCCCCTCTTGTGCGACCGCCCGCACAGCCCCGCGCGCAGAGCAGAGAGCGCGTCCGCGCTCGCCCCAACGGCGGCCACCACACAGGCCTCGCACTGGCCCCGAATCCTCGGCAGCCTCCTCACCCCGGCCGGGCACCCGACCCTGTCCAGGACCTCGGCGCCCGCCGACAGGCCCAGCAGCGCGTGCAGCCGGTCGACGAGATCCCTAACCTCGGCGACTGTGCCCCCGCCTAGCCTCGGGCTGGTCTTGTTGTGCCGCCCCGGCCGCGCGAGGTACCTCTCCAGCGGGGCGAGCCGCACCGTGGCCTCCTCGGTGACGAGCGTGAACGCCCGGCGCGCCACCCAGGGGTTGAGGTCGCGGTGCGCGGCGCAGAGGACGGCGCACTGCGGGATCACGTCCTCGAGCGTCAGGTTGAGGTGCTTGTTGGCGGACATGGAGAGGCGCGAGAGGAGGTCGTGTGGGCGCAGCAGAGGCTTGGGGAGGGTGGTGATGAGTCGGGCCTGGGTGGCGAGCCAGAGATCACTCGGGACGCCGGTGACTGGGTCCAGGAGGCGGAGGGGAAGGGCCAGGAGGGCGGCGAGAGCGGTGATCTCATCCGGAGACAGAGAGGAGAGGTGACGGTGGTGTATGACCATCTTGACGACTTTGACTGTGATAAGGTGTCCTCTTGAGGGAATATTTGTTTTCGGTTCTTGTCGGGAGTAGGGTGTGCTATAGTCAGGTATTGGTCAAGTCCTTCCTGCCTTGGCAGGTCTCTTGGGAGGAACGGACGTATCGAATACTCTGGACCTGCAGAACCAAGTAAGTGTGTATGCGCGTGTATGTGTGTGTATCTGGCTCGTCGGAAAGTTGTATAGCAGGCTAGTAAAAAGGAGAAACACATGTGACCAGAAGACAACAAGAGTATTGGCCCTCGTGGGAGGAAAGTCCTGGTGTGCCTGGCACCATCCTGTTTTAAGCCCAGGAATCTCGGACAATATCCTTCACACGCGGGCAACTGATAACTCGAAAATGCTGGACAAGTAGAGGCTGTTCTCCCTTTGATTCCTTTGACAAGGCTGTCTGTCTCGCGCCGTGGACCGCCCAGCCTCCCAGTCAACCACGCTCTTTGTCCTCCCGATGCTCCGACAATGAAGCTATTGTCTGTGCCCTCTCGAACTTCCCGACAAGGGCATTGTCTGGCGGCCATCACAAACCCTAGCTGCCGCCAAGAGAGTGACCTATCCTCTCCCTCCGGAAGGTTGTTGGCCCCAGTGGGCCGACCTAAGCTGTCTCTGTTAGGAGTCGCGTATCAATCGATCGTAGAGATGAACTTCGTTTGGACACGGACATCGCTACCGGTGAAAAGGTCCCTGATGGGATAGAACTCCACTTATGGTTCTGGCGGCACTGTCGCGTATGGATCTTTTCGAGAGGCAAACCTTTGATGAACAGGACGAGTCACTCAGTGCGTTTTGACGCCGATCGAGGGAGCATCGTCGACCTGCGCAAGCTGGACGGTGCATTTCCTGCTATACGGGATCCCAGCCAACATAGCATCCAATGGCCCACACCTTTTATCAGAACCGAAGGGTCGGTCGTCGGAAGTCGCCGGTGCCACGCGGTATGGCAGAGTAGACGTGGTGAATTGGCAGCGCTGTCTAGGCACCGGCTGTATCCATTTCAATCGTAGCCAGCCGCCATAGAGGCGACGATGGTGCAAGGCTAAATAAAATGCGACCTGCCGTCTCAACGTACGATAGTAGATGCCTGCGTTCGCTCAGCTGGTTTGTAAAAGTTCGTTCGTTGCCCATATCCGTCCCATGCCCGTAATGAAACCTCATTCTGTCCAACAGGACGGAGTAGATGGGGATCCCATAAGCCCACGCCGTGCCGAGCGCCTGCCATCAGCCACGCCATACCAAAAGTGCTCCCAAATTAAATATATCTGAACCCCGGATAGCTGTATATTCTTTCAACCATGCACACTACGAGCTGCATGCAGCCCCTGGTTCCGCATCCGCTCCATCTTGATCTTCGCGGCCTCAGTGCCGTCGTCAGGGTGGGCCGTCTCCTTGAACCAGGGATGTTGTAAGGCCTGCTTAGCCGTGATACGATGTTGTGGATCGTAGATGAATATCTTCTTGAGAAGATCCTTGAAGTTTTTCAAGAAAGCTGTGTTGCTAGGAATGATGTCCTGCAGGGGATGTTAGTGAACCGTTGGCCGTTGGTAAAAGATGAGGCTGCCTATGACCTACATCCAGCTTCTTCATGGCCTTGACAAAACGCCGCGATGCCCTAGTCGTTTCTGGCTGTGGGTAATCCAGCTTGCCTCGCTTGAAGTATCTATTCCGGGTCAGTAAGTCATCAGAATTGTTCACGGCACGAATCCAACACATACTTGGAAGCCGGATTGCCTCCGTTCCTGGTCATCTTGTTGACCTGGGTCACAAGATAGGAGTCGATCCGCGTACCCACGACGTTCTCCATCATAGCTAAGTGTTCCAAATTTTCATGGGTCTGGAACAGTGCATCGCCTGTGAAGAACTCGACGAGGATACACCCGATACTCCAAATATCGCACGGGAAAGACCATCCAAGACCCAGGATGATCTCAGGTGCTCTGTAGTGCCGAGTCGACACCACGGACGAGTGGTATTCGTCCTGGAAGGTTGCGGATCCAAAGTCGATCAGCCGGATTTCCGTGTCCAGGAGGACACGCCGCTGTGTTGCGTTTCTGCTGACCGAGGCCGAGGACGAGGGGATCTTGCGGTTGTATGTGAATGTCTGATACGCACTGTCATACAGCAAGATGTTTTCCGGTTTGAGATCCGTGTGTATCAGGTTCAAGTCGTGGAGGACTGGAGGGAGTCAGTATATATCGCGAGGGGGGATCGCAAGTGACGAGTTTGACTTACAGGCCACGCTTGTGAGGAGCTGACGTGCAAAACTTTGGATCTGACTGTTGGGAAATGGAACGAATTGGTTGCCCTTGAGGAAATCGAAGACGCTCTGACCCAGCAGATCCATCACGATGCAAATGTGACCTCGGTAGTCGAAACAATCGCGGAGGTGTATACACCGATTGCGATTGTCCGGGTCGTTGGCCTTCAAGGTCGCCAGCACTCGGAGCTCAATCCTCGAAGCGTCCCTATACTTTTGGACGGAACGGATGATCTTTATGGCGACCAGCTCGTTACGTTTTTGATCCCGAGCCTGGACGACCTTGCCAAATGTGCCTTGACCCAGCATCTTCATCATTTGGTCTACAGGTGGTGAGTAAAACACTGTCTCGGGGGCGGTGCGCAGATGGAGTACAACTTACAGTTGTCAGTCAGCGGCGCGTCAGGAACAACAATATAGTGACCGTCATTGTCGTCGACCGTTCCGCTCTTGTACGACTAGGATGGTCCGTGGTTAGCGGGATGCTGCTCGGAAGCTTCGGGTGGAAGAAGCATCGCTTACGTCTGGGATTACTCGGACGTTCACGTCCGAGGCCTTCTTGGGCGGATGGGGTGGAGGGTGATAGCTTGGGAAGTTGTGACCGACGATGGCGTTCTCCCTACGTTTGACCTCGTTGGCAACCTGTTGCCGGGTCCGTTTCCTCTTCTGACCCGGCTGAGCATCGTAGTCATATCGGCCATTTGATGACAGGGACCCGAGAGAGGTCGCGGCGGTGGTGTGGATGGCCGAACTGGTCCGGCCACTGGAGGAGATGGTCGACCCTGAGGGGGTCCCATTCCGCCGAGGTGTAGTGGCCGAACCGTTCAGCCTGCTGTGGTGGACAGGGTCGTAGCGGGTTCCCAAGGTCGTGGGGATGTCAGCGTCCTGCTTCCGCCGCTTGGGGCCATGCCGAGCGGCAGAGGTGTTGGCGCTCACGCCAGCACCATTCGTGCCGTTCGTGTAGTTGTGGGCCGTACTGCCATTGACCAGCGTCTGTGACGCGGAGACGGCAGAGACGGCGGCGGCACTCTCGGGTTCGGGGGTGTCGTCAATGACGATGATCTCCTTGGGTGGCTGGCCGCCGTAGAACTTCTTCCAGTCGACAGGGCTGTCCCGCCTCCTCTTCTTCGAGGACTGGGCCTGTGAGGCCGCAGCCGAGGGGGGCATGGTTGTGTAGCCCTGCTCGACGATTGCCCGCAGGTCGCCTATGTCTTGCCGCTGAGAACGGGCCAAGGAGGAGTTGCTTGAGAATGAAGACCCATTAATGGTGGCGGAGGAGGTCTGGGTACCCGACGAGGGAGCGTATGATGATGTCGACGCCGAGGTGGGATATGACGGCGCCGCGAGTCGGCTGGAGGCGGGGAGGAGTTGGGTGGCGGTCGACCGGTAGGTAGTGGAGGCGTTTGTCGAGTAGTAGGGGAAATGGTGCGGATGTGAGGGATGATGGTAATGTGAATGGGGAATCGTAGCAGTCGCAGTTGTGGGGGTCGACATTGTTCTGACCTGACTGCTATTCACCCGCCGGGACGAGAGGCCCTCGAATTGTGTCGTGACCTTGAGGTTAGGCCAAGTTCATCGACCCAGGCCGGGGAAACTTGGGGTGAAGTTGCTGCAGCAGTCCTGGGTTGGGACCCCAGTTCCAGCGCAGTCGACTGTTTCCCTTGGGCCAGCGGGACTCGAGCGGCCGGCTCGATTGGAAACGGGATCTTTGGGGGGGGGGGGGGGGCACAAGGAGACTGCAGGGAAACTGTGCTTTGCAGGACAGGACGGGACAGGCAGGCAGGCAGGCAGGCAGGCAGGCAGGCAGGCAGGCAGGCAGGGCAGGGCTTCGCCTGTGTGCGGTGCGGTGCGGTGCGGTGCGGTGCGGTGCGGTGCGGTACGGTGCAGTGCAGTGCAGTTGACGGTGCGAGGGTGTAGGAGAGGCGGAGAAACTTGCTGACGACCTGAGCCGTCAAGGACGACTGTCCAGTGCTCGAGGACGACGACGACGACGACGACGACGACGACGCTATGCGGTCGGCGGACGGGCTGGGTGGGAACAGCAGAATGAGGACGATGGGAACGGTAATCGCCAACTTTCCTCCCTCCCTCGAACAAATTCAGCTGGCGACGAGACAGGACGAGAAACAGCGCCTCCTCTTTCTGGGGCCAAAGCAGTCGTGGGATCTGGTAACGCCCGCCAGGGCACGGCACAGGGTACGGGTACGGTAACGTCAGGCTCGCTTTGGCCGATTGAGTGTGGCTCGCTCGCTCGCTCGCTCGGTCTTCTGATGGTTGCTGGGCACCGCGCTGGGCCGGTCGAGTCCAGGTCGCTCGCTCACACAGGAACAAGCCTCGGGTCACAGATTTTGGCTTCTGTGCATAGCGTGGGCGCAAGGGGTCCGTGAAGAGGGATGGGAAGGTTCAGGTGAGGGATCGAACGACCATGCCCGAAGGTGTTGTGATGCGTCGTGATCGAGGAAACGGGGAATGAACGATCAGATTTGGGACGGGGTGAAATTGGTCCCAGATGGTCAAGCGGCCAATGCGCCCATCGACGTGCCGCTGTGGTTGTTCGTCTCGGCAAGCCGGGGGAGGGGACAACAAACTTGGTGGTTGCGACGCGGCTTGCAAGGAGGATGACGAGGACCTCTCTCAGTGAGGTCAGCCGAGCGGGGGGCCCCCACACCGCCCACTCACAGGCAGGCACAGGCAGACGATAGACGCCAAGCTAGTGGTGCACACCCACTGTAACCCGCCCACAGGCTGTCGGCTTCGGGGCTTGTCCTGGTGGGCTCCCGCCTGCCAACTCGGTGGCATAAATGGATGGCTGACGTCTTGATTCAGGGTCCGGCGAGCCTGCGGATTTCCCTTGCACCTTCACATCATTGGAGCCATCATCGCGAGAAGGGGTCACCCTGATCTCCATTCCAGCCTGGCTTGTCACTGTCTACGGGGGTAACGGAGAGAATGAGGTAGCTAGTCCCTGGCGGACAGATCGTCCATCCCACTGAAGATTAGGCGGGGGGTGGGGGGGTGGGAGGGTTTCAGAGGGAGGACCTCGCCACCCGTGGCCCGAAACGGCCTTTTCTGAAGTCCCGTCTCCCTGGAATTCCATGAACCCAAATGAGGCGCCCGCCCCCCCCTCCGGGAATTAATAAAGGATGGGGGGCGACCAGAGTTATGATCCGGAGGGCAAGGACGACCGCAAGATTTCGTTTCAGAAATCAAAGATATATCAGGTTAATAATCATGGCCCCCCCCCTGGCCATGTTAATCTCGCACCGAGGCATGCCTTGTGTGGAAAGCTCCCGTGCCCTCCTCGTATACCGAACAGCATTTTTTTTAATTTTTTTATTAAACTTCCTGCCCAGCGACTTGGGACCGCAAACGTGCCTCCAAGTAGGGCCTTCCACTGCCCGTGCTTTGCCTACCTAGGTAGGGATCAGCTTCGCGTGGGTGAAAGGCCCCGGGGGATGCAGACAACTCTAACGTGAAGCGAGCACGTATCGGACACTGAACAGACGGCTGGCTGCCCCTGTTCTGTGAATGGGAAGGAAGGTCGCGAGGTCGCGAGGTCGCGAGGATAATCTCAGCGTTATTATCTACAGTGTGCAATCGACTGCGGGTGGTTCACAGGGGCGGGCAGCGCAAGCCAGTACTGCGGCTTATCCGCTGACTGCGCACGGTATGTGTTCATCGCGAACCACGGTCCGTTCCATCGCCTCTTCCTTCGTGGCTTTTGTTGGACCTATACCCCGCCAGTGCCCGTCCCCGCAGGGCCTCACCCGGCCAAAGCTGAGCCCCAGGAGAGATTGGCCGCGCAGCCGTCCGTCGATTCTAAGCTGGACGTATTGTTGAGGATCCTCAGGCCATCTCAGGGTCCCCCCCCCCCCGGCTTCACTGCTGCTGCACCCCCCCCCACCAAAGTTGCAGTAAGCGGCCGGCGTCACACGCCATCCCTAAAGGGACTGGTCTGCTTCCGATCTTACCTATCAGGCCCTGACGCGGGATAGACAGTAGATCGTTCCAGCGTCTAGATCCTTGCACGCACAAGATGGCTCACAGGCTGACAGAGAGAGACTCGCTAGCCGTTGACTCTTATGTAGAATTTCACTCCCTCCCCCCCGGATCGCTCACTCACTCTGAACGTGACATTCCCAACACTCCCAAGAGGCACCAAGAACAGCCTCTCGAAACGCGGCGGAGATCCTCAGTCCCAAACGTCAGCCTTGCGGCCCCGCCAGGAGCTCATCCGCAGGGGGTGTTATGGGGAAGAACATCGGACCCTGGGGGGGGGGGGGCAAGGTCCGCATTCCCCCGGGAGGATCAAAACGGACTACTGTGACCACTATCTCATCCAGCCTGCCGGGCTGCCCAGCGTCTTGATGCACGCCCGGGCGCCAGATTCTCAGAAGGACCGAAGCCGACAAGACATGAGCACACACACACACACTACCAGCACCGAGAGGCCAGCGGGCACACTAGCTCGTCCAAATGGCCTGATCGATCGAAAGGAAATACCGTACAATCGCATTTCGAGTCATGCTAGATTCTCGCCCGCATTGTCTCGCCCAGAGATTATTACACCGTGCCTCGAAGTCCCCAGACCAGGCTGGGTAGGCAGGAGGGCCACTCCACAGCGGACGCGGTCCAGTCTTTCGGGTTTCCGTTCTCAGCAGCTCGGGGGAGGGGGGGGGGGGGTTCTGGCCAACAAAGATATTGGTTGTCCCCGGCCCTCCAGACAAAGGCTCGACGCGACGCCCAGCCACAGTTATTCGGCCGTGGACTCGGTGACACGGTCTGACGGCACCAGCCTGTGATCCTCGCTGACTCCAGCCCACAGACTGGGTGTTCCTCTGGACAGGACGCGATTCTAGCTGAGACAGGACGCACCGTTTCGCAATGGTAGGCCTCCGCGCCCGGGCCGCCCAGTGGCACCCCCCCCCCCCCAAACAGAGGCCACAGGCGAGCCCTGCCCCGAGCCGGCCCCTGAGTTCCACCAGTATTAAAGTAATAGCACTGTAGCCACTCGCTATCAACAGTACCAGGGAACTGTTGAATTGTGGAATTGATTACCACGTGGAAAGAGACAAGGTGGGTTCCCTCGGCGGTCCACATCAAATGTCCCCATCCCGGATTCCCTGCGCAGGCAGACAAGAGGTGTCGTCGCCACTATGTATGAAGGGAACCCAGACCGCTGGCGCGTGGCTCCGGGCCTTGGCAGGTGGCCTCGACGCTGAAACTATCATTTAGCGAGTGAGTAAGTGCCTTGTGAGGGACGACGGCCCCACGGGACGTCTGCATATGAGGCGAAGACTGCGATTTGTATTAGAGAAGGGCGCCGGCGTTCTACGCACATGGACACACATCCTCTCCTCTCTCAAGCGGCCTTCCCTTCCGATGAAGTGTACTGACCCTAGACCAGAAAGAAGAAAGTGTGGTTACCCTAGACTTGACGGGACTTTTACATATGAGGCGAGGCTGTGTTGGTGGGCCGTACCTGCTCAGCCTTGCATGTGGGAGCTGAACGTGTCCCACACCCTACAACACGGATGACTATGAGGCCTTGTCATGATATCCCTACGCGGAGAAAGACACACAAAAATAATCGCCTTCGTCCCTGGCATCGTTTTGCCTCTCCAAGGGCTGAGCTCGTCGAAAGGTGCGAGAGAGACGGGCCTTGCAACGAAACTACCCCAGTGCTGACTGAGTACCTACGCACTACCCATGCCTCTTTACGGCCGGTTTCACCCCCAACCGATGGTGCTCAGCAGGATAATGCCTCCTTTCTCAGTTTGCACTAAACTTTGCGAAGATCCTCCCTTGGCCCCTCAGGCAATAGTAACTTTAAGTAGCAACTTTATACACAGCGTTTCGCTTATCCCGCTCGCATCTTGGGGCCATAATCAACCTGAAGGGCGAGAGACACGCTCATGAAACACCATCCCCGCGCGGGTCTCGCGGAGGAATTCTTCGGGCTGTTCCAGAACTGCGTCGCTGGCTGCTTGCTAGAGCTGATCACGCGTCTATGTACAGTAGCGCACTGGGGTCTGCAAGATCTGCCAAGAAACGACAGGAGCTCAAGCTGCGCAGATGACTTGGCACGATAGGGAATGCTGCTTTGAGGTGAAGTCTGCGTTGGTCAATTTTAGGCTAGCCACCCCGGTTTGTTCTGGTGGGTATGGCTTTCGGCGCGCCGGGACACGACCAGCGCATTGCGTGGAAACCCCAGCGCATGTGACATTCGACGCTCTCAGACGGCCTCGACGTCTTCAGACGGGCTCAACGCCTTCAGAAGACCCCTCTGCCCTGCCCTGCCCTGCCCTGCCCTGCCCTGAGCCTGCCGCGGCGCTTCAGATGCCCCGATTGAAAACAACTAGACCGCCCTCTCCTCCCTTGCCGTGGAACTCCTCCTCCAGACTCGCCGCACTGACCCTCTGCCTCTGCGGGAACGCCGCCAGCGCCAATGGCAGCGCCAGGTAGCTCGTGGCTAGGATCAACCCCAGGTTTATAGGCGTGGTATACCGTGGGTTGCGCTTCAACCACTCCGTCTTCTGCAGTCGCACCAATATCAGGGGCGGGATCACCATGATGGGACTGCTGTTCAGCACCCTTGAAAGAGCCGTCTCGCCGACCGCCAGCGTCGCGGCCTTCTTGCTCTTGCCCAGGCTGGGAACGTCACTCTCCGCCTTGCCCTCGGTCGCGAGCTTCTGCTTGTCCGCCTCCGAAAGGACTGGGTAGACGTCGATACCGGTGCGCATCTCCTCGCCGCGCATGAGGAAGACGTTCAGCGCGCCGGCGGAGGCCACGGCCGCAAAGGGAACCAGGCGGCCGAGGATGAGACGGGTCTGAGGCGGGAGGCGGGTTAGGCGGGGGACGAGGCTGTTCAGGCCCACTGCGACGGAGCATGAGGCGCCGACGGCGAGGAAGTAAGACTGGGCGATCATGGAGTAGGAGAGGGGAGTGGACTTGTTGGCGTTGGCGTTGTTGATGGCTACGTTGAGAGACTGGTTGGCTATCTGCCAAAGTACGGTGCCGGTATTCTGCCGTGGGAAGGCAAGTCAGTTTGTGATGGTTCGTCGGTGCCAGAAGGGAGGAGCGACAAGGCCTGTACCGTGAGACCGGGCGTGAGCATGCCTGCCGTCACGACCAGGTTGGAGAGGACGAAGGAGGACATGCGAAAAGGTAGCAAGACTGGTTCGCCGGTGTCTGTATAGGACCACAAGGTAAGCCGATGCCCACCAGAGACCCATCCTTTGTGTGGGAGAGCCATACCAGGATGTAACGTCGAGTCGACAATCTTTTTGGCCTGCCATAGCTCCGGCGTCATCTCCTTCGTCTGTCCCGTCTTGTATTGTATGATGGCCTGCTTGGCCTGCTCGAGCCCCCTCTTGCCCACGAAGAGCGTCCTGGGATATCACTATGGTTAGCCAGATATTCGCGAACGCAAGGCCCGCCCGAGGTTCCTCCTTCTCTAGCTCTGTAGTTTCCCAGTCCAGAGAATCCCCTGGCGGATGATCAATGGCTGCTTACTGCTACTGCAGGTACCACACCATTTCCCCTCCCGGAGCGTGCTTGTCAATGCTCTCACCTCGGATCCGTTATGCCAGCGGTCTGCCTGACGCGGCCCCAGTACGTGCTGAGGTCATACCGCGAGTCGGGCAGCTCGCGGTTGCCCGGTAGGGATGCGGACATGTCGAGAGGTCGTCTGCGTTCTCGCTGTTCTGCAGCCTGGTCGAAGCGGCGACGAGGAGTGAAGCACCCGACAAGTCGAGACGACCTGGCCGCGTCACTCGATACGAGAGCGCTCTTGGGCTATCTCATTCGTGAGACGTTGCGCGACGCAATGCTTCGGTTGGGGGGGGGGGGGGCGAGAGTTGTGACCCGTCGCAAGCCGTGGTCGAATTTGGCTCCTGCAAATGTCCTACCACAGCATGCAGGGTGGGATAAAGCTATCGCCGAATTCGGCTCCAGGGCGAAGGCGAGAGGGAAGGCCAAGGAGGGGCAGCAGTCTGGCAGGGGTGTGTCCAGTCCAGTGAGAGGCTGCCAGGTCGCTGAGCAGGTACTCTGTATGTATGCTCAGCACCGGGGGCGTGTTATTCCCCAACGCCTGATACCGGGCATCGACAGATTTTGGGAGAGGAGTTCGACGGTGCCATGTTTAGGCTGTCAGGTTAATATCTTTGATAAACAAGTTGCTGCTCCAAGCAAATCCGTCCCCAGAAGTCGTCAGGCTATCACTCGGGCTTCAACAGTCTGTCCGCATCTCCCCCAAGACGAGCTACTGTGTTTCTCCTCCCTTGCTTCTGCCGTACTTTGTCGCGCGCATGTGAAAAGTGTCACGGGCCAGACTCTCGAGCTTTGACGACAGCTGTCTCCGATATCGACTGACCGACCCCGGCTCCGTCGCAAACGGGCGACAGCAGCCGGAAGACATGGCGCGCAACATCGTGATGCGCCATCTGCCCTTCTCAGACTCCACGACCACAGCCCAGGCCATCAGCTACCTCCTCGGGGTGGCCCTCTTCTCCATATCCTTCCTGGTCTTCCTGAACAGCAGTATTTCTTTTGTCATCACCGATCTGATTGGCGTTCACGATGGCGTGGGCGATATCGTCGGCACTCTCGGCTTCGTCGACGAGTTGGTAGCCCTGATCGCATGCCCTTTCTGGGGTTTGATCTCGGACCGCCTTGGTGTCCGCTTCGTGGCCATGGTCGGATATGCAATCATCGGCCTCGCTCTGTTCCTCTTCGTTCAGTCGTCGAATGTGTATCCCCAGCTCCTCCTGGCGAGGATCCTGTTTGCCGTTGGGGCCACCGCCACGTGAGTCTGCCTCCCTCTAATCCGTGAACCCGGCACGCGGGACTGACGGGACAATTCTATGCAGGGCCACGATGGTCACGGCGACCCTGCCCTGCCTCACCGACGACTCCGACTACTCGGACCCCGAGACGGAGCAGCCCGCCCTCGTCCCCAGCCACAATGTCCGGGACAGCGTTGCCCTCTCCGTGGAGTCGGAGCTCACCATCACCCCGGAGCGCTACCGGTCCAACGGATCAGAGCTACAAGATCCCGCGGACGCGGCGCAGGAGAAGCCCTCCGTCCTCGCCGGCTACGTCGGCCTCTTCACCGGCCTCGGCGCCCTCGTCTCCCTGGTCGTGTTCCTACCCCTGCCCACCCAGTTCAGCAAGATCGAGGGCGTGGAGATCGGCGAGGCCCTCCAGTATTCCTACTACGTCGTCGGCTCGATCGCGGTCCTCGTCGCGTCGTTCGTGTACATCGGGCTGCGGAAGCTCAAGGGGGAAGAGGGCAAGGGCTTCCGGACCCTGTTTGGGATGAAGAAGAGACGGCTGGCTGACGGATCTGAGGCGCCGAGGCGCAGCTTTCTGCCGTACCGACAGCTGCTCCGTGAGGCTGTCGTGCTTGGTGTCACGGACTCCCAGATCGGGCTCGGCTACCTCGGTGGTTTCGTCGCCCGGGCCTCAACCGTCGCCATCTCGGCGTTCATTCCGCTCTTCGTCAGGATCTACTTCCTTGATCATATTTCGGATGGGGACCAGCGCAAGGCGTATGTCCTGGCCTCCATCCTGACCGGGGTGGCGCAACTATTCGCGCTCGTCTTCGCGCCGATCTTTGGGTACCTGTCGAGACGTCGAGGACCTTTCAACTATCCGATCACCGTGGCCACTGTCTTTGGCATCGCCGGCTACATCGCTTTCCCACTCTTGGCCAGCCCGGAGATCAGGAACGTTGACGGCCGTGGCGGGTCACCGGCTGTGTTCGTCCTCGTTGCGCTGATCGGGATCAGCCAGATCGGTGCCATTGTCTGCAGCCTGGGCTCCCTCGGCAAGGGCGTCCTGGCCGCCGACCCGCACAAGAGAGTCCAACTGCCAGCGAACGACCAGGCTGACGACGCCGAGGCCGGCGAGGATACTTCCCTGCTCAACAACGGCGTCAAGCCGCAGCCCAGGTGTACCAGGGTCCTGCTGAAGGGGACCATCGCAGGGGTCTACTCCTGGTGCGGCGGTGCCGCCATCCTGTTGCTCACGAAGCTGGGTGGGTTTCTCTTCGACTCGTGGTCACACGGCGCGCCGTTCTACATGATGGCGCTGTTCAATGCTATCCTGCTCGTGGCCACACTGGGAGTGGATGTTGCACGGCTGGCGAGGCAGCACAGAAGGAAGGATGTCTGATGGGTGACCAGGACGATGTACGGCGGGAGAGATAGGATAGAATGTAACTGGGGTCTCCTCTCTTTACAATGCTTTCAGGCTGTGGGTATTGTACACATTTCACGAAGAGCGGCTGCAGTCATACTACAAGTATGGACAGGCGATGTTAGCGTTCATTTGGCTGGGATACGTAGACAGGAATTCATTTCTTACGAAGATCCCCCCTCCATATGGACTTGCTCTCTACTACAGATGCGTTGGGTCCTGCGTTGTCCCTCCCTGGCTCAGGTGACAGAACGGCTGAGATACACTCGCATACTGGGACGGTTGGTGGTCGACGAGGAGACGTTGTGATGTTCGGCATACGACGCGTCCTACGAAAGGGTGAGGCCAGCATATATTTTCCCTCGAGACAGCCAGGGAGCCGCTTCTCATGAACTGCCTAGGGGCCGAGACAACGATAGTTGACACTTGCGAGGGGAAAGTCGCCTCGTTCCAAAACAGTCTGATTTCCGTAAGTAGTACACGAAATCCGCAGGAGCATTGCATCCTTTCGAGAGGCCTGGCTCTCGCCGAAGGATTTGTCCGTAGCCTTCCAACCCCATAGCTAAGGCAAAGAGATCAATTAAGCAACCAATTAACCACATGTCCCATCTTGACGAGGTCAACAGGGTACCGTTTCCATAGTTCGGAAGGAAATGAGAATGAATAATTGCTTTTGTTTTGGTGGACGAGACCGATCAGATCCAAGGCGTTGAACGACCTAGGCCCAGCAGAACCGTAGAGGTGAAAAACCCTCCAAGATCGATTTAAGTACAAGCCGAATGCCTCCTGCAGCCACTTTCATCGTTTTGACGTCCAATTTTGTGCAATTCCATAGATCAGTTTCAGCGTCGAATCTCGAGACGACAGTCTGTGATCGTTGTGTATTTAAGGATTTACGCGATCTCTTTAACCCAAGCTGGGGAAGTCGGTAGCGCTGCTCAGGTTGGGCGTAGCGGCACCGCCACGGCCACCACGAGGGGCACCTCCACGGGCACCGCGAGGGGGGAAACCGCCACGAGGAGGGCCATCACCGCGGCCGCCACGGAGACCACCGCCGCGACCACCACGGGGGCCATCGCCTCGAGGGCCACGGTCACCGCGTGGACCGCCTCCACGGCCTCCGCGGGTGTTGTCACGCTCCTCGCGGCCGGAGTCCTCCCAGACGAGGGTCTCCTTGACCTTCTTGGACTTGGACTTCTTGGACTTGCCACCGGCGGCGGCGAAGTAGTCCTCCTGCTCGTCCTTCTGCACCTGGACGCCATCAGGAACATCGGACACCTTGCGGATGTTGAGGCCCTTGTTCAGGGCGGCGGCGTCGCGCTCGGCATAGTAAGCATCAAGGGTGACCTGCTTGGGCTCGGGCTCCTTAGCCTCGGCTTCGGCATCTTCATTCTCGGCCTCCTGCTTCTCGGTCTCGGCGATGGCCTCGCCGGCCTGCTCGTCCTTCAGCTCGGCATCGCCGTCGGTAGCACCCCATGACTGGGCAGCCTGCTTCTCAGAACCGCTGTGTGGACTGTTAGGTAACGGCATCCGAGGTGGTGGAAGCTGTTGCGGGGTATAAAAACGTACGGGGCAATGTTCTTAGTATGCCGGTCGTCAGTATTGCGGTGGCGGGTGGCACCAGCGCCTATGGCGGGGAGGTCAGCATGCATCTTCTTTTGTCTTCTATAGCCCTCAGGGCCCGGTACCGACTTACCTCCACGACCACGGGCACCACGGCCACCTCGGGGCCGATCGGCGGTGCGCTCCTCAGTGGACCTGGTCTGGTTGGCAGCGCGGCCTACGCCCTTGTCACGGAACTCTACGCGTGTGAAGAACGGAGTCAATCCCAATGATCCCAAAACAGACGGCAGGCCTTGGGCAGGGTTCCATACCCAGCTGGTTGCGGCTGAACCCGGCGCGGTTCTGCTGGCCGGGCTTGGTGCCGTCGGCGTTGGCCTTGGCAGTGGAGACGGCCGACTTGGTGACGGTCTTCACGGGCGCCTTGGGGGTCTCGGAGCCCTCGTCATCGTTGCCTGGAGGTGGAAGTCGAAGGTCAATACGGGTCTGGTCTCAATTGGGATAGCATTCTATCGTGGATCGGGGCGGATATACCGAGAAGGTCGAAGAGGTTCTATAGCCGAGGACAGGTAAGGTTAGCGACGTTTCGTCATCAAGGGCAGTCCTGTCGGCAGTAGGTCCAGGCCGAGCAGGTAGGAGAGTGGACACAGGGACGATGCTCTGTGTGAGACGGCCCCATCCATTTTGAGCAACGGCGCTGGCGCTGGTCATTGAAATTGGGGCAAGAGGAACACCCGCGAGCACAGCAGCAATGTGGAAGGGCAAAGCAGGGGACGAGACCGGACTGAAGTGAGGCGAAGTGGGCTGGACTGACCTTTGAGGCGACCGACATCTTGTCGCCTGGCTTTGCGCCTTTCAGCAAGGCGTAAACTCAACGACGACAAAATCGAAAAGAGGGCGATCGGGGATTGAGGGTAGGTAGGAAGGTCCTATGTAGACATGTCCTAACCCAGTCGTGGTGCGAAGTTTGGAGGAGAAGGGAGGGCGTGGTGAGCTCTGCCTGGGGGGGGTAGGATTTTGGGCAACGCAATTTTTGCGGCAGACTAGAACCAGTTTTTTGGCGGGTGCGGGCGTGGGTTGCGGGTCGTGGGCAAGAGAGAGAGAGAGGGGCACGGTCCACCCTGCAAGGCGGCGCCTACAATACATGCTCCTTACCATAGCAGGACAGCTGGACAGAGCTCCAACTGAAGGACGGCAGGGCACTGGAGGTACTGCAATGGTAGTAGTACGTACCAGAGTACGTAGGGTGGAGGGTTATGTAATATACACCAGCCGGGATACCTGCATTTTGGCCGGTACAACTCAATTTTGGGCTTGCACAGGCCAATTTCAATTTGGTGGCATCAATTCTCATACACAGCAAGGGCCTGTTAGGGCTGCTACTTGACATGACCTCCAATCTAAGAACAAGTTTTGCTACAACGGCAGCCCGTTCGCCTCACGTCAACCATCTCTCATGACGATCAGGATCCGCACCAAGGAGAAAGAAAGAAAAAGAAGAAAAAATAAAAAAAGGGTTGAATAAAAAAATAAAAAAATAACAGGGGACAGACAAATAAATAATAGAAAATAAAGGCATGGTGTGATATGGTGTGGTCTCGGCTTGGCTGACCTGAACCTGACGTGGAGGGGACGGAGCTTGAACGGGCCTCGTGACAGCTCGATCCGTGATCCAGTCGCCCCCGCCTGGGACGCCTAATCTTGTCTCCCCTTCTCTTCCGCCGAGTAGGTACCATAACATAGTACCTATAACCTCTTGGACGGATCCGTACATACTGTACTGTCCTGCACCTAGCGCGGAACAATCACGACACGCGTAGGATCGCATGCCCAACATCCTTCATCAGCTCTTTCGAGTCGAGATTTCTTAGCCGCCATTCCGCCCTCGGCGTGCCTCGAGATCCCAAGCCGCAACAACCTGTATCCATCCAGGCACGCCCTAACCTTGGCTCCCCTTCTAAGCTTCCTTAGCTTCCAGGCGAATGCATGCCGTCTTTCTCCTGCACCCAGAACCACGGGATCTGCACCAGGCCATCAAGCCCGTCAGCGCCCTCAGCGCTCTGGGAACTATACACATAAATAGCCTGGGCAAGAAGCCTGGGTTAATGTGGGCGGCAGGCCCAGGCTTCCCAGAATCTTTAGACCTCTAGAACCCTTGTCGGAGAGCCAATCCGGCCAGTGTTCTTGATGCCTGTCTTGCTGCTCTCACGTCCTTCCTTGGTAACCAGTAATGAAGTCTCTCCGCGACACCGTCCGGGTGTTGGAAGACGTCGTCTGTCGTCTTTGCAGCAGCCGCTAACTGATCTCCCATCCGAAGCACCGCCTAGGCTCGCCGTGCCCCCGTTCTGTGATGGGCCAGCGAAACATAACCGTCGAGTCCATTCGCTGGACTCTGCCTGTCCCTCTACGCCCCCAGACAGAGATCGCCCGACATCTCGAGGCCACGCACGTTGGACGACCAGCACGTTCCGCGGGCTGATGACGAGGAGGCCATGGTTCCGCCCGCACTCATCCGGTTCCCCGACGTTCGCGATGGTCTCGTGCCCGCCGAGGTTGGCGAGATTGAATCTTGATGGTCGAAGTCGAGGTATGATGTCTATCTAGATGTTGGCCTGGTCTAGGGGCGGAGGCTGCGAGTATCCTCGTCGCTCGTCTGGGCACCATGACATTCCGCCAGTCTTGAATCCCCCAGTTAAAGCCGCTAGTGCTGTGTCCGACCCCAAGGAGGGCCGTGTGAGTCCGAAAATAACAAGCTGCGGTTGTGAACGCCTGCATCATGGATCTACCCAGTACGTCCGCACATGATACGCATGTCACTGCCAGGCCACGTTGTCTAGACTCGTTGTGACCTCCATCCAGGGAACATAGACGAAGAGTAGACAGTGCAGTCTGCAACAGCGATTTATGACGAGCATTCACTATGAGGACTCCCTCGATACACTGCCGCTGGCCGACCATCTTATTCCTGGAGGTGAACCCGCCGTGCCGGGCCAAGACCTGACTTTGACCCACTCCACGAAGCCAGGAATAACAGCACCCGGCCGGACAAGAAAGCAGATCTTCCGATACTCGCAGACCTGCCCGTCGCTATCTATTCTGTTCTCCACTTCAGGTGTGAGGTCGGCACTCCGAATGCGTACCTCGTCTGGCGGCCTCGGTTCCGCAGAAGCGTTGGGATACTCAGGCTGTGACGGGTCTAGCAGTATTCCGTGTTCCACCTCAACGCAGCGGACAACGGCGCTATACATGGTCTTTGTCCTGAAAAAACCCTCCCTATCGTAAGCCAGCTCCAGAATGTGGCGGAGTGCGGTGAGGCGTAGATCGAGGCGGCGACAGTTCTTGGCGACAAAATAGAGCAGCGGCATGAAGCCCATTTCGAAGATGAATTTGGGCCTGGGCTCAGAGGCCGTGGCTCTCGGGTCGATGAGCTGCTGGGAGATGTGTAGGATTTCCTCGAAGCCTGCGTCATGCTCATCAAATATCATCTCGCTGGAGCTCAGACAGCAGCCAACCCAGACCTGGCCGACGATACAGTGCATTTCCCGCCACAGGTGGCTTTCATACTCCTCGGACCCAGGTGAAAGGCTCGCCCTCCGTATCTTGCACCGCTGGCACCACTTGGCCAAGACCCTGAGAAGGCGTTGCTGCTCTTCGCGGAGGGACTCTGGGATAGCGTCACCGTCTAACGTCCAGTGACTGTAGGCGAGACCCTTGCGGATGAGGAGAACGGTTTGGTGGATCAGAGATTCCCACGCTGCACTTTTGCCCTCGGAATCCTCATCTCCTTCCTCACAATCGGGCATCAGCCCCACCGGCTCGGGAAACTCCCCCGCCTCCGTGCCGAAGAAGTAAGGAAGCGTGGCCAGCCGGAGGAAGATTGGTCGTAACATATCCTTAGCCCACCCTTCAGGTCCCGTCGGCAGGGTATTGCAGAGGTTGATACCGTGGCGGCAATGCTGCAGCGCCATACCCGTATTGCCCTGCATCGCCTCGATGGTGACGAAGAGCAGGCAGACGAAGAGGACGATATTCTTGTCGGCTCTCGGCGCCGTCACCAGCCCCAGCGCCTTGTTGTACTGCGTCAGGGCGAACTTCTCCCGTGAGACCCTCAGGAGGCTGGAACCCGTGTCGCCTAGCCCCTCATACAGCGAGCTGATGCACACCAGGGCGTGCCGCACAGCTGGCTCCAGCTGCCCGACCTGGCAGACCAGCTCCCTCCAGACGCCCTTGCTGGAGTGCCTGCTGAGTACAGGCGCGACCTGCACCCGGAAGAAATCCAGAGCCCTGCCTTCCATCTGGTCCACTCCATAGAGACCGGCTGGTGTGCGCTGCTTAGCCACGGCAGTGGATGCATCCCACGTCAGGAGGTCCTCCCACGAGTACGCTGCCTGACCCACGGGCGGCGGTGGATAGGAACATGAGCGGCCCGTTGTGGAACATCTCCGGCAGTATGGCTTAGCCTCATCGCACTTGACTTTTCGCGCCCTGTATCTATAGTTGAGCCTCGCAAGATCCTCGTCCGGGCGCCGCCCGTGGAAATTCAGGTACGGACTCACTTGCAGGTGAAGCATCCAGTCTTGGTTTTTGTGCCACCCTTCCTCGGCATGTTATGTTGCGAGCGTGATTTGTTTGAGCAAGAACGTGAACCAAAATGTCGATAGACTGATAACAGGAACCACGAAATCGGTCAATCATTTGGTGGTTCTGGAAACGGGGCTGGCGAGTTCAGGAGAAAAGGAGCCCGGAACTCGGTGCAGGGGCCCCGGAGCTTAAGCTCGTGCCTAAATGCTACACGCCCGTGATGCGGTAGACACGGATGAATACAGTTGTCCCTAAGCATTTAGTGCTGATGCATCAGCCCCAAGGCTGTAATCTTGATTCTTGTCCCTATTCTACTGGTGGGGACGTAGGTATCATAAGGCGCTGTTCCCGTAACCTTGATATGCGTCTGCTAAGTATCTATGAATTTTGTTGCATGAGGTTTGACAGGCCGCGAGACATCTAATCTACCTGAGCCTCCAAAACCTCTTCACGGCAGATCCTTTATGTGATTACAAGCTGAACGCGATTACGGTTTTGCATCTTGTCTTTTCTGTTTGTGAGGGCCATTCGAGTGACGGTAGGGGGGTCAGCTCTGGAGGGGCGCAGCTCATCAAGGGCATGAAGTCCTAGAGAATCAGACAGACCGGTGCAGAGGAAACAATTTTCTGGAAAGAAAGCAGACACTCCTACTTCAAAACATTTCAGAGGACATATTCTTGTGACCCTCCCTTGGTTTCTTGAGCGTCGAAGAACAGCCCAGAGAGAGCCAGGCAATACTTCCCCATCTGAGTATGTTCTCGGACACCTTGCAGTATGCACCAGAAGGGCTTACCAGGAACTTGGTGGCCAACTCGTTTGACCCTGTGATCCTCAGTAAACCTTGGTCTTTGTGGTTAGAAACGTGTGGAACAATATCCGATCTAATTAAAGATAGAAACTCGCTATCCGATTTTGATGTACTCGCCAGGTGTCAGGTCCTGAGTGATTCTGATCCTCACGTTTACTTTATACAATCGGTAACGCGGACCATGGGCTCTTTGCAGGAGTCCATTATAGCATAATGTCGAAAGACTCATCGGCGGCATAGCCGCCAAAGCTCGGGGCCTCAGCGATTTTTCCAGCTCGGACATTCTGGTTGAGCAGGACCTTCGGATGTTCCCATCGTTTCCATGTTGGCCGGACCCTCGAAGTCAAGTGATCCAAGGACAAATAGGGACTATTTCACCTCTGTCCCGTACTGATTCGGCGCATGTCGTCTTGCTAAGGCATCCTGCCAGAACTCAAGCGCGTTCTCTTTCGCTCGCAGTGAGCCAGGGAAAAAAACGTCCAACAGTGAAGTCCCAACAAGCGGATACTTGGACTCGAGCTCTTGGAGAACTGTCGCGACACGAGGGCCTTCTATGACTTCTTTCAGCTCCATGTGGAACCCGTGGGAAGGCGGTTTCCTGCCAGCTCCCGCGGCATACAAGTTTTGTATGCTGCCCAGAAGACCAACCCCCATCAAGTCTAAAAGTGAAATAAGCCGGATTGTCGCGCCAACACCCTCGGGTTCGTTAATAGAGGCGATGACTTACACCAGGTATGGTTTTGGAGGCCAGCCACTAGGATGAGGTGGACTACCCACAACAGCGCCAGCAACACGGACATGACTCTTGTCATAGTGCTTGCCTTTGACGTACGTGTACCGCGCGCCAGCACCTCAATATCCAACCCTACCTTATCTCTTCTGCTATTTAAAATGACAACAGCGTGCCTAGTCCCGTTACCCTGTGTGATGGTGACAGTTGTGCCTCCTTTCTTGGGGCATGCCCACTTCTCTTCCCGCCATTGTAGGAGAGAAGCGCCTGTAAGCGCAAGGACCGTAGCCGTACCAGTGACGAGAAATGTATCCCATGAGCCATGCAGCACCCAAGGTAATATCGAGATCACAAGCTGCACGATGATCACCAAAACGCCGGAGCACCACACGATGTCGACGGAGGTGACACCGTGAGGAAGGGACGGATTATCCTGGATTTCATAGATGCTGACTCTGACAGCCTCCCAGGCTGGTTGCCCTGGAGGCCGAAGCGTGGAAGAATTCGACGGACTGCGGATATCCTTTTCCGACACGGGGGGTTGATGAGCGGCTTCATCTGCAAGCTGACCGTCCACCTCGGCATTCAAGTCTCTCAGCAGGCGCCCAAGAACCCAGCTATCAGTGACTCTGAGATGGCCTGTATCGGCACCGATCACTTGTACGTTGGAAACATCCGTTTTTGGCATGAGCGTACCGTCTGGGAGGAGCTGGTCAGTCCGCCTGAATATCCTCTGCCTCCAGGCTGCCACAAACCTCCAATAACATCGAGCAGGGCTTCGACAGCGTAAGCGACCCATCCGAAGGAAAAGGCGACGGGCGTAACTGCACGCCCAGTAAGTTGAGCGACCGCCCGTTTCACGACGTCGCCTCCCACGAGCGTGAGCACTGAGAGGACGTCGCTGGGATTCTCCCACTGGGCTGCTATTACTTGGGATAAACTTGAGGTCTGACTTGACGCTGTATTGTTGAGAGTGGACGCAGCCATCTCTGTATTATTCGTCGAATACGAAGCAATCGCATAACGGAGCCATAACGGGGCCATTCTGCGGGTTTAATTCGATCTTTCGATTGATACAAGACTCGCTGTGAAATCGGAGGATAACATTCAATAGTAGATAAGAATTTGAGGGACAGTCTGTTGGGTCTCGGTAACCAGCACAATAGCAAGAGTGAGTAAGTACTTTAGTCGACCAGTGAAGGGGAGGTCTGCTGTGAAGGAATATGAGCAGTTCACACGCGGAGTCGGGCACTGGGGTGTGGGCCTTGAGAACCTCCCTGTTGCGGCGCAGAACTTTGAGTATGTCACGTTGGGGGTCCATCAGACAGAAAGAAACTACCGCGCCGCGTTCGCCCTGTTAGGCGCAGGGGACGTCGCTTATGTGCAGCAATGCCTCACTGAGATTTGAAGAACCATTGGTTGGATCCTGTCTTCCTGCATGGTTCGAAGGATTTCTGCTTATTCACAGCAACAGAGATATTTACCTTCAGGGATTGCCTGCATCTCAGCTATTTCCCTTCTACAACAACCTTGGAACACAACAGCATTCAGCCTTATACCTGCCTTAGCACCGGGCCCGTGACACAAACACTTTAGCAGTTCCAAACCGAACTAGCGTCCCAGAATACATATACTGCAATATTCACACACAATCCAATGGTCGCTCTAGAGCATGATGGGAACATCCTTTTTTGTTGCTGGCCGGACACCTGAACCGTCACCGCCTGCACCTTGGGACTCGGAGTGGTTGTCTTTGGGGATGCTCGGAGACTCCTTGGACCTCAATGAAGATGAACTCGACATGACAGTGGCTCTTGAGTGTAGCCTTCCAGGTTTTGGGATCCATAATTGCGAAAGCAGGGCATGCCTCCATCTCAGATCTAAAATGGAAGACTATCTCCCTCCCATAAGCCGCAAGTCCGGGTGGGTAGATACTCACAACTGGGTACTTGTCGTCGTGTCCTGTGCGATAAGACACGCTAGATCACAAGGCGAGAAGACTGACTGCAGGACCGAGGAAGATGATGAAGATTCTTGTCATAATGATCCGGAAAGGCTGTTCGCCGCACTCAAGTTCTGTGGTGACATGGTTGAGTACCTCGGAAGATACACTAGGTGGATGGACCGCCAAGATGTTGATCAGTTCGACCTGTACGATCTGCTCTATCGGGCCTCCTTCAATTGCATCACGGGATGGATCAAAATACCGGAGTTCAGAGGCCTTCACAGCCATTTCGAAGGGAAAGAGTTGGAGGTGCCCGCTATCCGCCAGGCTATCGCAAAACTGCCAGATCTGTCGGTTTGCCCGAATAGAATCTGGAATTTTGTCACTGCGACGGCGCGAGGCTTGTCCAACATACCTCTAGCCACGTCTATGTTGAAGACGTTCACACTTTCTCCGACCCACAAGGAGCAACACCGCAGCTGCAATGCCCAGACCTGCCTCCTTTCAGACATGGATACGACCAAGGTGGTTCAACTCCACATAAAGAAGCATTGTCCAGGAGCAACTTGCAGGGAGACAGTCTGCCCCACAGAAGAACTCAATGAGTTGCCAGAAGATGTCATCACGGGCGTCTGGACCGTGAGAAACGGTTCGAATCAGCCACAACTCGAACACCTCCGTCTCAAAGACATCGGCAGCCACATGAGGGAGGCGAGACACGAGTACCTTGCCATCTCACACGTATGGTCAGATGGCACTGGCGTTGGGTTGAAAGAAGCCGGACGGGTGAACGGATGCCTATTTCATTTCTTCGGGGCCTGGGCCAGGGAACTTGGTTGTGACTCGCTCTGGTGGGACGCCATATGCATCCCGACGGACCGTGATAAGAGGAAGAAGGCTCTGAGCAAGATGCACTACAACTACAACCGAGCACGCCATACTCTGGTCCATGATAGCAGTTTGGTCAACCTGCCTTGGAGTAACGACGGGCGTCCATGCCTCGCCTTGATACTGTCTAGCTGGGTATCGCTCTTTGCCCCTTTCGTTGTGTTTTTCCATCTTCCGGTAACACCGGCAACGGCCTCTAGGGTTTCGTTACAGTGATTGCTGACTCCACAAACTCCCCAACAGTTCACTCGTGGCTGGACTGCGCTTGAGTTATTCGCCTCCACCTCAGTCAAAGTTCTCTTCAAGGGGCCAGATGGAGAGCCGATGGTCAAGGATCTGAACGACGATATCCTCATCAACGAGCACAGCGAGACACCCCGCCGTCACGCACATCCCGCATGGCTCGAGGCTTCCCGGGTCATCAGGCGGATCAGTCGGCATGCAATCGACGAAGACGCCCTCGCACATATTCAGTTCAGTCTCAAGAACCGGGATGTCTGCTGGAAACAAGATCGGATCTTGATCGCCGGCCTGATGGCAGACATGAGGGCGGAACTACGGGCACAAGCTTCAGGAAAACAACCAGATGGCGAGGTAGATGTAGCGACTGGAGAAACCCCGCAGCTCTCGAATCAGGCGGAGGCGACCAAGGCTATTTTGAGACGGTGCGGTATGGTCTCGCCAGCGGCACTGCTCCATGGCCAACCTACAATCTCCATCGAAGGCCCTTGGTCATGGTGCCCGACATACCTTTTCGACTTGGCGCCTCCTTTCGATATGCCCTCCTCCACAAAACTAGGCTTTATCGAAATAAGCGGTGAGCTTGACGGCGCCTTGGCCGGGCGTTGGCTGATCGGGAGCGTCGGGGAAAATGACGCTCTTCGTTTCAAGCCGCTTTCACATCATCCATATGTTCATGTCCGGGTCACAGAGGCCTTCGAAAAGCGGGTAGGCTACCTTCTGATGTCCCCATTCTCCGTGAATGTGGCGGATAGAGATCACTACGTTGTGTTGGAAAGCCTGGAACAGGAAGTGATGGTTCCCGAGCAATCGTCTGAGCCATTCCTTGCGTGCCGATACGTCGGCTCTGTTGTGGAACTCTCCGAAGGCGAAGAGCCTACTGTGAATCGGATGGAGTACCAGAATATCTGCATCAAATAATTTGCGGCTACCTCCACGCTAGTATTGTATCACTACTTACATTTGCGTTTATACGCACCTCATCGGTTTTGAAACGGAACTATACTCAACGCATATTTAATACACAGATCCGCAACAGCAAATTTTCCACTGAGGTGAGGTCCCCAATGCTGCAACGTACGGTATATTCCCAACTTACCTACCCACCCAGGCTCAAGAAGTACGTACATAGTGGACTTATCAGAGATGACGTAATAACCACAGCAGGGGTACTAATTATGGCTTCGCGCGGGCGCAATGCTGTGCGTCGAACTGGGAGGCACCGCCTTATTCTTCTCTCCTGGACGCCCAAGCAGGCTACCCTTGAATAAGGAAGAGAACTTTCTACGTTACACCTTGTGAACAGTCTGCAGTGCCTGCGCGCCTACCGATATGGACCATCTTGCATCCTCCTCGTCGTCTCAAGATGTGCCTCCGATAGTGGTGCCGGTACTTGAAGGCTTCGTGTTCGACGGCCAAGACTTCACTTCGTACCCGTCTCGGATGGGCTTCGACAGGCTGAGGCTTCTCCAGGGCGACTTTTCACAGCATGATCCAGCCATGACCGCATCATTCCTTCAGACATGGCTGTATTTTGGGCTTTTGTGCGGTGTCACCGAGAAGGCTGTCGATCCAGGCGACTTCATCCAGATCGATGCTCAAGGCAACAGGACTGTTACAACGCACGCCCTACCTGGCTTCCTACGCCGAATGGCCGCAGAATACAGGTCTAAATCAAGCCAAAGCAAGCAGAAAGTCCGGCAGTGTCTGGAAGACGTTAGTTTCTTCGAAAGGCATCTGTCTGGCGGGACCAACGGGCCCACTTCCTGCCCATTGCCTCCTGAAGTGTCCCTGTCCATCATAGCTCTAGCGTCCAGTGTGAACACCTGCTTATACCACGCTTCCGGGTCCCAAGAGACCAGATTCCCCATGTGGTACTGGGGAACATCCGCCTTACTGCGTTCCCGCATGGCAGAACGAGGCTGGTGCCCCAACGACCTGCAGCGGCTGGGAGAATACAAAAGCGTGCCCATGATGTTTTTTGCCAGCACGATCGAGCGACCAGGTCTCCAGAAGACGTTGCATCAAAGCTGTACCAATGATGGGTGTTTGGCATATCAGCTCGAGGAAGAAACATACAGCCCCAAGCATGTGCAAGGCTGCGAGGGCTGCGCTCATATTCAAGTCCCAATCGAGCAGGCCTACAGCTCACTCCAACGTGGCCAATTCCCCATCATCATTCTACAGCAGGATAGAGAAGGAAATGGGCATCGAGTTCGAATCTCTTCGGATCACTCCGGTTTGGCGTACGTCGCCATCTCGCACGTGTGGTCGGACGGGCTCGGAAACTTGCAAGGAAATTCTCTGCCAGCTTGCCAGATTGCGAGATTATATAAACTGGCTAAGGCGCTCCTGGGTAATAGCGGGAAGACAAACGTCTGGTCACAACCTCATTCTGATACTTCTAACCAGATTGTTAGGCTTTGGATGGACACGCTGTGTATTCCACGGGAGGCGCCGTTCCGCAAGCTTGCTATCTCTCTTATAGCCTCTACCTTTGCCCAGGCGAAGTACGTCCTCGTCTTGGACTCGGAGCTTCAGTCTCTCTCCACCTCTTCGGACCTTGTCGAGCTTCTGGTCCGTGTCGCTGTATGTGGTTGGATGAGGCGCGTCTGGACTTTATTGGAAGGATCACTCGGCCAGCGTCGACTCTGGGTACAGTTTCGTGAGGCCGCCCTGTGCATTGGAAGTGCCATTGGCCGCCTGAGACAGGCCTGGGTGGAGTCGCCGTTTCAAATGAGCGCATTATCGATGGACGCGGCCGCGTTTTACCGGAACCTCGACATCTCAAGCAAGGCCTACTCGAGTTCGTGGAGCCCCGCCAGATCATGGGCCTTCGGGTATGCTCTCAGCAGCTTCGCCGGGCGCACCACGAGCTGGGAGGGAGATAACGTTCTCTGCTTTGGAATCCTCATGGGCATCGAGCCGTCAGGTATCCAGGTGCTCTACGACACCCCTGTGCACCGGCGTCTGGAACAACTCTACACGCTGGTCTCTCATGTACCTCAGGGTCTTCTCTTTGCTCGAGGGCCCAAGTGCAACAAGATCGGGTTGCGGTGGGCAGCGGCTGACTTGCGATGGGCGAGACCTTACCTACACTACCGTCCTGCCAAGATCTATCCTGGTGACGGCCTGGAGGTCACATCCCCTGGATACGTCCTTGCGCCATTCCACCTTCCGGAGCATCACAGTACTTTCCATTTCCAAGATCCTCAAAATAAGACGTGGTGGCGGGTCTATTATGAGAACAGGCCCACAAGCCAGCACCTTGCCAGCATAGGCCATGTGCCGGGTCAAACGAGACTAGGAATCATCTGCTCCACCACCAAGTTTGCGCAGGCTGGCGCTCGGGACTTGAATCACGTTCCTGGTGTGCTTGTGTCGATAATCAAACAGGTCAACCACACCAAGCATCTCCTCGATATCGGTCGAACGGCCATCTACAGCACGTTCATCGCCACAGTCATCCTGTCGAAACCCGAGGGAGTAGAAAGAGGCGGCGGCCTTGAGGAGGGGCGTCCTCAGCCGAGCATCGAGGCGGAACGAGCGTCCGTTTATGTTGGGCGGAAGATGCGTGAGACCTTGGGGTTGCAGTTCCTCGCGAATGCGCAGACTGAATGGCTCGATCAGACTTGGTATGTGTCGTGAGGGAAACGCACACTGAGGCATCTGAGATTTGTTGTATCTGCATATGCTAGTAATTATGAGTCCCTTAGTAGTACATACAGCGAGCGGCTCAGGCCTGTTAGGTAAGCAGGCAACAGGGGTCGGTGGATATAAAAGGCACCAAAAATCAGATGCCCGGCCTCTGACCTCCACACTCTTTTTTTTTGGCCACAACAGTGAGCACAGGCGCACAGCCTCGTGATTGGCATCACGACACGGTCAAAGGGAGCTTTGATGGCTTTTGGGTCACAGGGGTCCACAAGCTTAGCCTTTCAGGGCCCTAGACTTTGCAGAAATTCTCTCTAACTCGGGGTTCATCCTGCAGGCACATCGATATCCTTTCCATGTCGTCTGAGGGAGGTAAATAGGTAAGCGCAGTCAAATTCCAGGAGCTGTCTATCGTCTGACTTGCGCTATACAGTTCATGATCTAAAGGAATGAGAACAAGATCATGTGCATAGCATTGGCCATACTTGTTCTGCAGGACCACACACTTGCCAGGGGCTCCTGGAGCAGGCGCTATAACCACATTCATGTTGGCTCTCATCAAATAGTAGGAGTTTTATAAGAAGCACTTGTTAATTATCGCCAAAGGACGTGACATGTGAGCACAAGCGTGCGTTCCTCCCATGCGGATGGGTTTATCATGGACCGAGAGTACGAGTGACAAGCAAAATTGCCAGGGAGAATGCCAAGTGGTGCGACCAAAACTCTCAGGAACAGAGGAAATTCTTTTGACCGTTCGACTTACCCAACACTCATGTGAATCCACCCCAACTAAGGTTTCAACTGCGCCCTTAAGCAGTGTGATAATTGGTGTCGTCTCTGAGTCTACAAGCGGTATGGATTGAGCCTTGCGCTCCAACCCAGTAGCCATGTTATGAAGGATGTGCTTGGAAAAATTACGCCTTATTATATTTAAGACCTACGATAGGTCTGACAAAGTGATAATATCTGGGTGGCAAGTTGAACCGCGCCTTTATTTTGCGCAAGTGCCGAGGGCCACCAACATTACCATTTCCCCTCACTCCAAAACTATAATCCGGCTCTTCGACATTCCGCGAAGGTCTTCGCAATCTCTCCTTGGAACACGTAGCGTTCGAACTGAGCGTGGAAAACAACGTGAAGGAGCCATCATTTCGTCTCGTCTCACCATGGCTTCCAATACAGCTTTTGGCAGGGAGACCACCGGCACTGAAGCTGCCGAGGCCCTAGAGGACGCGATCAAGGGCAGAGTTGGTGAGTGGGCGCCTCAGCTTAAGTATATTGTGAGGTGATACGATTCCTGGAAACAGCATCCCTAATGCCTCCCTGTAGTGATTATCACTGGTGTCGGCCCAACCTCTATCGGCGGATCAACGGCACTGGCGATTGCTTCACAGCAGCCAAGCGCTCTCATTCTGGCATCTCGCACTGCATCCAAGGTCGATACTGTGGCAGCAGACATCGAACAGAAGCATCCCGCTGTGGCTGTCTTTAAAGTCCCTCTCGATCTTGCCTCACTGGACTCTATCAAAGCGGCGGCTGCGGCGATAGACTCACTGGTGGATCGCGTCGATGTCTTGATCAACAACGCAGGGCTCTGTTCGTTTAGCAGAGATCCCATCCAGACCCCAGGAGACACCTTCGTTGATCTCCAATTCTTTGTCAACCATCTAGGACCTTTTCTGTTCACTCACCTCCTCCTCCCGAAGCTTCGAGCGGCGGCAAATTCGAGTGATGCCGGCCCAGGTTCGAGGATCGTGAACGTGAGCAGCCATGGGCACCGGCTCTCTCCGGTCCGATTCTATGACTACCAGATCTATCATTACGCCTACGATGGCGTGCCGGAGAGTCAAAAGCCTCCAAGAGATCTGCCGGATCGGTGGCTGAAACTCGGCGACGATTCTTATCCGGGGTTCATCGGCTACGGTCAAAGCAAGACTGCGAATATCCTGCATGCCACGGAGCTTACACGTCGGTTCAAGAAGAATGGAGACAAGATCCTGGCCTTGTCCGTCCACCCGGGATCGGTAGATACGGAATTATCCCGGGATATGGACACGGAAGCTTTCGGGACCATCGCTGGCACTGTCCCGCAAAAGTCGTGGCAGACCCTTGACCAAGGAGCCGCGACGACAATGGTTGCTGCTTTTGACCCTAAGCTGGCTGAGCTCGACGTCGGCGGTGAGGTATATGGCTATATGGCTGACTGTCAGCTTGCGGACCATTTCATCGCCGACCATGCTAAGGACGCAGGGAATGCAAAGATGCTTTATCACGAGAGCGAGCGGATGCTAGGGATGAGAACGGGTCTATGATCATGTACCCAGCAACGTTGAAGGTAGAGATGAAGATGGGTGTATTTTGTCTTGCTTGGGCAGCATGACGCTATGTGTGGAGAACCTGGCTTACCGATACGATTTTATTTATGGATTATACTTCACATGGGCCCTCGCTGTTCCGCGCGAATTCAGATTACTCTACAATTGCTACATACAGATCGTATTACTGGAGTATATTCTTCTACATGATATCTATCATAGATACCATTAAATATTATACCACTACGAGGTTATTGGATCCGGAATCATTTCGAGGAGATAGAGCTTGATGTTAAGAGGAGCAACGGCCCCGGGCAAGTACCGTGGTGAGTATCCTCCTAAAACAAGGTCGGTTGATCTCACTGGAATCGTTTCTTTCGCTACACAATCATCCCACTAGAAGCTGTCCTCCTAGATAGATAGTAATGAACTGAAGCCCTATGCGGACTGGCAAGACTCTCTGTTCCTATTGATTGTAGAACAGTCCGGCTGTGCAGAGATATATGCATAGCGATCTATCCTATATGTACAAAAGGCCCGACATCTTAGATCTATAACCAGGAAGATATGTGGGATAATTATACTCAACACCTCGGGAGCATTTTCTCATTATACTTCAGCCGATCACAGCTCCGTTGATCTGATCATAATCCGCCCCATTCAGGTCAGCTGGCCTATAGACGCCGGCCAGCGTCAGCCTTTCCTGTCGCCTTTGCGGCGGCTGTGGACTTCGCACCGGGCCGCTTCGCACCCGTAGCTTTTGCTGCTCCAGGTCCCTTCGCGGTATTGGCCGCCTCGGCTACCGCCACCGCTGCGGTGTTTTTCGCCCCAGCCGCACCAGACTTGGCGGGGGAAGCCGTGGCCTTCAGCACATTTCGAGCCGGCAATGCATTCGCCGCCTTCGTTGCCTTAGATCCGGCGGCCTTTGCAGTATTTTCCGCCCCCGTAGCCTTGGAGGCAGACGCCTTCGTCGCTGATGCCTTCGCCACAGCGAAACCACCGGTGCCTGCGCCGGCGCCGGCCGCTCCCGTGCGGCCCTAATACTACATTGTCAGTTACTTGAGGTATACATGTGACAAAGTCCCAGCTAGAGACTCACAACTAAGGCCGCGAGGCCACCTGCTGTATCACCGCCAGCCGGCTGTCTGATGTCCAAGACAGCGCCGGCGGCCAATGTGACCAGAGCGAGAAGATGGATAAACTGCATCATGGAAGGAAGATAATAACCAATTACGAAGCGTTCAAGTGTGTGGTGGTAGATGGCGTCGATCGGCTCTGCCGAACTCTTAAATATTAGAATATTCAATGAGCGCAGCTGAAGGGTCAAAAAGAAAGAAATACAGTAGATCTGCATGCTTTGATTAGAGCGCTAAGCCTCTTTATACGTTGCGAGATAATATCGGAGCCCTAAGCTAGCGTCCTGGAGGCTGGAGCCTCGGCGATCGGCCTCAATAGTTCAGATGATTGTCCCTAGTTATCCACAACGGAATAGTTTTCGACCTGTTGGGCGAGATTGTGACTACCGGGCCTTCGCAAAGCCGGTAGTATGGTTCAAACATCTCTGATGCACTCCATGGGTTGCGATGTTGTGGAAGCCGAGTCGTCTTGTTTCATTGATCAGATGGAAGGCTGCCGTTTAAGCAGGCGAATCACACTGCCAGGTTCCGAAGTTTCGACTAGTTCGGCTGAGCTTTAAAGAAGTCTAAAATCAAGCATGAACGCGCCCCGACGCAAGGCTAGTGTGGAATTCGAATTCAAAGGCGGAGTGAATCTCGGCCAACGTATTAAGTGGTGCTTGAGCAAGACGAGCCATACTCACAATGTGCCACGACTGAACTGAGAGTAATGCCAAAGCAGAGAATGTACTAAATCCTGACCCCACCAGAATTCAAATGCAAACTAAGTCTTGTTCTAGCCCTCGACAGCGAAGCTGGACCTGTAAGGTGTTTGCAATATTGGGTTGGTGTGGCCAAGGTAGTGGCCGCGATGACAAAACACCACTTGTGTCCGAAGAATATCATATGCTGAAGTATGAAGCGCAATACGCCAATACGTCACACCAAGACGAGATGCTAGGATTTCTGAATGCTACTTTTATCCAAGCCGGGGCCTTCATTCTCCTCCATCGTCGGCAGTGGAAAAGAAGTCTTGGAGTGATTCCACTATTTCATCCCAAGAATCTCTTCTTCGGATTCGCTCAGCCTTGATCGACTGACTTCCGTTTCCACCAAATTCAAGCATCCAGTCTAGGGGCAGCCTGTCCTTCCTATCACCTCTAGACGTGCTGCTCACGGCGCTGGAACTGTCCCACTCCCAACCGTCGCGTAGTGTGATGCTTGCCAATCTCTGACGTTAGCCTCATCTCTGTTGAGCCACGAGTTTCAGAGAGCTCGCCCTCCTCGGATATGGGATGACAGTTTTAGCAGCAACATATTTTTGACTTACAAGGCGGCAAGCTCAAAATAGCCCCAGCCCAGGGATGACCTGGTGAAGGGATGTTTGCGCAGTGTAACGAACCGGTGATTGCGGAAACTTCCATGCAGGATAAGGTCGACCGACTCGATCACTTCTGGCCGCGAGCTTATAAGAAAGAAGGTCCAGAAATGGGTGCGGACCATTCCGGAGAGAGGCGAGATGGAAGGTGGGACGTTTTTGTGTTTGTTTCCGATCTGAATAACCATATCGTCGATGGTACCGTCCGCAACGTCTGTGATGTGCCCTTGATATGCAGTAGGATACTTGCGATATAGCTGGCACCTCCTTGCAGTATCGGAAAAGGCCTTTGTCTCAGCTCTGCACAAGGTGCACTTGAGGCTCAGCCCGTCAATGGTGGGCTTGGAGCGTATCTGAAAGGACTCCTCAATGCGCTGAGGCCCAGGATCCGCAAATGCTATCCACGTCATGAGACAGGCGCTGCAGGCTGAATGACCACACGAGGTCTTGGCCGGATCGTAGAGGAGGTTGTGACAGATCGGGCAGTCATCTTCATGATCGTGATCAGTGCTCATTCTGAGAGTTCAGCGGTAGAGCCTTGACAGTATCGTATCGCGAAAGAATCGAGATGAAATCTGTTTTAAAGACACTGCCAAAGGAGAGGTGACTGATACGGAGAGGCTGCAGTGCTGTTGCCTCGCGTGACCCCACTTTCAAAGCCATCTATGTGTGAGGCTCCAGCCATGCCGAACAATATATGGCTGTAATCAGTAAAAGGACCCACTTATCTAGACAGAGTCGGCAGAAATATAACAGTGATCAGAGAGAAGAAGTGTCCCTTCAGAAACACAAAGGAGCCCCTGCAATATCAAGACATGTTTATCCGGAACAAATGGTCCCACAGTTACCTTCAAGCTCGGCGATAGTGCTCTCTGCCTCATGCACTCCTGCGTTCGATTCGCAGTATTCTCGACTATGACATACTGGCCGGAATGCTTTGCAGCACTTGCTCAGCCCTTGAACATGATATGAGAGAGGTGTCATGGAACAACAACTGCGATCATAATACATGTGTTGTGCCACTGCTCGGACCCTTTTCTTTCTGTCTCCCGATCTTATACCAACTCTTGATTACGGCCACATAGCATCCCAGATGAACAGCCAATGCTCGTAGTACCTATCCATGGGTCCCACGATGAAACTCCGTCCATATCCATTCCCTCGTAACTTGTAAGGCCTGGAGTACAGGCCCTCCGTTTTGAGGTGCCTCTTCTGGCAGACCGATATCGAGAAACTGCTCCTGCCGTTGCCAGCGAAATAGTCCGCGCCCGCCAGGACGATATAGTCGACGAGGCCCTGCTGGTCCCAGCTCATGGCGTGTAGCTCCTTTAGATCATCCCCGTCGAGCACGCTGTCCTTGCTAAGCAGCGTCATGCCAGTCTGCTCCTTTGCCGCCTTCGCCAGCTTTCGGGTCTCGGTCAGGTTGCCCGAAGCCACGTACCCGACTCTGAGCCCAACCTCTTCCGCTTTGCTCAGATATGCACTCTCCTGCTCCTCGTAGGACGGCCAGAACGGCTCGGCGTCCGCCTCTGACCTGAGGTGCGCACCGAAGAACCTGGAGCCGCTGCCGTCCGTGGTCTCGACGCCGTGGGGCCGTGCCTTCTCCTGTGCGAGAGCTTGCATGTTGGCGAGAGCCTTCTTGCCAAGCCGCATGATGGTCTTGTTGAATTTGCAGAGCCCACCAAATGTATTGGCCAGTTCCGGGCCGTCACGGGAGACAGGCCATTCCCACAGCACGCCCGGCCAGTCGTTCCCGCGGAAGAGTCGAGCGTTGCTTGCGGAAGGCGGTATCCCATTCATGGGATCTTTGACAAAATTTCGGAATCGGGCTGTTTACCAAATCAGCATAACAGCGGAGATTTTTTGGCCGTCAACAAGGAACGGTCAAGAAGGTTATGATATGATAGAATAATACCAGCAGCAGCATCAACACGAACAGGAGTCGGCTTACCCCCAAAGCGGTCGGTCTGGTGATCCAGTTCAGCAAAGTCACATTTGTCGGTATCTATACGGCCCATCTCGCGTGGATCGATCTTCTGAACCTCCGGCTCTCCACTGCCGTCACTCAAATATCGAACATTAGGCACTTTCGTCCAGTCGTCGTGGATGGTGATCTGCAGACAGCTCTCCCCCATCGCCCGACGAAAGTTGTCCTCGTCAAATAAGTAGCTGAACGGCCTGAAGTCGGAGTCGTCGAAGATGATCTTGATGTTGTCGTCCTTCCTCTTCCTGATCACCGGCATCAAGATACCCGTGGCACCGGCCTCGATGGCATATCGAACACAAGTGAGGATGAAGTTGCGTACATTGCCAATGCCACCGAAGTTATTGTCGCACATGAAGACGACACCAGGCACCCACTCCTCGACCTCATCACATGCTCGCTTCAAGGGCCATCCCACGAAGGGAGCGTCGGGGTCCGAGAGGTCGACGTCGGTCATCAGCGGCTTACCTAGCCCATGTATTTCAGGGTTGATGCTGGCCGACATGAAATAGCTATCAGTGCTAGTCATGCCGCCACCTTTGGTTTCATCCGATGAGGGGTTTAAAGGCAGATTTGATATTTGCCACCGTAGCGTCCATATGAAGAGAAGGAGAGCGATGGCCAGGATCGACATGAATTGCGGCCGCCCCATCGATAGTATCGTTCTAAAGGAGTACATCATGATACAGTAGATATAATCGTCTTATAGAGTGGAGGGAACGAGAGAGAGACGGTAGGGAAATGTATTTGGATGCGCTGCTGGTGGTTTATGCCGTTCGAAGATTCTTGGCCGAGAAGGCCAGGAATGGAATCTAATTCAGCTATGGTACCAGTATCTTCCGTGGCCTGTGATGACGCGACAAATGAACCACAGGAGAAGAGACAAGAATGAGCAGCATGATCGAAGATCGTGTTCTGCGGCTAAAACCACCTACTCAAGCCATGGCCAATAAGGGGCAGTCGAAGACGAGGGCTATATGTTATAAAACTTCCGGAGGGTCATGTAGCCATTTGTCAATTTTCAAGCTGAGTCTGTGATACTTGGGGCTGTACTCCCAGTGATGGTTTATTCTTTGAAAGCTACACACCACGTAGGCGCAGTGAGCTTTGTGGGCCCCTGTGAAGATATCTGGGCGTGGCCATTAAGCTCGTTGATCTGTCAGAGTGAACCATGCATCAGAGCAGCAGACACCCACGGGTTCCTCGGAGCAGCTCAGACTGATGGGGTTTGCTCCCCCTATTGTCTCAAGTTTATCGGGGCTGAGTTCTTGGCACCAATGCCTATACTTGCACTCGTTCGGTTGAAGCTGTGTCCAGGGATCTTTGTTACACAGTACTTTCTTGATGAAGCTTAATCAGGCAAAGAGACCACCTCCGGTTGTCAACCTTGTCTTATGGAAGGTCATGGCTCACGAGAGCCTGAGACTGAGGATTGGAGACATCTTTTGCGGGACTGGCGTGCTGGCCTCGAGTTTTAACAAAACATACGCAAATATGATTTCCATGTTGAGAGTACGTTGTCGAGACCCCGTATAAAAACAGTAGCACAAGTCACATAATTAGGACGTGCCATCGCATTCTGCGAAGATGATAATATTTGTCCTTTCCAGCTTCTATAGCCCAACGAGACGCAATTGATCTATCTCAGCAAGACGCATCTGTTCTATCGCAGCGCAGTATGTAATTATTGTTAATATGTGCACGTGACCGAGTTCATCCCTTATCCATTTTGCATCTGCTCCCAGCAATGAAGTCGTACCATCATAACGGGGAATGCAACCCAGGGCAACAGAAATGATGTAAAGACCCAATCCTTCTGTGCTGTGCTACTCCAACCGCGTCGAATAGAGGCGTTAAGACACAAGCAATGTGACGAGAATAAGAAAGAAAGGAAAAAAAAAAAAAAGAAAGGAGAAGATGGAAAAGCCAGCCGCAGCGGCAGGCTAGAAAGGCAGCGTCCCAACGAATTGAAAAGAAGTCATGCTACACCCCCAACATCGCGCCGCTAGAATTTGGAAGGATGCCACGCCTAGTAGCCCCTACCTATATCATTTCGGTCGACGAGGCTCATTCCGGCGATGGCATCAGCGGCCCAGTCCTCTTCGTTTTGTATCGACAGATTGCGGGCGTGGTGACCAGCGCCATCCTGAGGCATAGTGTGGCCCCGCCAATCAACCATCTGCCCGCCTTCCTGGAACTCAGCCAACCTGATCTCGGGTGTCTGCTGGCTCGGCTTGGGACCAACACTTGGTGGTCCATCGTTCGAGTCAAACTGGTTGAACTCGGGGAGGTCGAAATTATGCTGATCCTGAGAAGCGCGTGGCCCTGTCGGTGTCATCTCATCACGGCCGGTCCCGTTAGAATCGCTGCCATGAGAATGCCCAGCCCTTATTTCCTCAGGCGGGAGGGCACTCATGTGCTCGAGCTGCTGCTCCAGCTCTCTCTGCTCAAGGATCTGAGGGGCCGGCTCGACATTGCGTAACGTACTGCCCACAGCGGCCAGGCCAATCTGTGCACCGCTGCTGCTTCTGAAGCTGCTGTAGCTTGCCCTGTGCCCGTCTGGAGTGCCTTCACCTTCGCCGCCCCCCAAGTTGGCGGATGTATCCCGGATGGCGAACTGCGCTATCGTCCTCATCTTGCGGGATACCCAGCCGGCCAAAATCTTGCCTCTTTGCTTCTCTCCAAGGCGAGAGCGGGGGAAATCACCCCGCTGGACGAAAGCAACAATGTCGACGACCACCTGGTGCTCGTTCAAAATGGAATCGACGATCACAGGGACGATGGATGCAAGGTAAGCCTTGCGGCCTACTTCGACAATGACCACGACGAGGCCACCAGCTTGGAATACAGCGCTGTGGAGGCCTTTTTGTTAGCTCCAATCTTCACAGGACCGCAGGGTTTGACATACCAGCCTCCAGTCATGATGTTTCGATGACTTCTCTCCACAGAAGCCTCGATATCCATGGGAAAGTGACTAAGCCCGTTGATCTCAAATGTCTCGCCAATGCTGCCCAACACGAATAGAACCTGCATGTCCACCTGGGCGCCGCCTGGGCCAATAGGCCTGCTGACATTGTGAAGGAAGCCGAGGTCACCGGTCCGGACATAGCTGATATTCGGATCTCCGTCGATTGTCCGACCATCGAACCTCTCTGCGTCAAATATATCCTTCGAGCCATAGAAGCCCTTGACACAGGCCTCCGAGTCGACCCATATTTCGCCGTACTCGCCGTCTCCACAAAGAAGTCGGCTCTCGGGGTTGACGATCGCTATCTGCGTCGATACAGGAACCATGCCGGAGTCTTGGACGAGTAGCGCCTTCGGATCGCTCTCGACGTCGGTAGGGAGGACAAGGCCACGTCTGAGGGCCTTGGTATCTAGCCACAGTTCGATTGGCTCAATGCACATGTACGAACGCGACGCAATCATCGGGTTCAGTACGTGAGAATAGACCGTGTTGATCGCTGTGCGGTCCAGCCCAGTCGCTGCGAAGTGCAGTCGGACCTTCTGAAAGATATCGATGCGTGGTCGACCCTCCGCGGTAATCATCATATTCTTCAGCTCATGAAGCGTGAAGCCCTTGCCGGGCATGAGCGCCATCGCGTGGTCGAGCATCTGAGGCGTCGCGTACGTGTCTTTGATCTTGTACCGGGAGAGGATCATGAATAGCGACATTGGGTTTTGTGCAAACTCCACTGGCGATAGTATGTAGGTAGGCGTGCCAATATAGATGCCCATCAGGCAGGTGTGGATAAAGCCAAGGCCCGTGGTACTCCTGACGCAGCCCAGCACGGGCCTGGAGCTCGTCATTTGACAAGTCTCTTTCTGGACCTTGCACATGCCTAGAATTGTTTCGTGACTTAGCTGTACGGCGAGTCTTCGCTGGTCAGGTGTCCAGTATGTCCAGATGACGACTGGGTAGCCTGACTGGACCCAAGAAGGATCCACAGTAATACCCAGGTCTCTCAGGCCATTGTTCTGCTTCGGTGGCTTAGTGGTGTTGTAGATGGGAGGGACGCCGATCTTCAAGATTGACGCAGACTGCTTGACATGCTGAGCCACTGGCTTCATCTTGAGAAGATGATCGACGTCCTGGTTCACCAGCACGGCCCTGACGTTATAGTCACCCACGAGATGGAGAAAAGCCGGCACATCTTCGGGCAGACGATTCTGGTCCATCGGAGCGCAAGGAATGACGACTGCACCGAGATTGATGCACGCATGTACCGCGAAGACGAATTCCTCCGAGTGGGTGTACATGAGAATGACATGATCTCGCGGCCGGATCTTAACCTTGTTCTTGAGATACATGGCAACTGCTGCCACCCTGGTATCGAATTTCTTCCAGGTGATGCCCTTGCCCTCTTTGCCCTTGCCGTCGATCGTACAGTACGACAACTCTTCTGGTTGCCTAGCTACTCTCCATTGGATGAGGTCGGTGATGCTCCTGAAATTGTTGAGCGGAGTCGAAGTACGGTCGTCGATGACCACTTCCCGACGATCGATGCCGGAGTACTGTCTTTCGACAGGGCCCAATACCTCGGCCCGGGACTCTGAAGCAAGAAGGGACCAGATGCCGCCCATCGGGTCGACACCAACAGGCAGATTCTGCACGGCATGCTCCACACCGAACTTGACGTGCACTGCAGGCAGGTTGCCAAGGTCAAATTCCTTGCGACAGAGCATGTTCCCGATCTCCCTACGGCCGTTCTTCTGTACTCTGGGCAGCGAGTTTGGTGCGGTAATCAAGACGCAGTAAACACGCAAATGATGTTCTTGCATCAGGACTTCTATGCACCTCTCCGAAAGGGAGTCGAGAAGTGCCGTGTCCAGTTGTCGTGGCGGTCCTCCGGAAGTTGCAGGTGCCGTTGACGCTGCTGTAGATTCAAGGACCACGACGGGCAGGTGCTCTTCATTGACGAATACATCGAACGCTGAGCAGTCGAAGATCTTTGGAATGTTGCGCATGATGCTGACGACGATGTGCTGCACGAAAAAGTATCGGTACTCCGCAATCTCGTGCCCATGCTCGACCCATTCCACCTTCTGCCTGATGCGGTCCTCGTATAGCCCCAGGACGAAAATCTTACCCTCGATAATAGTACCGAGGAGGCCTGTTCGGAGGAACTCTGGCTCAACGGCAGTTGGCGTTGGGTTGCCTGGTTCGAACTTGAAGGGCCTAGCATGGAAGATTTGCTCTGTATGCTTGGGCAGGGCCCAGAACCCACCAGATAGAGAAGGAGAGTCCACCCAAATTTCGCCGATCGAGTGCGGCGAGGATAGCAGGCCTGTTTCTGGATCGACGACGGCCAATGTGGCGTCAGGTATTGGGTACCCGAAGGCTCCGACGCGGACCGTACTCGGGTCACTGGCCTTCTTCCTGGCCTCATCACCCATGGCGACGACCAGGACCTCATTCGACTTCAACGCTTCCCTGTCTAGCAGGACCTCGCTCAGCTCACTCTTGGCGCGCTCCTCTGTTACATTGGTCGGACCGCCGCTGAGGAGACTCCCAAAGCCGTTGGACGGCTTTTCCTTCTCTTCCGGCTCTTTCTCCTCCTCAGAATCTTCGTCGTCATCCACGTCCAGCTTTAGGGGGCATCCCATGCGCTCCTCCCCCCCCAACCAGTCGCGCACGCTAATGACCATGCCTCCATGCTCCGGTAGACAAAGCATAGGGGCCACGACTTCTCGCGCCCGCGGGTTCCTGAGCGGTCGCAGCCACCGGTCCGCCAAGACTTCGTGGAACTCGCTGTCAACAGTGACAGTATCTATCAGGCATAGCTTGACTGACTGGAAATTGGGTTCGGTGCCCTTCTTAAAGTTTCGGGTCGTCATCGGATCCTGCTGGTAGTTGTAGGCAGCCCGCTTGAGCCCGGGGTAGTCCGCCACCATGAGTGTGGCCTTGTACTTGGTTATCAGATGCGCATACAGACCCGGAACCTCGACGGCCTTGTTCTCCACCCAGACGGTAGTATGGCCACCGTACACGGTCAGTAGAACCCCGAGGATCATGCCTATGCCTTGACGAGGATCCAAATACGAGAGCAGTATTTCGCTGCCTGCGCTACCGCCAATGAGCCGTCCATTTTTGTCACGTAGGGACTGGCTGAAGGTGTCTCCGGGAGAGTTGCCGGGTACCTGGGATACGATGGCGCTCATGCAAGCCATCTGGTGCATGATCGTCCGGTGGCTCAGGACCACGCCCCTCAGGTCGCCGGTTGGGGCCCTCGAGAATTCGACATAGGCTAGGTCTGGCACGGATAGTGCCGGGGTATCGTCCTTCTTTTTGGGGTGATAGCTGCCGAACTCGTTTGTTTTCCACCATTCGACCCCCTTGGGCCACGTGAGCTTCTGTACGGTGATGTCTCGCTGGAACGCCTTCAGATTGTTGTCAGTCGTCAAGGCGAGATGTGCCTGCGTGGAAGTCAGGATCAGGTTCAGCTTCTGATAATCTTGAAGCTCATTGATGGGCACCGCCACGACGCCGGCAATGAAGCATCCGAGTAAGGCTATGGCGAAGTCGATGATCTCAGTGTCGCGGTATATCAGGGCGACCCGATCCCCGCGGTACAGAGAGCTCTTGTCTCTTATGACCTGAGCCACCTTCTCCGCCCTAGAAGCAAGTTTATCCCAGGTGATAGATGCGGTCTCTTTTCCGCGGCTGTCGAGGACCCAGTATGCGGGAAGCTTGGCTGATGTTCGGCCCCGATGACGCAGCACGGCAGCTATGTTATCGAACTGAGACATCTGGACGTGCGCATCGTGTGGGTCGGATATGGCAAAGGGGACCTCGCGTGGCTCCAGCGGCATCAGGTATTCAAGAACCTCGTCGGTGGGAAGGTCGTTCGCCGAGAGCATCGGAGGGGCCATTGCTGCCGTCGGGGAGAAGGCGTCGCTGGCCGAATACCGCTGAGGACCGCCATACTGCTCCGAGGGCATCTGATCGTAGGCCTGTTGGCCAGCGAAGTCGGAAAAGTAGCCCTGTGAGTCGAGTAAGGTGCCCGTCCTGCTGTCGTATGTATTGCGGCGCTCCGGCTCCCCATAGTCGCCATGGCGCTCGGGATTGAAAGCATAGTCGGCTGAGGCCATCGTGGGCGAACGTGTATGGTCATCGCTCCCTTGATCCAGGCCCGGCATGAGGAAGAGGGAATTGCGTTGTCGCATATCCGGGCGCGAGTCGGCAAAGGTGCCGCCCGGGGCCAACAGATTGGCCGGATGTTGCTCGGGAGGAATTTGGTAAGGGCTCTGGGCCCGTTGCGAGTAGGGCGACGGAGCTCGGCCACCGCCTGGGGAAGTGAGGTCGGTGGTCGTTGGAGACAACGGACTGACTGGGCTCGGAGAGTTCGCACTCAGAGCGGCCAAAGCACTTGCCCTCGTGCCATCGTTGGAGGGATGCGAGGAGCTGTCGGCAGAGTGTATGCGCAAGCCGGGTTGGGAATCGGTCGGAAGAGCGCCGTACTGGGACAGGAGTTGTGTTCTCCGCTTGTGATATCTGAAAGTCGAAGAGGTCCAAGTGGTCAGCGCTGGGCACGCGTTACGGAGAGCTTGTACCATATAGAGGAGGGCTGTGGATATGAATGCCTTGCGAGCCCGCACCGAGGCGCACTCAGAAGAGGCCCGGCGGGTGGGGGAGGAGGCAGCGAGACAGTGACATACCCCTTCTCAGTAATATCGCCTTCCTGCGGCAGAGCATCCTGGTCAGCTAGATTGTCCTGTCTCGCGAGAGAAGAGCGGTTGGAATGCGAGGGGGGATACACGCTTCGGGAGCGGCAGCCCCGTCGAGGTTGAGCCCGGGAGCAAGCATTGGGCGCGGCGACTAGGAGGATAGCTCGCCTGTCTGATTGCCCCTGACGAGCGTGATGGGATCCAAAGCAGCAACTGCACACACCTCCAATTCTCTCTCTAGCTCATCCAATCTCTCCTGCAGATCCGGGGCGAGATCTGCCGCCATAGTGGGCTATGGGTGTGGGCGCCGGGTCGAGGGTGAGAGGATGGTGTGAAGGGCGAGTTGCTCGGAGCAGAGTCGGCGAGCAAGGAGGTTGTCTCATAGGTATGTATGTATGCCTGTGGCGAGTGTCGTTGGACGTCGAGTGAGGACGACGACTCGTCGGGTTGGCTGTAGATGAAGATGGGGGGGATGCACAGGTGGAGGCCGAGGTGTGCAGGTGGAGTGAGGAAACACAACATCGAATGCCCTTGTTTCCGGAACTCAGGACCCTGCAGGCGGCAACACGGACATCAGGACCAGGCAAAGCCTCGACCTGGTAAGCTGTCCAGAATCTAGCGACGCCTGTGTGAGCCCGTGGTTGTTCGTTCAAACCTCAACTCGACTCGATGTGCTGCTCGCTAGCCCATTCGAGTTGGGGTCCGGTGGGCTCGGTAGGCCGCGCAGTTATCTTCGGGCCCAGAAATGCTCCTCAGGGAAAGCCCTAGAGGTTTTCCCGGGGCTGCGTCTTCTTTCAGGCAATTTGGAGAGGTGTCAATGTCAAGGTCAAGGTCAAAGTCAATGGGCCGTCTCGTGACGTAAGTGTGTCCCCCTCAGCGCCAATGCCCTGGCCTGCAATGCAAGGTTTCTCTGCCTGTCCGCTCAGGGGCAGTCGAAGCATTGAGCCCAACTCGGCTTAGACGGAACGGCACAGCCCACCGGAATTGGGGGCTCCTCGGTTGGACAGCAGAGCTCTAAATAAAGCAGCACAGCAGTGGTCTGCACACCGTGCAGATTGGAAGACACAGGGCCTCGGGGCCTGAGGGGCCTCCATAAACCACCGGGAGCAGTGAGGTCACCTGCCCAGAGCTTGGACCATCGCTGATTATTTTAGGGGACTGGACGCATGGGATTCGAAGGACAGGACCTTTACCGCAGAGCCCCGAGCCCCGACCCCCAGTTCGGCTAGATCGGCCCCAGACACGAGGCCCACACCCACCAGTTTAAATCTGTGGTGGGATTTCCCAATCCAGCCCTGACAAGCCTGAACAGAAAATTTCAGCTTCATCATCACAGCCCATGCAGCTTCCCACAGCTCCTGGTCACGACGGCTATCAACCCGTGGCCTCAGGTGCACCACCAGTACCTTTATCCTGACCTCTTGGAGCTTCAGGAAAGACAGGCGAGGCTCTGCTCCCTTTCGTCACTGTGCTCGCCCTGGTCGGGTCTGTATGCAGGCTGGATGTTGATGACTATACTATGTATGGCTTCGCGAAGGTGAGATGCTTTCGGGGGAAGGGGGAAGGGGGGAGGGGAAAAAAAGGCAAGCAGGTCTTCTCATGGTCAGTACTCTCTCTGTCTTCCTGCCCTCCCCATTACTAGGATGATGAGATATATCGCATTCACAGACCTGTTCTGAATCGCCCTTGTTGATAAAATGCATTGAGCTCTCTCCTCTGACGCCTTCCACCGATCTGATTCCCGCTTTTGCACTCATCAGCTGTCTTCCTGGCAACCTCGCTGACATCTATAATAGATATCAGTTGCACTCGTCCCTTTGCTGTCTAGCTTGGTGCACCAAGGCACGGCATATTTGTGACCCTACTTGTGACCCCCACCATCTTGCACTCCACGACCCCTCCAGCTCCTGGCCGGTCAGTGCAGCCCATGTTTCGTCAATCCCCTTTGGATCTATCCTAGCAGACTACAGTACCTTGTCACACCTTGTCCTTGCCATCCAGACACTGCAGCCCGTGTCTTTGATTGTGCTGAGTGCCCCCGGACAATACCGTTGTGCTCCGAACTATTCATGGCCCAAGGAAAGGCTCTTTGGAACAATGTCTTGTCTGATTGTCATCCATGTAAAATGGTTGTTGTTCCCGTCATGGGCTCTTTGTCTTGGGCCATATTAAACAGACTGTTCCCCGTGCACCATTTCCTTTCGAGCCTCGGAAAATTATCGTGCCAATTCGACTTCCAAGTACTTCGACCCAGCAGCAATGTCTTCACAGGATGAGCAGTCCAACCTCCCAGACGGGGTTGTCTTCCCGGGTCTCCAATTCAATGCCGAGGAGCTCGAGGGCGTGGAGTTCAACTCCTTGCCGGCGTGTGAGCTCTCGCCGTGGTTGAAAGATCTTTTTCAGACAAATCCTACCCTGACTGCTGGCCTGTCATCAAGCCCAGAACTCCAGCCGAGACGCAGTCCTTCTGTGGTGACAGTTCGCCGGGGCTCGAGCGCGGGCTCGAGCGCGGGCTCCAACAAGTCTATACTCTCTGTTACTATCCAGGACAAGAACGGCAGAAAGAGCTCTGTGGAGATTGCCTGGGATCCCTCCTGGGACCCTCTGCTCAAGAGCCTCGCTTCTGAACACCAGCTGAACCAGCAGACCTCTGCCTCCCCGAAATCCCGAGCATCTCCCGCTCCTGTAAATACCCTTCGGCGTCACGCACTGCCGGCTGCCATGAACGCTCCCCAGCCCCAAGCACCTCCGACTCCTGTGGATGCCCTCGAGCACCGGACGGCTGCGATTGCACGGAGCGTCCTGCAACATAAGTTGCCAGTCGCTCCACATACCTCAGACTCTACAGCCGCCTACGTGGTGCCAGCTAGGCAGAATCTCCAGCGCAAACCCCAGACGACTGTTGCCCCGGCGAGGCGAACCTCCCCGCGTGCGCATCGTCCGCCGACCAAACGAGTTCCTCCTCTTTCAGATGTCTCGAATCGTCCACCGCTGCCATCAACGATCACGGCCTTTGTCAACCCCCATCACATACCGCGAAATCATGGCCGTGTGCCAGACAGGCGCGGGGTAAAGGACACGACGGTTGCGAATGACTTCTACTACTCGATCAGTTATCTCCCTGAGCTCAGCCTGCCGTACAATGGCAAGTTAATAACCTACAGCGGGGTCGAGTTCGAGCCTGGCCTGCGGTTCACCTCCCAAGAGTTCTTGGAGTATCTCAAACGCGCGTCACAGAGAGCCGGCGGCACTCGCCATCCCGTCCTACGAATCCAGATCCAACCAGCCCAATCCAACCACCGGTATATTCGAGGCGGCGAGAGTTTCAAGTGCCGCTTCCTAGGTTGCCCGGACAGACGCGGGACGATCCTGAAGGGTCAGGTGCGCGTTTGTATCCAAGAGTTCAATGATGAGAGAGGAGACTGGCTCAACCCTTACCACAATGCAGGGTACGTCCACCTCTTCTGCCTCGAGCGGCAGGTCAACCTGATCGAGCTTTGCCGTGACCCTACCCTGCTCGTCCTCTCCGAGGATCGCAAATTTAAGCACGAGCCTCCTGCTACCACAAACTTGAGGGCCAACAACCCCATGGCCCTGAACGACCTGGAGAAGGGTGTTGTAGATAGCTGGGTTCGGGAGATCGGGGCCAGGTGGGAGGCATTCGTGGAGACGTATCCGGACGTCATGACGCGTCCGCCTTTCGCGCTTGAAGAAGATGAGAACCTATTCCACCGCCTCACAAAGGCCCACCTTCAGAACCCCGCTACGCAGACTATCCAGAGGAAGCGCAAGCTCGAGGCTGGCGGTAGGTTGACAAATCACCTTGACGAGTTCGTGGGCGATGTCAGCAAACAGGTCGAGACGCAGAAGCGGATGCGGGTCCAGCAGAGGCATGGTCAGAATCCGAAGACCGTTACCCAGCCTGCCCCATCGCCTCAGCCTCCCCCCAAAAGGCATCACACAATTGCCCCTTCACACCTTCACCCTCTACAGAGCCAGCCGTCCGTAGCGACCGCAGGCCACCCGAGCCTCCCTGCCCATACAGATGGCTGGATGCCACATCAGGTAAACAGCATGCAGGTAGGTCCCCACGAGGAATATCCGCTAGAGCCTTTGCTCGGGGATGAGTTTCAAGGACTGCCGGGGCCGCCTGTCCTTCCTGCCGGCCAACAACCCCTTATAGACCCTACGCTACTCCAGCAGACACAGACGCACCCTACTTGCTTTGGTGATCTCTCTAGCATGCCGGGCGAGCCTACCTCACCACGGCCAGCGAATATCGACAGCCCGTCCTTCTTCCAGATCAACAACGTAGGAACCTCGGGCGTCCATGTTCTGCCTGGTAGCCATCAAGCGACGCTACCTGGCATTCTGCAGTCGCCTACGCGCCGGTTGTCTACAGCCCTGATCACGCTAACAGACAATGATTTCGAGCCAAGACAGAGCTCCGTCCCTGACGCCCGGCCAAGCCTCTTCGAGACGCACCTCGGTGGCGTCGGTGGCGAGTAGCAATATAGAGGCTGTCCTTCTTCACGCCCTTGAGCAGGAGGCGGCGGTCGAGGCTGGGCCGAGTTCCCGCATCGAGGAGACTGGTCAGTCGTCGGGGTGCCAAGTCGACTGACCTGCTGGCCAGAACGGTCCCTCACGTCGCCTATCTCCTTGTCTGACATCATGATGTGTAGTAGTGTACAGACATACCTTTGTTCCACCTTGTCGAAGCATCCTTGTCGTTATGCCCGATTCGGCGTACGGTCTGGTAGGTTAGCGAGCGAGTTTTCTCTGATTAAATAGAAATCTAGCAATAGAGAGTGAGCGCATCCTTGGCCTCCCCAATCGGGATCCGTCGGTGATGCCGTCTGAAAGAAAGCCTCGTGATAATAGAGTCGATATTCCTGTCCGGTCACGCCTGCAGTCGCCTCAGGATGGATGCACGTAAATAGTCGGCGCAGCCGTCTCATCGGGCACGTGCTTACGCGGCGCGTGCTGCGTAATGTGGTTTGATGTTCGGACCTGCGCGGGCGGGCGGGTTTACCAGGCTCCTCATGGGACAGAACCGACCCCGTATGCACGTAAGACGGGATGCACGTCTGTTCCTGCCGCTGATGGTCCTTGGCTTGCCCTTCCTCTGGACGCCCTCGAGTCCAGATGCAGGCCCAGACGGCCACCGCGGCCAAAGCCAGGATGATGCCACCAGCCACCTGCTTGCAGAGCCAGGGCCCACCAACCTGATGATCCTCCCGGGGCGGCTTGCTGCGCACGACCGGCGAGGCCGAGGGGCCAAACCTTTGGCGTGCGGGCGCCCTTTGTCTATGCGCGTACAGACCGGACGGAATAGAGCAGGTGGCCAGCCAGCCTGGGACAGACTGGATGTTCCCGGAGGGGCAAACGAGCAATTCAGCTCTCGATCCACCATGTATGTATGTATCACTGTGCCTGGCTGCAGCCAGCAGCATCGAGTGGATCATGGTGAGATTGACTGCGCCCCTCCCCGATGGGGTCCGGTGTAATAAAGTTATCGCCTCGTAAGGGGAGTGAGTGGCTGTACTGTAGGTATCATTTTCTGATCAGGGCCCCAGGAACCAAGGCCCTCTTTTTTTTCTTCCCCCTCCCTCTCTTCTTCCTCCTGGGTGCCGATCTCACCTGCCACGACTCCAAGGCGCCGACTCGCCAGCTGACACACGGGCATTTTCTTTATCTCGACGACCATCGTCCGCCCTCCTGCCCATCCCCAGTGCCTCCTCCTGTGCCATTCGAGGTCGGACGTCACACGGCCGCATGCGGCAGGTCAGGCATCTTACCCTAGCCTTGGACCGCGTTCTCGAGGGATAAGAGTGATCAGCGGACCGCAACGGTGACGGCATACAAAGGGAACCCAGCCGGAACCGGGCTCAGCCCTCGTCATTGTTTCTTTATCTCTGCACACGCCACATGCAAGCCGGGGTCCCTCAAGTCCAGGTTTCTTTATTCGCGACGAGCCAAGTTGCGCCAGGATACTACCGACACCCATTCGCCAACCATGTGCCCGTCGATACCCCGCGCCGACTGAGTCTGGCCCCCTTCAGACCTTGCGGAGACCACGACATCGGATGACAACATCGGAAGGTGCAGATCATCTATCTCTGTAGACTAGGGCCAGGAAAGGAGGGAGTCCTACCACAAAGGCCAGGCAGGGCCTTGTGACGCGACGGATTGAGGGCTTTTCGAAACGACCCGGCCCTCCCACGCAGCCTTGCCTGATCGGACCCCTCGTGCCGGATCATCCTCCTGCCCCCAGAGGCCCTGGTTTGCCGTTCCTTTGCGTTCCGCCGCGTGCCTAGCATCGATCCTTTGTAGGTCTTGCCGCCGGGGTGGCCGTTCTTCGAGAGAAGGGTGACCCAACCGACGGGAGGGACTTCAGCCTGGAAGCATACGGGAGAGTGAGGCTAGCCTCCTGGGCAGCATCATCAGCGCTAGCATCGTTCCCGGCCTTTGCCTGGCGCTGGTCTTTCTGGCGTGCAGTGCATGTGTACAGTGAGTGGCCTGCAGGTGGTGTGGTCCCTGGATTTTCTCCAATTTGAACCGCACATATCTCCCTCTCGTCCTCCTCGCCCTTCCCTCTCCTAAGATCACCTAGCCTAAGGGCGCTGTACTCTCTGCGTCTGAGTCTCGACAACACCCTGTGTTTTAAAATATTGTATTATCTCTTTCTTGGTCTCTTTCCCTCTCCTTGCCCTCCGCCCTTCCTCGCCTACCCACCCGGATCACGATCGCAGATCTGGCCAGACACGCACGCGCACGCCCGTGGTGCGTGAGAAGAGACAACGTCGCGGCCCGCCGATTCGTCCTGAACCAGCCCAGTAGATATACACAGCGCCGCGGCCAAGGTCTCACAGAGGCGGCCTCCTGCATCTCGACGGTCAATCGCAAGCAGCCAAGTGGAGAACACTCAACCACCCTCCCACCCCCGGTGCGCTGGACCCCCGGCCAAGGCCTGGTCCAGCCCTACACACCACCGCCCGACAGCGGACGACAATATATGCTCCTGCGCATGCGCCTCTCGATTGGGACATATAAGGACGAGCCCCGCCCTCGCCCGTCACGGCGCGTTGTCGCTGCAGCTGCCGAGTGCGCAGCGAATCGAAGGACGCCTACGATGACAGGCGAGGCGAGGGTGCCGGCAGCCGCCGGGGACGGGTCGACAGGCTCGGCGCATGCGCATGCAGGCGCGTCGTCATCGTCATCTGCACCTGCAGCACCTGAAGCTGCGCTGCAAGTCATAATACTGGTGAGTCGCAGTGCCGTTTCCTCGTGTCTCTCGTTGTCATCTAGGCCCTGCCTTTGTCGGTTTTTTGGCTTTCTTATCCCCCCATTGCGCGACCCCGACTCACGTTCGCCTTGCTCTCAAACGCCGAACCTGCACGAGACAGCCTGCTTTGCCTAGAGAACACAGGGCCCCGGCGCACCAACCTTGGCTCTGATTCGGTACTTTGTTGGGCCAGACCCAGCACACGCCCTGATACGCCTTCTAGAAGCTTTCCTGGGCCCGATTTTGACATTTCATCCTCTCATCTGCCCTGTCATATATCCGGGCCGGGTTGGCTTGGGTCTGCTGGACCCGCACCCCCCAGCCCAAGCTTTCTTCCAGAAGCATGTCATCTTCAAGGTTCAGCCTGCCCAGCCTGTCACTCGCGACCCGTGGACTGCTCATCTGCCTCTTCCGGCGGAGCATAAGATTTCTGGGCGCTTATTGGGTAACCACTCTTGAATAATAATAAAAATGAGGAGAAAAAAAAAAGGAAAAAAAAAAGGCCGAGCATCGGTTCCCTCCCAGCTCCACTACCAGCAAAACATATTCGCACAACAATGGTACCTCGCCTCGGAACCAGTAAGGCTCGGGGGACAAAGACAAATGGCGTGACGTCTGTGGGCTTGCAAGTGCAGGTACCTAAACCTGCGCTCCGCGGAAACGGCTAGGACACATGGAACCCAGGGATCTGGTCGGGTGTGGATCATCACAGCTCCTCCTCAGAGGACCCTCCGTTCACCCGAGCTCCCTGACAGCAGCCCCTGCGCAAGCCAAGCAGGCCCACTCTTCCGAGATCCGTCACCAGATCGAGACTCCACAATTTCAGCCTCATCCGATGGCATGGGTCCAGCCTGCTCGCTTCAAGTGGAGTGGTCATAGCCCCCAAACTGACCCCGTCACCCCTATGGTACTTCGGTGCGATACCAGAGAAGACGCCAGTCGGGACTGGGGCTGGTTCACTTGACCATGCCAAGCTACAGCCGCCCTGGCTACTGGCACGCTGGCATCTCACAACGGTGCCACGCTAGCACGATCATCGCGCTGCAACCGGCCCACGCTGCTGACACGTTCTACGATAGGGCTCGCAGGGAGGACCGCTGGAGTCGAATTGCACTGCATTCCTCGTGCGGTCGCTAGCCTCAGGATGGAGAAAAGGCTCCTTGATGGCTGTCGACGCCGGCGTGCACCTGGGCGCCATAACACGCATTCTCGAGGACACACAACCAGCGGACCTTGGGAAGACCGAAGAGCTAGCGTTGCCATACGTATTACAGACCGGACCCTTTGCCGGGTTGAAGGTGTACTCTGCATCGGCGAAAGCCAATGCCGCGAGAATACAGGGCGACCTGGTAGATACGTATCTTATCACACACCCTCATCTCGACCACATCTCCGGGTTCGTCATCAACACGGCAGGGCTTGCAGGCCCACGGCGGAAGAAGCTTGCTGGACTACCGGCGACAATACAGGCGCTCAAGACACACATATTCAACAATGTGATATGGCCGAATCTGTCAGATGAAGACCACGGTGCCGGGCTCTTCACCTACCTACGGCTGAACGAAGGCGGATCCCCGGCAATGGGCAACATCGACGGCTACTTGGAATTCAATGAGGGTCTCTCGGTCAAGACATGGAGCGTGAGCCACGGTCATCTCATAGAAAGGCAACCCCATCGCGGCAGTGGTAGCAACACCCGCTATGGGAGCTTGGACGCATCGTCAGGGACCCTGGGTTTCAACACGGGCATGCTCAGCCCAAGATCAGTAGCACACCACGCCGCGAGTCCAGGACTCGCCAGCTACTTCCAGCACTACCAGCTGAATCTCGCTCACGAGCGCGCCCAGTCCATCCTCCCGGGATCTGGGGCACCATCGGGGGTGCGTGGACCCCCTGGAATAGGCTTGAGTGGTGGACATAGCCCGACGGAGATACCGTGCGTATACGACAGCTGCTCCTACTTCATACGCGATGTGGAGACCGGCGTCGAAGTCTTGATATTTGGCGATGTCGAGGGCGACAGCATATCGATGCACCCGCGAAATCTGTACATCTGGCAGGAAGCCGCACCGAAGATCGCGGCAGGCAAGCTGAAAGCCATCCTCATCGAATGCAGCTACGATGATAGCCGGCCCGTCGACAGGCTGTTTGGCCACCTGACACCTTCCTTTCTGATCCAGGAAATGACTGTTCTCGCTGAGGAAGTGAAAGGCTTCAAGGCGCGACAGGCCGCGGAACCCAAGGAAGCAGAAGACCCCCGGCGCGCGGGCAAGCGCAAGCGCGACGGGCCAGATGAGCTGACCATCGCGGGACGTCGCAGGGTGACGAGGGCGGTGACGCGCGACTGGGGCAATATGAGCACCACCAGCGAGGAGCCCGTCAGCCCGAGGACCATCAAGTCCCAGTGGCTGAGCGGCTCGCAGGCGCAAGGGCGGATGGAGGCGAAAGGCTCCGGGGCGTCTGAGTCCCCGCCACCGTCGGCGCCCGCGGCGCAGCGTGCTCTAGGGAGCCTGGTGAGGCACTACGCGGCGACCTCGAGCCCGAGTCCTGGGACGTCGGTGCCGCAACCACCACCACGGTCCTCGGCAGCGGTCCTGGACACCCTGCCACAGCTGTCGGGGGTCAAGGTTGTGGTCATACATATGAAGGACACGCTGAACGATGATCCGCCTATAGGAGAGACGATACTGGAAGAGCTGAGGGAGCATGAGGCGTTCATGGACACGCCGCTGGGGTGTGAGTGGGTGATCTCAGAGGTTGGCCAGAGCCTGCTGCTGTGATTCTTATTCTTCCATGGGCTATGATACGGCGTAACGTTTTTGGCTCGGGCCTATACGCGCCTCGTCAACTGGCTGAAGCTGGCAATCTTGTTCCCCGAAGGTAGCATGTCAATCTCCTAGTTCCGAGGCAGAAACCTCTTATATTATTTCTTATTCGTTTCGGCTCGCAAGAATTACTGGCAGATGTCGCGGGGTCTCCTCGGTCTGTTCAGTGAGCCGGGGGGGGAGGCAATGAGATGAGATGAAAATCATAGCCGTAGGAGCCTGGAGGTGTGTTGTTTTAGGGCAACAGAGACGTAGAGATACCACGGGAAATCGGGAGCTTCACGAAGGCTTCGGACCTGATAGAGATACACAGCATCCGATATTAGTGAACATGAAATGAACATGGATGTAAGCCCACCGCAGGAGGTGGGGGTTGTGTGGTGGGGGATAGCGGGGCACTACACTACCGAGGTGCACTATTAAGTGTTATCGACAGGGGGAGCAGTGCATGACCTCACTGATGGAGGGGTTCTGGATTCCAAATATCACATCATCAAACCCCTCCCCAGGCCCAAAACCTCACCGAGCCTGGCGTCGAGTCGAAGTCCCCTAGTTAAAAGCTCTTGGTCAACCACGTCCGATCTTGATGCTCCCACGACCACACATCAGAAGAGCCCTCAACCCCCTACCGCGGCTCCGCCCCTCCCGCCGAACCTCCTCCACCCTCAAGATGAAAGAATCCGAGATCAAGCGCAACCCCCACCCGGACTTCAAGGCCGTCGAGTCCTCCCGCCCGGCCTGGGACCGCGACGCGACCTTCAGGTACACACAGACGCCCTCGCCCTCGTGGAGGTTCGGGGGCGGCGCGAATGACCTCCCCGCCGGGGGCGGCGCCGCCGCCGCCAGCCATGTCACGATCGACCCCTACGCCGAGGGCCGGGCGCCCGTGAACAACTACAAGCTCCTGATCAGCGCCGTCGTCCCGCGGCCCATCGCCTTCGTGTCGACGGCGTCCGCGGACGGTCGGACGACGAACCTAGCGCCCTTCTCGTACTTCCAGGTCATCAACCACGACCCGCCGCTGTTCATCATCGGGTTCGCGAGCTCGCTGGGGCAGGCCGCGGCGGCCAAGCACACCCTGCACAACCTGCACGCGACGGGCGAGTGCACCATCAACATCATCTCGGAGCAGTACATCGAGGCGGCCAACAGCACGAGCGTCAACGCGCCGTACGGCGCGAGCGAGTGGGCCGTGAGCGGGCTGACGCCCGGGTACGACTGCGAGACGGTCCGGCCGGCGAGGGTCAGGGAGGCCGTCTTCAGCATCGAGGGCAAGCTGGAGAGCGTCAGGGAGTTCGAGAGCCGGAGCCAGCCGGGCAGGATGAGCGGGACGATGGCGGTGGTGGAGGGGACGCGATTCTGGGTGAGGGAGGACGCGATCAACGAGGAGAGGAACATTATCGACCCTGCGGTATGTCTGAATTATGCCCTGGTCTCGACACCTGCCAATACACACGGCTGACGTGCTAATTCGTCTCGATAGGTCCTGCGCCCCATGAGCAGGCTGGGCGGCATCACGTACGGCCGCACCGTCGAGGGCATCGAGCTTCCCCGCCCGGACTTTGAGGAGGACCTGGGCGGGATGGAAGCGTACAAGAAGCTCGAGGCCGAGAGAGGGGAGGTGCGGATGGGAGGATTTGAGCCCCATTACCAGAGCTCCGCAGGCCGCTGAGCAAGCATATCCGAGTATATTCGCCAGCCATGCGAGTTACATCATATGTCGGATGGGTATAGAAGGCGATAGACACACGAAGACTACTTTGGCGCAGTATATACACGCGGAATCTACGATTGCCAGAGCGTCCGTCTCAGCGCGTGGCCGTTCCCTCCCGCTTCGGCATCCGACTCCATTGAGGCTGTCGGCCAGAAGCTGCCACTGCTCAACGAAGCCGCTCTGAACAGTCTCTCCCTTGTAGCTCGGCATCTCCTCACCCCCGAACGTTATGACCGCCGTTGTGAGGCGGCGGCGCCTTGGTAGTTCTTGTACAGTTACATAACGAAGGCGTAAAAGCTTTTTCTTCTTTCTTTCTTCTTATCACTAAATTGGCGCATGGTCTTCAGTACTCGTGGGTGTAACAACCACTAACGTCCCTCCCTATCTTGAAGTATACTGGATATTAGTAGCTCTTCCTTTTTTTTTTTTTTTTTCTTTTTTTCTTTTCCGAGAAGATACCTGAAGGTTGTCCTCCAAGAAGGAGGGGAAAGAAGACAAGGAAACCGAAAGTAAGACTTTTTCTTTCTTGTCTGCTGTTTTTCTCTGAGATTTTCTGCGTCCCTCAACAGGGCACGAGAGGGAGGAGCAACTATGTCGGTAACAGAACGTAGACACAGCGGTGAATACGAAGAAAGAATGGAATCAAGAGTGGGGCGTGGGGGCTCTGCTTGGGCGTCGTGGACGGGTAGAGGTGGGCCCATGGGTTGGTGGGGACGATATATCTCGGGATCCTACGTGCCTATCTAGTGAGGAAGGATACTGGGACATGCAATCTGGATGTTGGAGTTCGAGATGCTCGAAGCCCACACTCTGTAAGAACGGACACTGCCGCCGCTTGCCATCTCGTTGTGGAAACCACGAGCAGCGCCCCTCGTACTATATGACGATCCCGGATCCTTCAAAGCCTTGCCAATACCTGGCGGCAATCCTTCCCCTCGTCAGTGCCGGGCTGCAGCGCGCTAGCTATAGGAAGACCGCTTTGCATCCGGTCCGGTATCACTGCGTCGGTCAGATAAGCTGCCACAACTTAAACAGCATGGGCGGCTTATCTTCGGTGCAAGATTACTGCAGGTCATAAAAGCGACGGCCAGGCCTCACCGCAGACGTCTCTGTCTGCCCCGAGCAAGCCGACACCTCCGCGTCTCCACCATATCCCATATATGCCTGGCAACTTCATGTCGGATGTGCACAACGGCAAGTCTTCCCAAGCCCTGCCCATTCGAAACAAACAGCCATGCCGTTAGCACCAGATATTGGTGTCCATAGCCTGGGGGACATCGACGAATCCCAGGTCCCGGGCACCATCCAGCTAGTCGATCTCGACGAACACCTCGCAACCCGGCATGCCAAAGGCCACAAGGATATCATTCTCGTACCTACTCCATCAGGTGATCCAGCTGACCCCTTGAACTGGTCCCCCGGCAGAAAACGTCTCGCCCTCGCTTGTGTCCTGGCGTGAGCCCCCTTGATGGGTATCCTCTCTACGTTAGCTCAAGCTGACGCCACGCAGGTACACGTGGTTCAACGGCATGGCGCTGTCCGTGGTCTACTCCGTGGAGACCTCACTGTCTGTTGCCCTCGACGTCAGCGGTGAGTCCCCATGCCAAGGCCTCGTGGAGATTTGGCTTCTGAAAGTGAAGTCGATGTAGTATCGAATCTCAACGCCGGAACCGGCTACTTCTTCCTGTTGTGTGGATGGGGTCTCCTCTTCTGGCAGCCCTTTGCTCTGCAATACGGGAAGCGCATAACTTACGTTGCGTCACTTATTGCGCTCTGCGTAAGTAATCCACGAGTCACTTGACCTTCGAGCCTCGATCGTAGGCTAACTTTGGCACAGGGTATCAGTGTCTGGAGCCCCTACGCAAAGGGCGAGGGCCAGTGGATCGCGAGGAACATTGTCATTGGCTTCTTCGCAGCGCCGATTGAGGCATTGCCCGAGACGACCATCACAGACCTGTATTTTGCCCATGAAAGAGGGACTTATATGGGCTGGTATGCATGGTTCCTCGCCTCCTCAAATTTCTTCGCGCCAGTACGTAGCCCTGCAAGCAAAACTATGGCCCTTACGCCGATAAGCCACGAGAAAATAATACCGAGAGACTATTGGTGACCATACTCTTGGATCATATCTCGAGGCTCACTTTCCTCCTTCGTTTCCAGGCAATTGCTGATTCTCAGACGTCCAGGTAATTACCGGCTTCATCAACGATGGCATTGGATACAAGTGGTGCTTCTTTATTCAAGCCATTTTCTGGTGCGTTGCCTCTTCTCAATTTCCTGCTAGATATGCCCTTCTCTCCGCTGGTGGCTCAGGAGCTGCCTCAACGAGATGTCAGCCCAGAGAGTAAATCACAGGGCTCAAGGGATAATGCTAACCCCCCATACCCCTCTCAGCGGTGTTGTCTCGATCTTTTTGTTCTTCTTCCTAGAGGAGACCAATTACGACAGAAAGACCGTCGGCGTAGTAGAAGACAGCCAGTCATTTTCACGATCTGATGCCGAAGCTGTGGACGGAGCAGGCGGTGCGAAGGCGGCTCCAGAGAAGGAGACTGCCACGAACGCCGCAGCAAATCCCGTCGAGGGGGCGAGCACTCCGTACAAGAGCAAGACATACCGGGAAAAGCTCGCCCTGTGGGACAAGCCGCGTCCCTTTGTGATGCACTGGCGGGCATGGCAGATCCTCAAGCTCTTGTCGTGGCCTGTCATCTTCTACGCGGGGTTCTCTTACGGAACGTATCTGGTCTGGTTCAACATCCTCAACGCCACGGCATCGATCATCCTCGGCGGAGAACCTTACAACTTCTCGGCGGCGATAGTTGGCCTGTCCTACCTCGCGTGTATCATAGGCGTCACCGTCGCCTCGCTCTTCACGGGTGTGTTCTCGGATTGGTTCGTGATCAGGATGGCAAGGCGCAACAATGGCGTCTTCGAGCCAGAACAGCGCCTGTGGCTGTTTGCTGCTGCCACAATCATCCTGCCTGCAGGCTCTATCCTCTGGGGCGTCGGAGCCGCACACGGCGTTCACTGGTTTGGTTTGCTCTTCGCCATGTTCCTGATCTCCCTGTGCAACGCGTGCGGCGTGACACTCTCCCTGGCATACTTGGTGGACTCGTACCGAGAGGTTGCGGGAGATGCGTTGGCTTCATGCATCATCGTTCGCAACACCATGAGTTTCGCGATTGGCTATGGAATTACCCCATGGCTAGATGCGCTGGGTTACCAGAACTGCTTCATCAGTGTAGCCTTTGTGGGACTGGCGGTCTGCTCCGTGTTTCTGATCATGATCAAGTTCGGAAAGAAGTTCAGGGAAGCGTCGAGGGTGAAGTACTGGAATGAGGTCAGGATCAGGATGGAGAAGGGGCTGGTGCATTAAGACATGCACTTCCTTATCGTCGTGTGAAAGTTCTACGGTTGTTTGGAGTTTGAACAAGAGGACTTTACCCCCATACGTACGCTGATCTCTGTATAATACTGGATACCAAAGTACGCATGAGCAACTTTTCTCAGCTGAGAGGCTGATATGTAGTTAATTCTCCTAATCAATATGCATAATTCCGCCTTCAGGTCCCCTCGATGACAAGCTATAAGCAAAATCCTTCTCCGGCAATGACCAATTCCCAGGAAATAACCACTTTAGTGTGTTTTCATGTCATGGCTCTCTTCGGATTTCTTCTGCAAGGAGAACCGTATAATCCTACCTGGCTCACGTACATTGACACTTTCCTTTGGTACGGATACCTCTTAAGCCACGTTCCTCGAGATCTATAACACCTTGCAATCACAGGATAATGATAGCAGCAGTATGGCCCTGGCCATGGGATACCTCTGCCTGCGGGATTGTTATGGCAGTAATTAGTACCGAGGCACAGACTTTCAACAAGAATAAAACATTTCTTCCTCCTATTGCTATGGCCTGCTCAGATGAATACCACATTATATATCGGCGAAACTGGCGGGTCATCACTTATGAGCTTAGCGTCTCCACTCACTGTAATTGCTGCAACGCTACGGAGCAGCCGTACGTACTTATCGCGGATTTTTGCTGGGCAGCAGATTTCTGGCGGTCTGCTAGCCTCAGTTCGACGCCCAATCCTCCCGGCTCAGCAAAGCTTATCTTGACATCCCATGCCATCCTTCCAGCATGTGAAACAATGGCAAGCCTTTTATCGCCGGTGTCAGTCTTTATCCAGTACATGACTAGCGACGAACGTCCCTGTGGCCCTGCCTTGTCTTGGTCCGAAGCGTTTCGTCGGTACAGTAATGCCTCGCAGTATGTTCGTACATTATAGAAAGCCAATTTATCCGCCATTTTGCTTCCGCCTAGGCCGTTGGTATCCTTCGTGCGACATCCACTTCAGCAACTCGGGCGTGTCTACAAACCAGATCCGCCCAGGTCCGCGGATGAAGTTCTTATTCCAATGATCCACTTGATTGCACACAATCTTTCTATAACTGCTATGGAGAGTTACGGGCCAATGCCCTGGTCCCTTTCAGCAAATTTGTCGCAGCTGAGCCTCATATAATACTGTCCCTGAACGGCCCGCGTCAGGGTCCAGATCAAGAAGCGTCGTCCGGCGCTTCGGCGCTCCACCCCTTTGGCCTCTGAACTTCATTGCAGGCCAGACAGAAGTGCCGCTGTGGGCTTGTCGACTTATGGAGTAGACTAGGCTTCCCCGGTCTCGCCGTAGTTTTCTTGAATGGGTGAGGATCATGGTACCGTAGTACTGTCTGCCCTCGACTGGAAAGCCCTTACTGGCACCAGGCTACAGAACTTCTTTCACGAGGGCGAGAGGAAAGCAAGAGATAGAGATGAAAGAACCAGAACCTAGTCACACCACGACATGTAAGTGGACGAAATCTCCCAACGCAAGGCTCCCTACTACTCGCCACGGGGACGTTATGCTGCATGTTTCGTTGCTGGCCATACGCCCTTACAGTGGTACAAAAGAATGCATGTGCATTCAATTTTGATACCTGTCAAGACCCAGGGGTGACCCTGACCTTGGGAAATGAACCTATTCACTCTCGAGGAATATATAAACGAGTCCTCTTTGCTCTCATCGTCCCGTGTTGAATCAGGACAACTTCCATTTCTCACCTGAGTCTTCATTTTCTTGGCCCCGAGTCATACCGGCCCTTGACACTAATTCGCTTCTTTTTCCTAATACGTAGTCTTTAAGACGAAGGCCATTTCTGTGCTCCTTTTGACCGAGGCTGTCCTGGGCGCTCGCCTAACCCAACATCGCCGCGAAAATCACGAGAAGCGTGCTCTCTCCCGCAAATCTGGCCCGAAGAGGGTCGACGGCATTACCAACACGACTGAGACTGAATACTCGGACAACTGGGCTGGAGCCGTCATCGTCACCACAGATGTCTCCTCAGCAACCGCTGTCATCACTGTGCCCAGCGTTGCGGCACCCTCAGGTGGTGGGAGCTCAGAGTATTGGTATGTCTCCAAGAAGACTCCCTTCCGTCTTGTACCTTTTTGGCCGATTCGTCCCCGCCGAGTCGTCCCCGTCGGGGCAGTTCTGCCGCTTCATTACCCTTGAGATGCCCCGAAACAGCTACGGACGACCGTCATCCTTCATTGCTCCCTTGCCGAAGAGGTATTCTAGTCTTCTGACAGTGGAACAGTGCCTCTGCTTGGGTCGGCATCGATGGCGATGCCTGTGACACTGCCATTCTCCAGACTGGAGTCGATTTCTGCTACGAGAAAGGCAGCCTTTCATACGATGCCTGGTACGAGTGGTACCCTGGTGAGTACAAGCAAGTTTCAGCACAAAAAACATTATTGCCCTATTCTGACCAGCTTCAGACTACGCTTACGACTTCGACCTAGATGTGTCCGAGGGCGATGTCATCATGATGAGCGTCACCGCGACCTCGGATACGGCAGGCACTGCGGTGATCGAGAACCAGATGACCGGAAAGTCTGTCACTCAGACCTTTACTGGGAATGTGCAGGGGGGGGCCTTTGCCGCACCAACGCCGGGTGGATTGTCGAAGACGTAAGCGCAGTTGAGCTTGATGAGCCTATATCTCCAGGAATGTTCATGCTGACCTCAACCACAGTTCGAAGAGGGTAGCTCTCTGGTGGCCTTTGCTGATTTTGGCACTGTCACCTTCTCGAGCGCTACAGCCACTGCGGACGGCAAGACACTGAGTCCGACCTCCGGCTCTATCATTGATACCATGCAGAGCAACGAGGTTCTTACGTTCTGCTCTACTTCTAGCGATGAGGTGACATGCACATATGAGTAAGTTCAGAAGTATGGGGTGCGGATACTTCTGACTACAAAGTGATTGTGGTTATGCAATGGATGTGGCTGAACTAGACATATGGTAAACATATCATGTTCGGAAATTTTGTACTGTATATAGTTTAATGCTCCATCACTTCATATCGGGCCTTTGCCTTTTAGTAAAATGACCGTCAGTACCGGATCTGTCTGTCTGAGTACACGTTTAAGTTTAAACGTCGGAAAATAGCTGAATCCTTCTTTAGCAGTGTTCCGATCTTCAATCACAGCTCTCAACCCTCTGATGAGAGGACAAATCTAATTTGCGTCAAGTCTTGCTCAGTTCTCACTGGCATGAGGCAATACCTCTCAGCACTGAATTCAGGTAAATTTCCAGCTTGGACACTTCGACCGAAGTCATGGTTGCCCAGATTAACACTTTCCTGCCCAAGGTCCATAGGGCAGCATGCTTTCAGCAGCAAGTTCAGTTTGTTGTTTCCTACCAAGGCTTGTCCTTGAATACCAGAATAATTACTTTCAGTTCTGCCCACCTCATTCTTATCCACCATGATCCAAGACTGGACGGATGTTTAGTCTTCGACTGGCATCCCTCCTCAACATACATGCGACCTTTTGAGCCTGTTTATACTGTTCCCCTTTCCTTATGAAACTGTCTGAATCTGCTGCTGAGCCTTCACATCCAAGTGATTCTAGCTGACATGATGCACTTGTTGACAGTATGAAATACGCTCGATTTTCCGGAACGTCCTTGGCAAAGATGGCCATTGCCAGCAGTGACTGTATTGAAAGCAAGCTTGGCTGTTGGAGGATGATCTCATGCATAACTGATATTGCATTCCGATAGAACGCATTGGCAATACCAGACAATTCGTCTTCGGAGCCGGGGGCTATTTTGAAACGGACAGCTGTTGCAACAACGGCGTTGACGAATGCCCATCTGGCTGGATCTCCAGACGGAGCAGCAGAGCTGGCGGCGTACTGGGCATCTAGGAGTGTCAAGAAGCTCGACACGTCTAGTAGCTGGTACTCTGCCATGATGTCGTCAAAGCAGTTCTGGATCAGACGACTCGATATATTGGAAGGCATCAGCAGAGTGAACTTTCCCTTAGTCTCAGCCTCGTCCACACTTCTCTTTACCTCCTTCAAGCGTGTTTCAAATGTGCCTGGGAGCAAGAAGTCGGGGAATATTGTTGCACGGCTGCCTAAGCTGATCCGTCTGCTACATGAGCTCACAGCAGCAGCATCGGATCGTGATATCACTGAATTCTCCAGATGGACTCCTTCTGGCGCACATGGACTAGTGGCTTCTATCGAGAGTGGGATCGAGTCAATTGGATTAGGTAGGATGTCTCGACTCGTGCTGCCGCTGATAACGAGTGATCGTGCCGCCGACGGGTCTCCTTGTCTTTCAGTGGTCCTTCTACTGGGATACAAGTCAGACGCTTCACACTTGACTGCGCCTTCAAGGGAATGCCTTACCCTTTCGCAGGGCCTCGATATTTCCTCACAACGGCGTAAGTACACTCTGCAGAACGCGCGACGCAGTGGCCGCATTGTGGCTTTCCACCGTCGCAGCGTATCTTGCGGGTTTTACATCGGGCGCACGCCTGCGCGACGTTTAGGGACGAAAAGGACGGTTCAAGGTTCTATATCAAGAAGGAGGGAGGACTCACGATCAGGATCCTTTGGTGCCCCGCAGGCGACGCTTGTGCCTTCTTTACCGCATCCATGTCTGCTTGGAGAACTGACCACGGGCGCTGATGTTTGCATGCGCTCCCGAGCACAGAACACAGCAGAAGACAAAGGCGAAGTGAAATGGCGGCTTTTAATTCCTGATTGTGCCGCTCGGTCGCCCCCCTTTTGGGACCGAAGGAGAAGAGATGGCAGTGCTGATTCATACTGTAAGAACCATTCACGGAAGCAAAAGTTGTATCCGTTGTGCGTGTCAGCCCCCATTTGCTAACAAGCCTCTATTAGTCAGAGCAGCACAGTAAAAGTACAGACGTGCATTTGATTCCGCATTACAAACCAGTCGGCTTACGGATAATTCCATAAACAGCTTCTTCCAGGGGAACATGGAGGGTTTCATGCCATTTTGCTTCCGCTCTTATGAAATTGGTCTCGGTCTAATGCCTGAGACCCAGATATCCACGGAGTAATCGGAAGTGAATTCTTCTGCAAGTAGATTGATACGTCTTGAGTGTCATTGCTATAAGAGACAGATCCTCGCTGAGGGCACCCTTATCACAATGTAATGTCTGCTACTTTCAGCGCCACAAAATTACGCACGAGAATGAAGTCTTGGTGACTTGGTCCCCCTTCCTCACGAAATTGCATACGGAATTGTCGATCTACTTTCATACTCTCGTCCTCTTTTACCTTCTAAGTCACTCCGGTCTTCTTGAAGTTCGGAAGTACAATGGCTTTCCTACCACGAGGAAACGATGCGCTCAATATCAACCCTCCAACTGGAGTAAACAATGCCTTGTCTCAAGCTGGCTCCGACTGGCTTTGGGCTGTTACAGCCGTCTATATCATCTCATTCGTAAGCTTCGCGTTTTCCTCGAACATTACATCGGCTCTTAGACCTCTAGAGAGCAGCCGGGTACTGACATCTGCGCTTTCCTCGCGCTCTCTCCACAGCTCGGTCTCCTTGTCTTCTGCTTCACGACTCGTGAAAGTGACAGAGTCTTCCACTACCTCTTCACGTGTGCCCTCCTGGCCGGCTGTGTTTCCTATTACGCCCAAGCCTCTGGCCTCGGCTGGAGCGCCGTCGAGCAGGTTGGCCAAACCACAACCCGCCAGATTTTCTTCGCAAAGTACATAAACTGGGCTATCGCGTTCCCAACCATTTCGCTGGCGCTCGGTATGCTATCAGATGTCTCGTGGACGACCATCTTCACCAACATCTTTTTGTCCCTGTTCTGGGTCATCACATACCTCGTTGCGACCTACACCTCGACAACATACAAGTGGGGCTTCTTCGCCTTTGGCACTTTCGGGTGGGTCATCATCGCCATGAGCACGCTCAATGAGAGCTACGAGGCTGCGTCGCGTGTGGGCATCGCCCGCCACTACATCATCCTGTCCGGATCGGCCAACTTATTGTGGCTGCTTTACCCCGTGGCATTCGGCTTGAGCGATGGGAGTAACCGCATCACTGTCACCAGCGGTTTTATCTTCTTCGGCATTCTTGATGTGCTGCTGATGCCGGTGTGGAGTATTGCCTTTATACTTCTTGCACGGAAGTGGGATTACGTCAAGCTAAACCTTGCCTTCAGCGAGTCTCGAAGTGGGCCACACGGCGGCATTGTACATGGCAAAGAGAACCCAAGTGCGATCGAGGATGGAACTGTCACAGGTCAAAACACCTCAGATATATAAACGAGCTGTGATTTGCTCTCAGAGACCCAGAAAGACCAGGTAGAGGGTAATTTTGTTGTCAGAAGGCGGGAAATTATCCTTTGTATGATAAGTCTTTGGTTCCCCTTCATCTGCCAGGACACCTCCGGTGCTTTTATTTCCTTTTCTCCTTCTCGTACGGCCTTTTTGTCTCCTTTATTGGAGCTTGAGCCTGGCACATCACCTTATGGGCTTTGTTGGAGGTGGAGTCTTGAAGTAATTACTTTAGCTAGATTTATATCATTACTTGTATTTCGAGAGTGGTGTATCGACAATTCCACAGCCTCCTGCTTAAGTGAATTCGACAATATTTAAGCCGTTCTTCACTTATAGGTTCGCTTAATCCGAATGCGGAACATGACGGAGTGGCAACGCTCGCCCCGGTGGGTTGCTCCTGATTATATTTTCCTGAGGGACCCCTGTTCCTATATTTTCGTCGCAGTGGCCGGGATCAACGACTAACATCGCCTAGTTCTAAGGTTGCCGTCATCTCGGGCATACGGTATTACCCTTTACCTATGTCATTTTTTGATTGAGTATTGGACAATGTGTTCCGGGAGTTTTTTACCCGATGGGCGTGCGGAGGGGTTTTCTGGTATTCCGTTTGCCATACTATCCGCATTCTCTCTCTGACTCTAGCGGCGCAGCTTAGAAAAGTTTCCTAGTTCAACCTGGCACAGAAATAGAGTTGGTACTATAGTAAAGGGTGAGAGCGTTCAGAAATGATGCAAGTGGCGGTGGACCCCGTCCTGAGGAAGACACATCCTGAGCCACTGCATCATTCTGGATGCTTGACAACAGCCGTGTGCTGATCAGTCAAGTCTTGTGCCGAGGTACAGTACATCTCCGCGCATGGACAATTCCTCCCCTCTTGCTGTAGTCTTTCCCCAAGTGTAGAGATCTCCGCACCAGCGTGGCCGGGAAAACATCACGGAGATCCGTGGATGGGATCGATGCCTGGCAGTTACTGGTAGAAAAATTTCAGTGACTCTTCTTCTTGTTGCGTTCATCTTGCCAACTCTCCGTGCACATGATCCTCGCAGACCACAGACAGTATAGCAGGCCAGCAACAGCGTGACGACTCAGAATGACGCTTTGGAGATCTCCGCATCCCGACATTGAGAGTGAGTTGTCCAGGCCCCGGTAGAATCCAAACGCACGAGGATTGACTTCTCGGTAGTCCCCACGGACGTGACGACATGGGAGTGGCTCTTTGAGACTGAGCGATTCGTTCCGTTTAGCACCGATTCCAGAGCGGTGCTCGGGACGTACAACAATGCTGCGACCGACGAGAGTCTGGACTTCGCACAGGTCAAAGAAAAGGCTGAGGCCCTGAGTAATGCTTTGGCGAGAGACCATGGTTTGCAGCCAGGCCAGACGGTGTCGCTTTTTAGCACCAACGCAATCTGGTACGCTGTTGCTTTGTGGGCGACAACTCGTTTGGGTAAGTGAAGACCGAGAATGCATATACTTGGTGCATAAAAAAAAAAGCCACGGAGGCTCCTGTGGGCGGTGGCATGGCTTATTCTTTCCTACGATAACGTCCCGTGATCTAGTTGGGCTTCTTGTCATTCCTGCCGGGACGGGCACCCAGACACAATGGATTGCAGAGGCTGATAGTGTACAGGAGGGAGGGTGAACGGCGCTTCGCCGGCATACAACATCGAGGAGATGGCTCACGCTCTCAGAACTGCCGACACAAAGATCCTATTTACCCTTCCGGCTTCCCTCGAAGTCGCCATCTCAGCCGCGCGAGACGCCGGTGTGTCACGCTCTCACATCTTTCTCTTGGGTGGCTCAGCTCCGGGTTTCAAGAGCCTGCAAGACCTCGTCCGCCGTGGTTCTACCATGCCACCCGTCCCGCACTATACAATCCCGACATCCAGAACGAACAAGGACGTGTGCGGCTACCTGAACTTCTCCTCTGGCACGACGGGCTTCCCCAAGGCCGTGATGATATCCCACCACAACGTTATTGCACAATGCCTGCAACTACGCCAGCTTCAACTCCTCCCCTCCGACGGCCGCTGGCGTACCCTGGCGGTGATGCCACTCTTTCATATCACCGGCCTCGTGCGATTCATCACGTTTCCGGTCTTTATGAACGGCTACTGCCATATGCTGCCCGCGTTCAAGATGGACCTCATGCTCGAGACCATCATCAGGTACAAGATCGAGGAGCTGATCTTCGTGCCGCCCATCGTCATCAGGATGGTCAGGGATCCCGTCGTCGACAAGTACCTGCCGCAACTGCGGGCGACTATAAAGCGTTTCTCTTGCGGGGCGGCGCCGATGAGTCCCGAGGTGGCGAGGTCGCTACAGGCCAAATTCCCCGATACGGGGTTCCGGCAGGGTTATGGCGCGACAGAGAGCACGGCGTGTATCACTTGTCACCCGCCGTCTCATTTCGATTTTAAATATGCGAATACCGGCGGGATCCTTGTGGCGAATACCGTCGCGAAGATTATTGACCTGACGGAGCCGAGCAAGATGCTAGGGCCAAAGGAAACGGGGGAAATATGTGCCCGAGGCCCGCAGATTGCGATGGGGTACCTGGGCAACGCGGAGGCCACGGCGGAGTCTTTTGATGGCGAGGGCTTCCTGCACACGGGTGATGTTGGGCACATCGACGAGGAGGGGCTGATCCACATCGAGGACCGCATTAAGGAGATGATCAAGGTCAAAGGTATACAGGTTCCACCGGCAGAATTGGAAGATCTGCTGCTGGGTCACGACTTGGTAGAGGACTGCGCCGTCTTGGGGATTCCGGACGAATATGCGGGGGAGAGACCCAAGGCTTTCGTTGTGCTAAAGCAGGGAGTGCCCGTGAGTGAGGAGGCGGGCATGCGGTTGTTGCGGTACGTACGCGAGAGGAAGGTCAAGTACAAGTGGCTAGTGGAGATCGAGTTCACGGACAGCATCCCCAAAGGTCCGACTGGAAAGTTGTTGCGGAGGATTTTGAAGGTGAATGACAAAGATCGCAGACGCAAGAAGGGATTGTCCGTAAAAGACGAGACAAGAAAGGCCAAACTTTAGAGGTAGAAGTTTGATGGAGTGAGTGTCGTCGTAAACTTAGGAGCGTTCCTGGTCGAGTTGAATCTGGGACTTGGTCCTGCAGGCAGAGGAAGGACCCCCAATCAGTAGTCTTCTAATGCCGTTCATTCTTTATTGCAAGGTTGTGACCTGTCGAAGAGCCACACCCCAGAGGCAGCGAGATCTGAATGCCGTCGGATTGAGGGGAATACCGTTTTTAACTAAACACCATCCACAACGCCGTGCCGTCTACATGCGAAAGATACGGGCATCTAAGCGAGTAGAATATCATAGCCGTCCTTGTTGATTCTAACAGGTTCCCCGCCCAGCCCATATTTCCGTCGGACCAGCTCAAATATTACCAACCCAGCACTGGTGCTAGGTACCTGCCGTATCATGCTCCACCAAAACCCGCGGTATAGCCACCTCCTGAGAGCGTTAGGTCCGTTGCCCTCCTGCGCCTTAGCCTGTGCCACGCATTGTGCCCACGTCTCCTGGTACGCATGGTAGTAGGCATGGAACATCTTCCACCGCCACTTCGACTTGGGCGCGTTTGACTGAGTGTACTTGCGGATCTTCCGAGCCTGTGCATCGAGGTATTCCAGATGCTCCCAGTGTTCCATTTGGATATGGGTCAGCGGGTGAAGGACTACCTGCTGTGCAAACGAAGCGCCGATGCCAGCAAGCATCAGAAACGCAGGCTCGATGGAGTAATGGGGCTGGATGGTCCTCCCGTGGTGCGCGCCCTTGTCCTGGGCCGACTGCCTCCGCGACAAGATATTGACCACATCCTCGCTGAGGTCACCGTAGTACCAGGCAATAAAGCTGTAGTAGCCCTGCGCCTTGACGTACTCAAAGCTGCTGAAGAATACGGCACTCCCGAGGCTGTCCTTGGCCAGGGACAGAGACCAGCCAGCGAAGATACCCCGCATCCCGATCTCCCGAAGCTTAGCATAGCTGAAGGACCACATACTCTGAGGCCGGCCATCGCCATTGATGGCCTCGGGGCCCTTGCCGCCTCGCTCAAAACGTGCTTGGATGGCGTCAAGTGGCGCTGCGATGACGCTCTGCAAGGCGCCGGCTAGCAGGCCCGCCGTGAAAGTCTCACTTGGCCGTGGAGGCGGGTATACTCTCTTTGTTGCTTTTCCACTGTCTTCGTGGAGCCGGCCGAGGATTTGTAGGTAGCTCGTGTATAGTACGGCTCCCACGCTGACGTTGGCTATCAAGGGTGGCAGAACCTGATCTGGGATCACTCGCCATCCAGAATGGCGCACTGCTGACACGAGCACGCCAGGCGTCGTTCGACTCCCGACAGATCGAAGCCACTGACCCCATGACTGCTTCGCGACTCGCCCATCGCTGTCGCCGCTGGAACCGGGGAGGTTGGGCAGGTAGCTGTGGTTCTGCTGCTGAAGATTTCGCGCGTACGCCAGGTAGTCCACCCGCATTCTAAAGAATGCCTTGGCTGGTGCCCGGAAGTAGAACGCAATAGCCTGCGCCGTGAAAGCGCGCACACCAGCTGCGGTCGCAGCGGTGGCGGCATTGTTGCGTGGCTGTCTGTCTGATGAGTCTGGAGGCACTACCGGAAGGACACCGACAAGGGACGGATCGAGAGCGTCGCCGGCTCTGCGTCCGGGGTCGCTGGGGTTCATCGTTGACGGAGCATCGCAGCTGGGTTCGCTTATCTGAGATCGCGCCCGCAAGCTGCCGACTTGTGCTGAAGCGCGAGATGAACTAACGCGAGAAGACGTTGAAGTGCAAAGCATTCACCGACCGGCAAAAACCGGCTCTGGATGCGCCGAGGTCAACGCCAGCTGGCAGGTGGGGCCGCGTCCCCCTGATTGAGATCCGTGGCAGCTGGCAGCGGCAGCAAAGTACGTTTGAGCAGCCTCCCACTGACAACTCTCGGGAACCTATCATTGCAAAGTACCTGAACGTTTTGGGGTTTGATCACACTCTCTATTCTGTAGCTTGGACCTGGGAGGAACCACAAACACAATTCGGCAGAGAATTGGCTATGATAGTAGCAACATTATTGTTTCCTTAGTATGTGACAAAGACCATACGGCGAAGTCTGCTATGACAGCCAATTTTTTCCTCCTTTCTTCTTATTTCGAAAGAAGAGGGGTGTTGACAACCCAGCCCGCCCCCCCCCCCCCCAAAAAAAGGGAGGGGATGTACGAGACCATGTCCCTTAGTGCGCTCATTTCAGAGAGTCTTGATTTCTTGAATGTTAGCCTCTATCACCATCATCTTCGACATCTACAGAGTAACATCAACATCGCCATAAGCATCCACCGGAAGGTCGGCAAGACCGGTGATGCCGGCCTCGGGTGGGGACAGCAAGACAGGGATGTATACGACCTGTCTGCAACTTGTGTGGCGCGCTACAGGGTTTTGAGGCGTCATCGAAACCCAAACGCTCCTTGCCGCTTGAAAGATGGGGCCCGTCTTGGGACGGGATGTTGGGGGCCCGGTGCCGAGGCCGATCGTCCGCGGGCGCAGCGTTCGACCGCTGCAGGTCGCCAGTGCGTAAGAAAACAACACTCCGTTTCGGAAATCACCCCTCTGCCTCCTCTATTGCTCATCATATAGTTTGTCTCGTGTCCATATCGCTGCAATCTTGCGACTCCAACATGTTGTCTGTTGTTGTCTCTCCTTATCGGAATCCAGAATCGTTTTGAGACCTCTTCCGGCCGCTCCGGTGTCAAAGCCCATTCATTAGCTCGCCCGCCGTTGAAGTTTCCAGACAGTCGGGATTGCGCCGTCCGGTCGCGCGGTGGACGCAACGCCAATGGCGCTCTTTCGCCAGGCATGGACTCTGACCAGGAAGAACCTGCTGGTCGTCTTCGTTAGGCACTGGTTCTTCACGACCATACGAGCATTTCTGGCCCCGGTCATATTTGTAGGTCCATCTGGTCTCGAGACGACCCGGGGACGGGAGTCTTTGCGGTGGGGGCGCCCATGGCTAATCATGATCCCGAAAATAGATGTTCATAATTTCCTACGCGAAGAACTTCTTCGTCCCCCCCTCTCAGTACGGTATTGGCTCCCCGACTCCCATACGAAGCCTCCCCGATGGCCTCGCCGCATCGACTGGCAACCACAACAAGGTGGTCTTCGTGAACAATGGATTCACCGGTGGCGACATCGAGGCTGTCATAGGAAATGTCTCTGCGCAGGTCCAGGAGGCCGGAAAGTCGGTCGAAGTGGTTCAGCGGGAAATCGACCTGCTCACGAGCTGCGCCAGCTCCCTACGAGGTGCCACCTCGTGTTATGGCGCCGTCGTCTTCCACTCTTCGCCGGACGAGGGAGGTTCGGGGGCGTGGAATTACACACTCCGGGCTGATGGAGCGTTTGGCGAGAGGATCTTTGTCGACAAGACGGATAATGACGTCGAAATCTACGTCCTTCCTTTCCAACGGGCCATCGACTCGGCGATCGGCTCAGTCTCAGGCAATGCTACCTCCACTTTCTCTCAGCCCGGGGCTATCGACGAGTACCCCTTCACAGATCTGACGTCAGGAGAACGAGATGCTCTGATCCGTCGACTTTATATGGGGGCCCTGATCGATATCTTGGCGGTGGCCTACTTCATTGGTGTATGTGGTGTCACGTATCAGCTCACCGGGCAGATGGCCTCCGAGAGAGAACTCGGCATCTCGCAGCTGGTGGAGGCTATGACGCCTGCCGCAAGGCGTTGGCATACTCAAGCAGCACGTCTGCTTTCGAACCACCTCGCCTTCGATATTATCTACATCCCGGGATGGGTAATCATGGGCGCCATCCTAAGGGCCCTCTCATTCATTCATACGAGCTGGGGAATACTCATTGTGTACCACATCTTGGCCGGACTCGCGCTCTCGAGCTTCTCGGTCCTCGGCGCCAGTCTCTTCAACAAGGCACAGCTTTCCGGCATCACTGTGACAATGGTCTGTGTCATTCTCGCGATCATTGCCCAAGTCGCCGGACCCTTCGGCACTGGAGCCACTGCTGTCCTCAGTCTCATCTTCCCCTCTATGAATTATGTCTTCTTCATCATCTATTTAGCCCGATTCGAGAGGATCTCCATCGCCGCGAACCTTGCAGACGGTGCACCGAGTGGTCCTTCGACTATGGCCGGGATCGTATTCTGGGTCTTCCTGATCATCCAGGTCTTTGTCTACCCATTCCTCGGGGCTCTTGTCGAGAGATGGATATACGGTACTGGGTCCAAAGAGAGGAAGACGACCACATCGTCCCCAGACCACGCCATCGTTCTATCAAATTTCTCAAAGCACTGGATGCCGAGTTGGTTTCGGGGGAAGGTGCTCGCAAAGCTTGGGTTTGCAACGCCTGAGACCGTTTATGCGGTCAACGACCTCAATCTAAAGGCTCGACGAGGGCAGATATTAGTGCTTCTCGGTGCAAATGGCAGTGGCAAGAGTACAACGCTCGACGCAATCTCTGGTCTGAACACGATCACGAGCGGCTCGATCGAAATCGACGGAACTGGAGGCCTCGGCCTGTGTCCTCAAAAGAACGTTTTGTGGGACGAACTCACCGTCTTCGAGCATGTCAAAATTTTCAACCAGCTGAAGTCAAAAGGTGTCGGAGATCACAGGGATCGAATTGAAGACCTCATACGTGCTTGCGACTTAGGACACAAGGTCAAAGCGAAGGCCAAGACCCTCTCCGGTGGCCAGAAGAGAAAGCTTCAGTTGGCCATGATGTTCACCGGTGGCAGCAAGGTCTGCTGTGTCGATGAGGTCTCGTCGGGTCTGGATCCCTTGTCGAGGCGAAAGATATGGGACATCCTCCTTGCTGAGCGTGGAGAGAGGACTTTCCTCCTTACTACACACTTCCTTGACGAAGCTGATGTCTTGTCCGACTACGTCGCCATTATGTCAAAGGGATATCTGAAGACCAAGGGAACCGCGGTCCAGCTAAAACATGAAGTGGACGTTGGATATCGCATCTCGATACCAAAAACACAGAATTTCGTTGCCGCCGACTCCGTAATCCGCAACGAGACAGGGGAAAGGATAGTCTATTGGCTCCCAAACTCGACCGAGGCGTCAACTTTTATCGGCGAGCTTCGTTCCAGCCACGCCCGGGATTACGATATCTTAGGACCGACCCTGGAGGACGTCTTCTTGATGTTGGCGGATGAGGTCCGGGAGAATGGATTGGGAGACGAGATGCCAGCGGGTGTTCGTCCCACATACCTAACACAACCTGTCGACAAGCCTACCCCGTCCGAGACTTCCTCTGAACACGATAATGGGATGCGAATGACCGAAGGCAAGGGCACAGGCATCCCAAGGCAGACCATGATCCTCATCCGCAAACGCTTCACGATCCTGAAGCGGAATTATTTACCCTATCTGGCCGCGTTCCTTGTTCCAGTCATCACAAGTGGCCTGGTCACCCTCTTCCTGAAGGACTTCTCGGCAGTCGGGTGCGAGCCAGGTGACCAAGCCAGCAATCCCACGACATACGATCTCACCTCTCTTGGCATAACTCCTCTAGTTCCGTTGGGACCGTCGAGCCTGTTAGACATTGACGTTCTCACAAGCCGCACTGGACTGAACGCTAGCGCCTTCCACCTCGTCGACACCCTCGACGAGTTCAATGATTACATCGCTACGCAGTTCCACAACGTTACGCCCGGCGGCTTCTTTTTGCAGCCAAACCAGGATCCCGAGGCTGTCATGGCCTACATCGGTGACGGCGACGTAACCTTCGGCCTAGTCACACTCAATGCACTCTCCAATGTCGTCGAAGGCATCTCCATCACGACATCATACCAGTCTTTCGCCGTACCTTTCTCCCCGAGCGCGGGCAAGACGCTGCAGCTCATCCTGTATTTTGGCTTGGCCATGTCCGTGTATCCCGCATTCTTCGCGTTGTACCCATGTGTGGAGCGCCTGAGGAACGTGCGTGCTCTACACTACAGTAATGGTATCCGGGCTGGGCCTTTGTGGTTGGCCTATCTGACGTTCGACTTCCTATTTGTGCTGGTCATCAGCGCCGTCGTCACAGGGATTTTCGTTGGAGCCTCGAGCGTCTGGTACGCACCCGGATATCTTTTTGTGGTGTTCTTCTTGTACGGCATGACTTCCATCCTCTTTTGCTACGTCGTCTCCCTCTTCACACCGTCACAACTAGCCTGCTTCGCCACCGCCGCAGGCGGTCAGGCCGTCCTGTTCCTCCTGTACTTCATTATGTACATGAGCATCATCACCTACTCACCCGCATACCGTATAAACTCCGACCTAACAACGGCTCACTTTGCCTATTCCATCATCACGCCCACGGGTAGCATGCTGCGGTCTCTGCTCTTGACACTCAACGAGTTCTCGCTGCTCTGCCAGGGGACATCGATCGCGTCGTATCCTGGACAGCTCACAATCTATGGTGGTCCGATCCTCTACCTCTTGGTACAATCCCTCATTCTGTTTACCATCCTCGTCTGGTTTGACAGCGGCTACAAGCCGCCCATCCTCACAAAGCTTTCCCGCCGTCTGAGCCGTGATAAACCTCAGGCGAAGGACCTCGACACCGAGGATAAAGCGGCCCTATCAGATGCGTCCGTGGTCAACGATCCCGCCGTGGGAATTGAGACGAAACGCATCGAGTCCCAGTCCCCGCCAGACACCGACAGTCTGCGAGTACTACACCTGAATAAGTTCTTCGGCCGTGCTAACCACGCGGTCCAAGACATGACGTTCGGTGTACCGCGCGGAGAGGTGTTTGCCTTGCTGGGGCCCAACGGCGCCGGTAAATCAACGACAATATCACTCATCCGCGGCGACGTTCGGCCGTCGGGCGGTTTTCTGGACGGCGTTTCCTCCGGCGACGTCCTCGTCTCCGACCTTTCCATCTCTGCACAGCGTGCCACCGCCCGCCAGCACCTCGGCGTGTGTCCACAGTTCGATGCCATGGACAGCATGACTGTCCGTGAACACCTCTCCTTCTACGCCTCGGCAAGAGGTGTTCCTGACGTCGACGCGAACGTGGAGGCTGTTCTTGCCGCCACCGGACTGGGCCGTTTCTCGGACAGACTTGCTCACAGGCTATCTGGTGGCAACAAGCGGAAGTTATCGCTGGGGATCGCGCTCATGGGCAACCCAGAGGTGCTGTTGCTCGACGAGCCCAGCAGCGGAATGGACGCCGCTGCCAAGAGAGTCATGTGGCGGACACTACTTGGCGTGGCAGCACCAGGGAGAGCGCTGCTGATCACGACACACTCTATGGAGGAAGCCGATAGGCTTGCCACGCGAGTGGGCATCATGAAGAGGCGGATGTTGGCCCTCGGGACGGGCAAAGAACTAGGGGAGCGGTGGGGTGAGGGCGTTGTCGTGCAGATTGTGTTGAAGAGCGCACCTAGCACGTCAGAGGAAGAGATGGGCAGGGTCAAGATGTGGTTGGCGATGAGAGTGGCGGGGTGCGAGTTCGAGAAATGGGGCGCTGGTGGAGGCGCGCATGGGTTGTTGAGGTTTAGAGTGAGAAGAGAGGGGGTGAGTACCAGAGAGAAGAATGAGAAAACTGAGGTCTCTGTACAACAGAGTGAGACTGAGGCTTTAGGAGACAAAGACGCAAGCAGCATTGGCGGTTCGGTGGATGATCTTGGAAAGACTGAGAGACCTGGGACGGCCGAGAGCTTGGACACGCCAGGGCTCATCCAACTATTCGAGGCTCACAGGGACGAGCTGAACATCGAGTACTACAGCGTTAGTCCGACAACACTGGACGAGGTCTTCCTTAGGGTTGTCGGGCGGGAGGAGGAGGATGGCCGCGAACCTTCGACAAGAAGGCGGTTCTGGCAACGGCGTTAAAAATTGGTACGACGCAGGGTTTGCATAGACATATGATACCACAGCCAGCGATTGTTTTCCTCTTCTCATGTCCAGATAGAATCATGGCTACAGCATAAAAAGAAGAAAAGGAATCTCAGCTAAAAATGTCTCCGAGTTAAGGCCATTTGATACCTCCCTACGTACATGCAGGAGCATATAGAGCTTGTGGCTTCAGAGCCCATCTGTGCCTGTAAGCTGATTGGATAATTAGCTAATTGTTGAGGGTATTCTATGCACCCAAACTAATTCAAAGCTATACAGCGCTCATCCCACATGTGTCAGCTCGCACAACTGTAATGTCGGCTTCGAAAACCAGTTGTCAATCTCCCCATACCGGCCTTGCGCGACGAAGTCTTCTTTCAGACCATGGGACACTCCATGCTCATTATACTGAACCTTGCGGTAGGCTTCGCGGGCGTGGCGGAGGTAAAAGGTGCGGTACTCGACATTGTTGGGATCGTAGTCGTTGAATCCTTGCAGTTCGGACAGCGGATACAGGATCTCGGCGATCGACGTGGTGATGAAGGTGTGCTTGTCGTGGAAGCGCTCGAGAGACGGGGCCCACTTGCCGCAAAGCGAGGTTTTGCGCTTCGCGCTGTCATCTTTCGCCTTGAGGAGAGCTAGGTCGGCCTTCAGCTGCGTCGCAAACAAGCGAGCAACCGCGAGGTGTAAGCCCCGGTAGACGGGATTTTCCTTAGAGTGCTTGATGGCGGCGTCATGGCGTGCATTTCTCTTCTCGAGACGAATGGTCTTGGCACCCCCTTGGCTCCTGGGCTAGTTGTTCCTACCCTTCTCCCGTTCAATGTTAAGGATGTCTTGCGGATTGGCGAGAACATCGAGTTTGTCATTGACATGCAAGGCAAGGATGTTGAGAAGATCCTTCCAGTATCCATGAGCCACGCCGTTCTTGATGTCGAAACAGGCAGGATCATTCTCGGCCATCTCCTCTTCCACAATGACCATCTCGTCGTCACCGGCCTTTGTTTCATCATACTTGTTCTCAACCTTCTTCTGGATGACTGGGCGGCTAAGCCAGGGCAGGTTGGCAATGAGTGTCTGAGGGTGTGTCTTGGCCAGCCAGCCAGCGCATCTGTAAAAGGTCTGTCAAGAGGCCTTGCCCAAGTGGATGGATCGGGCATTAAAAATAATCTTTAGGGCTGCGATGGAATCCTCTCTCCAAGCACCCTCGAGGAGCTCGAGTAGACGAGGTCCAGAGACAACGTTGTCTAACTCAGAAGATAAGCCCACCAGGGGCTCGGTGGTGGAGCGGTAGGCGACATCAGCATGCTCAGTCAACATCTTGTTCTCCATGTCTGGGACATCCTTAGACAAACCACGACCTCTCTGCTGGTAGGATACAAGGCCCTTCATGAATGGGTTGTTGTCATCAGGGATCGGCATCGTGTCCGACGAATCGAGGGTGCCAACGTTCATGCCATTGAAGATCTCTCGTATGTCTGCCGTGGTCGATAACTCGGACAGGACAATGGTCTCAGTGTCGGTGACGGACTCGGCCTTCTCAAGCAGCGGTTTTCCTTGATTCGTCTCGTTGGCAGCCAATGGCTTGATGTCCTGTCGAAGGAATGCCCTAAACTCGTTGTCAGGTAAGGTCAGGGCGGAGTGGGCAGGGAGGAAGACAGGATAAGTGGACCGGAGAAACCACAGATCCTGCTGCTGCTGCGGATCTCCTTGACCTGGAGACTCCATGATGATGACCTCTGCCCTCGTCTGGTTCTCGTCGATGCTGAGGACTGAGTCAGGTCAGAAGCTCATGCTGCCAAAAAGTGTGTGTGGGGTTAAAATTCCATAGGAGGTCAGGAGGCAGCAAAACAGCTATGAACCATCTTTAAACAAGGCCACCCCTCGTTTCAACCAGGATATAGAGCAACAAGCCAAGCAGGACAATGTATGTGTGACTCAGCGGTGAAGGAGGCATGGCTGCCTTGATAGCGTGCGGCGCTATGAGCTGAGTTCCAGTCCACCAACCACGATAATGGCGCTGCAGCTTGCCGGCTAACTCACCCCTACTGGCGTGGGCGGTCTGAGGCCAACATACGGTCATTTTGACTTAATGATACTAGCATGTAAGGCTGCGGCACTGAGGCCAAATGACTTAATGCGAAACATGATTTCATGTGCACGATTCGACAGGTTTCCTTTTGAAATTCATATGAGCTTCCAAGGTTGGGAAGAGAGCAGGGATATCTGGCCCAACCCTGATTCCCCTCACATGCCCCCCGCCCCCAAATAAAAAAAGAAATTTGAAAAAGAGAGAAGTCAAGGACTCCGTGCTTGTGCGAGGACTAAAAACCGCAATTTGAATGCTTTCATATACCTAGTAATCCATGGGTATCTTCAGAATTTTTACTCAAATCTTCGAGAATCTTCTTCCCCGAGCCTGCACAAACCATGAAACATTTTTGTGATCCTCACCAACACTTCAGTTTGATGATAAATGGGAAGACCTTAGCCACCTAGGCTCTGAAATGTGAAGGCCCTACGAGTAATTCATGAGCATGCAATGCTCTCTATATTGTATTACCTACCCCTCACAGTTTGAGGATTTTCTTCACTGCAGTCATCTCATGTATTTGTGTATCCACCTACATAGACCCTGTGACCGCGAGCTCGGTCCTCATGGAGAAGATGCTATCGCTTGCTGGCTTTGATGTGATGCAAAATGAGGGGAGATATTCACTTGAACATATAACGCAAGCTTCGAATGACAGAACCAACAACATGACCATCTTTGTATGACTGCACGGCAGCTTGAGTCCGAATACTGGGTATTTAAATACTCATCGCCATCTTGTTCATTCACACAGAATCCGCACCCAGATGACAACCCCCCCCCCCCCACCCACTACTCTCGCGTATCTATAATAATCTCTTAAAGAATTTCTTAACTTCTCGGCTGGCCATTTTTGATACAAGTGTCAGTCAATTTCTACAAGTGTCTAGTTAGGCTGTCAGGGCTAGCGCACACAGGTGTTACAGTTGCAAACTTTGCTCAAGTCGATTATGTAGAGGACAAATAGGCCTGACTTTTCTGCTGCATGGTGGCCTTACCCTTTGCTGATTCGGTCTGAGCAATGCTACCCCGCGTCGCCCATCTCACTGTTCCTATTTTCTCCTCAAATAATAACAAAAGAAAAATCCAGTCCCGCTCGTCTACGCTCCATAAGCATTCTTGACCTAAAGACCTAGAAATACCGTAATTACGAATGGTTCCAACCTGATATGCGCTCCATCCTCTTCCAAGTTCACCAGAATGAGAAAGGCGTGCTTCTTGCTCGTACAGCTTGGTCTTCGATGTCAGGCCCTCGCAGAGGCATTTGTCGTAATCATCTTGGACCGTATCAACTCAGGAAAGTTGAACTTCTGTCTATCTCATATATGGGTATCATGGTGTATTTCCTGAACTCCTATATCCTCTCAGTATGGCCTCAAACAACACAAGGCATCGATCACACCCGTTCCACCACATTTCACATCTTCATATTCGAGGACGTCCCTCCAAGTTCCAGACGAACATCCGTTAGCATTTGAGATGTTCCTCATAGGAAGGAGACCATCCAAGATGAAGATCAAGCCATACAGCGGTGGCAAGTATCAGGGCCCTGGTGGCCTCGCCAACGACTTTAGCAGTCACCTCTTCCGGGTTGCGCAAGGTCGGTATCGGGTCATAGTAGGTATCCTTGATCTGCAGACTTGACGAGTCCATTGTGGCCAGTACGGCATGACGGCGCATGGCTGGGTCGATGAGACTAAAGTTGAATGACGCGTCCTTCGACTCTACCGTGAAGCGGGCCGTCGTGGGTGTCTGGGGGTTGCTGAGGCCCGCCGACAGCCGATTCCTCGAGGGCACCCATCTTGCAATATGACTCTCGCCGTGCTCGTTGACGTGGGTAAATTCGTACGACCCATTTGGGCGTTTTGACACGGTCCAAGCACGTCCATCCTCTGTGACGATCTTGTCGTGTGCGCGTAACACTGCTACCACCTTGCGTTCCGTCATATCCTCCAAGCGTGATAGCACCCTTTTGATCCCGGTGGGCTCCGGGGTCCCGGGGTTCGATGCATCATCTCCTGTCCGGACCAGCAGGATATCACGCTTGTCGAAGCGGAGGACCCTCTCGTGAGTCCTGAGCTTCTTGACGCACTTCTTCACCATCGAAACTAGTCGCCGTGGGTCCTTTGGTGCTGCCAGGGACAACACGTCAACGAAAGGCTCATAATGTCGTTCATCCGCGGAACGTCGCTGGAGCTGGAGATAGAGTCTGGGCCGCAGGTGCTTGATGAGGAGCGTCCTGTCTGCGAAGACTGGCGCAGGATATGCCAAGGCATACGTGCTGCGGTTGGTAGCTTGAGAGTTGGTAGACCTGCGTTTCCTAGAGGACGGGACCGTTTCCGTTTCCGAAGAAGGCGGTCGGGAAGACGACGTGCTGCTCCTCATAGTCTATTTTCTCTGTACTCCCCGTGGAATGAGTGCAGGCTCGCAGAGATTTGAAACGGTGATTTTGACCATGGACACTAGCAGCTTCGATGTGACCCAAATTCGCATCGTGATAGGCGCCCAGGTCATCAGGTGAGCTTCAACGTACAAGAGTGTGTGAGATTTATTATTGTGACTCGGCTTCTGCGGCAGCGCGGATTGGACGGGGAGGCTAGGCGTTGCTCTGACTCCGAGGCCGTTGCGGAGCGATCTTAGACTGGCAGAGGTCGCTTAGACCGACCGACTCCGAGGTCCAGGTGACAGGACTCCCGGGGCAGCCGGCGTCAGCTTATAAGCTGCCTCTGCGCTGGATTTCGTCAGAAAATGTCTCGTGCACTGTGGCTTTGTTCCTCGTTGCCGCGTCGGGAATCTCGGACCCGCGGTCTCTCGGCGCTTGCCGTGTGCGCTGGTCAGTCTTGTTGTGTTAAAGATGAGAAGAAGACCATGTTTACGATTATTTCGCCTCTGTCTTAGAAGCATTTTATAGGGATTGTATTCTGCTGTCTGATTTGCTTGGTCCGAGATGTAAGGCATGGAATTTTGCTAGTATCTATTGCCGTTGACGAGCTGATTACCTACGACACATCAGAAGTGGCATCGCGGCTGGTCGCATCCTCCATTCGCTCCAGACCCACTTTGAAGTGGGTTGCCACGTCTTTTAGCAGACTTGGTTTACAGCTTAAGATTCGCATCTGCTCGTTCTCTCAACGACAAGACGAGCCGAGGTTCTCCTGCTGGCGGGTCCGCGGGATTTCGCGTCCAGCCGCATTCCACACTGTATTATTGCGCTCCCGTACCCGGTTTGTTTTCGACTCCCCAAATGCTGTCTCAGATCGGTAGCTTGGTTCCGGAAGCTCATTCCTCTGCATTCCAATGCGGTTACTTGCAGAAGACAGCAAGTTCCGAAGATGAGAGAGAATGACATTGAACCTTGATGACACCTAGTGATTTACCTCTCCTTCCTTTCACATGTGTTCGTCCGGCAGAACTCAAAATAGCCATCTTTGAAATCGTTTATTCTTTTCTTCCTCCCCTCACCCTTTTCTCTTCCCCCCCCCCCCCCTTTTCCCCCGGCGGTCGTACTTCCCTCGGGCGGTGCCGGGGGCGGGGAGGGGCTTTGCCCCGGCGACACCCTCAGTCCTTCTACCGATACAGCGTTGGAGCCGCCAGATACAACGAGCCAGAGGAGTCACACCTTTATTTTTGCGGATATCAAGCATGCCAAGGGCCGGGAATTAACCAGTAAGAGCTCTCACATATGCGTTGATGGCATATGCTTGCTTACCGTCTCACGTCACAGCGTGGCAGGTAGGCAGCCCCGGCTCTCTTGGCAAGGCGGAATACAGTCTGAGCGGGATTATCAGGCAGTAGTACATGTCGGCGGCCGGGGAAAAAAAATTGAAATAACACCGCACCTGAGAGTCGAGCCTAGTGTGGCCACCTCTGACAACGGGGAAGGTGATGGCGGTCAACCGGTGCCTGAGAGACGTATGGAGTCCCCAGGGCCTGGCGTACTCCTACCGCTCCGCCGAGTCCACCGATTTCGAGGCACGGCAGCCGCTCCGCCACGTTGATCAGGCTGAGATCAGCCATACTATATAGTAGCTATACGTCACGTTCTGATCCGGCATTTTCCCGTTTAATTATCTTATCCATTCTCCATAAGCTGGGAGACAACTGTAGACGCCCCACGGTCCTCTTCCCCGACCCCTGGATCACCTCGCAGACCGGGAGCACTTGAAGACCTCCGAGTAGCTCAGTGCTTCCAGCATTACGTCAATATTATTACGCCGTGGTGCGGCCTCAGTGATCCACTTTGTACCTTCGCGACCATGGTCGCCGAGGAGACCCGAGACGAGCCGTCTGTTGTTCAGCGCGGTTATTGCACTGGCTGCTGTGCGCGTGAGCAACACAACGGCGCCCACCGCACGGGCCGCGGCCGACTTCTATCATAACATTGTGTTCGACTCTTAACTGATGTGGAAGTTGGACGAGTATGCTTATGGACTTCACCTTGCCTCTTGCGCTCCTACGAGATCCTAGCTGGTGGGATCCGAGCCTCCCAGAGTGACCAACGGTCTAGCATCTACTCCCACATTGTCCACAGAGGAGCAGGACCACAGTCCTTACCTCTGGAGAACCACTCGCTCGCCTACGAGAAAGGGCTCCGTCGTAATAACGCCGTCTACTGGATGGCCGGGCTTGCGAATTACCTGCGCGAATATGTTACCTTCAGCCTCTTCTATGGGGCTAGACTGAATGTCGCTCTGAACAGGCCTGCCCGCCCTTAAACGTTGATTCCGATCAGGGCCATCTCGATTCTATGACAGAAATTCTAAGACGAATTACCAATGACTGTTTCGGTGACGCTATGCTAAAATATGGATGGGATCGTCCTCTTACCTGGCTGGACGCGACGGTGCCAGCCAGTTTCAAAGTCATCTCCCGGGCTGGCGAATCTATTCCTTCCATTTGGATGGTGCAGAATCCATGGCGAGACGTTTTATGTAACGCTATCCTCTAGCGTAACTCGAGACTCACGTGTGTGGCAGCCTTGATGATGCTTCATTATCTAGTCGCTCTGATCCTTCTCTCGTCGAAGATCCCAATTCCCACCAGGATGTATAAGATACCTGAACTACCGTATCCCTACCCCCTTTCCCAGGGGATGCGGGCCGGTCGAGAAAGGACTGGCTTGGGGTGCTCGCCCTTGGGGTCTGTGTGATTGCCTTGACCAACGATAGACCGGCTGTTCTGATCAACGCCTTTGGCCCTATACACTACAGTGAGTGTTACTGAACCATATAGGTTGTCGTACGGTGACGTCGTGGGTAGATGCAAGGCCCATCCGGGACGAGGCTCTCCAGCAAGGATCAGTCCGAGGGCTTTATGGCAGCAGAGGGACGACTGGGTGGCCGGTAAAGCGGACGATCGATAGCCTCCAGAATCACTGGAGAACAAGCAAGACATCCACTGTGTGACCGAAATAAAAGGTTGCTGTCGGATGCCGCGGAGAGAGGAGAGCCCTATCGAGCACACGGTGGGCTAAGGGCGCAAGGTAGCTGTGGGCTATCCTGAACGGCCATCTAGGGGTCATGCTAACCTTGATCCGCTTTGCGCCGTGAAACAAAGGAAACAAAACTTGGGGTTGGATTGGCTCTCGACGAAGAAGATCTTGGATTCAGGCGGCTATCTGACCGTGACTTCGGCAATAGCTATGATTCTAAGCAAGCGCCTTCAGAGCAATCGGTCTGCCTCTCGTCTCAACTGGCCCTCGAGCCTGGATTGATGCGTAAGGTTTGGCTTCAACCTTGCTTTCATTGAGGTACCTGGTCACGTCCTGACTGGCCCCATGGTGGACTCGAAGGATGATGGTTAAACAAGACGGTGGCATTTTCTTAAAAAGCTAGAGCACGACCACAATAATATTTCTACAGTTCCGCCATCTGACAAAGAATTCGCAAATGGATACGTGATCATACAGTGTTCCAACATCCCAGGCGCGTAGCTATTATACAGTTTCAAAAAGACATCCACCTAATCCACTGCAAGCTCCTGCCGACCGTCCATAACAAGACCTCCATCGACGTCGTCACATTTCGAACGTCAATTGAAATGTCATGTTGACTCATCTCGAATCATGGATGGATCATGAAAACGTCTAGGACAGACTCTTGCTCAGCTCACTCTGAGCCGTGGAAGTCGGCCCACCCTTTACACGCTCACCACCAGTCACCTTCTTCTCACCCTCAGTGATGTCGTGCAAGGCTTGTGAATTGATAGCCTCGCCAGCGTGCTTCTGCGCCTGAGCCGTGGGGCCACCCTTCACGGGCTCATTCCGACCCGTGAGCCCAGACTCAGCCTTCGTAATGCGAGAGATGGTCTCAGAGTCGAGAATGCCCGAGTGCGTCTCCTGCTGAGTAGGCGAGGTGGTCTGTGCCCATCATCAGAATCAGTGTCTCACTTCTCGCCTCACAACAATGGCAGTGCTTCTTATAGCCCGGCTTACCTGGTCGCCAGCGCTCCTGGCAGCCTGGCTCTCGGCAAACGCAGTGGGTCCGCCAGCGACGAGGTCGCCCTGCCCAGTTATCTTTATCTCGCCCTTGGCTATGTCCGAGACGACATTGCCGTCGAGCTTCTCACCAACGTGCTTCTGGGCCTGGGCGGTGGGGCCGCGGCGGACTGGGTCGGCCTGGCCGGTGAGCTCATTCTCCTTCTTCGTCACCTCGTGGATGAACTGCGAGTCGACTTTGGCTTGGGCCATTTTGAACGTGGATGTGTAAAATGAGGATCTGATGTTGAGAGAGAGAGGCTTGTCTATGATGGATTTGGTGATTGGGGGATGTGCAAAGTTGTCGTTCTTCCACTTGTTGATGATGTTTGAGAAAAGATTGCGTGGAGAACTCGGGAGACCTGTTGACTGGGAGACATTTTGTCGATTGACTTCAGAGGTCCCTTCCTGGTAAGTAACCAGTTCTTGCCATTCTATCGAGGTCTTTACAGTTCTTCGCATTGTTCAAGAGCACTCGCGACCTCGTTCTATGTATGGCTGATGGCGCTTGATGACGTCTAAGAACGGGATGCCAACCCCTCGCCGATCGGTGAACTTCACTACTCCGCCGCGCAGGAAAGTACTATTGGCGTCCGACGAAAGAATGACACTGACAGTAGCAGAGTCTGCCTCAGAACATACACCGATGACAGACCTGGAGAAGTCGATTACTACTTCTTCATTGAACTGTACACTCAAGGTAGGAGGTACGACGGCTGCTGCCCTCGCTTTGGCTATTCTTTCTGTGCGTATCAAAATCCATCACCAGCCATCATGTTAGACCGTATATGTACTTTAGTAACAGATCTGGGACGAGAGCCTACTGCGAAGGATTGCAAGCGTTGTTGAGAGGATGTTTGAGTGAATTTCAAACTCCATTATTGCATGGCGACATCCGTCTGGCCGGAGAAGGTTAGTTTTCGCACATGGCCAATGTACTGGATTTTATTGCTAATTAGGTATCTGATGTCCGAACACAAAAAAGAATGTAGGCATTTCTGGCCAGTTCCACTAAAATACATGTATGCGTGCGTGTATTCGCTGCGCTTCAAACAATTACTACAACCTTGGAAGTGCAAGGCCGTCCTCGGTCTACTTATCGAGATTGCTCGTCGCCGAAAGTTGAGGGCTGTTCCCAACCCATTGCTCCACCCCCCAACCCCACAGCCCGCCCCCGACGTCTCATAGAGGTCCTAAGTTGGTCGGGTCGTGACTGAAGGTAGGGAAAGATATTCTATCGAAAGTCGGCATTGTGCGAGATTTCTGAAAGAGGCTTGGCAGACTCCGGTGTCGTCAGGGAGCCGATTTGCTTAGAACTCTCTGCCCATCTCCACATCGACGCCGTTGATGGTGAAGGTCTGCATAACCAAGCCATCCTTCTCGTCGGGGCTCAAGCCGTCAGTCTCATCGTTGCCAGCAGCCAGGTGCTTGTCGAGGATGAGCCGTCGGTGGAGCACATCGTCGTAAGTCATACGCCTCTTCTCATCATCCATATTGTGGGCCTGCAGCAGCAGGATCAGCAGGAAGCCCTCGGCAATCATGGTTGGGGTGTTGCAGAGGAGCTGGCCGGTCTCAGTCCACTGCATGGCGGACGCGATGATGAGAAGGGCGACAACGGTGAAGACGGCGATGTAGCTGGCCAGGCAACTGCCGCACGCGCGACCAATAGCAGCGCTGATGCGCTGGTTGAGGGATAACCTCCTCATCGGAGTCCCGAGCGGCGTTTGGATCCCGATGGTGGAGAATATCTTCGAGTCCTGCTGGAGAAGCTCTTCGAAGTGCTTCTCTGCCAGCTGAGCCTCGCGCGAGTCGACATTCTTGAGGATAAAACCATCAATATAACCAATTAGACCGGTGTAGGTGCCGATGATGAGAAACCAGTTGTCGTCGAAATCCATCGGCTCGCCGACAGCGATCCACAGGGTCAGAACGATGGCAGATATTGTAATACCGATTGAGCCACCAATGATGAAGGCGTAGATATCAATAGCCTTCACCCACCGGGACAGTGTAGGGGGCTTGCTTGGGATCGTCGGGTTCGGCGTCATGTCTCCGGTCATGCGGCGGAGCTGCATCTCGACCTCCCTGTCAAGGATCTCGATGCTCTTGACCGTCTTCTCCATGTGCATCTCGTGCTGCCTCCGGATGTTCTGCAGGAACATGGTCACGAAGGTGATTTCCAGAGCCGTGCCCGTGTTGACCCATAGCTGCCAAGTGTCCGAGAACTGGGAGGGAATGCCGAGGAAGACCCAAGCGATGATGGCTGCCGTGTAGATGCCGAGTGAGATCAGGTGACCGACCACCTTGGCCACCCCGTTAGAGAACTTATCAAAGGCATCTTCCTTGGTGTGTAGCCCCTCAAGAATGTCACCCCTGATCTTGTGGGTCGAGGCCGCGAGCGTCCTCCTCTGTTCCGGGGTGAGGGATCTAACCATTCGCTCGTTGGACTTGCTTCGGGAAACCAAGCCACAGATCCGACCCAGCAGCCGGCGGGTGTTGTTGTTCTGCTGACGCATAAGGAGAGTAGCGGAGAAGTACGCCTGGAGGGATGAGACGTCCTGCAAGACCACTTGCCAGGTATCCGTAGCGTCGATGATGACGCCCCAGATACCCCAAGCGACCAGCAGCAGCAACACAAACCCAAGAGACCATCTGGAACCGGCCGCGTTCACAACCTTGTCGAGGAGGCCGCCCTCCTTCTTTGTCTTCAGAGGGCGCGGCGGAAGCTCATCATCGAAGGTGTTGTGCGAGAAGTCTTGGCTGAGGGTCGCGCTGCGTTCGAGGTAGTGGACCTTCTCGGGAACGACGAGCGACTGCTCACTGGGGAACTGAGTCTCAGCCGCTGTCGAGGTGATGTACTGGGCTTCTGGGGCGTTGCGGATATCACGGAAGAAGTTCTTCACGCCTCGGATCGGGTTCAAGCCCATCTTGACAGAACGGCTACCTGATCCACATATAAACAAAGTAGCTTATAACGAGAGTAGAGGAGCCTCAAACGCCCAGCGCTAAGGCAAGAAAGAAAGACTCAGATTAGAAACATACAGATGCTCACAAGATGGCCAGCCAAAAAGGAAATCATTCATTCAAAGTAATGGTGAAGAGCAAGAGGCCATTAGTTCAAGCGACGGTTCAGGCATACTAATTAAAAAGGTATTTCGGAATATCCAGCACCATCGAACCCTCCGCGGTCTTGACAGTGCGTCGTTCCATAATATTGGACCCGAGACGTAAGCCACGCTGCCAAGGTCTTGTTGAACCGGTGATCTTCACCGACGGATTTGACAGCCGTGTTTCTCGAACACAACCTCGGACAGGATCGTCTAGTGAACACGCGTCAGGTAAACGCATAGGTATCCTCATGGTGTTCACGGCTGTGGTTGGCGGTGGAGCGGGCATAGGGCTTTGTTTGGACGTCAAATGTAGCTACCCACAAGGTGGACCCCGACACATGCGGTCCACAAGTTTCAACGGAGTCCCCGCCTTCCGGGGAGATCTCACGGGTATTTACCACCAGTGAAGTGCTCGCTGCGACGGAGCCTGTTTCGTCTCGGCACCTGGGCCATGGGCCCTCCATCCCGTCCCGGCGCGGACCTTATGCGCCTATCCCAGCTGGCCCCAATTTTAAACTCCCGTCAGCCTCAAAGACCAGACGAATGCTGACAATTACTGTACCCGTTTGTGGTACGAGTTGATGTGAGACGTCGGTGATCGTCAGCTACTCTGAACATCAGCGAAAGTCGTCTCAAAGTCTGGCTCTCGGACATAGAGACCGCCATGGAATGAAGGGCGATCATCTCTTGAAGGGCAGGACGAACCACGATGGAAGTTCGTGACGAGGAGAATCACGAAAGAGAGGAAAATATCGAAGGAAATGTGATATCCTAGAGCCGTACGCTTAGATACCGCCGGCGTCGCGCAGAAATTCAAAGAAGCAACTTCGTACTCTACAATGAACAGTCACAATGTTTGCTAGGGCATGAAAAGCATAACATTTTTCTCGGATCGTGCAGACGGCTCAAATCGGCTGCTGATGGAGGTGCATTAGAAAGGTGTCTTCTAGCGAATCGGAAATTTCTTGGCCACGTCAAAGCTGCTACTACTACTGTAGTGCTATAGCATGTCCTCTACCCGGGTGCCGACAGGCATATCCTAGCCGGCCCCACTGCGGGCACAGGAGAAAAGGCAATGCCAGCATGAATACTCGTAAATATTGGTACCATAAGACAGAAGACGAGACTAATCTGATATTTAGACGTTCGCGCATATGCCAAGATCGAACCTGATGCACGATATCACCTCTGGGCGTATACCATGAAGCCGTCGCCGCGGATGAAACGTCCCTCACGCCACATCACGACTTCAACCAGACTGGCACACGGATATAGAACCGCGATCTGCATCTGAATTTGTCACTTGTCCTCCAATGATGTAATAAGAATTAAAAATTGATACAGTATTACTATATATGGCTACTACTACCATGTTGTTAATGGCCAGGACGGCCAGTGTCGCGAGTTAAGAATCCCACAAGGGTCAAAGTCTCTCCTAGTTATGTCCTCAACCGTCCTCGATCGATCTGCACGTGGTTGAGGGCCTGGTCCTACAACTACTGCAGATTCGTATGACAAGGCCTTCTCCAATAAGATTGTGGTTGCTGCTAGGCCAGTAGTATTCTTCGGCCCGGTTTGCGTGGCCTTGGTGGATGTCGAGGCCCTGGAGGTGTCGGCTGACGTTGTCGATTTCAAAGTAGTCGTAGCCCTTGCACTGGAGACACTAGACGACGCCTGCGGGCTACCAGTGGAACTGGGCTTTGTCCCCGGTGGGGTCGTGGGAGTGATCGATGTTGTCTCCGTGGAGGCCCCACTGTCGGAACAATAGCCGTCAGATGTGCACTTTTGCCCAGGAAAACAATTGAGACCTTCAGGGCAGCAGATGTGCGTTCTGAGCATACACCTGAGACGGAGTCAGTGTACGCTGCCGGCGAAGCTATATTTGAAGTCTAAGTTCTACTCACCCGCCACCGCAGAGCACGTAATCGGGAGGACACGGGGTTGGATCGCCAACACACCTCTGCCCAATCTATTTGTGATATATCACATTAGAACATGATATTATCCGACTGAATGGGAGACACTTGGCGAGTCTCAAAACCTACAGGGCAGCATCTGTTGGCCTGACAGTAGTCTCCGGCAGGGCAATAGCCGGGACTGATACAGAGAAGTTAGTATCCACTCTTGTCAGGGAAGTTTCCGGGGAAAAAGACCCGGAAGATCTACACGTACTTAATGCCGTAGCAGCAAACGCCATCAGCAGGCATGCATCCTGGCCCATGTGTGACATACCCTGGTGGGCACTCGATGACTTGACGAGGGCTTAGAAGACGAAGTGCACCAAGTGAGCCGCCGCTGAGAGCAGACCAACTGTGAGAATTATCATCATTTGCTCTGTTTGCATGAAGGTGAGACTGTAAAGCGGCCACGTTGGCTACGAGAAGCCACAGTGCCAAGCCGAGGTACTTCGCAAACATTCTTCTCAGGTCTCAATATAGGAACCGCCTGGTTGACAATATGGATAAGTTGTCAGGAGAGAATGTGATTATGGATGGAGAGTGCTATGCATTCAATGCCTCAAACGCAATCCAGAGCATAAACAAGAGGAAGCCAATCTGTTTATCCAGGCCTCTCGAGGTGTGACGATACAACTGTCACATGTTGGCTCGTTCTCCTGAAATGCCACGTTCATCAGCCAGCCGACAGTTTACGTCTGCTGTCAGCGATGGCGCTGAAGCCCGCGGTTCATGGCTTTGCAGGCATGCCACATCTTCAGCACATATCTAGATGTACAGCTACTAGCGGCCATATCCTTTATCTAAGAAGCAGCTTACTATCTGAGCCTTTACCTTATTTGCTGAGAAGCTGAAGAGACTACCATTCCTGATTTCATCCCCAGGTTAGTCACAGAGTAAGTGACATGCGCAGGGACAATTCAAGCCAGGAAAAGAAGCATCGCTGTTAGTCAGACCGCCGTATGTGGCTTTTTATGTGGGGACTATTGAGTATATCGGCGGTCTGGGCAGGGGATACTGTCCGATCACTGGCTACGATCCTTCACCTGAGTTGAAAGGCTTCATATGTGGCTGGAGGGGCCGCATGGTCTGGGTGATCTTAAATTCAGCTACCCTTTGCTTACATCTTTGATCCTATACTAATGGTCTATTTGGCGAGATCATGGGGCCTGAGCTTGGCAATTATGGGACGCAGACTGTCTTTTTTTATATCCCCAAGTCATGTATCTACCGCCTGATATCAGCCGCGCCTGTAGCGAGACCGCTCCTCTTCGGCCATGCCTAACTGAGCTGAAATATACTATCGAAAAAGGGTTTCGGCGTCGCCTACGGACCGGAGACGCGTGCGACCACACGGCAGGCTGTAGCCCTGACCCAGCTCACTGCCAACAACTCCTCCTCATCGTTACCTTTGGGGGCGCGCAGTGTGTACCAAGGGTGTGGGAGCTCTGGAGGGTCCTCCTGCCTAAATGTATCGAGATTCATGCCCACTGATGCTTCTAGAGTTGCGAGCAGTATGTTTTCGACATTGTCTAGAAGCTACTTACGCAAGTCGAGGATAAGGACAAGGAATTGCAGATTATGGTCCACGATATCGCAGACCTCGCTGCTCGTATGCGCGAGATATGGAAAACTTGCCGAGCTGCTGTAAGCACGCTTTGACACCAATACGAGAGCCGTGGTCGACTTTGCAGAACGTCATATTTGTCGCGAAAACTACGAATTCACTAATTTTATCCTTGGTTTTAGCCATAATGCACCTGTCTAGACGCAAATCGTCTTAATGCCTCATAATTGCCTATCATGAAGCATTGGGGCATCGTTGATGATCCGTGATGAGGCGCTAGTTAGTTGATAATTTCATGTATATAGTAGCAAGAGGGTTCATCTGATCAAAATCCTGACCAGGATGCTCAGCCAGGGCCTTGGCAATCAGCTAAGTGGTGCCATCGTCTATTATGACCTAGTTAATTTCATGCTCAAGCTAGGTAGCCTCATGCATCAGGTCGGCGAGATGGGCTTCGAGAGACGCCCCCGCCCGCTAATAATCAGGCACTGCCATGATGGGCTGAAAGTTTCCATATTAGTGCCCGCGCGCTAGCATTATGCCAATTTAGACAGGAGAGGGAGGAAAGAGAAAGGCCTCAGGAGAAAACCCACAAGCTGGTAACTTCAAGTGCTGCAGTGATTATAGACGATTACTAAGAAATGTTTAGAAGTGTGTTATAAGAAGGTTGTTATTCAAAGGTTGTGAGAGGCCAGGAAAGAAGGCTGCCACTACTTATATTGGCTAATTGATGCGTGGTTGTGTTGTGTTGGAAAGAATGAAGTTTCTTACTACCGTTTGAGCAAGTTGTTGTATAGCGATAATTTCAATTGCACGGTCCGCCTGCCAACAGCATGGACTGCCCAAAGGAATCCAATCAGTGAACTTAGTGTCCATGAAAAGTGCCAACCCTTTTATCACAAGTAAGAACTGGGTTAGCTAAGTTGGCAAGTGAAGTGGGTGAAGAGTGCTATTAATCCATGCCGATACAGAAGGTTGAGCATGCAAAGCTAGTCCCTGGAAGTGGAGTCTCAACTATCTATGATAAGAGGTTAAGTAGCTGATGGAGACACTTGAAGAAGATGAATAATAAACAGGAGCAAGTTGCAAAGGATCACTGAGTGGTGTTAGGAATGCCATGATATGGTCAGGAAATTGGGCCTTCTTAAATTTCGGATCCTGCTTGTAGTCACCGTGGCAATTTTCACAAGGCATCTGACCCAGGAAAAGATATTGCGTATGCTGGTCTCTTGTTAATCGATTCACATTTGATAGAGGGGATTGATAGCTGTATGTCACAAGCATCTACAGAAGAAAAGAAAGAGCGTTTGCATTATAACTGATATTCTAGTTGTTTATAGAAGGAAGAATGCTAGTATATAGCAGGACTTCAAGTACGTCTTATCTATACATACATAACTAGCTTGTCTAGCTCGATCCGGCAATGATCCAATTGACTATTGATGAACTCAATTCCTCTTCCAGCCTCTAAGCCGTGCTGTGTTTCCTCGGCCTCTGCCGGTACCCGGGAGGATCCCCTGCTCGTGGTGCTCACATGATGTGAAGAGGATTCGGGCCACCAGGGGTGGGTGGTAATACTAACTAGACTACCTGTGACATTTTGCAAAGCAATTTGGAGAACTGTATGTATATTGGCTGCTACTCATGTCCATGGATTTAGAGGATTACGACCTGCATATGTTGCGCCGAAGAACCACCGTCTCCCTACATTAGTACAACATGCATCTTTCGAGCGACTACAACTTTTGGCGGGCAACGTTGTTACGCCGCTCCTAACACGAGCTCAAAACTTATTATTTGTACTAGGACACTCTATAATCTCATTGTGTGACCTGCGTACACGGGAACTAATTAAACTATCTGCACTGAGCACTCCTCACCATCAACCCCAGCGTCATTAGATCCTCAATGAAATATGACTACGTGATCGCCGGGGGCGGGACCTGCGGCCTCCTGCTCGCCAACCGCCTCTCGGCCGACGCCAACACGACCGTCGCGGTTATCGACCCAGGACATGACGTTCGCTCCAACCCGAACGTGACGGACCCCTCCAGCTGGGTCGACACCTTCGATACGCCCATCGACTGGGCGTATCCGACCACGGCCCAGCCGGGAGCGGCAGGCAGGACGTTTCAGCTGCACTCGGGCAAGGCCGTCGGGGGCACGAGCACCATGAATGGGATGACGTACATCCGCGCGAACGCGGCGGAGATCGATGCATGGGAGGCCCTGGGGAGCGAGGGGTGGAACTGGGACGCCCTGCTACCGTACTATAAGAGGGTGGAGAGGTTCACGCCGCCAACAGAGGCGCAGGCGAGGGCGGGCGCGAGCTACGAGCCCCAGTATCATGGGGAAGATGGGCTGCTACATGTGGGGTTCCGTTATACACTGCCAAATGGGTCGTTTGAGGAAATTGTGCGGGATACCTGGGGAACCTCGGGGTATGAGGTCAACGAGGATGTCAACAGTGGCGATACACGCGGGTTCGACGTCTGGCCGCAGACCATCGACAGGGACACTGATTTGCGCTGGGATGCGGCAAGGGCATATTACTATCCGATCGAGGGTCGTGCCAACCTGCATGTCCTGAATGGTACAGTAGTGAAGTTGCTATGGGATGGGCAGGATGGCGATACGGAGAAAACAGCCGTAGGCGTGGAGTATCTCGATGTCAGCAACAACACCATCACGTTGGACGCTGGCAGAGAGGTAATCGTATCTGCTGGGTCACTCAGGTCACCCCTTATCTTGGAGGCATCAGGAGTCGGAAATCCGCAGTAAGAGCTCTCCATTTGGTCCCGCTTAGCACCCATTATACGCTGACGAGCGTCACCAGGATCCTTTCAAGCCTCGGCATCGATACTGTCATCGACCTTCCTGGCGTCGGCGAGAACCTCCAGGAGCAGCCAAATACCGACATCATCTACCTAGGCAACCTCAGCGTCGTCGGGAACGGGACATTTGCGACCTTCAGCACGGCAGATGACGTTTTTGGGCTGAATAAGTCGGCATGGGCCGCGTCTACCAGTGCTAACCTCTCGCAGTACGCTCAGACTATAGCATCAGCGTCAAACGATGCGCTGAATACAACGGCGATCGAGCAGGTTCTTGCTGTGCAGCACGACCTGATGTTCAACAAGAACGTAACAATCGCGGAATCGCTCGTGGCGTACGATGCGGGGTACTTCTTGACGGCGTTCTGGCTGCTGTTGCCCTTCTCCAGGGGCAGTGTGCACCTCGGGGCGGTGGGCGAGATCAACAGCCCAGTCATCGACCCCCGTTACTTCCTGATCGATTTCGATATGACCCAGGAGGTCGCTATTGGCAAGCAGGCCCAGGGGTTCTGGCACTTAAGCCCAATGAATGACTATATAACCACCAATGGGATGGCCGAGCCGTCGTCCGACGATGAATGGGCTGACTTCATCGCGAATTCTTGTACGTGAGACCCTGCTTATCTGGAACATGAATACACGCTGAGCGTTTTCAGTCAACCCAAACTATCATCCGATTAGCACGGCCGCCATGATGTCTAGGGAACTCGGGGGTGTGGTCGACAAGGAGCTGAAGGTGTACGGCACGAGTAATGTCCGAGTCGTGGACGCCTCGGTATTGCCGCTGCAGGTCAGTGGTCATCTCACCTCGACATTATACGCGGTGGCGGAGAGGACATCGGATATGATTAGAGGATGTCATTCATGAATGGAAGCATCTTGTGTCGGACACTGTCGAGTAAAAAGTGCGAGGGCCGTGCTCAGCATATAAGCGGCGTCATGCCCTACTCAGTTCCCCTTCTGCCGTCTACCCTTTTTCCGACGACAATGGTGAGAACGAAGATGACGAGGAGGATTTGGGCGATGACAAGAGTTGGGACGACGATTGAGGACTCGGCTGATGGAGACAGTGACGAGCCCAAGCCCGGAGCTGCCAAGCCGAAGTGTGATGGCGGCGACAAGAAACCTGCCAGCGAGTATTATGATATCCACTAGCTATCAGCCCTGACCAAAGTGAAGCGAGCAAATTTAGCCATCAGTCAAAGAATAGTGTCCAACTAAGACCCGTTCGCGTTCACCTCCGACTGAGATTTCTCCTCCCAGTGCCTCACTTGCTGCTATTTTTCTAATGTTCACAGTGCTTCCTATTCGTGACAGGCATCTGAGAATTTTTCTTGAGCTGCTCAGCAGTCATCTTTTCCGCAAGCTGCCCCGCATTCCTGGTCTCGGCTCGAGTCTCAGTGGTCAGAAGAGCTTTGATATATTAATTAAATGCTGGCCACGGAGACAACGGCTTCCACTGAACACCCTGCCGGAGTGGGAGGTTGTGGCTTTTCCAGGTCTTGTGTCCGGAGACGCATAGGCGAATTTCTGCCCACCAAGCTTTGAGAGCAAGGGGAAACATGGCATCATCTGCACCTTGCAGGTGAACAGTAGTCCCCGGCTGAGCGGAGCCCTCGATCTGAAGGGCAACTTTGACGTCGACTGTTTATACCCAAGTACACTCGATGTCCCGTTAGCGCATGGATTTGATCGCCTTGCTCAGGGTGTCAGTCCCTTTAAGAAGTCTGTGTGTCTCACATCGAGCGAGGTCGAGAATGACAACCTCACGCGCGGCTCCATCTGCAATCGTTGAAACGTGCAAAACACCCGGCACGGGTGTCCTTTGTAGGACTGAGTGCGACGCCAGTGCTCGTACCGGAGCTACCGCGGATCTCGTTGCCGACCTTGCAGATGTGGACGCCTATGGGTTTAAAAAGGCCTGATTACTGAAGGGTTGCGGAAGTCCTGATCGGTCGGGATAGACAGGAGCTTGTAGGCCTAGGGAAGAGATGGTGCAAGTCGCAATATGTAGGTATGAGCCTCAGATAAATCCTGGGACCGGGCGAGAATCGCGTCGATTTGGGACTCCAATTTCCTTAAGCAGCGGCGGACATCTGATCAGCAGCTCTGGAGATGGACCTGAGCGAAAGATGATGGCCTTGCTGCTGCCTCTCGAGGTCGTCAAGAAGGTTATGAGGGGTGTCATGTTGCCAATCATCCTGGTCATCTGCTGATCGCCACGACTGAACACCATCTTCACATTCGAACTATTAGTTGCGGACAGCTGATCAGGCGAGAGAAGTGAGAGTGTGTTCGAAGAGAGTGAAAACGTGGAGATGGATGGGTCCTCGTGAGTTCAAGGATTTGTGCTGAGCACAAGCCCGCCGCACCTCCCTCATCGACCGCATCTGGTGGTGATGCCTAGGGAAGGCCGGCCCACCTGCGAGCTGGCGTTGACCGCAACCGCTCCAAAACCAGTTTACGCGCCAGCTGATGAGTCCTTCAACACTTCAACAACCGTTTGGGTGGGGTTCGCATCGTCGTGGTAATTCTGGCTTGGCGTCATCTCGAATTGTGCTGTTGGACATCTGCCGGGATCTGCGCAGGCTTGCTCGTAGTGAGCCCGGAAACCGGCTCTGGGGCGTTTGAAGTTAGAGCTTCATGCGTGTGCAGATGGTCGATAGGCCCCATGGAGATGGAAAAAAACCCTTGCTTCTCAGATCACGAGGCAGAGTCGAAGTGGGTGGCGACATGATGTGACACAGCCGCCTCATCACCCTCGAAAGCCCCGCAGACGGGACATGTGACGGTCTCTGTCAGAGAAGAGTCCTCTCGGTCCTCTCCAACAGGCGCCAAGGGGTCTCCCTTCGCCCTGCGCTTGGGCTTTGCCTGCCTGACGTAAGCATCCAGCCCGACCTGCTGCGTCGGCAGGTCCTGGCCCTCCTCGCCCTCACGGGAGCTCTCGACGCCGCCACGCCGCCCTCCCCTCCGCGGCCGCCTCCCTCCTCTCGGGCCATGCCCACCACCCTCCCCGCCAACATCATCAGCAAGGCTGGCGACCTGCATCCCTCCCACGAGTCCATCGGCACCGCCTGAACAGCCTGAGGAAGACGCAGCGGCGGATGACGACGACGATGATGATGATGAGGAGGCTATATTCTGCACCCTCCCCACGCGCCCGTCAGCAAGCCGCACCTTGATGCCCCGCGGGTGATCGCCCCGCGTCAACACGTCGCGCACGACGCCTGTTACGGTGCGGCCCGTAGGCTGGTCCGCCTTGAGGACGATATTGACAGCGGCGCCGGGGAGGACGGAGGTGGTCTTCGGGACCGGGGAGTGGCGGTGGCGGTTCATCATCTCTGCGTGAGACAGTGACGGATGGGCGGGAAGATCGATGTGGGCTCAGAAGGATATTCTTAAAGCCGTGCCAGCAACTGCGTCGGGTATGTGCGTGCGCGTGTCGACTGGTCCCACACGTTTGTGGTGAGGAAGAGAAAAAGAAAGTCTGGGCCGGGGTCGTTTACCGCCGAGATTTAATTAAGCATAGCGGCTCGGGACCGAGGCGGGCACACAGCCCCGGGCCGCTGCGGCTCTGCTTCTTCACCCACGACAACGACAGACGAATGATGACAATGAAGGGTAATTGATGCTTTCATAGCATTTTGTCTTAGGCTGCCGATGGCGCGACACTATACAAAGTACAAGTTTCAGTCGTACGCATTGCAACGAGCCTGTAATTGCCGGAAAGCAGGGAAACACCCACGGCGGGAGGTGGGCCACTTGCATACTGGTATAGGAGGGGCATTGAAAGCTGGTGAGGGCTCTCAACAGAGATCAATGTCATAATGGTGATCAAGTGTTGAATGGAAAGGTGACACTGTGGCAATGTTGTTGCCCCGGTGCCACGATGTTGATATTTTACCATCCCCGCAGCCGGCGGCGGACCCGACTTTTACTCCCGAGATCGACACACGCCGACTGGACTTTTAGTCGTCCTCGTTGCTCTCATGATGAGTATTTTGTGACACAACACTGTCCCGGAGAGCAATTTCCGCGTTGTGCTGTACCGTGATATTGACGGCTGTTTGGTCTCCTCCTCTCTTTTCCCTTCTCCCGCAGCGAACACAACCACGATGGGATCCAAGACATCACCCCTCGCTCAAGAATGGGACGTCCTCGTCGTCGGCGGGGGCAACGCCGGCTTCAGCGCCGCCATCTCCGCGGCCGAGACCCTCTCGCAGCACGGCGCCCCACCCCGGGTCCTCCTCATCGACAAGTGCCCGGAGTCGTGGGCCGGTGGCAACAGCTACTTCACCGCGGGCGCCATGCGCTGCGTCCACGGGGGCCTGCCGGACGTGCTGCCCCTGGTCAACAACGTGGACGTGGAGCTCGCTGGTAGGATCGACCTGGACCCCTACACGGCGGACGACTTCCTCGGCGACATGCGGCGCGTGACGGACGGCCGGTACGACCGGGTGCTGGGCCGCACGCTGGTGGAGGACAGCAACGGCACGGTCAAGTGGCTCGCGGGCCACGGCGTGCGGTTCCAGCTGAGCTTCAACCGGCAGGCGTACCAGATCGGGGACAGGTTCAAGTTCTGGGGCGGAATGTGCCTCAAGACGGAGGACGGCGGGAAGGGCCTGATAGAGGACCACAAGAGGGCCGCCGCGAAGGTGGGCGTGACCGTGGTGTACGAGACGGCCGCCAGGAGGATCGTGACGGATCCTAGCACGGGCTGGTTCGAGTCCCTGGAGGTGGTGGGCAAGGACGCGACGACCTCGTCCGTGCGGGCGAGGGCCGTAATCCTGGCGGCTGGTGGGTTTGAGTCGAACCCACGCATGCGGGCACAGTATCTGGGCCACGGATGGGACCTGGGCCATGTCCGCGGCACCCCCTACAACACCGGCGAGGTCCTCGAGATGGCGATACGGGACCTCGGCGCAAGGCAGGCCGGCCACTGGAGCGGCTGCCACAGCGTCGCGTGGGATGCTGACAGCCCCGCTGACATGGGCAACCGCGAGACCTCGAACGAGTTCACCAAGAGCGGGTACCCGCTGGGCATCACCCTCAACAAGTCTGGCGAGAGGTTCTTTGACGAGGGGAGCGACATACGTAACTACACCTACGCCAAGTTCGGCAAGGCGATCCTGGGACAGCCCGGTGGTGTCGCGTTCCAGGTCTGGGACAGCCAGGGTATCCCGTGGCTGAGGAGCGAGGAGTACCGAGACGAGGTGGTCAGGAAGATACACGGCGACACTATAGAGGAGCTCGCGGCCATCCTGGAGAGGAGCGAAGGGCTAGACAGCGCTGAGAGGTTTGTCGCCACGGTGAAGGAATACAATGAGGCCGTCTCGAGCCACCGGCAGGAGAACCAGGGACTGCAGTGGGACCCTTCGGTGAAGGATGGGCTGTCCACGCAGTCCTCGACAAGGTCACTGCGAATACCCAAGTCGAACTGGGCATTGCCGTTAAGCGAGGGGCCCTTCATGGCGATCAAGGTCTGCTGCGGTGTGACGTTTACGTTTGGTGGTCTGGCGGTCGAACCCAAGACATCAGCCGTGATATCCAATGCTACGGGGACGGCCATACCCGGAGTCTTCTGCTGCGGCGAGATGCTAGGAGGGCTCTTCTACGAGAACTATCCAGGAGGAAGCGGCCTGACTTCCGGTGCCACCTTTGGCAGGCGAGCGGGTATCCACGCTGCTGCCCTGGTCAGGTCGTGACCGGGCCCTAGTTGGTTGGCCAGCCTCGACTGAGGCTATACCGGCAGTGAACGAGATGAACCCCAGGGCCCTCGGAAGGGTCTCGCTGATATATTAAATGAGTTACTAGTTAATTACCTGCCTAAGTCTCTACCTATCATGACCAGACCAGAGGGCCCTTCCTGTCTTGTCACCCAAGCCTATTCCACTGCGGCGCGACAGTACAGAGCTGACTCTGATGCCGCCTGCAACTTGCATCTGAAGGTGAACTTTCTTTTTCTTTCCTTTCTCATCAATTGAAGCCCCTGCCGCCACGCTAGGCTTTTCTGCCCGATTCCTGAACCTCGCCTTTTCACTGCGTCCGTTACTCTGTCTCTTGTCCCAATGTCTGCCAAGATCGTGATTTGCGTGAGCCCACCCCCCTTCCCCTCTCCCACAGAAATGCACAGACTCACAGATTATTTCCCAGCATCAGGATAGATTTCTGATTTCTGCTCGCTGGCTTCAAGCTAGGAACAGTTCCAGGTCGTCATTTTGCCAAGTTTGCCAAAGGCGGGAGATGCTGATAATGCTGGTGGAGTCTTCCTGCCACCAGAGATCACGGAGCAGAGCTATGACTACCTTAGGGTCGAGCAGGAATCGCGAGGCGAGCTCGTCAAACGCTCCACAAGGGCAAACCGCAAAGCACTCCGGGCTCTCTGCTTAACATGCAGGTGGTTTCGCCCGTCTGCAACCCGGCGCCTCTACGAGTTCGTCATTTTCAGACCGCCTGTCGACAAGTCTCGAAGGGGCTAGGATCTCATATTGTTCCGGAGAACCATGCTAGAGGCACCGTCTTTGTGCCCCTACGTCAAAAAGATCGTCTGCTCGGCTTGCGTTGCTTCATCCCGGTCCGCTACCCTTACAGACGACCCATTGTGAACGTCCTTGAGCATTATGGCCTCGATGCGGCCATCAGACAGCAGGGGAGCTCCCGAATACGTCGAATTCTCACCATCGCCAGCTTATGCGGCCGGTATGATGACGCTTCCGATTTGGCTTCCCCGCTACCGGCATCAGGCTCCTCCATGGTGATCCATCTGAACGAACGGCTTCTCCCCGCCGTCTCCTCACACCGGCTCTTTCCTCGATTATCCTCAAGGCATTCGTGGACCAGTACAACCCACAGCTGTATCGTCGGATGAATAGCATAATCGACCAGGTTCTGGACGACTGGCATACTTCTCACTTCGCACTACGGAACCTGGAACTGGTACAAATACTATACACCGACCTCGTCTCATCCGGCTGTTATACCAGGTCTTCAGTCATAGCCTGGCATGTGGACTTTAGGTCTCTTTCTGCAGCATGTCCCAGTCTGCTACGTCTGCTAAACTTGAAGAGGATAGGGATATTTGATGGAAGCTCTGAAGGTCAACAGGTACGACTCTTCCCACTGAAGGAAGCGGAAGTGACCCCAGATACTTTGCTGCCCGCACACCCCTCGACTCTAATATTACCCGGGAAGTGTGTAGGAGTTCTTGGATCACGAACTCAAAATTTAGGGACTCCAAGCAGCACAGAGGGGTTTCAATTGTAGCCAGATCAGCAGGACAATTGTCGAGTTTATGCCAAACCTGGAACACCTCGACTTCCGGACCATGCCAGATTGGCCCAATAATCTCGTGCATGGGCGGTTGGATGTCCCGGAACGGTTGGCTAAGCTCAATCTCCTCGAGACTGAAGCGCAACTCCTTCTCGGCCACCCAGATGGGCGCCCTGAAGAGTACGAGCTGAAAGGTATCCTGCCGAAGAGCGTGGAATCCCTGAGGCTCTTCGACTACTGGAGGACCGGATGCATGAACTATCACTTCCTGGGCAACGAGCTGCATGGCCTCGCCAGAAGCTGCAGGCCACACCTACGAAAGTTGAAAAGAGTAACGTACATCCCAGACAGGCTGCCGATGGTCTGGGAGGAAGCAGATGAGGTCGTGTTCCGATAGCCTAGAGCGCCTCCGCCCTTCTGTCTCTACCATCTCGCAGGACTAGACCAGCCTTTGATCAGTCGAGTAGTAATGGTGAAGCGTGCAAAGGCCAAGAGCCGACTCAGATGCTACTCGCGCGGAGGTTTTGAGGTATGCACCGCTGCTTCACGTCGGCCTGCTCGCGGTGGCATGGTTTTGTCGCGCCAGCGTAATTTATGGTATGGGATTTTTAGGGGTAGAGGCCCCTAAGGCTTGTGAAAGTGACTGAAACAGTGGCGGTGCAGCCTGCATGCAGGTACCCCTGTGCCCCGTCGTCAGCTTGGGCTTAGCGTCCACGGGTTTCGCCGATCGACACATCTAGTTAGTATCCAGAGCTCGTGGTATAAAATGAGAGCTCGGAAGCTCTGTGCTCCGTACACGAGGAACCTCCAGTGCAAAAAGAACAACATTCCTACCAACGATGGCATATCTACCTCCCGAGATCACGAGCATGATCTGCAGTTACCTCGCTCCTGTCGGATACGACCTTGCGGCAGCGGAACAACGAGCTGTTCAGTTCCACGATGAAGGGAGTCGCGCTGGCTACCGAGCCCTGGCCAAACTTTGTCTGACAAGCAAACGGTTTTACGCTGTCGCGTGTCCAAGGCTGTACCGTGCAGTCATCATTCCTCGGCCCAGAGACCGATTTGAGGATGGAAGGCCCCTCTTGTACTTCATCCGTACAATGCTGGAGAAGCCGAAGCTGCGACTCCTCGTTAGGGAGCTCATATGCTATGAAGTACTGTACAATGGGCGGGAGGCTTCGCACCGTCAGAGAGGCTTCCAAGAGAGACCTCTAGTTGCTCACAAGGGTCCAGAGACTGACCTGGGGTTGTTATTCCACTTGCCAGCACCCCAAGACCTGCAGGCAACGTGCATCACGAATGAGCAACTCGAGGGCCTCCTGCAGACCGCATGGGCCGATGTCTTCACCGTCCGGTCAAGGTCCGGACGGGAACGTTACATGGAAGCACGAGGGCCAATCGAGCTCAGGTTGTTCACACAACGCTCCTTTGCTCTGGCCATCTGCCTGCTGCAGAACCTGGAGTTCCTGGGCTTCGAAGAGATGAATATCAACAGTGACCCTGCTGAACCAGCCGGGGCCGTGCCCCGTGTGCGCCAGGAACTGGACACGGTCGTGAATGCCGTCTTGAATGAAAGCACAGACGCCAGATCAGGTTTTCAGGTCCTGCAGAGCTTGCGCCAGGTGATGGTCCTCAAGAATCATAAATCTCACGCCCAATGGCACCGGCTGTGCCCCGCCCCCCCGTCAGGTGCTACCTGGGTTGACGAGGCAGCGTCAAGAGATGGAGTGCATTTTGGGGCCGACTACATGACTGCCCTCGCCGCATGCCCGAGTCTTCTCCGCTGTCCGAACCTACAGACGGTCCGCAACATGCGAACGAGTTGGAACGGGTTAAAGCGACTGAGCACCACCCCCGAACCAACGACAACTAGCGTTGCCGTCCAGACGCGCTTATACCCTGATTTGGTCATCCTTCCCAAGATCTTCAGCCTGCCGTGCCTGAGAAGATTGACGATCAGGGCCCCGCGGGAAACACCGACGTACACCATCGACTGCGCTAGCCTCGGCCGCTTTCTGTTGCAGCAGGCTTCTTCTCTCGAGTACTTGAGCATCCGCACCATGCTCGACTGGGCCGAGGACGCCCCGGTCCTGGGCCGCCTACAATGTCTCAAGGACATGACGGCCCTCCAGTACCTCTCGACCGACTCGCTCCTGCTGTTCGGCAGGCCCACTAATGTTGGAGACCAGCTCGGGGACATCCCGCCCGAGGAGCTGCTGCCGCCAAACCTCGAGATCGTGGACCTGCGCCACGAAGGGCTGGCGGCCTCGAGGGATCTCCGCGTCGGCCATGCGATCCTGCGTCTCGCTGATAGCCTTCGTGACCCCGGACATCATCACCTGCGCTCCCTGCAGACCTTGAAGCTCCGCTTCGAGGGTCAGGACCAGACGTACGATCCGCGGTGGGACGGAATCTCCAACGCGTGGTGCCAGATCAGGAGAGGGATGGGCAGAGGTTTTAACTTCGTTATTGTGAGGCAGGTGAATATGTGAGGTGTAACCGTGAACGGGGCTAGCTACTGAAGAGCTTGTGTGCTTCGGGATGGTGCCTGGGAATTGGGTTGAGCCACACCAACATTCATTGCCTTCCATTATAGTGAAGAAGCTTCTTGTCGAAGTAAACGCAGATAATGGACCCGATATCCAAGATCTCAGAACCTCACTGCCAAGATGTCCACCCGTCCAAATCTAGGGGCATCACGACGAATATTTTGTGATCCAGTTAGCCAAAGATACAAAGTAGGACAAGGATAAACGTGATCAAGCCACCCACTCGTTAAAATTTACAACCAAGACTCAAGAAGTCTCAGGCTTCGCCGTGTCGATGATTCGGGAGTCATGGACAAGATGTACAGGGGCGGTAGAGGACGTTCTATGAACAATATGAGAGGAACAATGCGGCCTAGCCGAGGGCCAGATGCACTACAGAAGTCCACGCAAACTCAACGCCGGAAAGTCTTTGTTCCAACATCAAGGTTTTATACAGAAATAATGATAACAATTTCAATGCTTTTATGAATGCACTGCATGGAACTTCTATCGTCCGTACCGTTACGGTGCCATGTTGACATTCATACCCGAAACCACACGATGGCAATACTGACAATGTTCGACCTCTTATTTTACCATTGGATCCTGTTTGGGATATTAACACCCTCTCTGCTCTTTAGTGAGGCAAAGTATGTTCATTCTGGTCTTCAAGAGGAGCTGCCTGAACCAGGACCAGGCGGAAAGCCAGAAGCCACAACTTCTTCAACAAACATTGCTATTACGAGGAGTCCTCAAGTCTTGCCTCGAAATGAAGCCTTGAAATACCTCATCGCGGGCGGGGAAGTTAATGGGAGGGGCCGTGGCAGCCCTGCTACAGTCGACTTGGTTGGCACATCTTACGTCGCACATGTTACTGTGGGCACACAGACCGTCCCGCTTCTCATCGACACCGGTTCTTCCGATCTCTGGGTTGCACCTAGCAGCTTCAAATGCCTTGACGAGGATGGAAAAGAGACTGGTCAAGCCGCCTGCGGCTTCGCCACCTTCTACGACGGGACTTTCTCAGGCGGTGTTGTCCCGGACGAGTACTTTTCCATCCTCTACGGGAATGGACAATTCCTCTACGGCCCCTACGGTCTCGAGTCCGTGTCTCTGGGCGGGATCACAATTTCCAACCAGCAGATTGCACTGCCCTCGGAAGGATACTTTCACGTCTCAACGGGCGATTTCGCTGGGCTTCTGGGACTGGCATTCCCAGCCATGGTCCCGGCAAGAAAGGGTTCAGTGCCGAAGCCTACGCTAAACAACACCGACGCATTCGCTGAGCACGATACGTGGTTTTTCAATGCTGTCAAGCAAGGCTTGACACTGCCGATGATCAGTATGGCTCTGGACGTCGACGGGGGTGGGCTTCTAGGCATTGGTGGAGTTGTGGATGTTCCCGTCATAGGAGACTTCACCTCGACTTCGATATTGATGGTAAATTCTTTACTTAATCCAGAACCGTTGAGGATGAATCATTCTGAAACTTTTTAGATAAACCTTGTCAACGAGACTCGAGCGACGACGAACTTCACCTACTACACGGTCGTCGCAGACGATTACCTCATAGACCGGCAGCGCTTCTCTGAAGCTGAGGGAGAGGAAGACATACCGGCCAGCCGAGGCTTCCCCGTGGTCGTGGACAGTGGCTGGTCAACAAATGTCCTCCCGCCGTCACTCGTTATGCGCTTCTACGACGCGTTTGTTGAGCCGCCCCAGCCCGTCGAGATGCGCGGCGGTACCATGTTCACCGCACCCTGCAATACTGCCACGCCATCATTCGGTGTGCAAATCGGTACAGCGGTCTTTGAGATGAGCCCGGAAACAATCCTCATCTCGAGGATGAACACCACTGTGAATGGCACGTTGGTATGCGGTCTGGGTATACAGCCCGGTGTGGAGTTCGCGGGCGTTCTGGGCGATACATTCCTGAGCAATGTTGTTGCCGTGTTCGATGTGGGCGCTTCGGAGATGCGTTTTGCCCAGCGCGCCCCAGGGAATCCGGTGAATAAATACGAGCCACAAGGTCAGGCCACTGTTGGTGGGAAGGACGAACTTTGATGCCGCGTCCCAGGCGTTCGATTTCATTCATATTTCAGAGACTTGTATTAAATACATAGTACTCAATGAATTGTAGTGTTCCGTAATTATTAAGAAGTTCATTCAAACATGAACATGAGAATTATATCAAAAATACCACTCTTCTTATAGCATGGCGTGCAACCTCATCGCGCTCACTTGTGCTCAGTTGCATCGTTTGCTGTTGAGCAGGGTAACAACTCAATGCGAATCGAATGGCCATAACAGTGGTGCTTATGCTCACTATAACACGAAAATCATTTTTATAATATACCAAAGTAGAATGATAGGGCTGCCGCAGGAAAGAATGTCACTGGTAGGAAATTTAAAAGAAAGGTGGACTATCTAAGAATGAACCTTGACTAAACATTACATCTTGACCACTGGCGGACAACGTCGTATCAGGATACTCTAAATGATGTGGACCGAGTACTCTGTTCAAAGCACACGAAGTATCTGCTTATGCTCACAACCTCAAGCCAGTAAAACGCCAACGCCAACGTCAATACCCCAACTATCCTGAACAGTCCACTCATAGTCACCGGAGGATCCAGGAGACCAGGTGCAGTCGTCACTATCATACTGCTCTGTGAACAAGCCGCAGTAGGTTCCCCACGCCACACCATCTCTTGCAACCAGCGCCGCGTTCAGGAATGTCGCCGTAACGTTGACGTCCGCGGCAAGGTTGATCTGGCTCTGAGCCGCAGCCAGGACAACACAGACACCAACGTCGAAAGCGCCTGGGAAGAAGCTTTCCTTGATGAGCGTCTCCGGGTGCACGTGCGTCTTGCCCCAGCAGCTTTGTGGCTGGCTGCTTCCCGAAGGCAGACACGGCTCGGTACCGCTTTCAGTGGTCTCGGTGCTGTCGGTCGTGTTCCTGACCATGTAGCCGTTTGAGGCGGTGATGACTACCTCGAAGTCGTCCCGGTACTGTCCGTCATTGGTCGCCGCGGCGGCGTACACACCACCTGCGAAGATGCTGCACTTGAAGTTGTATGTTGCGACAGGGATGGAGCAGGAGCACTGGTCCGGGTTCCAGCCGGGATCGCGCTCGATGTAGATGTTGAAACCAGTGCACAGATCTGTCGCATCGCAGAATGCGGCACATGTTGCTGTGTCGTAGCTGCTCAGAGTCTCGTAGCCAAGGTAGGTGTTCCCCACCACCGCAGCGGTGAGATCAGTGAATGTTGAGACGTATCCTGATGGTGTGGTAGCTTCTGAGGCGAGTGACTGATATGCTTTATCAGCCAGGAAGGCGGAGACTGTATCAGCTGTTGGGCTGGGAGCAGCGCCTAGATCAATGTTAGTAATAATCCAGCCGCGAGCATGACTGAGATCGGCAAACTTACCCGCCAGCTGAGAGGCGCATGGGTCCAGAGGGTTGATGAAACCACAGTACGTCCCGACCTCAATAGCTGTTGGACAGGCACTGACACTCGTGTACGAGTTTGTGTTAGTCCAACTGACAGGAGTGCAGGTTGTCGGGACCGAGACGTAAGAGCTTGATAGAGTGCTTGTAGGCTGTGTGGTAGTCTGCACAGTGGTCGTCTTAGTCTTGCAGTAGGCAGGCAAGGAGGACGTCGTCTTCCTCGTGGTGGTCGATTTACCCTTGGTCGTCGTCGTAGGGTGCTGACCAGCTGCAGAGTTGGCGACAGTGCTTTTGGAGATGGGCGTAGCGAGACCAGTGACCGCGGACGAGACCGCGGCTTGGACAGTAGAAGCATCGATACTGACGACTTCAGAAGCGTTGCCGATCACAGGAGCCGAGTTTGGTGTTACTGCTGCTGTGGCAGTTCCCACAAGGGAATAGAAAGCAGCCGTGTCGGTTGCAGAGCTGACTGCTACGGCTGAAGGCGTTGGAGCGCCTACCGCGAGCGCGGCCATGGCTAGGAACGCTGCACACCTCATCCTTGCAGAGCGGTAAATTGTTCAAATGTATGGGTCAAATCGATCGATTCTAAAGAATTGTCACGAGAAGAAATGTGTCTGATCGGGTTCCAATCTTCGACGAGGGAAGGCAGAGACGTAGCTTTTATACACAGAGTATGGCGGGTTTTCATAAGTATGCTCTTTTACACATACGATAATGTCTACAATGGAACCATGCCACTTCTACAGCATCCCATCAGCCTAGCATCCTGAAGGTATTCACAACGCCCGGGCAGCTGAACAGCCGCCTTGGCCGCATGATCTATTTTATTTACTTTTCCATTTGGGTCGACTACTAGCCCTTCTTCGGTCATCGACGTCAAGTCTCCTTGCTGAAATAAGTCCTGACGCTTCCGAGGGCGTGCGGAATGGATGCTGTCCCTTTCGACGTGCAGACTTGTATTGATTATTCCTGATGCAAGCCTGGCACGGTGAAGAAGAACACGAGCAAACTTCCTGACGTGCATACAAGTCTTTCCCTTTTGAGTTACCCTGCTCTCCAGAATGAGCAGGATGAAAGCACTGCAACGTACCATATGCTTTATTGGCTTAGTCGCGGCCAATTCTTGAGATGCATGCCGGCCTCATGATAGTCATATCACTTGCAGGCACTTCAGCTGAGTCCTGGCTGAAGAAGGATCACACGAGGCGATGGTTCCGGGAAACTCGGGCATTTTAGTCTGCATGAGTTGACGTTGCGGACTATTGGCGGGAGTTTCCGTGCCTTCGTCTGGCCAAAGCTGCTGATTTCGAGGTTCATAAGCACATGGCCAAGTGAACTAATGCGTTTTGAGGTCTTCATCTCAACAATTGGACCGTGTGCACTCCTGCATGTACTATGTATAAACAAGGCTTACGGCATTTCCCCAATGAAAGTAGAAATTCTCATTACTCGACAAGTCACTTCCCGCTAGCTGCTGATAATTGGACGTTACTCTTTTCGATTTCAGTAATCAATTTCGATGGACTGTGGCCTTCCTCGTCAGACATGGCCGATCCTCCGTGCAGTCACCACCTCTGTCGGCCGTGCTGTGTATTCTAGAGCTGGCAGGACAGATTCTTGATAAGAGAGCTTGAAGATCGGAAGACGAGACTAAGATCCGAGAAGCCGCTGGACTGGCTGGATGTACTGGGTTTACTTACTATGCCTCAGAAACTGTAGTACCCGAAATTTTGCAGTTCCGTCTGCCTTGTGCTGGGCGTGTCAGTCATGGTTGTCGTCTGCGCCACACACCTAGGTGCATATGTTGGGTCAGCACTGAGGCTTAAGTCCGTGTTGTCCGGACGACGCTATCTGTAATGCGTCATTTGTCAGCTCCGGAATCATTCGCACATTTATACGGAGTTTGTTCGACTCGACTCTGCAACCGTAGATAAAGGGTACGACTAGACTCCAGTATCCAATTACAGGATTCGTTAGTCCAGTCCAAGTCGACGAATCGAACCGCGAACCCAGATTACTTCCATCAAAATGGCCAGCGTCGTAGCAAAGACGGTTGTGGCCACCGGCGCCTCCTCCGGCCTGGCAGGTCTTCCTCATCATCGGCCTATCATATGAGGACCCCGCTAATGACCTTTCAAGGGTTTCGAGGTAGTCAAGCAGCTACTTTCCCAGGCCGAGCCCTACGAGTTCATCCTCGGAGCGAGAGACATTGAAGGGACCAAAAAAGCCTATGACCAGTTGAAGTTCGACAGCGGGAGGCACAGTCTCACTGTGCTGCCACTGGAGCTTTCCAATCTGAAGGACGTCAGATCGTTTGCCCAAAATACGCTCGAGAAGCTTGGGAGGGACAAGCTCGACTACTTTCTCATGAATGCTGGCATGAACAAGGGCGCGGATGAGCCTGGTCCTCATGGTTCCAAGTGGTGCGAGGCCTATGTTGTGAACCACCTCTGTCAGTCCTGCCCGACATATGAAGATCGCTTTTCAGTGTTTGCTAAACGAATAATCTAGCACAACATTATTTGACGCACCTCCTGCGAGAGAAACTCGTTGCATCCAAATCTCGTGTGGTCTTCGTGTCCTCAGGGGCTATACGTCGTGTATCAGATACTTGTGAGTCACATCTACGGCTGCTTATTGGGATGCAACGCGCGCTAAGCCATGATTATAAGCCGCGCTGGAGAAGCATCTTCTTGCTGGCTCAGGGGTAGATGGCTTGAGCATTTACGCCGAGAGCAAGCTTGTACAGCTTCTTGGAGCCCATTGGTGGCGCCGTCAGCTCCAAGGCCAGTGCAATGTCGTTGCTGTGTCCCCCGGACTAATTCCCGGAACTGGCCTTGGGCGCCATGTTAGCTTCGATATGTCGATGGCGATGTCTGATGCAAAAACCGTTCCTGAAGGTGAGTGTTGAACTTTATGCCTCCTTGTTTTCTCTTTTTTGTCTTTTCTTTCCTCCCGGTGGCGTGGTGCCCACGCGTTTGGCAGAGCTGACACGTATTATTCGCAGGTGCTCAAAGCATCCTGCGGGCGTTTACTCGCAGCGACTTCCCGCCAGATCCGGATCAGATTTTCCTTACATCTTGGGGTGAATGGTGGGACAAGGAGGTCATTGAGAAGACACTTGACAAAGAACTGCAGGACAAGTGGTGCCCTAGTAAAGAGCAGATTGAGGCCGACGAGGGAATTACATCTTGACTGGCATTGACAAGAGAATGCCCGGTAAGATTGGCAAAACTCAGATAATTATGAGGGCAGCGGCGACCCTATACTGAGCTTGCAACAAATCAACTTCTTATTTCATCCAAGCCTCAAAGCAAACTAATTACTTATGTATATAAAACAAAATAGAAAAATAAAAAAAAGAGACCGTAGGAGGCCAGTAACAGAGCCGAGAAGGTAATCAGAAAGATAGCTTGTGTACCTTTGAAGAAAAAGGGGAATTATGAGCACTGAGTATTAATTTGGTCATGTGTAAGCGCCCCCAAACATCCAGGTTAGCCGCGGGTAGCCTGCTCGCCACAACCAGGCGATCGGAACAGGGCGCTTACAGGTGGCCCGAGGCGACGGTCTGACATCCATCATTGTAGGTTATTTAAACCTAGTTGGTCCTCCTGCCTCTGAGCATCTGCAACACGCATGCAGTCACTGCAAATGGACATTCCAGTCATTGGACAGGTTGTGCAGGGCGCAGCTGCACCTGTACCGCCCTCGGGGCGCTGCGTGCCCATAATGTTCACAGGGCGGTCTTGTGGTCTTACGCCGCCTGATTTGTGAACATGTGCACATCTATGAACAGCGACAGTCATGAGACTCCAAGAGTCACCTTGACCAAGATCCTATGCATATATAGCTCTTTGTTACTCTCGTCAATGCGCCAGCGTAGTGCCTGACAAAGGCACTGAACTTTTTCACCGCTGTGAATTTCAATCAACAATCACCAATGTATACAAGATTCACGGTAACCCCTGACACCTGCTACTGGGTACTTGGCTATAAAATGGAGGCTCAAGTGGCAGGCCTCGACTCTCAACATGGCGAAACACAAAGACCACGGAAAGAGACCCTCAAATCTCGGCTCGACCGCACGGACAATCAGACCTGCACAATCTCTCGACTGTTCGGATCCGTCAACTTCCTCAGGCTCCGGTTCTTCTGACCGTGGCACTTCATCTTCATATACGAGCTCTTCAGGCGCTGCTACTTCGAGGAAACCCACAAGTCCTCCGAGTCGATTGCGCAGAGCCCTGCTATTGCCCTTGATAAGAGCTACTGGGCCCTTAGCAAGGCAAGGAAGTCCGTTAGGAGCAGATAAGGCCACCGCGCAAAGTCCCAAACAAATCATCTCAATCGCCAGCGCATCCTCCAAATTGGCCCATAGGTTGGCACACCACAAGAGCCCAACTCAGAACGACACAAGGAGAGCCATGTACCCACGATCACGAAATGATATGGTGCCCGCGACGGGTCGGGCTCAGACGTCGCCTTGTCATGAACGGAGGACAGAAGCCCGACATCGACGAGGTCCTGGTGATCTCATATACAGAACACTTCTCGCCAAGAATTACACAAAACTGGATAGCTACACAGACCTCGAACAACTTCAGATATACGACGGGCAGAAACTCGGATTCTTGGTTGACAGTATCAAACACCGACTCCTGAGAACCCTCCAGGCAGAGATGGAACCGATCACGGAAGTCGGTGCTTTATTTCGTGAGCGCTATCCGGATTTGGCTCTTTCCATGAAGATTGACGGCCTCTGTCTTGGAGGTATGGCAAATTGTGTCAGTCTCCCATCCTTATATAACAGTCTCCAAACAACGCACGACAAGAATTTCGCCATTCTCACAATCCATCCCGATGACTGGGTTGCAGGCCAGGCCGCCATCGAAAAAAATTCAAGCTGGATGAACCATGGAAAGCTGGAGTGGGACACGATACCAATCACAAAACTCGAGGATAAGGAGCACGGGCTCAGGGAAGCATTGGTATCCCTTCCACAAAAAGCCGCGTCCATAAGAGGACCCTCGGCAGTCAACGGGGTCATGTCGCCGGTGGTAGACCACTACCTCGTAGAATCAGAGGATTCTACTGCGGCCCCTATCCTCAAGTTTTTCCCTAACGCTTGTCGGTTTCTGGCCACGCACCTGGCTGCCCCGGAACGCAAGGCCATGGCCCACTGCAAGGCTGGCAAATCCCGTGGGCCCGCTTTCACCATCGCCTTCATGATATACAGATACTACCACGCCATTATCGAGAACAACTCCGGGTACCCAGCATCTACTCCGTCGCAGAAGAGAAAAGTTGTCAATCATCTAGATGATATGGTCAACGACTTTATGAGATTCCTCATCGAAATACGCCCCTGTATCAACCCCGAGAACAAATTTAGGCAACAACTGCATCTGTGGGCCTGGCAACTCGTTCATAAGACTAGACCTGAGATGCAGCCCGAGAAGCCGAAACATGGTGGAGGAGATCTGAGGGATGCAGCCATCATAGAGTTCTACGTGCGGGATCAGAGGCCACTTTCGAACCTGGTCGACCACTGGTACAAAACGCGGAAGTCGAGTGAAACGAGGTGGCGCGCCGCGGAGACAGAGAAAGCTCACAGGGAGGGCAGATCTGAGAATCAATCTCCGGAGATCAGAATGCAAGAGTACATTTCTTACTGGGAGAGAGTCATGCGAATGGAGGCGGACGAAGAATCCTTGCCGGATTCAGGCTCAGATGCTTGGGGTTGATACTTGTCACAACGTTGTCCTAGAGATATTTTCATACAATCGTAGTAATCATGCTTAATTTCGCGTCCAAGGTTTATAGCTTTCCTACCATGATGCTTCGTTGCCTACTAGGTAGTCAATGAGTGGACCCTTTGATTCCCTCATCAATGATCGACCCCGGATCATGCCCAGGGTTAGGGGATCGTGCTGCGGTGGGGGCCGACACATGTCGCAATGTATGTTCTTTTGATCGCCTCGTTTTTCAACTCACTCACAAATCAGAACAGGGACAGAGCTACGACCAGACATCTCGCCCCGGTCGCCCGCCCGCCGAAAAGGATCCGCACTTTCGTTCTCTGGCCTTACAGGAGACCTCTTATTGACGACAGCCGCCTTCATTCCACGCCTCTCATGGCTTCCTCTCGCCCGGGCGCGGGAGAAGCGTCATCTTCATCCGAGGCGCAGTCGGCATACAACGACCTCAAGCGCCTCATACCATCGCTGGCCGCCGAGCTCGAGCTCCTACGGACGTCTCTGCGGGAACATAGTCTCTGGCTGCTGCGATATGGCCACGGCACCAGCATGCCAAGGACCACAACGGGAGGGCGCGGAGGCGCAGCAGGGTCACAAGAATCGGGGCGGGTGGCGACAACGGTCAGTCACGGTGAGGCCGTCGCAGTATCTCATGAGCAAGAGCTACCTGCTGGGCCTGGGCCACAACCCCAGTCATTACCAGGAGCCTTCCCATCACAACCGCCCTCGGCCCCATCAGAGCCACCCCCCGCCTTCTCCGAGTCGGAACCTCCGGCTTACTCCGCCTCCGACGTCCCACCGTACACAGGCGGCTTCACCACCGTCTCGGCCTCGACGCGCGAGGAAGTGCAGGTCCGACGTGATCAGCTGACCGAATGGCTGCGCGAGGGCGAGGATGTCCTGCGGGAGTATAGCGCCCGGTATGCGCAGCTGGCTGAGGAACTCGGGCTACCCCAGGAGGATCTGTTGGGCACCTGGCATGAGGCCCACCCTGACAACGCGCTACCTGGGTATCAGCAGATTGAGAGCAACGAGGAGCTCATGGTCGGCGGTGTTGGTGAGGTCCCACCGCCTTACCTCGGAGGAAGGCCACACGGTATTGGGTCGAGAGGAAGTCAAGACCAAGCTGCGGACCCATCGTCCAAAGGCCAACAATGATCACTGGAGTCGAAATCCTCCTCATATTAGACAAGGCGCGTCGAAACTGCACAGAGTTTAGAAATCACCCGTGTTGTTGAACTGTGCAACATGATCATAGCTGTGGCTATCCTGCCCTACACGAAATCGAGCGTTGAATTCTCTGGCATCTATTGTATTCCGTGAATGCTAATAGGTATCTAAGTACCACAGCAGTAAGCAGCAGGCGAAGTGGGTCACCGTCACTTAAGGATAACGAGATGCCATGACTTCTAATCTGTATGTGATAGCCTTTGTTGTTATACGCAGTTGTCGTCCGAGTTGAACTTGCGCCTTCTCGATCCCCGTCTTGGATGTGGTGTGGGCTGCGTCACGCTGAATCTCGGAGAATTCTCTTGATTATGCACAACTTACTACCTACAGCCTCGATCCAAGTCCAATTCTTGAATCGCGCAAAACCAGGGAATCATCGACTGGTTATTTTTTCAGTCAAAGGTTGCTCATTGGATTCTCTATCGATAGATTAGAGGTTCCAAGGGCTGACGTCGACATATGCTAGACGTCCATGGTCCCGATCCCATCTGCTTGGAACCTGCGGCTGTACCCGCTCAAGATCCCTTTAATCTCCCACCGCGCGTTCTCCGACGATGCCCTCATTCCCGCCAATGGCGACAACATCCTTAGCTCCTGCAGGGCCCAGCCAGGCAAGAGGGTCGCAGGGGTCTGGCTCGGATGTCTTGCCGAGAGTAGCCCCATCGTCACTTTTAATGAAACATGACCAACGTGATCCCCTTTCCTCCAAGAGCAGTAGATTTGTTTTGTTTCTTTGTCGATGTTCTATTTCTTCACATCACGACTCTCATTCGACCAACAGTGCAGCAGTGCCTGTCGACGTTCTTTGCCCTTCTTTTTCTCGACGTATTAGATTTCAGCCGGCCGGTCCCTCATTCGTTCCAATTTCATTCAGCTGCCGACAGACAATATGTTTGTTCCAAAGCAGTTTCTGACCCTGGTGGCGGTCCTCTCCTCCGTCAACGCCGCCTGTGTCCGGAAAGGTCAGACCTCGAGCGTCGACGTCTCAGCGTCCTCGTCCAGTGCCGTCGCCTCTTCTACTCTTGCACTTTCTACTAGCACCATTGTCCTTGCTACTAGTTCCACTGCCGAGCCAACTTCAACAGCTCTCACCTTGTCTACTGCAGAAGTAGCCACCAGTTCCGTGGCCCAGGATGTGGCTACTTCGTCCAGCTCAGTCCAGGCATACACGGCGTCGACCTCCGCAACTTCAACCACGGCGGGCGTCACTGCGGCTGTATCGACTACCGGCTCGGCTGTCACTGCCTCTTCATCTTCATCTTCTTCCACTGGGGACACCAAGTATCTGGTCGTATTGTAAGTTGTTGGACTCACCCTCCGGTCTGCATGTGTACTGACCCTTTGACCAGCGGTGACTCTTACTCATCAACTGGTTTCTACATTGAGGGCGACAAGCCTTCAGCTTCGGATCCATTCGGCGACCCTGCCCTGCCAGGTGACACAACCACTGGCGGTCTCAACGTAAGTACTTGGAAGATACGAGCGGCTCCAGCGCAAATGCTGACCAGCTTCTCCAGTGGGTGGGATATGTGACGAGCGTGTACAACACCTCAACGATTCTGACTTACGATTGGGCATACTATGGTGCAGATGTATCCAACGACATCATCAACACCGGAGTGACAACGGATGTCATTGCCCAGGTCGGGGACTTCGAGGACAATCTGGTGCCCGCCCCCTCTTATGCCGAGTGGACCTCTGACGACCTGCTCGTTGCTGTTTGGATCGGCATCAACGATATTGGCGAGTGCTTCTGGGAATTGGAGGAGTACGAGACTTGCCCCATCAACGAGGTCATGACGAAATACTTCAGCCTCATGCAAAACCTGTACGATGATGGCGTCAGGAATTTTGTGCTGAACATGGTGCCTCGTAAGTTCAATATCCACGCCCGCTCTCTTCCCTCCCCCTCCCCCCCCTCCGCTATCATATAGTTAGCTGACCGGCCGTGTTCTACCCGTAGCTTTCTACAAGGCCCCTGCCTTTGATGAGGAGACGGACCTGTCAGGCCTGATCACCAACCTCGAATCTTACAACTCCCTGCTCGTGAGCAACATGGAGGAGTTCAAGATGAACAATTCAGACATCAGCTTCGGCCAGGTCTTCAACACGACATCTTACTTCTGGGAGGTCCTTGACGACCCCACCTCGTACGGTCTAGACAGCGATATCACCTGCGCAAACGCCGACGGCACTACCTGTGTATGGTACGATAACTATCACCCGGGGCAAGCTATCCACAAGCTTGTTGCCGAAGGCTTCGTCAATGCCCTGACAGGGTCTTTCTTCTAGGCGATAGGGTTATATGCACAGCAGCAGTCTTTCGTTGACGAGAGATAAGCCGTGAAGGAACGGAGACCGCTGGTCATTACTTTCATGTTGTACCTATTAAGTTTTTTTCTGGAGTAGATACATCTTCTAGCATTCTCAATGCACTTTAAAGACGTCCGGGGAGGTATTCTTAGGGTGCGAATATCTTCGAGTCAAGTAACAGACCCACACGGAAGGCCTCGTCTGATAATTAGAAGCATTGACGAGGGGGTGCAATGTGGAGAGATGCAGCTCCCTCTTAAGACCCCTCCCATAGCATGAAGTTTTTGAGGCCAATTCCAAGCCTCGCAGATGCAAGCTCTGTTTGATGTCTGCAGTCATGGCACCTCGATCGGTAGGCCTGTGCTGGACGTAGCTAAGGAGAGCCCATCCGGGCTCAGTACACCATGCTGATCAGGAACAGAGACCCGGGGTCAAGGACGCGCATATGGTGTGAGGTCTGCCTGTGATTATATGCTACGTGATGAAGATCCATGCAGAGCAATACAGTAAGCGATATTGGCCGTGACCTGTGAGCCGCACGGATCACTCTGCTGCACATCCAGTTCTTCGCGACCCCGGAAGCCTGTAAAGCAGCAAGAGGCTGTGTTTGTCTAGAAAAGGACTGCCATAGATAGGATTTGTTGAATTTCATCTTCCAGAGCCTCTAGAGCCTCGAACTCGACCGTGGATAGAGCGGGAGGCTAGCTGAACTCGCCGCATTTATCATGCGATCTGCAGACTGCACTAGTGTAGAGGGGGTTATGACCGCTGCCACAATGACCTCATCCATTGATTGAGTCAACGGATCATCACTACTGGCGTCATTCTCCCGACCAGACCGGCGAAAGCTGATGATATAACCCAGCCTGAACTGTAAGAAATTTACAAGTATTCCTCTTTACACATATAGCGAAGAAAATCGATTCCTAGGTTTCTGACCCATATATCTCCGATCTTTGCTGTATACCTTCAAACTTAACGACTGTCAACCACATCTCCGCACGCAAGCAGACTCTTTACAATAGTCCCTGCCAGAATGTCTGAGAATTACAACGTCAAGCCGCACGGCTCGGGTGGGATGTCCGGCCAGACGCAGACACCAGCCAACGCCGGCGTTGGCCACGACAAGCCCAAGGCGTTTGACGCCGAGGGCCCTATTGGGAAGCAATTCACCGGTGAGTTGGTTCCCAAGTTCTCATTTGCAGCTAGTCCTCGATGCTGATCCCAAGATGAACGCATGACTGAGACAAACTCGCAGAGGCGGGCGCCATCGGTGGTACGGCACAGAAGGTGGGCGGCCCCTTCGACAAGGATGGCGCTATTGGAAAACAATTCACAACCGAGGGAAGTATTGGCGGGACAGTACAGGATAAGGTTGGTGGGCAGACTAAGAAGACTAATTGAAGCTCGTTAACGAGAGATGAATAAGAAAATAAAGATCTGTTAGTCGCCGCGGACCAAGTCGATATGACATCCAGATATTGGCGAGATGGGGACGTCTATTGTCCAGAGTCTCTTCAACGTGGTAACCAACATTGAATATCGCGCCGGGTACATTGCACGGCATAGAGATCCGTTATGAAGATCTTTGATGTTCAAGTTGCTGCGCTAGTTTACCTACGTGCACTTGCTGATGCAGTGTAGATGTAAGTCAGCTCAAGCGGAGTTTGACTTCCGGGTTGATAATTATGTCTTCAACCACGGGGTACACAGGACTACCTTCTGCCGGTTATATTTCCAGCGTTCACGTATAATGCGTCTCAAGACCCTTAGGACCAGAAGCAGTCATATAATTAGACAGTAACAAGCAAGCAAACCCAAAACTTACGAAAGGCTTGTCCTGAGGCCGTCCCCAGCCTAGGAAATACATGTCCGAAGGGCTTGAATCCCCAGAGATATCTTACGCCGATGTGCATTGTTATTGGCTTTGAGCGCATGGGACGAGGCTGTACGTGAAATACGGACTCAACGAAACGGAGTGAGGGCATCACACAAAGCAAGTCTCTCTTTACCCGATCTTTCTTGCTGCCCTAACCAGATTCGACCCTGCGCTCTTGGTGGCCGGAGGGAAGCTTTGTGTCTTCGAGATTGCATTCTGTCTAGTGATTCTCGCGCGGTCATTATCGAAGGAGGTCTGCCCAGGAATAAGTGTATATACGTGGCCAAGCATGAATGAGATGTTCTACAGATGGAAGAGGCGCGCAAGCGAGGATTCTTACACTTTGAATGGCGAAGCAGAAGACAGATTATAAATATAAGACATCTTCGATAAGAAACATAGTGGGTTATTGAACAGTGTTGGCGAGGTTTTAACGTTCTAGAAAGGTCCGCATGTCACCAACAGGACACCAATATGATGTCAGGGACCTTCAAACACCACCATTATGCATCTTTCAGGAAAGCTATTTCTAGAATGACATGTGAAAGGGCACCCCACTGATTATCTGATAGACACATATATGGTGATGTCGACGCCGAACATGACGACTTCCCTGGCGGTGCTTGCTTGCAATACAGGTCGCCAAAATCTTCCAGCTGTCCGCCAAGGTTGGGCGCATATGTAAAGGTGCCGCCAAGCCAGATTCCTCGGGCCAACTATCTAAAACTTGACGTGCTTTTCACGCACGGCCTCTTCCCATATGTATATTGACTTTGTGTAAAGTAGAACAATTTTAATTTTATTCTTGTAGACATCATGAATCCTGTTGGGTCTCACGATGGATATCCATGGCTGCCTTCACTATTCGTTGTGGGGGGCGCCCTAGAAAGGCTGCAAATAACCAACGACCAAGTCTTGAGACATCTTGTAGACAGTCATGAACAGGATGCTTTTCAAAACATATCAAATTGTGGTTTCCCCTTAGAAGCATAGGATCCTGGCTGCGCCCTCAGAGAAGAGGCCTCTACTTATTTCGCCGACCTTGATGATTGGAAGTGGACAACTTTCATTGCTGCCAGAGAAGTAGCAGTATAGTTTCAAATAATCAATAATCTTCATTATCGAGTCAGTGCTACCGGTCAAGGTGCAGCCGTCAATTTGTGTCCAAGCCAGCGATCCCTAACAACTTAGCATAGTGGGAACACGCCCAATATGTCACAAGATGTGCGGCTGCTGGTACCTTTTGTACAACATATCCGGAAGACCTCCTAGCTTGATCTCTTCTCGAGTTCAGCACAGACGCGTCTCGGTGGACAACCGATGCTGATTCCCCCCGTCCCAGACACAAGTCACGATATGAAGGAGATGGAACAAAAAGCATACAGCGAGACCAGCTAGAATTCATACACGTCACGTTAATCTTGATGCCAATGAGGACTTATGGGAGCCAGCTGACTCCTTCTCGCATGCTGCCAAGATCCCCGAGTATGCAGTGCCGTGATCGCCAAGCTCGACTCCTTCCATGTCTGTGTCCTAGACCGTATCATCCGCCTGGTAGAAAATGGATTGTCCTTCAACATGAGCCTGATAATATCTCAAACTCTGCCATATCTATGTAACAACTAAATGATTGTGTTGAGAGGGTCAGTTCGGACTGTCATTACTTCCTGATTCATACCATGGCGCAGGATATGGGAATGACTGTCATTTGATAAAGTATGTTAGTGCGATGGCGGCAACCTGTACTTGGCATTGCTCCCCCCCCCCCCCAACAAAAAAAAAAGTCTACGAGTCTAAGGAACCACTATAATTTTTACATGCATTGATCTTCACCGTAATTGCGATGTCTTGGATAGCGGGTACATGCATCGCGACATTACACGGCTGCCTCACATCCACTCACGCAGTCTCGAGACGCCCGTAGAGAACGGCTTTGCCGACGACACACGCATTGCACCATGGTGCAGAATTCTTGGACACGACAGTGGATAAATAGCTCGCTGAAAAGATATAAGTTACTCTGCCTCAGTCGCATCGGTGAGGTAGATGCAAGGCCACTGAGGCTAATTTAAATTGAAGCGAAGTCCTTGCTAGATCTGCCCCCAAAACAATGTAGTCCTGGGCTGCCCTTTGCAAGAAAGTTGTAAAATTTTGATAGCACTGTAGCTCAAGTCGATGACTGGAGTACCCAGCACTCCACAATCTGCGCAGGCATCATTGTTTTAGGGTATAGTGAATTTACCTGGATTTTTGATTCACTGACGTTGTCAGTGACGTCCACATAACTTTCAGGCCGTGTCTTGGCTTATAAACAATGCCTGTCTTCTCCTGAGTAACCACATGTAATCACAAGCCCGTCAAGACTTCACACTCAAATTGACAACACAAGCATTGGCATCTGCATGAGTTCTTCTTGATGTGGTTGTGATAGACTTGAAGGCTAGGATGCCCAAGCCCCGGTGGACTTACATAAGCGGGCCAACCCAAGGGCGGGCTCCTTCCCTTCTGTATATCACCCACCATCCCCGGATTCCAAGATCGACTGTGTTTGCACCTCTGCCTAAACTTTTCTTTCCTCTTCACAACTTCGAACGGTGGGCATTCATTAAACTTCAGTGGACAACCTTTCACGCCCGCGACACCCTCCCCACTGCAAAGGCAATTGTGACCCATCCACATCATCCATCCATACGCCGATCTCCCCCTCCTCCCGCGGCTCTTGGTCACGATGTCGGCATCACCTGGAGCCAGCAAGCGTTATCCCAAGCGCAAGCGTGATACCATCTCTTACGCAGAGAACAGCGAGTCCGAGGAGCTGGGTGAAGACGCTGGGACTCTACGCCACCGACACGATGATGGCGAAGACGACGACGTGGAATGGGGCACTGTTCAGACGGTAAACTTGACCATGATCTTGAAACACGCGTGGCCTACCAGTCTCTTCTCCAGTGCTGACGAGGGTCACAACCACAGATCCCGCCACAGAAGCCTCGTACCATCGACGAGCGACCGCAGGTCTTCCGCTTCATGTGCGTCCACCCTTTGATACCTTCGCTTTGGGAGACTCGGGCCCAGACTAACCTTCTTCAGGTCCCTGCCACCAGAACTCCGTAACATGATCTATAGCCGCGTCCTAACCCACAACGGTGGCCCCGTCTACATCGACTCTGTGTCATTGGTCAACACCCGTATCCGCCGTCATCTCACCGAGCGCATTGGCGAAGATGACTATCAGCTGTACAGATCTCGACGGCTGTTCAGAAACCTTAGACTTCTTCGGGTCTCCAAGACGATCTCCCAAGAGGCAGCTGGTATCATGTATGGGCAGAAGTTCTCTTTCCACCGACTAGTGTCTCTGCAGACGTTCCTGCTCCTGCTACGTCCAGAATCCATGGTTCTCATGCGGGCGGTGGAAGTCCGCGTTCAGGATTCTGAGTGGCAGCTCCTCCCTGGGGTCTCAGCACAGCTCGCTCGGCTCAGCAACTTGGAGAGTCTGAAGGTGGAAGGGCTCAACTACAGGACCAGCGGCAGGAACTTCTCCACCTACCTCGAGCGGACCCGAAGACCCGCCAACGACTGGGACACTACCGTTGAGTCAATGGACAAATTGAGAGGGATCAAGCTCGCGCGGGATACGTACCCGTTCATGTTCCCTTTCTACAAGCAGGTTCTCCACGACCGTGGTCTCGATACGCTGGTCAAGATCCTGGAGTTTCGCGAGGTCATTGCTGAAACCAGCTGGTGGCGCGCTGCTTGGAACAATTGGCACCGGCTCACAGGTCGAGGCCTGGGAAAATACGACCAATTTGGGTCCGTGGCTGATTCAGACGAGCGGAAATCAAGAAGAGGCAAGGCCATGGGCGAAGAGATTGTCAGTCTTCTAAGCCAGGATACCTTCTGATGAAGTATTCTACAAGGGAAGGTCAGCTAGGAGAGACCCGCCTTTCGACGACGACATTTGCTTTGACCTGTCTTGCTACGACCGGATGAGTAAGGCAGTCAAACATATGCTAGCTCCGTCCTGACAATAAATAGCTTGCCCTCAGGATGAAGATGTGTTTGCAAAAGTGCTCGGACAGTTCGAAGCAACCCTGCAGGTACGTTAGACCAGTAGGATCGTATACAACCTGCTATGCCACGATCAGCTGCCTCTCTCCACTCACGACACATCATGGTTGCCTGAGCAGGTACAGTCTTGGGCTCGATTGGTCCATTACTTCCCGCTGGTTAAGCGACCTAACGTCTACTCCGGATCATTTCACATCGCCACACATATACATGTAGCGTACAGTATGCTGACCAGACGCCGAGGCTAGAACCAGCACTCCCGATGATTGCCTGAGCACTACATCCCAACTTTATGCTTACCGCAGATGCCCCTTCCCCCTCTGATGGCGCTCATCGCCAAAGACGGTTCGATGCGATCTACTGACTCATATCCAGTAGCATATGAACCCACTTGTCAAGGTACACCTGGATTTCGTCCTTCTTATATCTGCCATTGTTGAACGAGATGCAGAGCGTTAGCTCGTCGTTCCAGGAGTGAGACCGGCACGGTCTGTTAGCATTACGGTGGTTAGTCACTGAGCACCTGGGTCGAAAGCCGATACCTAGGCAACGTTGCGGACCGGGGCGGTAAGGGGCTGAAATCCTTACAACTTGGCTGTATTCTCGTCAGTCACGAGCTGGTAGCGATCCAGGCGCATGCTCGTCTGATCATCCTATGTGGTGTAAACGCCATCCAGCTGATTGCTACCTGCGGGGTCACAGACATAATTCACATTCAAGCTCGGCTTCGACCGCGGTGTCTTCATAGACGCCCTGTGGCAGAGTTGGCCCAATCAGTACTGTACTTGTCGAGTCTTGTCCAGGACGCTATAGGGGTAAAACTGACAAGGCGCCCTGTATTATGAAAGCAGTAGCGGCTCGGCGTAGCTCATTCGCAGCCGAGACGTCTGGGCGCTGAGCGACAGCTACCCATGCGGCGTGGATGTGTCGAGCGATGCGCCAGAAGCGCTCTCTGACACCCTCCAGGGGGCTGCCGAGCACATCGGCCGGCACCGTCATCATCTCCAGGCCTACGGCCGCGCCAAAGTACCCGTTTCGCCAGCTCCGGGGCTCCCTCAGGTTCCGCGTGCGCAGGTCGAAGCCCGAGAGCACGGTAATACAGGGCCTCCGATCCTGTCGACAAGCGTTAGGACGAGCGCCGCCTGGACGGCCCCTGTTAATTTGACGCCATGGTCCCTAGCCGCCGAGAGGAGTCCACCAAGATAGAATCCGTCGTTCCGGAACGTGTGTGTCACTACGCTGGTGCCTGAGACGGCGCTTCCGGGTTCCACCCCAGTGGTGGGTCTGGGGAGAGGCAGCATGGAGATCTGTCTCAATCCGTCAGCTGGTAATCCCTCCCGGTTGTTTGATGCTGCGGACAAGGGAAGAACTGGATACTGTATCTCTTTGGGCATTTCGGCAAGAGTTTTGGTGACCTCTTCCGAGATGACTGCCACGCCCAGAGCCGCAGGGCTCAGCCTCACCGCCTCATCCCCCAAGGCAAGGGACGTGTTGAGGCTCGGTCTTACGAGGCCCGTCAGCACCTCATTCAGGATCGATCTCAGGCCCGTGCCGTCGACAAGACCATGGTGGACGTAGGAAAAGCAGGTCGAACTAAGTTATGCCCTGCGACCCGGCGGTCTGTTCCGGGTTCGGAATGGCGTACAGGAAGGCGCAGTTTCCATCTTCCGAAGGGAGGACGACGTCCCGGCTCAGCTTCTCGTGCAGCCCTTCCCAGCGGCTCACGTCCGGCACCAGCTTAGCCGTACGTTCGGCCCATGCGGCGACCTCCTCAGCCATCTCGACTTTGTAGACCATCTGCTTGATCTGGCACGCCACCGCTGGGTGAATCTACCGCGCGTATGTCCAGGCTCGCGCGACGCGGGACCTCAGCTCGTCGGCCGTGAGAGCCCAAGCAGGGGCACCGGCATGCTTCACCGACTGTCGCGCCGAGATACGGGTAGTTGTGGCCGAGGGTGTATTTGTTGATGGTGGACAGTATAAATTCGGGTGTAGTCAACGACCGGGTAAAAACCGGCTGAGGTGGCGAGGAGGGCGTCCAGGGGTGGAACGTGGCTCGGGACGTCATTTTCCTTCTCTGCTGCAGCACAAGGTTTCTTCTGTCCCGCGTATAGTGAACTTGTGTGTGAAATGACCAGCACGTCCAGGACCTGATAGACCGGATCCCAAACAGGCAGACTGTTGACCTGGCAAAGCTATTCCCTCCTCACCATGGACATCGCAACGGAGCTTCTCTTCGGCGAGGCTGCCGGGCATCTGGACCCTGCAAAGACCGAGCAGGGCATGGAGTTCTTATCCTCGTTTGTGGCAATAAATATGGGTGTGCAGGTTTTATTGTCTTGAGGTCTGAAGAGAAGAGAAGAAGCTATCTACAGAGCCCGTTTGCAAGGAGGCAAGGTTAATTATTGCCGTGCTTGATTTACTGCGGCAACCCTAACCACTTTGCTTCCTGCCACATCGTTCAATTATATCATGAGGAAGATGTCTCTCCCCGCCGCCCTGCCCTTCATGGCCGGGTTTCCCGACCTCAATCTGGGGCGATGCGTCAAGTACATCAATGACTTCACCGACTCCTATGTCAGGAAAGCCCTGCGTGTACGTGCCGAGATGGCCCCGTCGGGAAAGTCTGATGAGCTGGCGATCTGACCGGAGCTCGTGGCAAGAAGTATATGTTCCTGGACGAGCTGGCCAAGCCTGAGAGTGGCCCGCAACGCCTGCGTGGTGAGCTCCTGAGCGTTATGGTGGCCGGTCGGGACGCGACCGCCTGGCGCTGCTCTCTGACCTCTGGTGGCACCTCGCCAGGCGACCCGATATTGTGGAGAAACTGCGACAGAAACTGAAGCCTTTAGGAATGCATCACCCAACATCGAAAGACCTCAAGAACCTGAAGTATCTAGAGCAGCTGTTGAACGAAGGTACAGACGATAGGCGGGACTTTTGTTTCCCTCCCAACTTTTCTGGCAGTGGTTATGTAGTAGCTTATTGCTGATCATTCTCATCCTAGTCTTGCGCCTTTACCCAATCAACCCAATCAACTCCCACGTAACAAAGCAGAACATTAAGCTACCTCGCGGTAGGGGTCCGCTCACCCATCAACGTGAGTCCGAGCGAGCGAAACATTGCCCAAGGTTAGCACCACCTTTGAGGCTCAGGCTGATCTCGATTGCAGATGGGAGTTTATCCCCTTTGGCGGGGGGCTGAGGATCTGCATAAGGCAGCAGCTGGCGCTCACCGAGGCCGCTTACACAACTGTGCGCTTGCTGCAGTAATTCTCGCACATCAAACCCAGAAGTGATAGCCCTTTCCAAGAGGCTTTCGCGATGGCTTTGCATAGTGGCGATGGCTGTAAGGTCAGCCTAGGTAGCTGGGCTACAAGATGCAGAACATAAGCGTCAAGATTCTCATGGCTGAGGAGGCTAGCCTTGATACACATGTTCTACAGTCTCCACTTGAGACCTGTTGGAGAACTCAAGGCGAACGTCATGATATTACTTTCAGGCAGACACGTTCACGATACAGCTATATATGGGCCCAGACGGAGCGAGCGTACTTCATATAACTAGTCGATGTCCGCTGTGAATTGAGTAACGCATATCCCTAGTTTATTTCGTCTTAGAATCCATATAGCCGAGGGGTGCTGCCTCGTGACTACTACCAGAGCGGCTTGTATAGTGGTATAGTGTATAACCCTGCTCCTATCCGGCCCAGCCCGATTCGTGGTCCATAAATGCGTGTCATTCACTTTCGCATGATCGTCGATGGCATATCCATACCCAGCTGCTTAGTCCGGGTTATATTTAGCAATGGCGGAGTTAGTGGCAGCTGCCGAGACCCTCTTCGTCTGGGCATTGCAACGGTACAATGTTACCCATGCTGGCACCGGGATGCTATCTTACTGAGAATGGTTGCCTGGCCGCCCCCTTACTGTTCACACCATCCCACTCTGGAAGAAAAAAAGGCATATGCCCTGGGGCCCGCATCCTTCGCCTATCGCTCCCTAGCTTCGAGACTAGTGTTATGGACCGGAGGATTGTCTAATTACACCGTGAACAGCTCGTGATAATCATCCGGGCCGTCCCCCATGAGGGGTGCAACCTCAACCTAGAGGATCTTCAGAATTTCGCCGACTCCTCTTATAGGGCGGTCCGAGCCTGACAATGCGATACGGAGGCCTGGAAGAAATGCTAGGCTGCACGGGTGTAATGTAAACTAAAACCTTGGGGGTCAGGTCCGGCGGCTCAACTCTAGACATTGCAAAGTTCGAGGTAATGGGAAATATATACAGCAGTGCGGACATGAAGGTGCTGCGGTAGCCAAGGGAGGAGGGTGGAGAAGGAGAAGAAGAACAATAGGGTGTTGTTTTGTGTTAGGGGAGTTTTTTTTTTTAAATCTCCCCTCCCCCCTAAAAAAGAACCCTATAGCTACAGGAACGTGCTGCTATGAGACAATAAATCTACCGGTCCTGCATCATGAGTGGAGTAACGGGCCGCGTCCAGGGCGCCAAGGGTTTTCTTATCTGCAGTCTGCAGTGAATAATCACTTGGAGGGATCTAGGAGCAGCGTGCTCAGGACTTGGAGGAACCTGCACCCGCTGATGGAGCGCTTGTCATATCACTGTGGACCCTCGATATGTGGCTGCCTGCCCCTAATACCATAGTGCCGTGTTAGCTGGTCGGCGAAATTCGGCAAAGACACGCCCTCAGCCTTAACAAGGCAATGGAGGGACTGACAGGGTCAAGCCTTGGCTCGCCAGGGGAGATGTGCAGTGCGGCGGAGAAGCAGGCAATCCAGCGTTGGCATTACCAGCATCGGCCAAGACTAACGATGGAGCCCTGCCAAGGTGAGGAGTCCAACTCCATGTCGTGTCTTGGTGAACTAACACGGTCTCCTACTCAACAATCAAATTGCATGCGCCAGCCTTAACGTCCTTTTGGCTAGCTTCACCTGCCTTGACCCATATGAAGAAGATGCTCCTCACATAATAATCCAATGCGCTGCAACGTCAACACGTTGCGACCACGTAGTGACCCTGACATCACCCTAAAAGGATTCGTACAAAGAAAGCCACGACCAGCCAGCATCTCCTCCGTCTAAAACTGCCGGCGCACACCACGGTTGCCAATCTACCAACCGATAACATGAGCTCCGCTTCAGCGGCCGAGGAGCCACTCCGCTACGCCTGCAACAGGTGTCACAACCTGAAGCTGAGATGTCCTCGCTCCGTTGAGCCTAGCAAAGGCGGACCGGAAGACCCATGCTCCCGCTGCGCAAAGGTTGGTGCCGCGTGTATCGTCAGCAAGAGAGGCAAGGTTGGCCGGCCTGCGAAGAGGAGGGGGGTCCCGCCGCAGACGCCACCAGAGGCCGGCGATTCGATGTACTGGGGCCTTGTGACGACGCCGTCGTCTTCCAAGGCCGGCCCGGTCTCTCGACATGCGTTCAGCTCGAAAGAAGACCAGATGGGCATCGACCCAGCACTCTCGATTTTGGACCTCGACACGCAGTGCGACCCGGAAAGCATGATCATCGTCTCGGGCGGCGGCAACCCGTTCTCCAACTCAGCAGTTCCGCTAAGCGCGGATAGCCCTTCGGCCGTCATGAGCTCGAATGATGATGACGATCCGGGCCAGGACGCACCGAGCTGGCCGACACACTCTTCACCGGATCTGGGCGGGTTTCCCGGGCCCGAGTCGGTACGCTCCCAGCTACTTCATTATCTAGGGGGCTCATGGAGCTTCATAGAGACGATGTCCCGGGCTCACCTTTCTCACTAGGCAATGTACGACGCATTTATGCAAGATTCCGGCATGTACGGATACGCGGGTCTCGAACTCCCGGGCCTCGGTTTCACTCCAGGCTCTCTAGACACGTTCTTCCGAACAGTTCAGAGTAGTATGGCCGATCTAGGGGAAACGGGTGGCGGGATCGGTTACGGGGCCAAATCATCGGACAGCAAGAAAAGACTTACTGTAGAGGGAAGTGAGGGCTCCAAGACAACAAGGTCCCGTGTCTCAACGCCCGCTCCCTCAGCAATATCTGAGACCGGTCCCCGCGACTGCCTACTGAAGTTGTTGGACCTCTGCAACAGAATGCTGCGCTCCTCAATGGAATCCCGCACATCACCGTCGTCGTCGTCGTCGTCATCCTTAGGATCGGGAAGCAATCTCAAGCAGTCAGAGGACGGTGCTTCGACTTCGTGCGGTCATCAGATCCTTCGAGACGCCGTCGACTTCTCCGGTGAGCTCATCGATACCGCACGACAAGGCCTCCCTCGCTTCTTTGACACAGCCGCCCCGAGCTCGTCTAGAACATCCGCGGCCGCAATGAAGGACACCTCCCTGGCGTCTGGTGGCGGGTGGGCGAACACTCCGGCTACCCCAGAATCATCGCCAGCGCCCAGCATACCGGAGTCCGCGTTGATCTTCCAGCTCATTGGGTGCTATACTCAGTTACTGTACAACTTTGAAGTTGCTATCGACTGTTTGTACATGGAGCATACCACAACGAGGGAGCAGAGCCCCAGCAATGTTAACTCGATGCTGAAGGCTTCTCTGTCTATCCACACCTTTACGTACCTGCTTGGACAGTTGCACAAAGCCTTTACTGTTTGCGAACTGCAGCACAACAACACCGACCCTGACGAGGGTGGGGCAGATGTCCCGTCATCTTTGCAACACGGCCCAAATGGTCGGAGGAAACCATTGTTAGGGATTCAAGGCGTGAATGAGGGTCTTTTGGGTCGGGCCATCGTGGAGATTCATGAGAGAGAAGAGACCCTGATGAACAAAGCGGAGATTTTAAAGCGTATTGTCAGTCAATGACATCTCTAGACGGCTTATTAGAGGAAGACACCGAAGTATGCATAATTACATCATGTAAACAAACCACAAAATATGCCATCTTGGGCCAGATTCGACTTTTGCTCATCACGACAGCAATTGCCACACAAAACGAAAATCATCTAATCTCTATTAGAGGCTGATGGGAGGGATAGAGGCGGCATATTGCACAACCCGTCAAATGTTTTATGCAGTGGGCATGAGAACAATCATATTTCTCGACATGATTAGGGAGCAGCACCTCAGTTATGTAACTTTACAAGAGTGCGATATTCTTTAAGAAACTCTTCTGCGCATCTCCAACTGAGCCATGGGATTCGGCAGGACAACCAAATCGATCTCCATGTTCTGTGGCCTCTTCTCCGCACCGCCCTTGAGCTCAACGTCTCCCTTCAGTCTAAACTCCCAATTCATCAACAACTCGATCAGGATGATCTTGATCTCGTTGGCGGCAAAGAAGCGGCCGGGACACACGTGGTTACCGTAACCAAATACAAGCGAGTCGGGGCCGGCCGTGGCAAACTGATGCTTGTTTTCCTTTCCGGGCATGTTCCGCAACTTATAGAAGCGCAGGCCATCAAACTGATCCGGGGGTGTGTAGCCTGACGGGTTGTACTCGGGCGAGTAAGTGGTGGACTTGGGATCAGTGTGGACAGCCCATGAGGGGAAGCAAATGCGGGTCCCCTTAGGAAGGGTATGTCCGGTAGAGAGTCGCAAATCAGATGTACATAAGCGAGTGCCTGACGCTGTTGGAGGTGTCAGTATCAAAAGGTAGAGGAAAGTGCTGAAGACCCGCATGGGCAACATACTCCAGATGGGAGGAGAAAATCGCTGGCTCTCCTTCATGAAACTGTCCAGTTTGCGTAGCTTGTGGAGGCTGTCCTTCTTGAGTCTGACCGAGCCGTCCTCGCCGATCTCCTCTCCGTCACTGTTCCTAACTTCATTGATCTCGTCACGGAGTATGTCAATGTATTCACGCCTTGCTGCAAGGTCTAGGACTGCATGGGTAGATTGCATAGAGCTCGTGTGTAAGCCGGCAAACGCCACTGATATTCTCGTCAACACCTCTTAACAAGAACAGGGATTGAGAGGGACCAAACTTACAAACCATCTGATTCAGAGCCAGGTTCTCGGGATCGTTCCGCGATTCCTCGGGGGTGTACTTCAAGATCCATTCGATGAAATTACCCTCCTCGTCCCCAGAATCAGGATTCAGTACCTTTTCCTGAAAATCGGGCTTCGAGAGTTGCGCATCCATAAGTGGCTTTAGCAGCTCACCGCCCCGGACACGGTGGTGAGTGAGCTTCTTGATCTCAGGCAGTGAGTTTGCGACCCACCCACGCTTCCATTCTGGATAGTCCCGAATAGCAGTCCGGGCCTTTACACAATCTATGGTATAACCGACCGTTGACTGAATCCACTCTTCTTCCCGGCTGAGGGGGCGTCCCACGAAGATGCGTCCATTCATCAAGGCGACGATGCGGAGCATCTTCAAATAGATCGGAACAGGGCTCCATTCATTGCACTTGCCGAAGCCATCTTCAAAGGCGAATCTGGCCTCCTCCTGAAGGTCCGGGATGGTACTGGCGATGTGTCTAGTCAGGTCAATCCGGATCGCCTTGATCATTTCAGGACGGTGGTCTCCAATGCCGGTGTACTGCGCGAAGAAGTTGCGCTGGTGCTCTTTCACGAAGGACACCACGGAATCGGGTAGGTTGCGGACTTCATCCTGGATTTTAATGGGCAGCACAACAATTGGCGGCGACATTGGGAGAATGAAAGGTGTGTCGGGACACTTGTTGAACACGGCGTTAGTCACATCGCCCCGAACTTGTATCTACGGCAATATACGTAGATTTCGGATACTTACTTTTCGAGCACCCTCAAGGAGAACCTGTCTGGTGATATGTGTTCCAGGGGCCCCGAAGACGGGTAATTCTGGTGTTGGAGCCCTGGCCTTGGTGCAAGAGCGGTAGACCAGCACTGCCAACACGAGCGCAAGTGCGCTGACAAGGGCTGATATCGAGTTCAGAGGCTGAAAGGCCTTGAGGTCTAGAGGAGACAGCACGGTCGACATCGTGCCAAATAGTGGTATGATTTTCAGATTCAAGAGCTGCTAGCAATTCGTGCAAGATAGGATTGATACGCAGGGCCTATCTGAAAGCTCACGTCAAATATGTATTCAAAGTCATGACTTGGAAAATAAAAGTTCCGGATGCAGAATTTGACCACGGTCCTTTGGTCGATTTTGCCCGACCCTGAAGCAATTCGCCGAGCTGAGCGGGCAATGCGCCGCACCGCGATCCACCCTAAGGTGTTTGTTTTGACATCAACGAAAATGTAATCACTACACCAATGCAACGCAAGATAGTTTTTCATTCATTCTTTACCTGAACACACCTTCCACACAGAACTGCTTACTGGGCCCCGTACACATCGTAAAATCTTGAGCCACAATGGGTTTCAACGACATCCCACCACCGCACGTCACAACCCTGTATCAGCCGGTGTACGATGCAACATTTGGTTTTGCTGGGCTTTCCTGGACGCTATGCTACCTCATGTATGCCCGCGAAGGACTCCGGTCAAAGTCCTACGGCATGCCCATGTTCGCTCTAGCTAACAACTTCGCCTGGGAGATGGTGTACGCTCTTTCCGTAGCCGATGCGGCTCGTGAAAAGACCGCCATGATAATCTGGATGCTCATCGATACTCCCATCATCTATTCTTTCCTGAGGCATGGTCGCAAGGAATGGCAGCACGCCCCTATGGTGAAGAGGAACTTGGGAAAGATTTTCATTACTCTTGTGGCCTTCTGCGTAGCGATTCATTGGTCATTCGCGTCGTGGTGGATGAACAATGGCATCGCAATGAAGAGTGGGAAGTTTTATCGCGGAGTTGAGGGCCTTGATGCGACTGAGATGGCATTCTGGGCTGTTTCCGTTTGCCAAATTATCGTGTCGACTACATCCCTCGCCCAATTAATTACGAGGCAACATACAGGAGGTGTTAGTTGGACTATTTGGTATGTCATTCCTTCAGATGATTTCCTGATGTCATCGCAATGAGTGTTGACCGTGAACAACAGGGCTTTGAGATTCACCGGCACTTTGGTCGGTCTCAATATCAACTATGGCTGGGCTTGGTACACTTGGACGGAGGCTCATGGATATTTCATGAGCGCTCCGGGAATCTTTCTTTGGGGCGCCACAACCATCACAGATATTGCATATGCTTTCGTCTTCGCTCGCATAAGACGTCGCGAAAAGGTGCTCCCAGATGGAAGCAAGACTTCACCCCGAGAATCTTCAAAGCTTTATTAAGTGGACGACTTCTGTTTGGTTGTTAAGCTTCCTAGGTGCAGGGGATAGGCATGAGAAGATCTCCGGCGAGGAGATCTCTGGCATCACCCACAAACTCGAAGTTGCAATTTTGTTTTCGATGATCCAGGCACAGTTTACAGTGTTTCGAATTCAGATGAAAATTGGTCTGAATAATAGAATTGTGAATACTAATGTGTATTCCCTCGTTATATTATGATCACTGAGCTTGAAATCGATTTAAAACGCATAGACCATATTCTAGTCTACAGAATTTTGGTACCATCTTAAATGAGGTTGAAAAAATATAAAAATATAAAAGTATAAAAGATCAAAAAAGGAGGAGAGAAAGGAAAGAAAAGAATAAGAAGGGAGAAAAAGGCTCAGCTGTCACTCGAACAGAAATAGTTCCTTGGTCGCTCTGCAGACTCTGTAAGCTCTTTTGTTTCTTCAATTCTTTTCTATCTCCGTTCTTCTGTCGATCTCTTGGACCACAAATTGTGGTCTCTCTGCTTGTTCGCTTATGTGCATTGTCTGAGCTTGACCATATGTAAGAACCATTGCAACAAGCTTCTTCATATGTAGACATGGTATGGGTCACCTTCAAGACGGGCTGTACGACTTTCAACGGCTGCTAATATGTTGTATACTCTGCTGGTAATCTAGTAGCTGATATTCTCAGTGCTTCTAGAACTAGTCAAAAATCTCGCGAGCATATCTACTCAATTTGAGGTCTTGGACCCACCGATCTGCCTCCTCCATATTCTGCTCATCTGTACTTGCATATATCCTTTTCAAGACTTCATCGACGCCTTTAGCTATACCGGCACCACCGCAAACGTAAACTCTACCCTGACCTCGGACAAGGTGTCTCTTCACGATCTCTCGCTCTCTCCAAATGCGATCTTGAACGTATCTACATCCATAACTCAACTTATTGGCTCGGGAAAAGGCGTAGAAGAGCTGCACTACGCCTTCCTCTGACCACTGCTGTAGTTCTTCTTGTACCAGACTGTCCTTGTCTGGGCTCCTACATCCTATGAACAAGTAAGCTGGAGCGAGGGTCCGGCCTCCTCTTGCATAAGCCACCCTTTCTTGTATAAAGGCTCGAAATGGTGCAAGTCCCGTGCCAGCACAAGCCATGACCACAGGCTTGTCCTCGACTTCGACAGGTGGACGGAATAGATGGAGAGGTGGCTTGACGCTCATGTGAATAGTCTCACCTTTGCTGAGCCGTGCAAGGTAATTGGACGCAACACCACTGAAACGTCGATGTGGGTGCATGCCAGTGGGACGCTCATCGTCGATAACAGTCCAGATCAGGCTCACGGTTGAATGGTCGATGAGTGGTGACGATGCAACTGAATACCTCCGTGCCCGCATCCCTTGCAGCATAGTCAAAAAGGAAGAAAAAGAGAGTGCGACTGAAGGAAAATCTTCCAGTATATCGAGAACTGATCTTCTCCATTGCTCTGCGATAGGTTTGTCGAGGTTTTCACTCAATGCCATAATTTGTTTTCGTGTTTCTTCATCTGGCGTAGAGGCAGCAATAGTAGCCAGATCCTGCCATCAAATGTCAGTATTAGCTGAATGACCTCGCACCAAAATTCGGCTAGAAAAAGGAGGGTGACTCCCGTGGAGAGGATACGCAACAGAAAATAAGGAGCGTACACGTTAGAATAAAGAAACGAAGATGAGGCGAAGAAGAAAAAAAATATAAAAGGGGGTTGGGACTCAAAAGGAATAGAAGAAAGAAAGGCTAACCTTCCGTGTTGCTGGCTGGCCCAATTCCACATATCCAGACAGCAAGTCCGTCACCGATATTGGTCCAGTCATAGGTAGAGAACCGTTCCTCGTACCAGCAGGTATGTTGACGACAGCATCGCAGGGCAGTTTAGCCCATTTGAGGACTCTGCGTACTACGCCCCAGTCGTTCAGAGGCAAGATAGATATATGATCACCGGCCCTATATTTTTGACACTCTGGTAATTTCAATACCATAAGTCGCTTTTGTGGCTCTCCGGTCGCCGTCAAACATTGGTTTTGTAGCACCACTGCTTGTTCCATCTCTTTCTGGTTTAAGTCTACAAGACGCCTCTTGTAGTTGATGCTGAGGTCAAGAGTAGGTGCCCGGTTAAACACAGGCATTGCTTGATCATAAAAAGGATGGAGTGCTGGCCACAAAGAATCGTCCTGCCATTGATCGAACTGGGTGAATATGTCACCAGAGTTGACATCCCCAAGTCCAATGTCAGCCAACCTTGACGCGCCACTAGCCTCGAGGGCTGAGTCCAGCAACTTAGGTATCCGGTGAAATGTTGCATCATAATCGCGATTGCCGCAGCCGTAAACCGAGTATCGAACTCCTTTGAGGGTAGCATGTTGACCATCATTCTGCCGACAGAGACTCTCTAGCCACGCGACAAATTTGGTAGCGTTTGCAGGAGGCTGGCCGTTGTAACTAGAAGATATCAAGATTACGGGCTCTTCCCTGGGAACTTCCTTCACTGCTGCATCCAAGGGCAACACTGAGGCTCGGTAGCCCCGTCTCATGGCTGCTGACGCAAGGGCGTGGGCCATTGTCTCGCAGGTTCCGGAGTCGGACCCATACAGGATATGCATTGTCTTTGACGGCGCGAAATGCATGATCGCCGGGGACCCGTTATCTTTGATGTCTTCAGTTTTAGATTCTTGTCTGTGCTGAGCATGTCCATGAAGTATGTTCCCGATTCGGACGGGGTCCACGTGGCTTCTGACAGTAGCATGCATGAAGAGATTGTCCGGCTTGATGGTCAAGTTTTGTTTGATCTTCAGCGCGTATGAAGGATTGTGGAGGCGCAAGTCAAAGTTCTGGAGGAGCATAGCCAAGACTAAAAGACTTTCTTGCCAGGCAAAAGCACGGCCAATACAGGCCCGGATGCCGTTGCCAAAAGGTTTCCAGCTGTTTTTGGGAAGTTTGTTGAAATTCTCGTCCAGCATTCGCTCTGCCCGAAATTCATTGGCGTCAGGTCCGTAGACTGTCTTGTCACGTTGGATTGGAGTCAGAAGACAAGCGACGGCCTGACCCTTGCGCACTTCGTATTTCCCGTTATCGATTGTTGTCTTCCCTTCTGGTAAATCGGGATGGGGCTGTAGCAGGATGACTGGCGCCGTTGGGTGTAGCCTCAGGGTCTCACGGAGGCAGGCATCCAGGTAAGGAAGCTTGGACATGTGCTCGATTGTGATGGGCCCGCGGCCTATAACGCGATCGACCTCTTGCTGAGCCGTGTCAAACACGTCTGGGTGCTTGAGAAGATAGTAGACGAGGAAAGACAGTAGACCGCTCGTTGTTTCGTGGCCTAGAGCTCAACGTCAATGATTAGGCCGTGAACAAGAAACTTTATAGTTCTTGAGACATACCTGCAATCAGAAAAACAATCATATTGTTTAGAATAGACTCGTCAGACATGCGTTCACCCGTCATTGGATCCTTGCCGTTGATCAGGGTGTTGAGAATGTCCTTTTTTTTCGTTGGATTCGCCTTGCGAGCCGCAAGAAGATCGGCTGCGATCACCCCTAGAGTCTTGATGTCTGCCTCATACTGTGCTAATGAGGAGGGCATGAGGTAGTTGGCCCAGTTGGGTCTGGGTGCCCGCCTGCCGGACTCTTGAAGCGCTCCGACCATGGCTCCCACGAAAGGGTGCATCTCATCGCGGTAGAAGCTGTTAAATCGGGCCCCCATGGAGCACAGAGCGATTGTATCTAATGTCAGTCTAGTAAAATCGGCTGGAACGTCTATAATCTCTTCGGAACCAAATCTCGCCCATTTTGTGACGAGTTGTGATGCGAGATCGTGCATCTCATCGAACATGCCTCGGATAGCGAGCGGGCCCATTGCTGTCACTACCTGTCAGCCAGCTATGGCCTCACCTGGTCTTGTGTGACTTGCAATCATACCTGGCATTAGAATACGATGTGCCAGCCCCCAGTTAGGTTCGTGAGAATGAGCTGTGAAAAGCGAGTCGCCAACGCAGTTACGTAGCTGGAACTGGGGCCCTGCTACGATTTTGGTGAACCGCTTCTCATCCGACACTTCGTCCATCAATTCCCTATTAGCGATGAAAATTCTCTCTGTCCCCGCGAACCTGAGTTTGAAGATCGGCCCTAGATAACTCATTTTAGCCATTGATCTCACTTTTGCTTATGCCTGAGAAGGGATGCCACTAGTAGTGGGTGCAGTCTGCCATCAGCTGAGCAACAAGGCCCGATGTGTATACTCTGTTAACCACGAGGTTTGGAGTCGGTCTTTACACGTGGCCAGAAATCTGGCCATTGTTCATGCCACACTTACCATATTCTTCCGCAATCCGCTCTAAGCTGGCGACGGCATCGTTGGGATCGATGTCGAGGATGTTTCCCAACAGGGGCAAACCTCGTGGGCAGGGAAGTTTCGCTGGCATCCTTCGTCGCTCGGATCTGTTGCGTTCCGGATCTCCAAGGGGCCAAAGTTTGCCAATGCAGGGCAGATGATTAAGTCGACAAAACCAGCCGAAAACGTGGACAAGGAAGGATTTGCAGATGGGGGCAAGATTGGCCCACGGTATAAGTGTATCAGATGGATGACTAACTGAATGCGACTTATTATTCCTAATAACCACTCTGGCCGTAGTCCTACGATGACTAACACAAGGTAGGTTACGGGAAGCAATATTGGAAATGGCTCAGTCAGATCTTGCAACACAAAGCAGATATCACCTAGGTTACAATCTTATTATGGTGAATTGTTTTATAGTGGAATACTACCATCAAAAATTTGCCGGGCTGCATGCACATAAAGTCATCCGATCATCATCCGACGAGATGCATTACCGGCCAATTTCACACCGAATTAAGCAAAAAATACGCCGGCTGGCAAAGTAACGCATAACAGCCTGAATTGCCATTGAAAACAAATCATAAGAACGATCTATATTCGATGTTCAACCTCCCAGGCCATCTGCACCTTTCGTTTCCTTACACCAGTGTCATCACCATTTTATCTGATTCACCATCACCATGGCTGCCGCCATCCCTCATAAGACTACCGTTCTCGTCATTGGAGGCGGACCGGGAGGCTCTTACGCTGCTGCGGCATTGGCGCGGGAAGGCGTCGACACTGTACTTCTCGAAAGCGACAAATTTCCCAGATACCACATCGGAGAGAGTCTTGTGGCTTCGATTCGCCACATGCTAAAGTTCATCAATCTGGACACCAAATTTGACTCTTATGGATTTCGCAAGAAGGCAAGCTACCGACTCTCATCCGGTGTTAGTATTGCGTCGTGCTAAGAATCAAGTAGCCTGGTGCCGCATTCAAGCTGAACCCGAGAAAGCGCGAGGGTTGTAAGTAATTATATCATCTTTGAGAAGTTAAGCCATACCGCCTAACAAGCTCCTCCTAGACACCGACTTCCTTGCTGCAGGGGGTTCAGACAACTATGCCTGGAATGTCGTGCGTTCCGAGTCCGACTACCTCATGTTCAAGCACGCCGGCGAGAACGGCGCCAAGGTATTCGATGGCTTTCAAGTCAAGTCCATCCAATTCGAAAATGACTGGAAACCCACCGAGGGCACAGAAAACCTCAACCCCTCGCGGCCCATCAGCGCTACGTACATGGACAAGGAGACCAAGGAGACCGGAGAGATTTCCTTCGACTATGTGATCGATGCGAGCGGCAGAGCCGGCATCTTGAGCACAAAGTACATGACCAATCGTCGGTACAACCAGGGTCTCAAGAATGTCGCCAATTGGAGTTATTTCAAGGGCACCAATGAGTACGCTCCCGGTACACACAAGGCAAATTCACCCTTCTTTGAGGCCTTGCAGGGTGAGCAATTACCCTGGATTGCGCAACAGTCTTGAATCACGAGATACTCATGAACTACCAGATGAAAGTGGATGGGCCTGGTTCATCCCCTTGCACAATGGCACAACATCAGTTGGCATTGTCGAGAACCAAAAGCTGTCCTCGAAGAAGAAGAAGGACTTCAAGTTCTCTAACGCTCAAGAGCTCTTCGAACACAACCTTAAACTTGCCCCCAATGTGCTCGGGCTCATTGGCCATGGCGAGCAGGCAGACAAGATCAAAGCCGCGGCGGATTATTCATACTGCGCCTCGGCGTATTCTTTCCCCAACGCTCGCATCGTCGGTGATGCTGGATGTTTCATCGACCCCTACTTCTCGTCTGGCGTCCACTTGGCTCTGGTCGGTGCCCTCACCGCTGCGACGACAATCTGTGCATCCCTCCGTGGGGATATGCCAGAGGCCGCAGCAGCGGACTGGCACAGCAAGAAGGTTTCTGATGCGTACACCCGCTTCTTGCTCGTCGTCTTGAGCGCCTACCGGCAGATTCGAAGCCAGGAGGAGGCAGTTCTGGAGGACGTTAACTCGGACAATTTCGATACTGCTTTTGCGCTGTTCAGGCCCAGTACGTTGCAATGGACATTTCTCGGACTCCCCTATCCAGAGTTTTACTAAATATCATGCCTTAAACAGTCATTCAAGGCACCGCCGACACAGTCGGCAGCACGCGACTCTCCAAGGAGGAGCTGACCAAGACGCTCGAGTTCTGTGCCAATGCTTTCGAGCCCGTCACCTCGGACGCGGACCGTGCGGTAGCCATAGAGAAGATCAGGAGCGACGCCAACGGTACAACCTACCACGCTGATCTTTCTCCCGAGCAGCTCAAGGCGGTCGACCACATCCGAGCCCGGAACCTGATGCGCACGGAGGACACCATCAACATCGACAGCTTCGGCGCTGACAATATTTCCGGCTACGTGCCAAACTTGGTCAGAGGGAGTCTGGGTTTGAGGAAGGTGAGCCAGGTGTGCGACAAGGAAACCAGTGGATCCAAGGGTCTTCCTGATCAGATGGAAGTTCCGTCCCAGAAGAAGATTCAACTCTCCGCTTGATGTATTTATTGCTCTGTTAGACTTTTTTGATGTCCAGCTTGCCCTAGATTGTGTATATGTCATCGTGAATCATACCAGAAGGTCCTTAATTATAGCGACAAGTATATCTAGATTTCTTATACACAATGACCTCTCCCACTTCCCGTTCACCAAAATTACTTTCACATACATATCGAGGAGGGTATCATTTAATTGACAGACGATCATATCAACCGCAACCTTACGGATTTCCATATGGAGTTACGTTTAGTCGCGCAATAGTGCCGGATTTTCAATTAAATGTATTCGGTGTATACGAGCTGCATAAGCGTTGTGTGTGATATTTGGTTGCGCGCAGGAAGAGATCGAAAGGCGCCGTGATTGATCGCTCCGAGGGTTCTACGTACAACCTTCGGGCCAGGGCTTTCCTCTTCGAATATTCGTATGTAGCTAATATATCTACATGGGATAAATTTTAATTTGGGCGCATTAGCTAGTATTATAGGAAACTAATAATTAAGGTGCTTATTCGAAACTCCTATTTACAGCTAGGTCGGGGTCTAGTGATATGTATGTTCCTTCCTTGATCTCTGGACTACCTATTGCACATGTATCGCGAAAATCTCCGAAACGACGAGATAAAGCTAACACTCTAACGCCCTTCGTTCGACATGTGGTCCGTCAATTCATTCTGAACATCCCGCTTCCAGCATTTTTTTATACAATCGATGGATAGAAAAGACGATGCGTAAGAAGAAGATCAGAACCAAGATCTAATATTCTCATGATAATCACGGCATTCTTATGAATGTCTAAAAAATGGAAGACCTATGACCAGCTAGCTCTATTTGACCCCTTCGAGACGTGACTTAATGTCCCAAGACCTTGTCTATCTGATAACAAAAGCAATCTACACAGCCGAAATTCCCTCGACATTTGAACCTGGAATCCAGCAGTATTTCTACCCTTCATTATCGACAAATTCGCAAATCACGCGTCTAAACATCCATTCTTGACTTCCCAACGTGACATGAGGCTTTACAGGAGAGCCACCTTGGTTGCATACTCCGCAATACATCCTCCAAGAAGATTGAATATTGCAGCTGCGTAAAACCATCCAGCGTGTTTTTCGAAGCCGGGTAACACGTGCCAGCGAATCAGGGCAATCATGGTCAAAAGTCCCGCCGACAGTCCCACCACTGAGAACGCAAAGAAGTATGGACCCATGTTCAATAGCGATCCGGCTGTGGCCAACAGCAGCGTGATTGAGAAGGTGAGGAAGCCAAGGAGTGCTTCAATGTGATCCCGGAAGAGGACAGCCATGCCTTTGACGCCTGATTTAAGATCATCGACAACATCCTGACGAGCGTAAATTGTGTCGTAAAATATGATCAGCAACAGAATCGTCGCGGTGAGGCATAATGTTGGAATAAGATATTCCCCCGACAAAGCTGGCAGTCCGACGGAATATGACGCTGTTGCGATAGTAGAGGCCTGGGTACAACCCAAAATGACCTGGGGAAAGTATGTGAATCTCTTGCCGAATGGATAGATCATGGCGAGCACTGTTGTCACAACAGCGCACAGTGTGCATTCCCAGGGCAGGAGCTGTATGCACAGGAACCCAAGGCTAGCGAGAATGAAAGCATAGATGTATCCTTGCGTTGGGGAGACAGCACCGCGAGCCACGGGTCGATTCCTGCAACGCGCCGTCTGCCGGTCGAATTCTTGGTCCGTGATGTCGTTCCACGCGCAGCCGGCGCCTCGGAGAAGAAATGTCCACGCGAAAAACACGGCTAGTCTGTGGGCGAGGATAGAAGGTGGGACAGCGGTGGGCTGTGCAGAACAGGCATACATGAGACCGACAATATGAGGGAAGTATGACATGTAAATGCCGTGAGGTTGTTCGAGACGTATCAATTCGGCGTATGGAACCCATGACGCTGGTAACTTGGACAAGACGCCAGACGTAGGAGGTCGATAATCCCGGTGCCCAGCAGGGGCATCTTTTTGTATCTTCGGGGCATTTGGAGTGCGAGGAGCCATCTAATACGATAGACCAGGAGATAAAATGTGATGAGAAAGTGAAAAGCAGGAAAAGCACAAGGACAGTTGCCTTGAAGGAACGTCGCCAGTCTTGACAGAAAGGAAACGTTGATAATGGCCACTATTGTTCACCCTTGACCAGAATTCCCGAGGGACAAGAAAGCAATTGATAATTCATCTGTTGTGCAGTCGTTTTATGTGCTTTCCTCGGCGCGATAGCAACCCAACTCAGATAGACCTCGCCGAAATTCACCGAGAGGGTCGGATAAAATTCCATACACTAGGCATGCTAACGGGAACCGACTCACCCAAAGAACAAATTTACAACCGGAATAAAAACAATGGAACGCGTCGTGTATGTTAGATGAAATTCTCACCAAGATTTTCTCTCCATCTAGTGACGGATCGTTCTCCAGAGCCCTAGGAAAATCCACGCCAAAATGCCAGCATCCATCCCCCCCCCCTTCGTCAAAGCGAATGTCAATTTTGTCTCCACTGAGCGACTAGACAAATGCCTTCACTCTCTACCTGAGCTCGTTGACTTCAATGCCGTTCGCAACGCGGATCACACATTTTGCGTACAAGGGAAGTCCGATGGACATTTTGATACCTTCACGCACGCCGATTTCAAAGTCGCCGTAGCGAACTGTGCGGAATGGATTCGGACCAACGTCCTCATCAAAGAAACAACAGATGCCACTGCCCTGTCCAAGTTTGCGCCGGTGGCGCTCTTCATGCAAAGCGATTACGGGCTTGTCGTCCACGAATTCGCCCTTCTCAGCCTTGGGGTGCCTGTAGGTCTTATTTTTTCTTCTTCTTCCATAACTTGGTCCTGGAATTGGAAACAACTAACAGTGCTGAATAGCCTCTGGTTCTGTCCCCTCGTTTGCCGCCTGTGGCCATCATGCATTTACTGCAGGTGACGTCGGCCAGCTCCTTCATTGTTTCTGAGCGACTCAGTGAGCCCGCCAAGCCAGCCCTGGCAATCTTGAACTCCAAGGGTATCTCGACCCACGTTGCGTTGCCCTACACGAGTTTTCACGAGCCGGGAGCAGATGTCTCCGCGAAAGGCTTTTTCGACCCACCCAAAGAACTTGACAGTGTAATTCTGCTCCTTCACTCTTCCGGCACCACTGGACTGCCCAAGCCTATTCCGCTTACCCATCGAAACCTTCTTTTCGCCGTCAACTGCCATGGTTTCGATAATGAAGCAGAGGCCCAGAGACTGAATGCCTCTACTCTTCCGCTCTTTCACGGATTCGGCCTCGTTGCTCCCGGGCTTTCCATGTCGGCCGGGAAGCCAACTGTGTACCCGTCTACCGACGGGATCCCCAACGCAAACTCCATCATCAACCTGATAAAGCGATCCAAAGCGCGGTCCCTGATGACTGTGCCGTTCCTGCTCGACGACATGGTCAACGACCCGGAAGCCATCGAAGTCCTGGCCGGCTTGGATTTTGTCGGCACCGGTGGGGCAATGCTTGGTGCTGGCGTTGGAGACCGGCTTGCGCAAGCTGGCGTCAAATTGCTTAATTTCTACGGAACCACCGAGACAGGTCCCCTGTCGGACACTTTTGTCCCCAAGGATGGCTACGATTGGAAGTACTTCCGACTCCGATCAGATGTCAATTATAAGGTCGACGAGCTGGAGTCCAAGGACGGCGAGCGGAGATTCCGTCTCACCGTATTCCCGTACGGCGGCACCGAAGGCATTGAGATTGCCGACCAACTTATCCGCAACGAGCAGTTTCCCAAAACTGACTTCGCGGCTGTTGGGCGCGATGACGACGTCATCGTGCTGGCTACAGGGGAGAAAGCGAATCCTCTCATCCTCGAGACTATATTGAGCGAGGCGTGTGAGGTAAAGTCTTGCATCGCCTTTGGAGAGAATCGATTCAATCTTGGCGTCATTGTTGAGTCTGCACAGCCGATTACAGCTGGTGAAGAAGAATTATTCAAGGACAAGGTTTGGCCCATGATTGTGGCAGCTGGACAGAAGATGGACTCGCATTCGCGCATTCCCTCCAAAGACGCCATCATTGTTGTTCCCTCCAGCATCACCATTCCTCGGACGGACAAAGGCTCGATTCCGCGAAAAGAAGTCTACGCTCTTTTCGATGCGGAGATCAACGAAGTATACGAAAAGCTGGCTCGTGGTGTGGACGAGTCTGTCGAGCCTTTAGACGTGGAGAATCTGGAGCAGGACTTGAAGGCCCTTATTCAAAAGCACGTGAGACTGCAAGCTGGGCCATCTGAGTGGACCTTCGAGGACAGTCTATTCGATCTTGGACTTGACTCGCTGCAGTGGCTTCAACTACGTCGTGTTCTGATTGCTGCGGCCAGCAAGACCGAGGTTTTCAAGAACATGGATATTGCCAAGGTGATAACACCAGGGCTTTTATACCAACACTCCTCTGTCCGTGAGATGGCGGATGCGATCAGGAATCCAGGCTCTGGTCCCGAGGGAAACCTGGAGAACGACCCGGTTGAAGAGGTGAAGAAGTATGTGGTGCAGTTCGGTCTGTCTGAGGGCTCCGCTGTGGACGGCCTAGCAAAACAACCTAAGTCGCCCGACGACGCTTTCGTTCTTTTGACTGGTAGTTCAGGAAGCCTTGGGTCTCATATTTTGGCCACTTTGGTCCAGAATCCCAAAGTCAAGCGGGTTGTCGTCCTGATGAGGAAGACCAAGGGAGCCCTGAACAGTGGTCCTCAGCCGTTCAACAGAGCACCATTAACATCGAGAGGCATTTCGCTCTCAGAAGAGCAATGGTCTAAGGTTGTGGCTATCGAAGTCGATCCTACGGCGGACCAGTTCGGCCTGCACGAACTTGCCTACAAAATGTTGCAGGGCAATATCAACCACGTGGTCCATGCCGCCTGGCCGATGAATTACCTCATCAGGCTGCCGTCGTTCCAGTACCAGTTTAAATTTCTGCAAAGCATTTTGAAGCTGGCAACGAGCACGAGCGGACAGACCAAATGCCGCGTTCTCTTCATCTCGTCCATCGCCGCAGTTGCTAAGGTCGCTCTGACCAACAGCGACAGACCCCTTGCAGAAACGCCTGTGGATCCTGTTGATGCATCATGTGGCATTGGTTATGCAGACGGTAAGCTGGTCTGCGAAAAGATCCTTGAGCAGGCAGCATCTACATACCCTAGCCAAATCGATGTCACGTCTGTCCGGTGTGGTCAAATGATCAGTGCCCGAGAAACCGGCGTGTGGAATTCAGCTGAGCAGATCCCGATGCTGCTCCGTACTGCCCAGACTGTTGGTTGTCTGCCACAGATGACTGGAACCTTGTCATGGATTCCTGTCGATGATGCCGCTGCAGTCATTTCCGAGATGCTCTTCTCGCAGGGTGACCTTCCCAAGGTGCAACATTTGGAGAACCCTGTTCGACAACCATGGAGCGATATGATTGAGACTTTTAGACAGGGCCTGGATCTTGCCAAGCCGTCTATCTCTTTTGATGAGTGGCTTGACAAAGTTGCTGATTCGGAAGGTGACGAGGACAGCCTGCCTATCAAGAAGCTCTCAGAGTTCTTCAGACTCTTCTTCCGACCTGTGGCATCAGGACAGGTCATTTTAGACACGAAAGTGGCATGCAGCAGATCAAACACTCTGAGCAGTTTGGGCGCAGTTGATTCCTCACTTGTTCACAAGAGTATCAAATATTGGAAGAAAATCGGGTATCTGCAGAGGTAGGTTCTTTCAACCCAAGGAACGTCCTCACGTTCAAAAGGGTCATCATACCTATAGCAATTTCGAGGTCGGCGGACAGGTGTTGGTTGTAAGGCACTTGTGGCCAGGGGCTAGGACCAGGGCCACGATGCCTTCGTCTCAGAAGGCGCATCAAACCGTCTGACCCACGAAGCCCCTGAAACGAGAATCTAGCGATACTTGCACACAAATAGCCCTTCGCTCCCTTGAGGAGCTCTGTAGTTGAAGAGAGTCAAGCATGTTCCACTCGTTTAATCAATAACTGGTAGTACAAAGACGAAGCAACAATATTCACTGGCGTTTGTAATAAAGTAAGGTGTTTATTTAAAAGGTCTCGTTAACCGTTTCTATCAGAGAACGGTTCAACTACATTTGATTGTAATCGACCGACTCAACTTTCAAGTACCTGGGAATAGCCTCATCTCTGTACTACTCAATGTGCAAAAGATGGCCTCTGCTCCCGTTAGGTGCTCAGAAAAAAACCAAATAGCTTTTAGGAGGCATGTGTCATTAGTTAAATTCCTACAAAGATAGAGGGATATTCATGCCAGGCCAAGAAGGTCCCGTGCACAAAGCCAGTGGTCATCCCGCTGCATCCAGCCATTGTCAACGTGGCGGGAGCCATCTAGAGCAGGTGCTCCTATAGATGTGGCTGGAACGAGCAGAAAGCATGGTACACATAACCTAATGCCTTGGACCCGAGTGTCTCCGTTTCAAGATCTCGCGGTATCATCTTTCGAATAATGCAATCCTCCGAGAGCATGGGCCATTGAGAAGCGAGTCTGAATAAATCCTCACTGGTGGTATCCACTCACACTTATTAGCCGACCGCACAAGCCGCACTGCCAAATAGGCCGACGCTGACGAGAGCTTCGGAGCAAATACGTACCTGGATATCACTATGTGTTGTTCCGGCATCGTCTAAGCGATAACCTTAATAGGTAAACCACTCTCAAGAGCTATTCTTTTTACGTTTGCTCCCTTGTCCACACCTTCAATCACGTCGACCAAGTCTACACCGTACAGTTGTCGACCAAGCTGGCAATTGGCTCACTATCACCTCTTCCTCTCTTTCTCTATTTTCTTCTTCGAAAAATTATCGTAACTGCGTACAAATGGGTACAAAGTTGGAGGCGCACCTATCTGGCCTCTAATGATCATGGAGACCTCGAAGAGAGCGACGAGGCCTCTTATCTCTGCCGCCATTTTCTCGCCTCAAAGCACTTCCCCCCCTTCCGCATACCTCGCCTATGTGCGGTTGAGATTGTGCGAGGATGAGCTTCTGAAACCACTCCAGGAGGCTATCTTGGATCTTCCGAAGGCTTGGGACACTTTGACATCGTCATGGAAAGACACAGCATGCTACCGGGAAGGAATATTACAAACGCAAAGTCTCGTTGACTGGTTGAAGACTGGCAGCTCTGGTGCAGTTGAATCGTCATCTTCGGGAGTTATCACCCTGCCCCTACTGGTTGCCATTCATATTGTCCAGTATCTCGATTACCTACGTCAGGCATCAATCTCGCATGCGGAAATCTTGACGGATCTGACAAACTGTGGGGTTCAAGGCTACTGTGTGGGACTTCTTTCAGCTATCGTGCTTGCTTCCTCTCCGGACGAGAAGGCACTCATTGAGCGTGCCGCTGCCGGTATTCGCCTGGCCTTGGCTATCGGTGCCTTTGGGAATATCGCCGAAGCGTTGACGTCTACGGGTTGGACCACCCTGGCCATCAGACTCAGGCAAGGAACAGCAGAAGAGGAAGAGGATCTATTGCAGAAGTTTCCAGGTGTAAGCCATCTTCCACCAGTATTGATTTGCTAGTTATTTTATTAACCCAAAGCAGACATACATCTCAACCATCTCCGATCAACACAGTCGGAGCATAATAGCTCCAAACGAGCATATCCCAGCCCTTGTTTCCTACGCAGAGAGACAGGGCCTCCATCCCAAGACTGTGCATATCCGAGGCAAACTACATGATTTGAAAAACTTGAGTTTGGCAAAAGAATGTCTTGAGTGGTGGCAAACCTTCAATTCATCCACATTTTCAACCGGCGCGAGCCTAAAGGTTTGCGTCCGCTCCAACAGAACAGGGCAATGTCTTTCCGGCATTGAAAACTCACTGGACAGCGAAATCATCAAGAGCATTCTAGCAGCCCCTTGCAACTGGTCTGCAGTCATGCACCATCTAGCAGCGGACCTTCAACAAAGCCATTGCCGAAAACACACCCTTGCTTTATTCGGCATCAGCAATGCGGTTCCATTGGCACCTTTCCGGCAGCACGATATTGAGATTACAAAGCTGGACATGTTATCCTTCACCACTTCACCCCATCAAATTTTCAGTCAGACCGGTCTAGGCGACCTGGCCTCACATTCAGCCAATGCGATAGCCATCGTTGGAGCCGGGTGTCGCTTACCTGGAGCTAGCTCACTTGATGAGCTATGGGACATCATCTCGGAAGGAAGGTCAAGGCTCGAAACATTCCGTTCAGACAGAGCCAACATACAGGGATCATACAGGGGAGGCCAAGATGAGAAATGGACCAGAAGTCGAAAGTTTTTCGGGAACTACATCGACAACATCGATGAGTTCGACCATGCGTTCTTTGGCATCAGTCCCAGGGAGGCCAAGTATATGGATCCGCAGCAACGCCTCTTGCTAGCTACTGCTTTTGACGCTATGGATTCAAGCGGCTACCTCCGCCATCATCAACGAAGTAGAGGAGACCCGGTCGGGTGTTTCATTGGGGCTTGTTACACTGAATACCTCGAGAACACGAGCGCGTATAGCCCTTCGGCTTTTACTGCGACCGGGACCATTAGAGCATTTCTGTCCGGAAAAATAAGCTACCACTTCGGGTGGACAGGTCCTTCTGAAGTTATCGACACGGCATGCTCAGCTTCTCTCGTCGCAGTACATCGTGCGTGCCAGGCCATCAACACAGGGGAGTGCTCCATAGCCTTGGCGGGAGGCGTCAACCTCCTCACAGGCGTGAATAACTACATCGATCTCGGCAAGGCTAACTTTCTAAGCCAAACGGGGCAGTGCAAGCCATTTGATGAGTCTGCGGATGGGTATTGTCGTGCAGATGGAGCGGGCTTAGTGGTACTCAAGCCACTCACAAAGGCGGTCTCTGACGGAGACCACATTATGGGCGTCATCCAAGCCTCTGGGACTAACCAAGGTGGTCTTCACTCACCAGGCATTACTGTGCCGGATGGGATCGCCCAAAAAGCGCTCTATCGGAGTGTCCTAGAAAAGTCAGGAGTTCGTGCCGATCAAGTATCATACGTCGAGGCACATGGGACTGGGACACAAGTTGGAGACCCTATCGAAATAAAGAGCATCCGGGAGGTATTTGGTGGTCCTACACGCGCCACTCCGTTGTATTTGGGATCGCTCAAAGCCAACATTGGTCACAGCGAAACAGCCGCGGGTGTGGCAAGTCTGGTCAAAGTGCTGTCAATGTTCCGCCATCAAGGCATCCCACCTCTTCAAGGCTTCCAGCGTCTCAACACCAAGATTCCGTCCTTGGAGCCTGACAGGATGTGCATTCCCACTTCGCTTCAACCTTGGATTGCTCCACAACTGCGTGCTGCTTGCGTCAATAGCTATGGAGCCTCCGGAAGCAACGCTGCTTTGGTCTGTACCGAATGGCAAGAGAGAAGCAGGGCCCCAGCGAACTATCCACAGGGCTTGTCATATCCGATCCTTTTGAGCGCAGCATCGGCAGCAAGTCTTCAAAGATACGCGAAACAGTTGGCGACGTACATTCTAAAACCACCAGGTAGCGAGATGAGGCTTGGTGATTTGGCGTACACGCTGAGTGAGCGGCGAAAGCAGCACAGAATTCGCTGGTCCACATCGGCGACAACCCTTTCAGAAGTAGCCAAGCAGCTACAGGATATCACCTTTGCCGACCTTGTTGAAGTCGCACCGATTCCAAAGAAGGTGGTCCTCACCTTCTCTGGCCAGAGCCGGACGAACATCGGTTTGGAAGCATCTATCCGTCAGAACTACCCAAGATTTGACCAGCACATCAGAGAATGCAGTGAAATCCTAAAGAGTTTAGGCTGCTCGGATATCTTATCCGCCTTGATTGACCCTGAAATCATTTCGGACCCCGTTGTGCTCCAATGTGGGACCGTTGCAGTGCAGTACGCCTCTGCAAAATGCTGGATCGATGGTGGTCTCCAAGTTGATGCCGTCATCGGACACAGCCTCGGTGAACTCACAGCCCTCGCCGTCTCGGGAATTCTCTCAATCTCGGATGCTCTGAAGGTTGTTTTCACCAGAGCACAACTCATCAAAGCCAAATGGGGCCCTGAGCGCGGGACTATGTTGGCTGTTCATGCGCCACTTGATATTGTACAGTCTATCATCCAGGACTCTGCGACAAGGTCAGGCGATAAGGACGACACTCTCGAGATCGCATGCTTGAACAGCCTTACAAGCCATATTCTCGTCGGAAAAGATACTTCGATTCGTCGAGCCGAGGTCCTTCTACAGGAGAGCGCCAAATACAGCGGTATTCGAAGCCAACGCCTGAATGTGAGCCACGGATTTCACTCTCAACTCACAGAACCTCTTCTTCCGGATCTCGTTCAACTCGCAACAGCCATCAAATTTCACAGGCCGAAGATTCCTCTCGAGACATCCACTCAGTATCCAGTGGCGTTTGATCGACCTAGCTCTCGCTATATCGCAGACCATGCCAGGTTGCCCGTGTACTTCTCAGATGCTATCCGGCGATTAGAACAGCGACTCGGTGCGTGCGTCTGGCTTGAAGCTGGACGAGGCTCTCCCATCACATCCATGACGAAGAAGGCGGTGACAAACCCGGAAATTCATAGGTTTCAAGCTGGTACAGCCCCAGCGATAGCCGCGGCAAACTTGTGGCGTGAGGGTATCTACAGCACGGGTTGGAGTCTCCTAACGCCCAAGCTCAGTGATCTAAGGCCCGTTTGGCTCCCTCCGTATAGCTTTGACCCCTCGAAGGCATGGCTTGACCACGTCGATCACGCGGCTGAGGAAAAGAGAACGGCACAACTACTTGATGTCGGGAATACAAGACCAATCGATCACGAACACGCCAAACTTGTGACTTACCAGGGCCCCATCGGGTTCGACGTCTCATCACATAGGTTCACCCTGCATACAGCTACGCAAAGATTTACCAGCATTGTCAAAGGTCATTCCGTTCGGGGTCAGCCTCTATGCCCGGCCTCGATGTACATGGAAGCCGCAGCGATGGGAATGGACAATCTCGGAGTCGAGCTAAGATCTAAGACCATCACGATACAGAATGTGGTGTTTCCTCGACCTCTCGGCTGTGACGAAGGACTCCAAGTCGAAGTTTGCCTAAAAAGACAGACTACGCCTTCCGAAGTCGAGTCGTGGCACTACAGTGTCCAGTCAGCATCCAACAAGTCCACGTACTCCGAAGGAGACATCAGCCCATCTACCTCAGCGCACCCTGATCTTGATTTATATGGTTGCCTTATCTCTGAAGGGATTGAGGCGTTGAAAAACGACCTGAGTGCAGAGAGACTTGGTAAGAGGTCAGCCTACTCTCTCTTCTCTAGGATCGTCGAGTACTCGGACGTCATGAGAGGTATTACGAGCATCACCATGGGACAGCATAAAGCCTTGGCGCAAATCGAGGTCCCAATTACCACGTTCGCCGAACAGGAGACTACTGTCTCGAGATTTTTCGACGCCGTCGCCTTGGATATGTTCATCCAGCCCTTGGGCCTGCTAATCAACTGCAACAATGCTTCCGAATCGGGTGATGAGATCTACATCGCTTCGTCCATCGGCAAGATAGTTATCTCTCCGACCTTCTTCCACGAATTTCGCTCGTGGACCGTTTATGCTACGTATAAAGTTACTGACAGCAAGACTCTGAGCGGTTCTATATTTGTGTTCTCGGCAGATGGCAAGTTGGCATCATTCGGGACGAACATACAGTTCATGAGAACTCAGGCAGAGAGATTGGAACGTGTCCTGCAGGCGGCCAACCCCCGGATGACCTCGAAAATCTTGAGAAAGGATGTCTCACAACCTGCGACAATCTCAGGTCACATTCGACCTGAAATACACTTGTTGAACCGCTCTGGTGGTGACCAGGTGCTTACAAGTGACGAAGGCCCGCCAGTTGTCGGACTCCCAGCACTGTCGTCAAAATCGATCTCAGATGATCAGAAGGCCGCGAAGTCCAAGATGGAGACCCTTAAATCGCTTGTTGCCACCTATACGGGCGTGAAAGTGTCGGAGATTCAAGATGGTGCGAGCTTTGCAAGTATGGGTCTGGACTCGTTGGCAAGCATGGAACTGGCTAGTGAGATCGAGTCCGCACTGGACATTCAGGTGAGCGCGGAGGATATTCTCACCAGTGACTTCGGATCACTCACCAAGTCTTTCTTTCCCGCTGAAACCCCAGTGGTGGCTCATGAAGACTTGAATTCGGCCTCAAAATCCTCACAGTCATCCTCTATCTCTACTACCAGTTCAATAGACAGCGACCATGATGATGCCACATCAATGACGACGACGCTGCCAGAATCCACTCCTCGGTCAGACAAGTCGACTTCGAGGAGGAAAACTGTGGTAAAGAGTCCCTCATGGACTAAGATGAACAGACCTCTCAGTGGCCGGTGTTTGATCCAGACAGTCACCTACAAAGAAGTTGATGGAGTCGAGATACCCGCTGATCTCTATATCCCATCGGAAAAGCCACCGCAGGCGATGCCTATTGGTGAGAAACTCTCTCGACACCGAAACGTGCCTACATCTTTCCCTTTGGCTAATGTATATGAATGTGTTACAGCTCTCATGATACATGGTGGCGGCCACCTCACTCTCTCAAGGCGAGCTGTACGGCCTGCGCAAACTAAGTTCCTGCTCCAGAATGGAATCTTTCCAGTGAGCTTGGATTACCGACTTGCACCACATGTCAACGTGGTTGATGGCTCCATGGCCGACATCCGCGACGCGTGCGTCTGGGCTCGGACCGACCTCCCTGAGATCGTGGCCTTGAGAGGCATCAACGTGGATCCGTCCAAGCTTGTTGTCATCGGATGGTCAACGGGTGGGACCCTGGCAATGACTACCTCCTGGACGGTTCCGGAACTGGGGCACGAGCCCCCTGTAGCCATTCTGAGTTTCTATTGTCCTGTGGACTATAATCCGGATGGTAAGCCCTCCCAAGTCTTCTGTTCTCCGTCCTCTTCTGGGTCAATTCTTGGCTAACGTGAGGCTCGCCATTAGCTCCTGTGCTCATGGGCGATGAGCATAGATCACGATGCATGTCCCTGAGCCAGATCCAGAAGATTCTTCCACCCGGACCGGTAAGTCACTAATCTGCGGCGCTACGACCTGATTCAGGCAGGGTCTAATGACAATGTATCCCCAGGCCACCAGTCACGCCTTCAACCTCCTGGACGGGACTAAGCTAGGCTGGCTGAGTGAGGCAGACCCTCGCTCCGAGCTCGTACTCGCCCTCATCAAAGAGCCGAACGGAATGTCACTGCTCTTCAACGACTGGCCGTTCCCGGGCGACTCGGACGAGCTACCGCATGCAGATTCCGGCCGCGCCTCGGCATTCAGCCCCTTGGTACAGGTCAGGTGTGGCAAATATAAGACGCCAACCTACTTGATATTCGGAGAGGAAGATGAGATTGCACCATTTCCCAAGGGCGCTGAGTTCATACAGGCGCTGAAGGAGAAAGGTATCCCCTGCGGCCTACTGCCCGTCAAAGGAGCCAAGCACATATATGATCTCGATCTCACGCCGGGCAGTGATGGGTGGGAGAAGGGTGTTGGGCCTGGGTTTGACTTCCTGATACAGCACATTGAGAAGGCCGCGAGGCCGCTGGGGGTGTAGTCAAGGTTGATTCCGAAGCACGAGACATGCAGGGCAGACACCACAAGGTACACATGTGGTAGTTTGGTTACTCTGATTTGGCATTTCACGCGAGGTTTATATTTTGATCCTCGCTTAGCAGTTTGGCACAAGACTAGATGAGAGATGGTGCTCAGAAGTAGACGACTATTTTAATGCTGTCTTCCGTCGGTTTGATTGAATATTGGTCGATGCTAAATCAGGATGCCCGAAGATACTGTGTCCTTGAAGGAGTCTTGAACTCAAAAGCAAAAATCTTTCTGCGGCACGATGATGTGGTAGGCTCCTGTGAAATTATTCAAGCCTGTCACTGTGGAAGACTTCGGAGAAGACTTGGACGACGACGACCATGACTAGGGCGTCTAACCAAGGGGCAGTTGAAAAGCCGCACGAGGAACGAGAATTGTCAGGCGGCATGAAGCGTGACAATGAATTTCAAATTTTGATTCCAATGCAAATGCTGATTCTTGCCCGCTCTAAAATTCTATCACCCCAGGAAAAGATCCAGTCGCCGTGGCCACACATAAAAAGTCTTATATCGGTGAAAGCCATAGCGATCAGTGCCTTTCCTGAACCCAGCATCACCCACAGTGTGACTGGTTCACCGTGGCGTAACCCTCGTGCTCACGCTCACCCCAAGCACTCGCTCACAGCCTCGAGCTCTGCTTCCAACCGGCCTCCTCGGCAATTAACTCCGCAGCCTTCTCTCCCACGCCCAGCACAGTCAACATGGGGTTGATGGTGGGAATGGTCGGGAAGATACCGGCGTCCGCGATACGGAGCTTCTTGAGGCCGCGAACCCTCAGCTGAGCGTCAACGACCGCGAGCTCGTCCTTCTCCACGTCACCCATGCGCGTCGTGCCGGCGGGGTGGTACACCGTGTGTGCAACCTTGCGTGCGTAGTGGCTGATTTCCTCGTCGCTCTGGATCTTGGGGCCCGGCGCGACCTCGCGCTTGATCCAGTCCTTGAACGGCGCGGTCTCGGCGATCTTGCGCGCCGCCTTGATGCCGTACACCAGCGTCGCGGCGTCGTAGCCCTCGGGGTCCGTGAAGTAGCGGAAGTCCAGGGCGGGCTTTACGTTGGGGTCTGCGGACGTCAGGTACAGGCGGCCGCGGGATCGAGGGCGCGGGATGTTCGGCGTCATGCAGAACGCGTACTCGTCGGCCACCTTCTCGTATCCGAGGCGCTCAGTGTTCCATGAGAAACTGACCTGGTAGCAGTGCCTGGTACGTTCTGGTTAATGAAAGGCCTAGAAGATTTATGTGGGTGGCAGATAGCTCACATCATGACGTCCGCGATGTCGCCGTCGGGCAGGGCCAGCGGGTTGGCTGCCTGCTTGTATGCGGCAGCGTTCGGCTTCTCGCGGCGCAGGAAGATGCCCGCGTCGGAATCCATGGTCGTCTGTCCCCGTGGTACGGGCTTGTTCAGCTCCCAGATGATGATGCTCTCCGGGTGGTCCTGGAGGTTCTCGCCAACGCCGGGGATGTCCTTGATGACGGGGATGTGTAGGTCCTGCAGCTGATCCTTGGGGCCGAGGCCGGAGAGCAGCATGAGCCGAGGGGTATCGATGGCGCCCGCGGTAAGGATCGTCTCTGCTCGCGCGTTGATGGTGCGCTTGGAGCCATCACGCAGCGTGACGTTGACGCCCTTGACAGTGTCGTTGTGCACGTTAATCCTGGAGACCCACGCGTTGGTCAGGATGGTCAGGTTCGGGCGCTGCTCCTCGCCGCGGAGGATCGGGTGGACGTAAGCCACCGAGGCGGACGAGCGGTTGTGGTCGTCCGGGTTGTACGCGACGTTGAAGAAGCCGACGCCCTGCTTCAGGGCGCCCGTCTTGGTGATCTCCTCGTTGTAGTTGGGGATCACCGGGATGTTCATGGCGTCGCTGCACGCCAGGACCCAGTCCTTGCACAGCTGGTTGCGGTGCCGCGCGTGCACCGGCTGCACCGTGTTGCGCAGCTTGTCCATCAGCCGCATGAAGTCCTCGAAGTTCCAGCCCTTGGCGCCCAGTGACTCCCAGATCTTCAGGTCGTACTCGAAGGGCCGGAAGGAGATGAGAGTGTTGTGAGATGAGCAGCCTCCCAGGACCTTGGCCCGTGAGTGCCGGATGTGTGAGTTACCTAATCGAGGGACACCGATGAGCCTCACGATTCACATTCTGGAAGGGAGTTCTCGGGTGCAGACGTCGGATCCGGGTCGCACCACACGTTTTTCGCCATGTTCCGCCTCTCTCACTTACCCATGGGCTGCTCAGTCGTCGGGTAGTCGTAGTCGAGCTCGCCGCCGAGGAGGGCCAGCCATTGCCGCAGGTCGAGCACCCTGTTGTCCATGAAATCACTGGGGCCGGCCTCAATCATGAGGATCCTCTTATGAGGGAGGTACTCGGCCAAGCGGGCCCCTATCACGCACCCGGCTGTGCCACCGCCGACGACGACATAGTCATAGCGGTCGGCATCCGCAGGGGAGATGTACGTGGTCGTCATGATGTCTGTTGAGGGGAGAGGCGAGAGTGTTGTCTCGTCGGGTCTCGGTCCAGAGCTGACAGGTGGTGATAAGTCAGATAGACGTCCAGGGAATATCGGACCGGCCACTAGGAGCGGCAATGATCGCTTTATTTATCTTTCCCCGGCTCGGCAGAAGATTTCGCGCAGCAGTTCTTATCTGGGATGAGCTGTCCTGTCTGCGCAGGCTGTGGATCAGCAGCCCCTGAAGATTCCGGCCCAGAGACAAACGGTCTTGCGGTATCAAGGCTTAGGCCAAGACGTCGGGATTTTCCATGACAAAGGAGGGTAGTTTTCCCTGTATATGGCCTGAGCCGCGCATGAAAAAGTTGCGTTCGTGGGGGTGAGACCCTTTTCTCATTGGGAGGCGGTGGGGCTCTTCTCAAGGACGCTGTTGCAGAGGGAAGAAAAAAAAATCGGCTCTGCTTACTGCACTGGTGGCACGACGACCCCTACGGCTCACTCCTAGTGCAGGATTCCTCCCATAAGAAAGAAGAAGAAGACGAAGAAGAAGAAGAAGAATCTCTATAAGTACCATAGTACTTTGTCATACTATGCAGATAGAGCTCCCGTAAGCGTCTAAGGGGCGGTTTGGCGCGCCTCGGCACGGGGAACACAACATGTCTACCAGGTCATCCTGATCTCGGATGACACCCTCTCGGCCTCGAAAGACGACCGGATTGGCCGTGCAAGTCTTGCCTCGTGCTAGGCCTACAGGGAGCGTCCCCGACAGACTGGAATCAGGCAAGCGGCCCATGCAGGACACTAATCGGGAGGCTAGCACGCGGGCGGCCGTTGGGAGAACTCTGATCGCCTGCGCCCCCGTCACATCATCTGCGCAATGCAATGGTAGTAGTACAGAGGCGTTCGGAAGTCAAAACATGAAAATTCTGTTTGGCCTCGGAGATGGAGTCCTATTGTTCTGTGGCTCCACCGCTCGAGGGTAGATGTAGGGCTGTAGTAGGCTTACTAGTCTGCACTGCGACTCTCCCCAGGCCCACGAAGATCCACCACGAACTCCATCCTTCGGCGATTTGACGTCATCACCAGGACGAGGGCCACTGTATCGATCTGCTTCAAAGTAGGTGAGTGGCGTGTTGGACTGGGCTCCATCGTGGCACCGGCTGACTCGCGGTGCGCGAAGAGTTGACAGCTTTCGCTCAAGTGTGGGAGATCCAGGGGCCGCCGTGAGTGCTACATAGTAAGTAGCATGCAGGCGACTTGGCAGTCCGCCAAAGATAACAGACAGATCAAAGGTCCTCCTCCTCCAAGGGCCTGCGTCAGTAGACGCCCCCGGTTCCTCGGCGGATCGGGAGTCGGTGAGGGGCGGTTCCCAATCCTATCCAATTCACGTCTGTCCCGGGACCGGGCTCCGGAACGACATCCCCCCACAAGGTCTGCCTTCTTGTCGACACCCTTGCTGCCGGCGTCTCAACGATTAAAGAGGCTTACATACCAACCCTTGCACTCGCTGACTTTACGCGGCCGGGCAGTCAGTGGTCTGATGCTTTCCCGCCTTCTGGAACCCGCCGCATCGACACTGAACCCGTTCAGGCGCTCGCTGTTCACCCACACCAATCACTCGTCACCCCTCGCTCGGTTTAGTGGCCGACGGCGTCTCATCACCACCATGATGGGCTCCCTTTCAGCACCCACCTTCAACGGCTTTGCCCAGGAACAAGACCGCCACGTCTTCTATGGGGGCAAGGCCCAACCGTCAGCCCGGAGCGCAGGCACCTTCCAGACCACCGACCCCTCAACCGCCAAGCCCATCGCCACCATCCACACATCCTCACCGGGATCCGTCAACGCCGCCATCGCCAGCGCGGCAGCCGCCTTCCCCTCGTGGGCCGCGACACCTCTGGTCGAGCGGTCCCGCATCCTCCACCGCGCCGTCGCCCTCCTGCGCAGCCGCAACGATGAGCTCGCCCGGGTCGAGACCCTCGACACCGGCAAGCCCTTCTCCGAGACGTCGGCCGTCGATATCGTCACCGGCGCCGACGTGCTCGAGTACTACGCCTCCCTGATCGCCTCGGGCGGGCTGAACGGGGAGTCCTTCCGGCTGCGGCCCGAGGCGTCTGTGTACACGACCAAGGAGCCCCTGGGCGTGTGCGCGGCCATCGGCGCGTGGAACTACCCCATCCAGATCGCCCTGTGGAAGTCCGCGCCGTGTCTCGCAGCGGGGAACACGCTCGTGTACAAGCCGAGCGAGCACACGCCGCTGCACGCGCAGTACCTCGCGGAGATCTACCGCGAGGCCGGCATGCCGGACGGCGTGTTCAACGTGGTCTACGGCGCGGGCGAGGTGGGCGCCCAGCTGTCGGCGCACCCCGAGGTCGCCAAGGTGAGCTTCACGGGCCAGGTGTCCACGGGCAAGAAGGTGGCCGGTGCCGCGGCGGGCGGCATGAAGTACGTCACCATGGAGCTGGGCGGGAAGAGCCCCGTGGTGGTGCTGCCGGACTGTGAGGTCGGGAACGCGGTCGACGGCGCCATGATGGCGAATTTCTACAGCACGGGACAGGTCTGCACGAACGGGACGCGGGTGTTCGTGCCGGAAACGATGAAGGCGGAATTCGAGAAGGTATTGCTGCAGAAGATGCAGTTCATCCGGGCTGGGGACCTGTTCGACATGAACGTCAATTTCGGCCCCCTGAGCAGCAAGGCGCACCACGCGAAGGTGATCAGCTACATACGGCACGGGATCCAGGAGGACAAGGCGAGGGTACTCTACGGCGGCGACACGTCACCAGAGGCTGTCAAGATACCGGCGGCGCTTCGACACGGGTTTTGGGTCCAGCCGACCGTGTTCACGGACTGCACCGATGATATGAAGATTGTGAAGGAGGAGATCTTCGGGCCGGTCATGTGCATCCTGACATATGATACGATAGACGAGGCGGTCAGGAGGGCCAATGCGACAGACCTGGGCCTGGCTGCGGGCGTCTTCGGCAAGGATATCAACCAGTGCCACCAAGTGATCGCACAACTCGACGCAGGCATAACATGGGTGAACACCTGGGGAGAGTCGCCTGCTGAGATGGCCGTGGGCGGCTGGAAGTCAAGTGGTCTTGGTGTGGAGAACGGCAGGAAGGGGCTCGAGGCATGGGTGAGGAACAAGAGCACGCTGGTCGAGATGGGCGGTGTGGTGCCAACCGTCTTTGCAAGGCTATAGCGAGGGGCGTCTGGGAATTCAAGAAAGGTTTGCGCAATGAGAGCAATATTTCGACGGATGTCTGCCCACCAGCAACCCACTCAGCCGCTTTTGAGTTGACGCTTCACAATACCCCTCTACATTTTGATCGAAAATTGGTACTATGTCAGCCATGATGGAATATAGATGCCATGGTATCAGACTTTAAAATTATCGCTCGATCCTACTATTTTCTGGCCAGCAGTATGCATATAGATAGTATGTACAATTTTCTCCGAGCCGTGGGCTGAGCCACAGCCATGTCCAGCTGCCTACGGCGTTGTAAGTACACCCCCTGTGTTCTGGACAGATGGAGCTGCAATTGCCAATGCCTTGCTAAAGTCTAATGTGCCTGTGATCTTGTCAGCACCTTTCCAAGCGGCAAGACAGCACGAGCTCGGAGAATATCATCTCTTACCTAGCCCAGTCACAGCGTCCCACCCGGTCGCCGCCGCCCAGCCAGCATTGGGGACCACCGGACTGCCATTCGGCTGCCCGTTGAAACGAGCTTGCCCATTGCAGCCTGTCGATGTTCCCGTGGTGATATCATTAAAGGCGGTCGAAGCATTTGAGTACAGGAAAGGGTTCAAAAAGCCCATGGTTGACTGGTTGGATGCGATACGGGCCGTGTTCAAGAGGCCGACAAGGCCGTTGAAGGTGGGTGCTGCGCTATCGGGCTGTCAGAACAGTTTACTTCCTCGTAGAGAACATAGAGAATGGGTGATGTCTGAAGCTGTCTCATGGGGTCTCAGCATGCCTTACAAGCGACAGAGTCGCCCGCAGACAAAGAGATCGCGCCCCCGCTCCCGCCCCCTGAGATCAGCCCAGCAAATAGATATCATCCGTTAGAACACCTACCAAGACGTTCCCTGTACAGCACTGTCATGCCCTGCGTCGACGATCCTATAGTTTACGGACTGCGCGGCGACGTCCGGAAACCCTCTTCCTGTGGCATTGAACAGGCCGGTGAAGTTATCGCCGACTGTCTGCAGATAGCTGGAGACGACTGCGTCTTGATAAGCAGGCCGGGGCCATACATTCGAGAACCCGCCTGAGGAAAAGAAGGTGGCTGATTCCGGAGCGATGCCTTCAGTCTGCGATGACGTTAGATCTCGAGCCCAGCGATTCCAGGATTGTGGGTCGCGCTACTTACCCCACCGACCGCCGTCACATATGGGCACGAGGCTGGGAACTGAGGCTGAAACCGGGTAGCATTTGTCCCGTCATTCGCTTCGCAGAAGTCCCCCGTCCCCGAATCTCCCGACGCAACGATGACCGACTTCCCGCGTGCGCCCAGCTGAGCGAACATGTTGCACACCTGGGTGGCGTACGAGAGGGGGATCTCTTGTTCATTATCTCCATACGAGATGGATATCGAATTGGGAATCTGGGCGTTGTCCATGGCGAGGAGGCCCATGGCGAATTCCAGAAAGGGCTCGTTGGTATTGTCCGCCTGCGTTGGGGAGTCGCCGTCCGGGACAAGCTGGCCCAGCCCTCCAGTGACGAATTCAGTGACCGGAATATCAAAACCGACCGCCATGACATACTGCTGATCCAGGTTGGCCTCGCCAGAATCATTGTTGCTTGTCTGGTCGTTGACACCGCCGTTGAAGGTCACCACCGAGAACTAGAGCACAGGTCAGCGTTGCTCGCCATAGACCAGATCTCTCGGCTCTTACATTCTTCCCGGCGGTAAAAGGAGCATACACCTGTGAGAACGCGGCCTGGTCGGTGAGGCGAGCAGACTCTCCCACGAATGAAGCATATCCGAGTGCGTTGCCACCAGCCGAGCTGCCCCTGAGGTTGACATTGTATAGCTGGAACAAACACTGCGGCGTGATCGAAGTGGCGCAAGATGAATTGACCGTCATGGCCGCGGCAGCATCCGTCTTCAGGTCCGGAGGTGCTGAGACCCATTTGGACTCCTCCCCCTGAGTCGGGCTGCCCGGATCCAAGACATTCATGTGAGATGCAAAGCGTGTTGTAGAGCCAAACCGCGTCGTTGGCTGGACGAAGTTGATGTGCGCTGCGACTTCCCTGGGTACTGAATATCTCGTCGTCCTGAGCAGCTGCTCGCCCTCTGCATTGCTGTACCAGCCGAACTGCGTATCCAGCAGCCTGTTCGCAGTAGCGACGTTCGTTCGGAAGAAAATATAGTCTCCGTCGTCCCGGATGCTCGTGACATTGTTCTCACGCAACCAGCTTATAGCCATTGATGATGCCTCGTCGCTCGGTCTCAGGAGGCTGCGCAACTCGTGTCCTTCATAATGTTTGCCATACTGCGGGTGTGTCGGGGTCGACACTTGTATTAAGCTTTCATAAAACTCGTCGAGGTTTTGTTGTTTTAGAGACAACTTCAACTTTACGGCTTCATTGGCCCTGGCACTCCGTACATATGTCCAGCCCCTCGGCACCTGTTGCAACGACTCGAAAACATTGTCGAACGCCGATACTGAGGACAACAAAACACTAGAAACGGAAATTGCGTGGAGAGCCCACCTGGAGCACTTCATCTTGGAGGGTTTGAGAGGCTTCAAAATGACAGAAACGCAATGATCGAGAGTCGGAACAGTCTTGCGTGGATATAAGGGACGGAGGGGATTATACCTCGCTGTTGATAGGTGTGCCGATCTTCGTCTGATCTTAGACGCCCGGTCTTGTCAGTTGTTTCGTATCCTAGTGTCCCGGTTCAGTCCCACAATCGTGAAAGACATCGGAGACAAAACCCCCCACTGCCTCTGCAACCCGTTTCAGACAATGAAGCATAAGTACCAAGACGTCCGGTCCCGGTGGGGAGGCGCAGGGGTGGAGGGGCAGAACCGTACGACTTGTCTACACGCTGTCGACGAGGCTCCGAGACAGCCCTGAAGTTTAACGGTCTTTAGAAATTTAATATTGGAGCCGATCGCAGAGTGATCCTTCATGAGTAGCGTTCAGGATGTCCCGGATGGACAGATAGCAAGATCGCTGAGTAACCAGAAAGCATGAAAACAAAGATCTCTGAGCTCTTGACGGCCTTGATTGGTGCCATGTTCCGACCTGATGCATCGTCCAGATGTAGATGGTGCAGCCATGCCACGGCTGTACATATGTAATGTTTGGCATAATTATCTGCTTGCTTATGTACACAATGCAGTCTTCTTACACTTTAGGAGTCAACCGGTTTGCTCTACATCCATGCCAAGTACCAAGGCCGCTACCAGACGAAGGCAGACTGGTAATACGCACTTCACAGAGACCTTAGGAGGATCGAATGCGCATAATGCAGATTCCATCACTGGAGTGCACCAAAAAGAGGTACCGGCTCCAGATGGATCCCCAAGACCCTATGAGCACTCAAGTACGACAGGATAAACTCAGCGATATTATAGAGGACCAAATAGAAGGGTCAAAGAAGGATCAACGGCAAGATGTCTTAAGAGGCCTAGGGGGGTTTAGAGGACTCACATCGTGGAGTGGTCGGACTTTCGTCACATCAAGGCGCGAGAATACGATGGAGTGACTAGAGTCATAAAGCGAAGTCACGTAGCATCGGATATTCATTCTCGTGGAGATGCGCCTTTCGGCCTTAAGCACTGTGAGAAGTGCCTAGTGCTTCATCCATTCACATGGGATGTTTTTTGGGCTGTCCGGCGATAATCCCCGGATATGCCTTTTCACTGAGACTTTTACGATGAACCTTATTCGAGCCCTATCGATGCGAGCAGATTTCTACACTGCCATGGCCCAACGACCTTGTGACCTCGCTAAACACCCCCTCCCAGAGAACGCAGGGCTAAAGAGGCTTCCCGGAACTTCGTACCCCGCTCTCATGTCTGAATCTACAACCATTCTTATCAATTCATGAAAGGTATAACCGATGCAGAGTATTTATAGCAATTCTAAGTGTGCTGGGTATATGTGGACTATGCGATTGACGCAAAATTACAGCCCAGCTTCCTTCAGTCTAGTTCTCGGGTGGAAGCCTTTATCTTTCATTCCCTACCGACCAATCTTTTTCACACACACTCTCTCTCTGGCAGTCGGCCAGACCTCGACCGGACGCTGTTATAATATTTTCCGCGCCACGCATGATGCCGGCACATCCCGCGCTACATCTATCATAAGGGTGCAGGATCTTCCACGAATCCCTCTTTGGTTTGCTTGCTTTAGCCCGTGTGCCTGGTTCGAGTTCGCATACACATCCTTGTTTGGTGCACAACGACCAATATTCGCAACCCCAGTTCTTGGACACCTTCAGCATTGGCATCAGGAAACATTGGTGGTTTCTGACCAAACCTCCTCACCTGCCGGAAATGGACTCTTGGCATGGACATGAGGGCGGGACGAATTCGTCAAACAAGGTATGAAGATGGTGTTATAAACAGCACCGAGGTCAGCCTGGTGGACTACTGTCATGATGGGACAGCTTTGGCTCGGGACAATTCCTTCTAGCTTCTCAACGGCCCTGAGATTATTAGCTCTTCCGCTACCCTTAGCCGTACGCGTCAGTTCGAGTTACCACCATGCAATCGCACGCAGCCCTGCTCTTGGCCGTCTGGGCCAGGGCCATCTTGGCAGCCCCTGCACCCGAGGCTGCCCCTGCCCCGACGCCTGCTCCCAGCCCTCACGAGGTTGAGCGGGCGATCGAGGCACGAGCAGCGACTTGCAAGTTCACCGGCAGCCTTGGGTACTCTTCTGCCTCCGTGTCCAAGTCCTCATGCTCCACAATCATTCTGGACACTTTGACCGTTCCCGCAGGCGTCACGCTCGACTTGACGGATCTGCCCGACGACACCGTCGTCATCTTTGAAGGCGAGACCACCTTTGGGTATAAGGAGTGGTCTGGGCCCCTCTTCGCTGTTTCTGGCACCGGTATCACGGTGGCTGGTGAGTCATCAGGTGGCTCGATCTTGAACGGCAACGGCGCGGTAAGGCATTCCAAAGGCTTAATGGTCCTTGTGGCTGAGATGCTGATCTTTGTAAAAAGGACTACTGGGACGGTGAGGGGAGCAACGGCGGAAAGACAAAGCCGAAGTTCTTCCAGGCTCATGACCTCACGGACTCGCTCATCGAGACACTCACCATCCTGAACCCGCCTGTTCAGGTATTTAGTGTCAACGGTGCATCGAACCTGGAACTGGCGTACATCACGATTGATGCCTCGGCCGGGGACAGTCTAGGCGCCAACACTGATGGGTTTGATATTGGTAGTTCAGACACTGTCACTATTGAGTACGCAACTGTCTACAACCAAGACGATTGTGTGGCTATCAACTCTGGCACAGTGAGAGGCTCTGGAATGTTGCGAAGGTGAACAAGGCTCGTTGACTGACATCGTCCTCAGAACATCATCTTCAAGAATGGCTACTGCTCTGGTGGCCACGGCCTGTCTATCGGGTCTGTAGGTGGGCGTGACGACAACACGGTCGAGGATGTCTCATTCACAACCTCTACGGTCATCAGCTCCGTCAATGGTAAGGTCCTCAAGCATCCGACGGTGGCTGAACTGGGCATGTGCTGATAGAAGTCCCAGGAATCCGTATCAAGGCCACTGAGGGAGACACGGGTACAATCAGTGGTATTGAGTACGACGACATCACCCTATCGGACATCTCCAAGTAGGAATTCTCACAGCAATCCAAGAGAGATGAGACTTGCTAACAAACTCCACGCAGATATGGTATCCTCATTGAACAGAACTACGATGGGGGAGACCTAAAGGGCTCTCCAACCAGCGGCATTCCCATCACTGACCTCACGATCAAGAACATCGATGGCGCCGACGCACTCTCGAGCTCTGGATACGATGTTGTGATTGTGTGTGGCTCGGGCGCATGCTCTGACTGGACCTGGTCCGATGTCGATGTGACTGGTGGCACTAAGTACAGTGGGTGCGAGAACGTCCCGAGCGGCATCGCGTGCTCTTGAACGAGGTTCAAGACGGGCTGCTTCATCTTCGCAATGCAGAAGCAGTCTTGCCTCAATATAGCCGCTTTTCTAGGACATACAATGAACTACTGATATCTGACCTCCGAAGAGAAAGCACGCCCAGGTCTTATAACCTAAACAATGCCCCTCGCGAATACCGTCGTCCGCAACTCCTACAACTCTGTCCTCCAGTATTCATCCAGGACATCTTGCGTGACCTCAAATGCCCAATGGTGGCACGTCTGATGCATAACCGGGCTAACCTCTGGGGATTCTTCATCCTCTCCGTCGTCCCACACTGTCCTGACGCCGGATGCCACGTACTTTTTCAACAGCATTTGCCGCCATCTGCCCGTAGATCCCACACATTTCTTCCAGCGGCTGACCTGCCTCTCGTCGTCCTCGCATCTCCTCCCTGCAAAAAATCGACAATACCACTGAAACCATCCCCTAACGTCGAATCGGTGGTTGATCCACCCGCTCGCCTCCCATTCCTCGATGCTCTGCCCACAGGCCACCTTGAACTTGTTCGCTTCGGGGTCGTACGTTGGGGATGTGAGGTAGTAGGGGATGTTGAGGCCCTCAATCCATGACGGTAGAAGCTCGAGGTAGTCACTGGAAACCGTCGTGCCCAGCTTCTTCGAGTACAAGGGCCGGAAGTAGGAGCCGCCGAAAGCACCTTCGCGGAGAACCTCAGCGGGTGGCTTGTTGGGCGTGAATTCTGGGTGAGAATCGAAGTGGAAAACGCCGTTCTCATCACGTATGGGAGGAGGTGCGGTTGGCGTCCAGGAGGACCAGGATGCTCGGAGCTCTTCGAGATACTGATCAACGTTGCCTTCAGGCTCCCCCCCTTCAGATTCCGCTTCTTCGTCTTTGATAAGCGTGCCTGTGATCTGTCTTTTGGATGGCTTTCCCCCCTTGTCTAACACGGGCACGGAGCGTTCCGCCAGGCCAGCATCGTCATCATCATTATATGTCGGCCTCGTCGGCGCTGCCGCTATGCGAGCCGAGGTTCTCGTGGGCGGAGCATTCACTCTCGGCTTAGCTATGCGAGGCCTCTTCGCGATCCGTCCCCGACCAGTGACACTGGACCTCGCTGCCGAGTCCTGGATGGCCTGCGCCTGCGCTACGGCCCCAAGCTCTTCCAGCAGTGCTTTGTTCCGGTTGATGTTCTCTTGCCTCCGGGTGGAGAATGTACTGGTTGCCATGATTGCTGCTTTGAAGGTGGCAAGGTCTCGTCAGTGATCAGAATGGCCTGGCAAAGCCAGTGGCATGCGAATCATTCACCAACCAGGTACGCAATCTTTGCCATTCTTTACGCATGCCCTCCTAGTAAATCGAGAAGCTCAAGAGGTCGTAATTAAGAGGTGACGTCATGGTCATTACACTACTAGCAGCAAGGCTAGTGTGCTGGAGCAGGGCTGAGCTGACAGGGATCTCCTTGTCAATACTCCAGCCTACAACTTCTCTTAGGCCTTCCTAACAAAAGTCAATACGTCGCCGGGAAGACGGTCGAATGCATGCTGCTGTTCTGCAGATGCGGAATTTGTGGGAATTGGGCCATGTTTACTTGACTGAAAAGGCATCTGTTGGCGAGTGGTGTGCCAAGTCCAGCTAAACAGTCAAAAGCTTGAGATATAAGTGGAGTGCGGAAGAGCCCGATGACTTGACACTCACTTACTTAGTAGTCTTTCCTTGCCATGGAGCAGTCTTCATAATGGGACACAAGTAAGCTTAAGCGCACACTTGGTCAGAAGGATTGTTTCTGCCCTCCATAGCTTTAGAAAGTGCTGTCCAGATGGCAAAGACTGCTGGAGAATGAGTGGATGTCCCCTTCAAACTGGTAATGCAGAATGAATTGTGCAGCAGGATCTTCTTAGCAGAGCACCCCATTCCTAGCCCTAAAGAGGCACTTCAAAATGGCAACTCGTTCGAGACCTGGTAGCTTTCAACCTACAGATTGAAAAGGCCTCTGAGTTATCTGTTCCTGGCTTGTTTTCTTGAAACATTCCCATCAAATTCTGTCCGGACCTCTCTTTAATGTTTGTTTCGTCTGGCTACTTCTGTAGCACCAGCCTCCCTCCTAATATATTCACACAGTGTTCTCTCTAGTTCAACTTGATAAGGCACTTTATTCAGGAATGTCTCTATATGACTGAGCAACATAATTCTGTTTGGCAAGTCCTTGAAAAGAAATCTTATGCTATTCTGTCCTGAGGCTAGTAACGTTTTCCCTCTTACTTATCTTGAGGACCTCCGAGAATTAGTAGTTGAAAGGTTTAGTCCGATAACTTGGAAGATTTCCTCTTCTTCTGTATGGGCTGGACTGCAGACTTTCGATCTGGTTCCCCGAGACTCGGCATGTAGACACTGCCTAGGCGCTATGAGTGAGAGACCGAGCAGACCTGAGAGCAACCAGCCCCGAACCCTGGTCAGCCTTGGGGACGCCCGGCTCCTGCCATAGCGCCACAGTCACAGCTGCTCGTGCATCAAACAAAGGACCTCCTACTGCCCCGCCGCCAACCCCTCCAACACTGGTTTCTTTCAATCACCTTCACAACACACACTCCTTGAAGCACCATCACCAACACCAACTAACAGACAATCCTTTGACTTCACCTGCATCTCTTATCATAACTTGAGGGTCCACTGCACCAAAGTATTCAATTCTGCTCAACCCCTCAACGACCATACAGAGGGCGTGACAGCAACAGCAACAGCCGCCGCTGCCGAGTCTTGCGCTCACGACGAAGCTCAGCCTTGCGAAACATCTCAAGAGAACGGCGACATACCAATCAAACTGACAAGGAGCACCATGAAGGTAGGCTTTTCGCCCTGTCTTGGAAGGCCTCGCGACCCTCGCTCTCGTTTGTTTGTCTCCTCGCCCTCTTGAACAATAGCCCAGCTTGTTGTCCTTGTCAACAGCAGTCCAATCTATCCTCCTCCCCACCAACAGGGAATCCGATCTGTTCTCCGCTTGTCGAAATCAAACTGTATTGCTTTCTCTTCCTCGTCGAACGCGATCTGAGTTGTCCTTAAGCCAAAACACCATCCCAAACTGTCCCCCTTGTATAATCAGAAAGCAAGCTGATTCACGAAAGGTCTCGTTCCAGCTTCTCCAGGCCCTAGTGGTCCTCTGCTTCCTTGGAGGAGTCCCGGGAAGCATCGGATACGACGCTCGAGTCAACCTTGTTGGTGTTACGGCCGACGGCTCTTCTACCAACAAACCAGATGCTAGTACTACCGGTTCCTATCTCGTTGAATCCCCGCCTCGCGTTGATGACAAGAACAATGCCTCTCCCAGCATCAGTGATGCATTCATGGAGACCCTGATCGCGCCGATGCGTACGATTCAGACATCTGTCGAGTCCTCTCCGGTCAGCCTTAGCAACTATGCTCCTGATGCTAAGTCCCAAGTCCTGACTTCTAGCAATGCCGACTGCAAAGCCCTTCCTGGGCGCCCCGCCAACAGCTACCCCAAGCTTGACGCCGATAACGAGAACCATGGCATCCTCCCTTGTGAAGCAATTGGGTCTGATAGCGCCAACGCCGCTGTTGTCACATTCTCTGGACCAGCTCCCTCAAATGATGACCTCGGAGTCTCCAGCCTCAGGTTCACGCTCCAGCAGTTCACTATAGCTACAGGTACTCGGCATGTAGACGTCGCTGCGACGAGCTCATGCAACCTTGCCTGTCGAAGTGACGACGAGCTCCAGAACAAGTGCGACGACCCACCCTACTCGGTCTCCTATGTTGGCGAAAAGGTTGAGAGCTGCATTACGATGGACACTCCCTCCGAACCCTGCCCAACACTTGGCACAAGTGTCCTCAGCACAGGCTCCAGGAGCACGCACCCAGGTTCTGTCGACGGGAATGATGACGAGTCCGCTGGTCTGGATTAGGATTCCAAAGCTCTGGAGACACGTCAAGATCCCGAGGAACCACACGGCGAGGTATCATTCCAGTGGGGTATGCATACAATATACGGGGGCGAGATTGGTCCTGTCCTTATGGATCCATCTCTGATCAAGCCGGCTGGACACTTTCATGCGGGTTATACTAAGTCTCACGAGAGAAGCGACGTGTCCGAGCAGCTTTGCGAGCAGTGGAACAGTGGACTAGCTTCAAACGACAACGGCGTACAGCGGTCTGCTGGCGTCGAGTCTGAGACACACGTCGATATGACGACCTTCTGGGCCGAGGTGCTGAAGCTGATGCAGTCGGAGCTAGAGCTTGTGGAGCGGACTGGACTCCACCAAATCGCAGGCCCCACCGAAGAAGGCAGACAGTATTCCGACATGCCTATTATGGACTTGGATACCAGCATGCCTCCAAGCCCGTAACGCCTGCAACGTGTGCATGAGCGACGTCTGGGAAACTAGGCAGATGGAGCTCTGGGAGCACACATCGCCATGCCTGATGCGATACATGCAACAGCAAGCTCCTTGCAGCATGACATACTTCTTATTGGTCGGCCTGGTCAGCCGGTCCAATATCTTGGGCCATTCACATCTTTTGAAATTACACGCATCTGCCCTCGCCGCATGTGAGCCGGCTTGGTTGGGATTTCAGCAAAGAATGAATGGATGAACACAGTTTTCACGGTGCCCTGTCTTGTGTATCATAGCAAAGCAAGTCTCGTTGCCCTCTATGGATGGATGATTGCTTGATTGAGCTAGGGTCTCGGAAACCACGGCGACCATATTTTCGAGACCGATTACGACGAGGGACAGGTTTGCCGATTGATGACATGGGCAATGATGGATGAGCCTCCGTCTCTAGAATTGACAGACCATTTGACCATCTTCTTGTTCATCCCTGGTCGGCCTGACCTGTATTTGTGTGATGTTGACATTGATGCTTTGTAGAGTACACTACTTGCCTATTCTATTGTAAGCTGTGTCCCCGCCATGAGAGGCATCCAAGCCCTGCTACCACCTCGCCCAGTCTGACTCCTTACCCTTTTAATTTTTTATTATTTTTTATTTTTTATTTTTTTTTCGAGGCTTAAGGCCCACCGTACCCCATCCCATCAAAAAGCCTTACACAGAACACAGCAGCCAGCGCTGCCATGCTGCCTAACATGACCATCTGTGCACCCTCCCATGAGCTCCGTCGCACATCTGCCCACCTCCAGCCCTGCCTGCCCAAGCCTTTGTCCTTGATCCAGACCTCCTCCCTCTGCTTCTGCATATGCAGCACGAAGTCCTTGACGAACCCAAAACAGAACAGTGCGACGATGCAGACAATGAAGCTCCATAGCAGCCCGTCTCCAACACGGCTGACGACAAAGTAGGGGAAGAGGGGCAGGCTGCCGCCGATGAGGTAGCCCAGCGCCACAGACATGCCAGACATGACCGGCTGGGGGGCGGCATCCTCTTCTTCCCCCTCCCCCTCCTGCGGCGCCAGCTTCCTCTCCAGTGCAGCTGCCACGTCGTGCCTGCCGTCCACATGCTGCCTGACCAGGTCAAGCAGCTCGGGGGGCAGGTCTAGGGGTGCAAGGTAGCTATCCACGGCCAGCCCGGCCTTCTCATCCACATGCCCCTCCTCCTCGTCCTCAGACCCGGAGTCGCCGTCGTCGGTGTCGGTGCTGGCACTGGCCTCCCCCTTGGCGCTGAGGTACCCGCCGATCCCCATGGATATGCTCCCAGCACAGATCTCGGCCATGCCGGCATAGATGACCGTCTCCGTCTGTCCAAGACTCGACAGGCCCGCCGTCAGGGCGAAGGGTACCGTGAGGCCGTCGGCGAAGCCGAGGGTGAAGTCCGCGAGGAAGCGCGAGAGGGAAGGCCGGCTCAGCCATGGCCGGGAGGGGGCGGCGTGGCGCTGGGCGGGCTTGAGAGGGCCCTGGCTGCCTGAGAGGGGGAGGTTGTCTGTCGAGTCAGACAGGGGGCTGGTGGAGGAGGAGGGCTCGAAGGTGTCGGCAGCGAGCGGCGAGTAGAGGGGCAGGGTCGAGGCGGCGGCGGACTTGGAGGGGCCATCGCGGGGGGCGCGTCTCAGTGAGTCGAACATGGTGCCGGCCGGCCGGGGAGGGGGCGAGGGCGGTCGTCTCCTCTTGGCAGCGGCCTGGGAGAGAGGTTTGGGTCCTCGTCCGCGTGCTGGTCCGTCTGGAGCGGCTGGTCGTGAGGATGCTCACGGGATTCAAGCCGGCATCGTCCAGCAACATCGGTGGGCAGACTGCAGAGGAGGTGAGGAAGGAGGAAGCGGTCGTCCTTTATTGGGTTCCCCAGACCCTGGGTCATCCTACCCTCCTCAATGGCGGACGTTTCCTTCTGCCGCCTGCCCACCCTGCGGCCTGTCTCCCCCGTGCGTGGGTAGCTCCCCTATAGCCTGGTCCTGCCGGCAACCGGCATCTGGACGCCTCCCCGTGCAGGCCTCACCGGACGGTCAGCATGCTCACGTCCGCGCAGGCCATTGGCCGTTGCCCATGATCAATGGCCATCCCAAAGAGGGAGGTCGCATCGGGGTGTTCAGGGTGTCTGGTCGAGATCTGCGGGGGGGCTTGCAGGCAGGACAGGGGATCAGGGGTCCTGGGGGTCCGCCCTAGCGCGGTGGAGGCGCTAGAGACAACTCCTGAAGGTCAGCACAAGGCCTTTCGTAGCAGCGGTGATTGGGCGGCTGGGGCCCCTGCCGGCCGGGCTGTTAGCGGTTCCGTATACAAGAGCAGGTCCCATTAAGAGCGATGGAGGCGACCACGTGTGCATTTACTTGTAGTGCTGCAGCAGCTGGGCCAACTTCAAAACTCCATGCACACCCCACAACGACGAGATGAAGCATCAACCAATAGGACCTGGAGATGTGAAAAGCCTTTGCCACTAGGGGCAAGGCACAAAGACCGGAGCAAGGCTTTGGAGAACTTGCACTCGACCACCAGTATTCACATGGACAGGAGCACTAGTTAGGTGTGATTCTTCGAAGGCTGCGTCCTGCTACAGGAAGTCAACGGCAGACACCGCAGGCTGAACGAAACAAGAAAGAAGAAGAGAGGTCGAGAGCATGTCCTATCACTCATTCGTATCTTCAATATTGTGCTCTGGGGGTAGCTTCCTCCTCCTGTCCCAAGTTTCATCAAAGTGCCCCAACAATCATCAGAGGCTGGTCGCCACAGCAAATGTCTGACTACATGCGTGAGGTGGCGGCTGTTCTGTGCTCCTTGTCACTGGCGTCGCAGACTCCTCCAGGACCTCAGCTGAAGACGACTCTCCCCACATTACCCTTTCCATGTCCCGTCCCGCCGCAAGGGAATATCTACGAGGACCCTATGGTTGCGAGGGAGGGTTATGGTCATCCATCCACGAGTAGCTCGAGCCGCGTTCCTTGTAGGGCTGACCTTCGGTGTTCTTTGGGGTAGATGAGGCATTCCAACCATGGCTATGACTTGACAGCGTAGATCTTGTAAGATCCTGCATGAGAGTCAGCGCTGGTCCGAGATGATCACGCTGGAGACGAAAAGAAACAGACTGGCAACCTACCAGCCCAGTCATTCAGATCCTCGCCCTCCAGATCAGCCAGATCCTTCTCGTCGAAGGCGTACGGCTGATCAGTCGAGTTCCCTCCACCGCAACAAGGAGACGACGACACTGTTGCTGCCATAGCGACCCCGTCTGTTTCCGTCTTCTTCGGATTGCAGCATGAGGGTGCCGGAGCAGTGGCAGGCTCAGCGTCACCATTGGGGCAGCATGATGAGACGGCCGGCCGCGCCGGTGCACTATCCATCCTCGGGTTGCAGCACAGGTTTCCGCCCTTTCCTCCGGCCGTCCTTGAGCCGTCCGGGTTGGTCTCGAGGTACACATTCAGGTCCGCCCCGTCGTCCTTGATGGCCACGGTCTCTGCCGCAAAGCCGGCCTCCCTGAGGTACCGCTGGTACTGCCCGACCAGGCTCGCGCCCGACACGCACCCGACGTACAGGGCCATGTTGGCGCGCAGCCTCTCCGGGAGGGGCTTCTTGGCCAGGATGTCGGAGATGGCGACGCGCCCGCCCGGCCGGAGCAGCCGGTGCACCTCCCTGAAGACGAGGTGCTTCTCCGCCTCCGGGACGAGGTTGATCACGCAGTTCGAGATGATGATGTCGGCGGTGTCGGAGGGGAGCGCGGACATGTCGGTGATCTGGGACTCGACGAAGTCGACGTTGGCTTTGTTATGCTTGGCCTTGATCTCGTTGGCTCGTCTGAGCATGTCCTGGTCCCGGTCAGTCGTGTTTCGTGCGTGCGTGTGTGTGTCCGTCCTCCGCTGAGGTAGCCGAGCTCACCTTATTCATGTCAACACCGATGACCTTGCCAGTCGGCCCGACCTTGTCGGCAGCTAGGAACGCATCGAAACCAGCGCCACTTCCCAAGTCAATGACCGTCTCACCCTATATCACTTAATCAGCTTTTGCGCGTTCTCTCACATGTAGACCGGGAGTTGGGATCTTGTCCCCCCGGGGAGGTTGGAGGATGGTCAGTGCCCGCCTCTTCCTTGAACAACATACCTCGCGAATACTAGCCATTGCCAACGGGTTTCCGCAGCTCAGACCCAGGTTGGACTCCTCTGGGGCTCTTTCAAGGTCCTGGTCCGTATACCCGAAAGCTTTGGCGACAGCATGGCCGTACTCGACAGCCGTGCCCCTCGAGGCAGCACTATAACGCTCGGTGACCTGGTTGTAGATCTGTTGAGCCTCCATCGTGATTCGTGCCGAATTATGGGACAAGTAAATACGCCACCAGATTTCCGTCGACGAGTATGTTGGTATTTTCTCCTCGAGGCCATCGTGCTCGAGGTCCCAAGGGTCATTTTATATCGGAGGCAATACACATCACCAGGAGACGCTATTCTCTTTCGGGAGAAGTATCGATATGTCACCAGCCGCAGCTAAACTCGAAACGGCAGGAACCTGGTATGTCACCGGCAGGCTTCCCTTTTCGCCACAAGCTCAGTCGACGACATCTACCCATCCATCTCCTGCTTTCCCTCACACCCAGCACTAGCAGCTCACTCAGGTCACCAGGAAACTCAAGATGAGGCAAGTACCAGATCAGTCGACGCTCATGGATAAGTGGTCTACCAAGCCAGCAGATCACAACGTCATCCGTGTGCGCAACAACCAGCGCCGGCACCGGGCCCGGGTCAAGTCTCGGCTCGAGATCCTGGAGAAGCGGCTGGAGGAGGCCGACATGAACTTGAAGACCGCCCTGTCGACCATTGGGGTCCTGACGGCCGAGCTGGAGGCTCTGCGCAGCCACGAAACCACACCGCCACGCCAGTTGGATCTGCAATCCCCTCTGTCCTGCGCACAGCCGCCTGTTCCCGAGCCTGCACCACCGTCCTCTGACACCCGCTGTCGAGATGAGCGTCACACAGCCCCAAGTCTCTCCAGGCCGTCACCCCTGCAGCATCCTCCAGCTCCAGCTGGCTCGGGTTCTGCCGGCCAGGCCACCGGAGTTGCCGCATCAACACCGGACGATGTCGGTGACGGTACAGACTGCAACTGCCAGGGCCTGCCGCCCTCAGCACCTGGCGAATCTACTATAGCCTGCAGTTCGGCCTTCCAGATAGTCGAGCAGCAGAATCTCAGGGGCGTTGAGGTAGCCACGATCAGGGCATGGCTCGGCTCGGGGTTTCGGAAAGCCCTGAGGCCTGGTGAGGCGTGCCGGGTTGAGACCAACAGACTCTTTGAGCTCCTCGACCACATCACATCCTCATCGTGATCGGCTATTTACCCGTTCGAAGCTTCAAGATATAAGCGGGGTCAACACAGTCAGAGCCTCCTTCACGCCACGGCACTTTTCCAGAACATGGTTTCCAACAAGCGTATCGAGAAGCATGTTGCACGAATCTTCACAGTTCCTACAACGCTACTACGCGCCTCAGATCTCAGAAAGCGGCTGCTAGGAGAGATTTGAAGCTATGAATGCCGGCTAATTTCACCCGCGCACCACATACGCTTCGTCGACGGGTCCCTGGCACCGAAACCGGATTATCGTATCAGGTGATAGCGGCCCCCTTCAATGCCACAACCACTGATTAGGGCAGCACCGTTGTATCATTCTTGTCCGGGGGAAGCCGGTAAGGCGTGCCCTGAGTGGTGGCACAACAGTATGTTGTGCGAGGACAAATTGTCGACGAAGGTTGCGCGGGCCTTGTCACCGCTCCCGATGCCAAAGACCATTTCGAGGGCAGGTCCATATTTGGTCAGCAGGCTGGGTCCCCTGGGTACAAGAGACGTTGAGGCACATTAGCCCATTTCACCAGAGGAGGCCTCCATCACTACCGCCTCTTTGGGTTTGCGACAAACTGAAAGTCCGCTCTGATGTGTCGAAAGCAAGCACCCTTTAGTTCATGGCCCTTCAGCGAGAGTTTGCGCCCCTGCCACGCCGAGAATCTCCGCGAGCACTAGAGTTCCTACCATACGATCCGCGACTCGAGGAGGCTTGTTTGTCTGAGATTATCGTCTGGGTTTTCTCGTCGTTCGGTGCCAGTCTAGCAGCTTCGCAGGCTGAACTAAACTCCCTCAAGAGCTCCTGTGGAAGTCGTCAGCGCTGTTTGGGCCATTGTCTTTGCAGGGAATGGGCACGAATGCTTACATCAAAATCCTGATCCACCATCGATTCCCAAGCCTGCGTCTGGTTCATCTTCAACTCCCTCACACGAGGACTCATAATGCCGAACGCGACACGAGCGAGGAACCGCGGGTCATTCCGCACGGGACAATCGGCCAACACCTGCGCAAGACGTTCTCGATCCAGCGGCCGTTGTTCCTTCGGTGGAAGCTCGACCACCTTACTGGTCGTGCAGAACGTGCAGTGCCCGCACCGCTCTTTTCCCTCGGGTAGATCCATGCCGAAGTGCTGGGCCAGTGCCCGAGAGAAGCAATTTTCGCCAGTGATAAGATCCACGACCTCTCGAGTTCGGTGGAGTGCGTCCTTCTCCTTTTGCTCTAGGTCCACGTACATCTTCTTGGCGAGGTCGTCGAGCTCCTTATCGGTCTTGGGCAACTCCTGAAGGACGCGGAACTTCGGCGTAACGCCTTTGGCTGTGAGCCGGATAGCACCGTCCCGGTCTAGATGGTCTAGGATCTGGATGATATTCGCTCGGAGGTAGCCAGTCTCACGCACGATCTTGTTGACATCGACATTTGTGTACTTTGTCTTCTTTTCGGCATACTTCAGGATCGCTCCTGCTTCCGGTCGATCACTGTTTCTCATGTTGGTCATGGCTTCATGGTAGAGTCCTGGCATCGTGATCTCGTATGAGTACAGGTTGTACTCGGGAGTGATGGCTCTGATAAGATTGAAATGAAGCTCAAGAGTGGCATATATTACGCTCAGCGGACTTTGCCGGATGTCGAATTCTTTCATCTGCTCGTTGGTATTTTTCTTGAAAGTATCGCCAACCCTGAGGTTGGCGACCTCATCGTTGAAAATGTCCTTGATGAGTCTCCGGAAGGGCTCGTAAGATGGTAGATCACCCCTGGCGAAATTTTCACGGATCCAGAAGTCCGAGTTGCAGAGGTAGAGCATACAATCGCTCTGTCCCCCGTCCCGGCCAGCGCGGCCGACTTGCTGGCTATACTCCTCGATCGTGGACGGCAGCGTGTAGTGAATGATGTTTCGGATGTCGGGTTTGTCCACGCCCATGCCAAAAGCGATTGTTGCAACGACGATCTGGACTCGATTTGCCATGAAATTGTCCTGGACTCTTGTCTTGTCTTCGACTTTCATTCCAGCATGGAACGCTGCAGCGTTGAAGTCCTTCGCTTGCAGTTTTGCGGCAAGACCCTCGGCTTCCTACATCTCGTGTTGGTCAATGCCCGCCGTATCAGACTCAGCACGGTCGCATACATACTTTCTGAAGTGTAACATATACTAGGGTCGGACCTTCATGCATCTTCAAGAAAGCACAAATCTTTGAGAACTTCTCGGATGGGATGTTTACGGACTCCACGTAGAGATTTAGACTGAGCGACTGTCAGCTTCGGAAGTAAATGGCACACCCGTGGAGGACAGACACACTTAGGCCTATACGGTGTCGTCCGGAACACGCCAGCTTCGTCAATGTTGAACGCCTTGCAGACATCCTCAGCGACTCTTGCAGTTGCGGTAGCGGTCAGACATATGACGCGCTCAGCCTTGATTTCGTCGACGAAGCGGGCCACTGTGTAGCAGAGACGGTCAGCCTTGACACCAGAAAGAAGGAAGCGTTGGAAGTATACCCTTGAGATATTCTGGCCGAAATGAGTGGCCCCACTGTCACCAAATCAGTGTTGTGATCTTTTGCCCCCGCGGAGCGTCGGCGGAGGTAAATACCTCTGAGATGCAGTGAGCCTCATCCACGGCAACAAGGCGGACGCCTCCAGCTACGAATTTCATGCTCTCGACGAAACGCTCGTTATTGAGTCTCTCGGGGGAGCAGTATATTATCTGCAATTCGCCTCGGGCCAGCTTCTGATTGATCTCCTGCAGCTGCTCCCATGTCTTGGTCGAGTCGATACACTCGGCTGCGATGCCACGCCTCTTCAAGACATCGACCTGGTCTTTCATCAGAGCAATAAGAGGCGAGATGACGATCGTGATCCCAGACTGCCCAGGCTCCCTGAGCCCTCGAGCTTTGTCAAGTTCGCTGAAGGCAATGCCCGGTATCTGCAGCGCGGCGTCAGCGACCAGAGCTTAATTTGCCTGGGCAGGTCACAGGCCAAGTGTTACTTGCCTGGTAGCAGAGAGACTTTCCAGCTCCGGTTGGGAAGATCACAAGAGCACTCCTGCCTGCGAGAACGCGCCTGATGGCACCTTCTTGCTCGTGACGGAAAGCTTTGTATCCGAACTTCTCCTCGAGGAGGCGACGCGCAAGAGCGACATTCTCCTGGTCCTGTGCTGCATCTTCATCAGACGCTAGCGCTTGCTCGGTCTTGAGCCGCTTCTCCCGATGCTGGTCGTGGTGCACCTGTTCCTGACTGCCTTGCAGAATGTCGTCGACGTCAACATCATCGAAGACATCATCACCAGATAGCTCACCCCCAGTAGGCTTAGCCTCTTCCGATTGCTTTCGTCTTTTGGTCTGTACGGGGGCCCGGCTTCTCTGTAGTAGCTCTACCACGTCGACGTTGTCAAAGACGTCATCATCATCGAAGTCTTCCGTCATCTTGATGGTGGAGTATCAGGATGCGGACGCGTACAGTGGTCAATTCGAGTGGGTGATGGAAGACGCGTAGTTGCACGAGCTCATGTGATCGGCTACCTAAACGAGACTAGTGCTGTACAGTACATACACAGCCCAGACCCCTGAACGATAAGCTTCCCAGGGAGATTGCCTGCAAGACCCAGTAGTAAGTGCCAGGGTCCGTAGCCCCTAGGAAACCACTGAAACCTTGAGTTCCGGGCTGCGCGACCTTCTTCTGACTGAGCCAAGATTTGCCAACACGGATCCAACCCACGATTTCCTGTCGACTTTTACAGATCTGGTAGACAGAGTACGGGACAATTGAGCTGGCGCGCCCGACCACTGTGAGAATGGCTCGTTCAGGCACCCGTTCCAGCCCAGTCGGTGCTCTGTTTGTTGGGAAGACGGCGATGCAAAGCGCGGCAAACGGTCATCCAAGGTCTCTATCCTTCGCTCCAGTCCGTCTTCTCCTGGATGAAGTGCACGAGATCTCGCAGCATTTCCGCCGAGTACCAATGGCCCAAGCCATCGTACTCCTTCCAGCAGACCTCAGCCGCCATACCGCTCAGGCACTGTGACATGCGATGACCAAGGACGACGCCAACCCGATCATCCTCGACTCCATGGCTGAGGATCACAGGCGTCTGCTCGAGAGGCACTCCCGCGCAACAAGAAGCACTGTTCGGGATGTCCAGCTCATATCTCAGCCAGCCGATCGCCTTCGCCGCCGGCGATGAGTCCTGTTAGTCACCGTCTTCATCATGCCTCGCAAACGGGTCAAGTCCTCCCTCATTGCCATCCGTCTAGGCTTCGCTCCCTGACATCAGCTCCATCAACCTTTCCGCGAATGGCAGCCAGCCACACAATCCCACTGCCGCCGCCAGCGGTTCGCCGTCCCACAGCAGAAGCGCGATCATCGACGCAGCGCAGCCCTGACTAAGTCCGCCTAGGACGACATGCTTCGAGCCTCCCGGGACGAGCGCGACTTCGGCACGAAGGAGCTTGTGCAGAGATTCCGTGGTCTGTCGCAGCCCGTCGATCTGCAGTTCCTCCCTGTCTGTGGCCGGTGGCTCAAGTTTCCAGTTGTCCAACCACTGGTGCGTGAGAGCCCGGCCGTACACCGTTGCCCGTCTTCCCGGTGCGGTCGGGAAAACGAAGCGCGCATGTGAGAAGGTCGTCCTGAGGGTCGTGGATGTCTGGGACGACAGGCTGGTAGGAGAAGACTTCTGAGCACTCGCTGATGCAAAGGGTTGGGGTTCCAGGATGTTCGTATCGAGCAGCGCAGGGCCAAATTTCTCCTCCCCACGAGCCACGTCCATGGAGAAGGATGAAGGTCTGCATATGCGGGAGCTGCAGGGGCTCAATCACCACCGGGTCCGGGAGGCCCATCTTGTGCAACCTCGACGATGATCAGAAACACTAGTCTGAAGACCATGCTAAATGAATTGTATGCCGAATCCACCCCGCGCTCATGCCATCACAGCTAGAAATGGATCCGGTATATATGCTTCGTGGGGGCACGACCACTTTGCCTTGTTCTCGGTCTGGTTTTGGGAAGATTTAGAACGCCAAAGCGAGTCATCCATGATACAGCATATAAGATTTGGCCTCATGCCAAGGTCATCTATCCCGACCCAGACAAATTCTTTTCATAGAGCCCCTTCGTACGCCAGTCACACATCGGGATGTTACTTAGCCGTGCCTCAGCAGTCAGGGGTTCACTGCTTACGTGGGGCCACTCGCAGGCAGATGCTACTGCTGTCGTAAATTCCTGGTCTGATTTCAACGAGATTAACGTCAGCATGGCGGGATGGTTCGGAACGGCTCGGCCTCGCATAGCTTTCGGCTCCCCGGCGGTTTTATACAGAGAGAGAGAGAGAGTCAACTGCATGGAAACTCTCGAAAACAAAGCCAATTCCATGCCACAGTGTTAACACAGAGGTTTCCGAGATCCAGCTTGAAAAATTGAAGACGCGAACTCGTAAATGGCGTCCGGGCTATTCGTCGACCCAGCCACCCTCCTCCGACTCACGCCCCTCATCAGCTCAACATGCACGCTCTGGTTCGCCTGGGACCAGCGCGTGATGTACGGCACCTTTGCCCACCCTGATCTCGAAGAAGAGTCCAAGGCCATCCTGCCGCTCTGGTGGAAGAAGGTCCTCGAGATCCACGACATTGAGCGTGTTTTGTTTCCCCTCACCGTCACGACCGTGACGTCTATCATAAACATCCGCAAGTTACGGCAGCCTGCTACAGACGAAGGGCAGTTGGGCGTGGTATGCCGCGGGTGCGGTCCTCGCGGTGGGGCACCTCGCGTTTGTGCCGGGGGTGATGTATAAGATCAAGGGGATGATTGAGGACAACGGGAAGGGCGAGGCCGTCCAGCAGCAGAGGAGGTGGCTAACGGTGCATACTGTGAGAACATTAACTGTCGACTTGGGTGCTTGGGTATCTTGCTTGGTTGCGGTGGCGAAAACGGTCTCGTAAGAGATGAGCCTAGTCGTTGAGTCTGGCCTTGCCGGTGGTTGGAGGGTTCAAGATTTTACAACGTGGCCTGCATCTAATTTCTTGGGAGCACGAACATTCTTAATACAGGGTCCTTCTATATGACCCAATCTCAGAGTGCACATTTTGCAATTTCTTTGAAATCGTTGTTGAGTTCTCTGGAGGGAGCAACAAGCTCTCCGCCAAATCTTCATTTTAGCTATTCCGGGCGTGTCTCCTTGAAGTGCCGCGCTATAAGCTGGACTGCCCACTCACTCTAGTAATTATTCGAAATTCTCAGTGTTTGCTATCAACATACGGCTTCGACAGCGAGTTGTCGAAATGACGATCCACAACCCAGCACTAAACCATGATACAAGCGAGGCTGGCCGACAGGACTCCGACCTGTTGAGAAGATCGGCTTGTGAACCGGATAAATACGTGTTAGCTATGGCTCAATGTAGCAGGTACATTTTGCCCAAGGCTTTTTTTATTTCATCTTTTCTTCTTCTGTTTCTACAGCTCTACTTGGTGATCGCCTGTTGCTACGACTCTATGCGACAATCTCCTCCTTGCATGAAATGCCGTATTTCTAAACGAGATCATATTAGCTTGTTAAACCCCGTTCTTAGGTAGCTTAACTTACCTTGAGCTCCTGGATCAAGGGATCGTTGATCTTGCTGCTCATCGGAGCGAGAACACCTTTCTCGGCGAGGGTTCCGTCCAGAACTTGCTTGACGGCAACCGCGCATGGAATGCCAACTGGGTCCAATTAGTTCGATACGCAACTATCCGTTCGGTCGCGAATGCTCACCGAGCTTAGCCATTGCTGAGTAACCACCTGGTTCGGTGCTGCCGTACTCGCAGAGGGTAGAAAGTCTGGTCTGCTTGCTACCATCCTTCAACTCAACCTCGAACTTGTGTTGCAGACTTCGCCGTGTTAGCATCATGTTTCCAGAAATGCCACTTTCAACAATTCGGAGCGTCACACCCGTGACAGTGACCTGGCACTCCGACCATGTCAGTATTGGGGGTTGTGCACTTACATCACGAGATCTCGTTCTCCCTCGGAGAATTGCATCTTCTTTTCGAGGGTTGCGCAGATGGTATCCAGCGGGTTTCCTCTTGGTATGATCTTCAGACCACGTTGTTAGTGACATCTGCCTATAAGATTTCGTGCTCAATGTACACTTGCACCTTGCCGCCGCAGCCAGGATTTGGGGCGAACAGGAACCAAAACGTGATTGCTTACTTTTTCTGACGAGAACATCCCAAGCCATCTCAGGCCGGCTAGGACATGCTCCCTCTGCTCACTGTCCTGGAAGGCACTCTTGGCGGAGATAGCCTTGATCAGGTCCTGTTCGTCCGATGATGGAGCACCAAGGATGTTCTGCGTGACCTCCTTCCAAGGGATTGATTGCTTGCAGCAGCTTTGTTCCCCATCATCGAGGAAGCCTATATCGACGAGGACCTTGACGAACTCTGGAAAGCCTGCGTAACGTAGAGTACCTCTGGATACATGTTAGTGACCTGTATAACCACTAGGCAAGCAATCTGACGAATGTACCTGATAATGGTCTGCGCCTCCGGAATGTTGTAGCGCTCCTTGTATCCAGTTGAGTCTCTGTTTGGGTATGCAACAAGAGCGTACCCTTCAACCCTTGGGTGTTAGTATCACACATGGATGGAAGGTGGCATGTGCTGGAACATGGTCTCCGGCTCCGGGACCATGTCCTTCAAAGCGTGTGGGCATGGATGGGGTGGCTGACCTGGGTATATGCGGTATGGCTTAGCGGTAGCCATTAGGTCTTTGATCATGCATGTTAGCCTGTAGTTTTTTCCAGGAAAGGTCGGGCCGCTCATGACTGTTCCAAGTGAACCGCCTATTGCGAGGAGTTCTTACCTGGACCTGCCACATTGACAACCTCGCCATCTCGGTAGAAGCTGGCGGGATTTCGCAATGCCAGCAGGACACCGCGGGGTGACCTAAAAGCCGGTTGTGTCAGAATTATAATTTTAAAAATGTCGAGAGCATCCGCGACTGGGTTTTGGGTGCCGCCACATGTGAAAACAGGTGGAAATTGCAGCAAATACAACGAAATTGCGGCAGATGGTCGATATGGGGAACTTTAAGGACTCCTTACCAAGAGAATTTGTATCCCAATGGGTTTCCAGAGTTCTCTGGGGCAGGTAGACCTCCACAGTACGACAAGAAGGACGTGATCTTTCCTCCTTCTTTGTGGACTTCCTCGATGGTCTTGACGGCGTCTGGAAGAATTAATATCATATGCTCGATTGTCATACCCTTCGTGGATCCTTACATAGATGATCAATACCCGGATCTGCAGGAGAGTTAGTTGGTTCGCAACGGAAGTTCGAGGAAGTGGGGCCTACCCAAGCCAATTTCATTCATAACGGTGATGCCGGCATCCTTGCACTGTTGGTCGAGCTCTAGCATGGCCGGTGAGACGTAGCTTGTAGTGACCACATGCTTCTTCTCTCGGATAGCAGACTTGATGACGGCGGCGTGGAAGGTGTAGGGGATCAGGCTGATGACGAGATCGTGCTTCGCAAGCTCGGCGTCCAAGGCCTGCTCGTTGGTCACGTCAAGCGAGATGGGGGTAGCATTCTTGACACCAGCTGAGAGAGACTTGGCGGATTCGAGAGTTCTGCAGGCTGCAGAAGCGTCAGCGGTTTGATCGTAGCATATCGATTCGACCGATGGGAAATCGTACCGACAGTCACAGAGATGCCCGACTCGGAGAGGATATCGAGGGTCGGTCTCGTGACGAAGCCAGCGCCAAGCATCAAAACCCTAAAAGAGAAAAAGTATGCAGCGTTAGTATGGATTGTGTCCTCGATGCAGAAAGATCCGTGCCTTACTTGTGAGACGCCATTGCGAGTTTGTTTCGCAGATTTGTGGTTGACGCGGAGGGACTTGCTGCGGCGGTTTGTTGGAGCTACCTTTCGAAGCTGTCCGCTTTCATTGAAGTTTAAGAGGGGTGTTTTGCATCCGATGTCGGGCCGTCCCTTTTTTTGGGGGGGTTTTTGGTTTTTTGGGGGGGCTGAGTCACAACCATATCGCTCCCCTATTCGATTGGATGTGTCAGCTTGAACACCCCGCGCCGCGTAGCTTCAACTCCAGGTACGTATTAACTTAGCACCACAAGACTGAAAAGACAGACAATTCGAAATATATGTCGGTGTCCCTAATGTGTTCTCACGCTGAGGCATCGCTCCTCTACCTATCCCGCAGAATGTGAGCCCTTTCAATCCAAGGCTGAATTATCGAGGTCCAGGTAGGTGGTCTGTATTGCAGTGCGGGGCGTACGTTATGGCCCCCGCAATAGCTCAGCAGCCTTGGGCACGCCCTGGCGCCAATATCCCACGTGCCATTGGTGCTGCCTTCAGCCCTGGCCACGATCCAGTACTACACAGTACTTACTGTCTGTACGGACGTACAGTATCCTCAATTAGTATCGGGAATAGCAATCAGGAAGCTGCAGTGCGGCAGCCGTACGGCACAGCACGCGATGCCTGTTTCAGGCCTCTCCCATATGAGTATGAGCTGAAGCCCGCCAGATAATGGTCTCGCCCCGATCCATCTTGTCCTCTTGCTTTTGTCTGTCTGAGGCTGCCCAGGCCTCCGCGCGTCCCTGAAGACGCCATGTCGACTTACGAATTTGTCAACATCACCATCGTTGAGCCTCCATCTTCTGGTTTCGATCTGCAGTCGGCAATCAATCCACCGTACTCGGAGATCGGGAACAGCGTCGCGATCGATTTGTACAGGGGCGGCTGCGGCATTGGTGACGGCGGCAATGTCAACTGCTCGTTGGCTTGTCAGAACTCTGAATATCTGTTCGCCTCCACCTACACAATCGCAAACTGCCTCACACTCGCCTATGCGGCTGCTCTCGCGCCAGATGCATCCATCGTTCCAGAGAGCAATCTCACCGTGGGAAGCCTGGATGCTTTTATCGGGCTGGGCCGCATGGCCCAGTTCGACTTCAACTCCACCGTCGACAATTTCCTCAACTGCTCTGTTGCGGCCTGTACAGATGACTCCCTAATCACTTGTAACGACCACGTGCAAAATATCATCTCTGCAAGCCCCATGAACACGTCTGCCGCCAAGCTGGAGGTGACCCGGACCTCCCTGTCGTACCTATGCGGCGACGCCAAGTATGGAGCAAACAGTGACCTCGCCGGCCCAGGAGTGCGTCACGCCCACCAGAGTCTTGTTATCCAAGAGGTCTAACCCGCACAATCCAGGTTGCAGTCTCGTACCTGTTACAGGCAGGACTTCTTGCCATCTTCTACGCACTGTCGTTGTGGGCTTGTGACCTGCCGCAGTTCATCTCGGACGCTACCCCAAGATTCATACGTGAGATTGCAAGATGGAAATTGGTCAACGGGCATTGGGCGGTAGGTCCTCTTGACGCCCAGCACCTTCTAAGCTTCATCGCACATATTTGGGGATCGAGATGAGGTCCCAACATCCTCCACCCCCACCTGCTTTAAGATCCAGGCTCGCTGACAAGACTTTTAATCAAGCCGGATAAGACGGACAGGCACTGGTTGGACACCCTGAAGGAAAGGGTAGGCGCCTCGATACACTCCACCATGGTCGACTTTCAGGAGGCACAAATCTATTTCGCCCTTGCCCTTGCGATTGCGATATTCTATACGGCCAAGAATCCGGACGTGTCAGGGGAGAGCGCGTTCGGTGGCGTGTATATCGACCATATGGTCGAAAAGTGGTCCCTAATCCTGGTACTCTCCACGCTCTCCATCACCCAGCTTGTGGTGTTTGTGACGTCGCAGCAGTCGTGGTACATGAGTTTGATCTACCTGATCACCGTCATCCTCTCAACTGCTTTCTATGCGCTTCTACCGCCCACCCAGAACGCCGACGACTACCAGGCAATAACGCAGAATCCAGACTGGGCTCTATCGGCCTGTGGCGGAAACACCTCTCCTGTGGTACGGTGCAACGATGCTTTCTGGACCGAGTTCGAGGATTCGTTTGTCTTCATCGACACTTCCCTAGCCTTGGCCATGCCCTATCTCGCCTTCGTCTGGGGCCTCGCCTATGATTTAGCCTCCCGCACGGCGAAGAGGGCCAGAATCCCGGGCCCTCCAGGCAGTAGCCATATGATTCAGACGGGCCAAAGTCTAGCGGCCGTTCGAGACCCGCGGCGCGGAATCATCGCCTTGCTGTGTAGGGCTCATCCCCTGGCTGTGGTGATAGTACTCTGCCTTTGTCATGCATTCATACTTATCTACTCCTACATCGTCATTCTGAACGTCCTGATCTACATGTTGGGCAACACAACCTGGGACTGGTCCTTGGGACAAATCGTCGCCCTGACCGTATGGTTTCCAGTCCTCATCAAATTCGCCTATTTGCTGCTTGGTAAGAGATTAGTCTCGCTAGCCCCGACTCTTTCAAATGTTCTCGTCCTTCATCTAATCCAGTCTCGCAGTGGGTTTTGAACAAACGTTCGACATACGGCTCCCCAAACCATACAAGATTGTCAACACCAACAAGACACCTGTGGCTGGTTCTGGAATTGCGACAGGTAGTGATCACGCAGTATCGTCAGTATCGGATGCGGACAAGGTTCATCGGCGTGTCACGTATGCAGCTGTTGCGGGAGACGATGAAGTCGTGGCACTGCACGAGGTGCGGCGGAGTACGGCCTAAATGGCATGATGGAAGGATAATGTTTGCTATCCTGATACCAATATGGTCTTCTCACTATTGTACAAAGTATCACAAAACCAGGATATCTAGTCCGCTTACCGCACAATGGTGGGTAAGTCGATCAAAGTCCCATATACGATGCTCTTTCCTAGTCTCTCAAGCGTCTCACCATTACACCAAGCTGCAAAGAAGTCTCCTTTCCATTCATGACCGCTCTAGAGAATACGGACAAGTTGGAATCCATACAGCGCGGTCGTTCCGAGTGTTCACATCCAGCTTGTTTACCAAACCAGATGCGATTCATTTAGGCTCTGATTGCCTGTCTTTGGATTTTACCTTAGCATAACAGCGATAGCGGTGCTCGGAGAACATTTACATACTAAATCGCCACAATGTCTCGCATTGAATAAATGATGCCAAAGAAGTGGGGGGTAACATCAACAATCTCAGTCAAGCCTTTAGGCTTTGATGCTCTTGAGACTGTCTATTCAGTCTATGAATATGACTTCAGGGCAGTGGAAGTTGGTGTGGCTCGCTGACGGGGCTATTTCCAAGGCACTCAGGCTTCCCTCCTGTAATTATATAAGAAATCAAAACCAAGCACCACTACTCTAGATAGACGCTAGATTATCATAACTCACTCTTTGCTTCATGTAATTTCGTGTCCCCTATTGACTACCCACAGGAACGGCCAGAGCGCCCCTCATCGCAAAAGCTACATCTATTTCGACTTGGCCTTATATGTGTTACTGTCACCGGAGTCGATCCCTCATAACCATGGACGAATGCATGAGATGTGTTACTCAGCATCATGTATTCAGAATTCGACATGGAACAAAGAGTAGGTTGAATAATTGCAGATCCTTGCAATGCTCCTCTCCTTGCTGCTGACCTCTGAGTCTAGATTTCTTCGTTAATATTGCTTCTTTGCTTCTTGTTCTAAATCATTTTATCCAATCTAGCAGAGTGATATAGAAGGCAGTTCCACCTGGGATATAATATATCGAGCCTCCGGTCTTCATCACGAACATAAAATGACATAATTGCGTTTACTTATTTCTGTGTTAGTCCGGTGTTGTTCGAGTTTACTTTTGTAGATACTGGCTGAGGCTGTGAATGTAGTCTGCAGCAAGATGTATCACAATCTTAGTACACCAGTTACGACTCCCGGAAAATATTCATCCTGAGTTTCTCACCAGCGAATTGCCTAGACCTATCCTATTTCCGCTGTCATTCCGCTGAGTAGAAACGTGCGCTGTAAGTACATACGGGGGCTGCTATGACCAACCTCCCCGTGACTAGCACGCGCATTTGACGCTGCATACAGGGGTGGAGTGGCATGTGAGTGCATCGAATAGGTATTATAGACTGGGGTGCATAAGTGAACTGAAAATCCGCCAGTAACGAAGCTCACGATGTCCCATCCTTTGAGTTGCACGCCCTTCTGCCACTGGCTACTCTCGGAACCATTACGACTCCATTGGCCCGTTTGGTCCTACTTTCCACCAGTACAGGATGACATCGGAGAGGCGCCTGCTGCCGAGTCACTACAAATTGAGAATTAGTATTATAGCTGCAGTCGACGTCGACAACGACCAATTTTCCGGAACGTGATATAAAGGCGGGAGGTGACCAGCCATGCCAATACGATAAACCCCTACCACTCAGGTCAATCGGGTTGTCAAGCTATGTGTTACCTTACCCAACTCTTGCCTTAGCAGTTGATATATAAACATCTGAGTCCCCAATAGACACCGAATATCAGCATGAAGCTCACGGCAGGTCTTATCCCTCTTGCTCTTGCGGGCGTCGCCTCGGCGAAGGCCCTCCGGTCCGGGCACAGAGTGAAGGCGGAACAATCTGAAAAGCCGAGCCCGTCGCTGAAAGAACGCTCAACCGAAACCTGCGATCAGTGGGGCGAGATCGAAACATCTACATACATAGTTTACAATGATCTTTGGGGGGAGGCGGAATCTACCTGCGGGCCCCAGTGTACAACTGTCAAGACTGTTAGCAACGGCATCATTGAGTGGTCAACGAGCTGGACGTGGGCTGGTGGGTCCTCCGACGTGAAGTCATTTGCCAACGTCGCACTTGACTTCACTGCCACAGAACTATCTGTTATATCGGACATTCAAGCCGTCTGGGAATGGAGGTGGGTTCTCGGTTCGCTGTATGAGCAGGCGCTCGTGTGACTGACAAGATCACAGCTATTCCGGCACGTCCATCGACGCCGACGTGGCTTTTGACACATTCTTGTCGACCAGCTGCAGCTCAACAGCCGACGAGTATGAGATCATGATCTGGCTGGCCGCTCTCGGGGGTGCTGGGCCCATCTCGTCGACCGGCGCCACGATTGCGACGCCATCCATCGCCGGGTACACTTGGAATCTGTGGTACGGCTTGAATGGTGACACGAAGGTGTACAGCTTTGTTGCCCCCAGCGAGATCACCAGCTTCGATGCCAACCTCATGTTGTTCTTTGATTATCTCATCGACTATGAGGGTGTCTCATCTAGCTCATGCCTCATTGACGTTCAGGCTGGCACTGAGGCCTTCACTGGAACCTCAGCCACCCTGAGCAGCAACTATTACGTGACAATCTAGGCCATCACTGCCAAGACTTGCGTGGGCACTGCATATGAGTTTAGTGAGGATATATCATGTACATAATTTGGGGCTTCTTTACCTGCTACAACATACGTAACAAATCCTTCATCAACAACTCGCAATGTGTACACCCTATTGACCCCACTCTTGAATATAACGCATGATACATACTATTAACATCTTGGGGAGACACCTATGTATTTCTGTGCTCAGCCTCAAACTAAAAATGGGCCAAAAGGCATGTTCCGAAATCTTGTAGGAAAATGTGTCGCATATGAAGCTATCCCATGTCACCTGCATCCCCCTTAAGTCACGCTGGCTGCATGCGCAGGGAAGTGCCGGATACGGACATGTTCCAGCAAAATAAGACAGGGTAATTATGAGCTATAGCAAATCTCGCTAATACAAACGATGAGTGATCAGTCTGCGCTTTCAATCTGCAAGTTGCTCTAGGTGCCCCTAGCAGACTCTCAGGAAAGTTCTTAAATTAGCGTAAACCATCATAAGCGTCCAGAGTCAAGTGCCTGTCGACTGCTTTGGGGTCCTTCGAATAGTATCCTAGATCTAATCCTAAGCGGTGGAGTCTCGTGTGCGGTCACAAGGGCTGAATTTATAACAAGCTTGACCACGGGCGTACCACTGGCGCCTCAGGACGATTCCCCCATCGCTCCATATTCGTTGCCACATAGTAAGCTGAATCATCATGGGATTGGGCTGTTCTAACTACCTTTTACAGTGGTCAGGTTTCACGATGACGCGAGTACTACAATAATACAATGCAATTAATGCTCAAAAGCAGTGTGCTGTGGACTCGCCGAATGAGCGGAGTGCGCCCTTCCCCAGGACTAATACCAAACAGTCTTCAAGTTCCATGTGTGTAAGGCGAATACCTTCAATCAAGTCAATCAGGGAACCACTTGACTTGAATCCACGAGCACGATAGGAACTGGGATTCTGAGAAAGGCGAGCACACCATGATAGCCACCAGGATCGCAGATAACTTGGAACCTAACATCCGGTGTCATCCCTTTAACCGCATGCTGCACGACGTGCGTACCTACTTAAGTAGATAAGGATCTGCTCATAAGTTTTCACGATCAAATGAGCTCTGAACCCCGTATCCTAGCAACTACTCAACTGTGACCAGGTGCCAAAATCATTTCGGTCGACGCATGAGGGAGCTCAATTGTGTAATCTGAAGGTAAGATACTGCTGTTTGTGCCCCGTTGATACATCGCGACATCGCGAATAAGAGCACAGACTAGTGAGGCTCGAATTTTAGCATCAAACCATCCTATAGCTAAAAATTCGAGACATGTGAAGTTCGATGCGCTGCCCTCGGGAATCAAGATCGGTGTTCGGGGATGGAGGGCTGTGGATCTCGAAGGCTCAACGCTCACTACAGGGCCCATTTTTGAGCTGAAATATTACAACAGCATTGCAGTGAGGTTATCAGAATCAACTTGAAACATTCAAACATCTCTCCTTCCGCTTTTGACCAGCCTTATCGACCTTCGTAAGCCATGCGTCGCGTCCCGCAACGTGCACTTAAGCATATCAAATCTGAAACTCGGAGCATATCCCTATGCCGTCGCAATTGGTTGCCCTTAGGAAACAAAAGCTCAAGTGTTCCCTGCCTCGCATCGAACATCTTCGAGCGCTTGGAATTTACCCACTCAAGGCCAAATTAGGCGCCCACCATGTGTCATTCATTATATTCCAGAGCTAGTCGGTTCGTATCCTTCAAGACATACCTTCTGCCTGCAGCAACGATCGGCCGATCGTCCTTACGTCTGTACATTTTGCGGATATGCCCCTGATCGACATAGAGTCCTATCGAATGGGTAGGTCGGCGTGGTCGGGATCAGTACATCTTCGAACCAGCTCACGTTGTATGCAATTATGGTGTCGGTGAGCGTGCATCTGAGCCAGATGACGTGTCGCTCCACGGCTACAACCAGCATCAAGCTACGAGGTTGGAGCGGCATCGCAGCCTGAGCACATGAGGTTCGCGTGTGGCTTACAAGATCTCAGGGAGTAGGAGAGCATTTAGTGATAGCAATGACACCCAAAGATGCTCAAGTCGTCGGCATGTGTTGTGTTCCTACGCCGACATATGCTGATCTTGCGGCTAGAAGGTCAAACATAAATAAGACGCATCATAACGCATCAGCATCATCAGCTTTTGAGAATCACCTCTCATCTCCAGCCCATCTTTAAATCTTTCCCATTGATGCCTCGTCTCGCTGCAACTATGTCTCGCAACGCGCTCTTTCTCATTGCTGCTCTGGTAGCGCAAGAGTGTTCTGCTGCGCCCGTGGTGCTGCCCACTTCGCTTTTCCCCAGCTTCACCGAGACCGGCATCGCCATTCCCACTGGGGCTCACCTTGATATCCCCAAGAGAGACGAGGATTTCCCTCACCTACCTCTGCCTACTGGTCTTCCAGGCATTCCAAAGAGGGACGAAGATCTGCCTCATCTACCTTTACCGACCGGCCTCCCAGGCATTCCGAAGAGGGATGAGGATTTTCCTCACCTGCCTTTACCGACCGGCCTCCCAGGTATCCCTAAGAGGGATGAGGATTTCCCTCACCTACCTCTGCCTACTGGTCTTCCAGGTATCCCTAAGAGAGACGAAGATTTTCCGCACCTACCTCTGCCTACTGGCCTCCCAGGCATTCCGAAGAGGGATGAGGATTTCCCTCACCTGCCATTGCCTACCGGTCTCCCCGGCATTCCCCGCAGCAACGACAAGAGAGAGGAGGACCTGCCACCCTTCCTTCCCAGCCTCTCACTCCCGTTCCCTCTCCCAACGGGGGCTACGAAGGAGGTCAAGAGGGACGATGATCTGCCGCACCCACCCTTGCCCACCGGCCTCCCGGGCATCCCACGCGGTCAAGAGAAGAGACAGGACTTCTCATCTTCCATCCCGGCCTCGATCGCCACCCTCTCTGAGCCCACCGGCTCGTCTCTGATCCCCAAGAGGGCAGTACCGACCTTCTCGGCCCCGAATGGGACCGTGCCTACCGGACCCGTACCCACTGGGCCAGTGCCTACGGGGCCAGCTCCTACTGGACCTTTCCCTACCGGGCTCCCCACAGGCCTGCCCACAGGACTGCCAGTGCCTCCTGCCGCGCCCGGCGGTCTGATCGTCCCTGGTAGAGCCTAAATATCGACGTCCGCCTCAGGATTGCTTGGCTTTCCGGTGTATAGTCGTATCTCAGACAGATCGTTGCTTTGTTCTGCTTCTTCCGCGCACGACAATTGCGCGGGTTGTCAGGCACCACACATGAGAGCGGCTGGTCAAATGGATGCTAGGAAGCGAGGGTGAGGAGCTTAGGCAGATTTTAATGGTCAAGCATAGGGCCTTCGGCGAAGACACTCGTTTCCGACCGGTTCACGGTCTTCCGATATGTATGTTTTAGTTCTTTGTTTTAGACCCGCCTTACGAAGCTTGAGGGGCTTCGACTGGTCTTTCTCATTATTCATTTTACCTTTTGATAGGTTTTGTCTCAATGTTTGGACGATATTAAAATGGTATCTTCGCTTTGCAGCCTCATCGATAATTGTTAGGTTCGACTTTTAGTGCAGTCCTGGCATGGCCAAAATATCGGGCTTTGCGAAAAACATGGCCCAATTACAAGCCCAGCCTTACTAGGTTAAAAAACCAATGTAGGGCCTACTTAAGTCGCTATGTATCGGGGTCGTCCAGGAAATATTCGCCAACATCTTAGATCTTGCTGGAGATGCTGAACCCGTTATCCCTTGATTTCGGGACTGAAAGCAGTTGAGGAAAGCTCCAACTTGGGAGAGGTAGAAGGGCCTATCACCCGAAGTAAATGACCAGGCCATTAAGAACGGGATGAACCTTTTTAATTTTTTTTTCCTGCTTCTTCTTTTCAGCTGTAGTGGGTGCCTCGAGGAGTCTGCAGGTGGTGCGGGTTTTCTCCCCGTAACCGAGCGCCTGGATGTTGCCCAAACCAGAGCGCAGATTCTTGGCTGCCATGGTTGATACCAAGATGTACTGGGACTGGGCCGAGAGGGACAAGATTCTGACGGACACCACAGCGTTCCCCGAGTATTTTGCCGATTTTGGAAAGTTGATCCCTTGTGATGAATGTTCAGTAAGCTTGGTAATCTTATGCCAATCTGAGTGCCTGCCCAGAGAAGCTCCTCCACTCTCTCCCAACTGAACCTACCTAATTTACTCTCACTGGCTTCCAATATTGTTCGTAGGTCAACAGCTAGGGTATGTGTGTGATATCTAACAAACCACATCCATACCAGCTGGCACAATCGTACGCAATCCTCCTTCACGGTGGAGAGGAAGGCGGGGTGAATGTCTTTGCCGCTCACTACACATTTACGACAAATGTAAGGATCGTTGGACTGTCGGAAGAGCGGAAATAGGGCATAGCTTTGGTGTCTCTGGAGGAACGACTCGTACCGATGCTTAAAACTCAGTTCAACGCCACGTCAGCTTCTCATCCTGCCCCCCAGTAAGTCTCGGATTTGTCTATGGTACGCCCGGTATGTAATCAAGTTGTGCGTCTTTGCAGTAGGGTCTTGCCCTCTCTGGGTCGGACTGGAAGGAGGTCGAAGCTGCCATCGTGCCAGTCTTGGACGTATCATTTCGCCAGAGTCGCAGCGTTGAAGGCGAGAAGCAATTATCCCACGGACTTGTCCCTAGCCAGCCAGTGTGCGATAGAGGTACTCATTTTACATTTCCAAAAAGAGTGGACTGCCCCAAGCTGACTGGGAATGATGCATGGCCAATATAGGTCGGCCTCGTACAACGCAAGGCTAACTCTGGTATGAGCTGCAAAGATCCATTGTCTTCTTCGTCGCTTAGTTGTTATAGCATATCCTCCTCAGTAGTTGCCTCTACCGTAGTCTCGTCTCTGACGCCTGACTTAGGCGAGGTATCGAGCAGAGCAGACTTAAAAGAACTGGCCGGACTTAGACTGGGCTGGAGCCTTGACAGCGGCTTGCTCAGTGAATAGAGAAAAGAAGACGTCACGTGTCAGGTACTAACTAGAACTTGAAAAGGCGATCTGAAGCCGAAGGAAATATTGTTGATGGTTTCACGCTCAACCATCCGCCAAGGCTGCGAGGTATTCAACGTGCTTGCCATGGCCTGGACAGTCTTGGTACTTTTTGGATATAGCATCTCCGATCTAGAAGACCCACAGTTCGCAGCCTCGATGGTCTAGTGGTATGATTCCTGCTTTGGGTGACAACACATTGCAGGAGGTCTCCGGTTCAATCCCGGATCGAGGCCGTGTTGCGTTTTGTCTGAAGTTCTTACAATTCCTTGCTATTTTTGATGAACAAGAAATACAAGAATAAGGAACTTGTTGGCTACGAGGTAATCATAAATCAACATTTTAATATTAGTGGGCACAAAGGGATTTCTCGTTGAATTGTCATACCGTGTATAGACAAAAGTTCAAGGCTGACTCGCCGCTAAGTTGGATGCGGCAACTTACACGCGCTAACTGGTGCTGTACGCCTGTCTCATTTTGCTTTTCAGCTGGATAGCCGCAGTATATCTTTCTGAACGTTGGACATTCCCTAGGATCCTCTACTAGTATCTAATAGAAGCGTGCGGTGTTCTGAACGGTTGTGGCAGTATCTTGAGAAGATACTCGAAGAAAGTGATTAGATCTGCATACGCACGTCTTGACAAAACCCCCGCAAGCACCATGTACAGTTCCGGTGGGACCTTTCACAACCTATGTTGAGTGACATTGCTCATGAGGCGCACAGAACGTGGTTCGTATGCAGATCCCTCTAAATAAGGCAATAGCTCGTTGACTACTGGACAGTGTCAACGGCCTGTCACCTGGCTCCATTGAAGAATGGTGAAGCCGAAGCCGACATGTCAATGGCACAGGCTAACGAGCATCGGAGAAGGTCCTCCAACACATTCTACTCTGACGATGTTACACGCCCAGTACATTGCAAGTTCGCGATCCGCGGGTCCATGCGTCAGGTCTTTCCAGGATTTGAGGGTAGCAGTCTACCTGACCTCGCCCAGAACATGCTGATATAAGTTCTGCCCAACGAATCTACCACTTCTCACGAAGCAATGTCAGACTCGCTGACGTCTGAGGACGCGTTACGTATCTGCTTCTTCTTTTCACACCCTTGTGACTCTACCAATTCCCACGCTTAACAAGGTCCCAGACACAGAGTCGCCTAAATCGAACAGGCACAGACCATGTCGCTGGCCGCATGCACCCATCCTGCAGCGTTTATGACTTCCAATAATTTCTGGTCCTATCTGTTAGCCCCCTTACATGCATGTATTTGAAAGAGACCTTACCCTCAAACGGCAGCCATAGAACTATTTCTTTTTCGGTGCGCTTCTCCCATATCTCCATATCGTAATCTCCGCGTTAGAACCTCTCCCCCGAGGCTGAATGTGTGAGGAAATACTTGCTCTGTGAGCATGGAAAGAATTGAATGGATCATCTTGACAAAAGAATATCTATGGAATAAGTTCGAGAAGAGTGGTTTAAGTAGGCATATTGCTCAGGGTTAATCGTTTTCTCTCCACAGAATGTTCCTCCTCTTTCCAGCCCAGCTGGCGTCAGATGCACTTGATGATGACAACAAAGCCAGGTTTTCTCGGGTCAATGGATTCAGAAGTTCATTTTCGTCGCGTCCACGTGCAGGCTTCATAGGGCCTAGGACGGCATTGGAAGACGGCAATCTCTCATGCCACGCCGCGTTCATGATCGAAGAGTCCGGTCCCTCGGTGGCACCCTGTTTCAAGTGCGCGAGCTCGTTGAACAGGAGCGCCCGGAGCCGCGAGAGACGACGGCTTACATGTGGGCTCTGCAGGACCATGACGGCTCCGCAAACCAGCAGCAGCGGCACCACGAGGCTCGCCGACCAGTATTCGTTCGGCTCTGTTCCCGCGGGCCGCATCCACCTGGGCATGACATGCAGGCCGTCCCGGGTCGCAACGGGTGGCGGACCAGGGGGCTGCGCTTCCACCTCGTCGCATCCTGGCTCGGCCCAGTCTTTCTATCTCCGAGTCAGCGAGTTTCGACTGGAGCGTGTGTAGGTATTCCTTCACCCGCTTTCCCATCCATGTCCCTTCTTTCACGACGGAGCATGGCGGGAGCGAGGGGGGCTCTTACAGACTCGCAGAACTCGTAGAAGGCCAGCATGTTTGCGTACGCCGCTAGGGCGTTGGCCGTCCTGGCCTCAGTCGTCCCGGAGTACGCCTGTAGCAGGCCGAGGACCGTGAGCGCGAGCGTGACCGTGGCGGCCATCGCGGCTACGGCTTTTTTCCTGATCTACAGCTATTCTGCCGTTGAGTAGATGAAGCGCTGGGCTTTGCCAACGTGAGATGTCTTGCGCGCCGGGGTCGACACGTTTGCAATTGGTGGGGGGTGGGGCGGTCTCGACGTGGCCGTCAAGCTGTTGTTGTTTGGCGGTGTCGCTGGTGTTGAGGACATGACGGCGAGTCGCGGTGTTGAGCAGGGCGCTGCCACGGTATGAAGACGACGTTGCAAACACTCACTCGTCGGGGCTGTAATATGCTTTGAAGAGAAAACTGTAGGGGCGCAGTAATCCTGCAGGTTTGGGGACGAGGGGCGAGGCGGAGCAGTGAGCCTCTGTCTGTGCCTCGTGTAACGGCGCCATCGAGAGCAATGCGTTGGGCCGATTTGCTTGACCCGAAGAGGATGAGAGCTGGGAGCGCGGATTGGCCTGCTCGTTGGTCGTTCCCTATTGTAGTGGGTGTGCTTATGCCTGATCCATAAGTAAGCCTAAATAACGCCATAGCCTGTCTACCAATACCGAAGACCCCTTGAAGTGCATAGTCCGCACGAGATTGAGGCCTCACACCCCCCCCCCTTTCCGCGGGGCGAAGCCCTACACAGCCAGAAACGCCAGATAAATCTCACATGTACAAGCAAATACACAAGCTACCCCAAGACGTCCCTCATTCCTCGCCGCTCGAGCCCACGTGGATTTTCTCCCTCACAGCATCGCCGGCATCTCGGCTGAGCGCGACGGCGTTCGCACCCTCATGCTTTGGCATCTCCTTCGCGATTGCGCCGCCGGAAGGCGAGGCTGGGCCCGCGCCAACTTGGGCGCGGGTAACCTCCCACTTCCGCAGGGGGCCGCTCATGCCTACCCACAGATCGGTCGGGATGTAGTCGCCCACCTCAGACCGGAACGTCTCGCGGTCCCTCCAGTCTGACTCGACGAGCTTGTCGACGGCCTCCTTAGCCTTGCGCCAGATGCCGTGTATCTTCTCCTCGACTGCCCGTCTCCTTTTGACCTCGAGGATTAGGCTGTCATATGCATTCGCATAGCCCTCGTAGAATTCGCGCAGGCTCTCCATCTCTTCCAGGCGAGCGAAGATGCTGTCCTTCTCGACCTCCCACCGGTCGATGAACTCCGTCTCTGCGGCGATGTATCCCGGCAGGCGGGAGCCGATGTCCTCCAGGATGTGGAAGGCCTGCGTGGCGGCCACGTAGGCCGACCTGACCCGATCCGTCTGATGTTTGAGAAAGGTGAAGTCGATCTCGACCTGCTGCATCTCCGCGTTCAGGTCTGCCACGACCTCGTCCACCTCGGGAGAGTCCTGCACCACGACCTGCACGATCTCGGACTTCGCGGCTGGATCGAGGTCATCGATGTTGGTCTCCTGCTGGGCGATGACTCCTGATATCGAGACCGGGTCTGCCTCGCCGCCGTCCTCGGCTGCTTTCCGCCGTGCAAGGGCTGCACCACCTTCGGTGATGCGCACGGCAGTAACGCACATATCGAAATGACGGTTGAGAGAGAAAAGGTGCTTGGCCATGGAGTGGGACTGTTCCGTGAGCGATCGTAGGAGGTCGGGGATTGGCGATAACATGGGACGTTGATCGGCAGACCCGCCGGGCGACTTCGGCGGTGAGGGCGAGGTGGACGATTCGAGGGTCCTCTTGAGGACGCGCATATCGTTCTCGAAGCGGAGAAGGTCCCCATCGAAGGAGGTCTGCGTAGCCTGGATAGCAGAGTTAGCTTAGCCTTGCGGTATGGAGAGGGTCAGGGCCACAGGGCTGTCCCTGACTCACCTGCAGTTCTGCAATGCTGGCTTTCAGGGCGTCGACAATACCGTCGACCTGTGTCTCATCGACAAAGTCGAGCAGGTTCTTCGGCTCTTCACCCTCGGGCCTGAAGACAGGATCCACGGCCCTACCCCTCAGCATGTCCATGGTACTCTCCAGCCTGCCGTTTGCCGCGTCGAGCGTCTTGATCAGGTGACCGAACTCCCTCTTGCCGGCATTGTAGGTGCGGTTCATGTTGCCCGTGATCCTCGCGAGCAACTTCCTCTGCTCGTTGATGCCCCTCTTGAGAAATGCGGTCTGCGCGCCTAGTATGACCGACTCCTCGTGGAGCTGGCGCGCGTGGGTCGTCAGGTCGTTGGCGCGCAGCACGAGCGTCACGGAGGAGAGCGAGCGCTTGGCGGCGAGGAGGTGCTCGACGAGGGTCTCAACGGGGACGGAGGCCGAGATGTCATCGTGGCCCAGGCGGGGACCGCCGTCGCCAGCGCCAGCGTAAGGTGGCTCGCCATGGCGAGAGTGGGCAGCCGACGAGGCTGGGCTCGGTGAGGCTGACATGTCGATCCGGGGAGGACGAGGATAAGGTGAGGATAAGGATGTAAGCTAGGTTGGCTGGCTGGTTGGGAAGTTGCGTGGCTCTGAAGCTATCCTGCAGTGGTTATCACATCTTGGGTTGCGCGCGAGGGTCTGTGTGGTGGGGGGGGGGGGTAGCTGGGGCTGGAGGGGCTGGAGGAGCTGTCGTGGGTGGAAAGGAGAGAAGAGGTCGAGGAGGCAGCTTGGCTCAAGCCCAGGCGCTATGAGGCTCTAGAAAGCTCAGTAGGATGTGTGCCAGGCCATGTGATGTCAAGATAAGCTTTGAGACAGGGGAGCCGAGCCGCTATACCATGTCACCTTGTCGCCATGTGTCCCCTGTCCTAGGCCGCACGCCAGGGGGGGCCTGGAGGGGCCTGCCAGGGTGAGACATGCTCGCGTGCTCTTGCATGACTTTCATCAGGTACTATGGTAGTTGTACTATGGCAGCTCTTCAGCACCTACTGTACCACTTGTCTCGGAGTCACCGTCATCCTCAGGCCTAGAACCGACGTTGGGGAGTCTCTCCATGCCTATCGAGATGTTCTCCAAAGGGTTTCAGGTCAGGTTACCCACGTTTATGTTTCGTTTTGAATTTTATTATCCCGCGAACGGAAGAAAAGCCTGAGCTTTTCTCTTCATCTCTATCTTTTGTCTCTCGCTCTCTCCATATCCTCGCCATGACCTTCCTTTCTATTGATGATGATCCAGGTGTGTGGAACGTCGCATAAGGAATATGGTGAGTGGGCAATTTCTCATTCTGATCAAAGTCAAGACGCATATTCATGAAGAAAAAGCCAGATAACTTATTATCCCCCCAACTAAAAAGAACCTGAAACCCACTCTGCCATATGGCCTCAGTTACAGCTGGGTGAAGGATACAGATCGTTGGTCTGATAGATGGGAGCTTTCGTGTTCACATGTGGAAGGCAGCATTTCCAGATGGACGAGGCATGTATTGCCCACCAGAAGCCCAAGACTCCCTCACAATGCCTGATAGACTGAATGTGTTGCGCTTCCCCCTTCCAATAGCGACTATAGCCTTCATAGCCGCCAACAGACCCAATACCCCCCCTCCCTCTATCTCCATGCTTGTCTACTTCCTCTCATACGTATAGTTGGCTGACGAAGAGGCCGAGTCGTTGGTATGGCTGCTACAGGTCCCCGTCACACAGGACCGGCGGGCGTAGTCGTCCCGCCCGAATTGCTGTTCCGTCCGCGGCGGGTCGTTGAGCGGCGTCGACCTGGGCGCCGAGGGATCCGCCTCGGGCCTCGCGGGCTCGGCGTCGGATTTCTTGCCCCAGGGTCCCGAGCCAGAGGGTCGGTCCGGCGGCGGCGGTCCTGAGAAGGACATTGCGGCCCGGGAGGAAGAGGAAAGCAAGAGGAAAGCAAGAGGAGAAAAACAGAAGAAGAAGGAAAAAAAACTTTGGTGCTTGTTTCCCAGTGCGTGGGGGGGAATTGTTGGACGGCCTTTGTGTGTTTGTTGGCCGACGTGCTCTAGGTGACGTTTCGCAACGTGTGCGTGTGTGCTCCATGGGCAGGATAGCGGTCAGGAAGAGCAAAACCTGTCCCGAGGCCTCCCTACAAACTCAATCCACCCGTACGATGTTTGCCATTGTGATTCACGGGACGACGTGATGATGGGAGATACGAAGGAGGTATAAGTCTTGACCTCTAACCACAACGGTGCCACACGTCACTTGGGAGATGGTGTGACGCCGTGCTCACAACGGACTGAGCCGTTAGAATGAGCGTGTGTATAGTATTCCCATGAGATTCCGGTGTAACGATTCACTCTAAGAAGGCGGCTCCTAACCGTGGCTCTCAGTACCGTGGCAGCTTGTAAGTCAATGTCCTATCGATGTTCGGTCGAAGCGCAATCAAGGATACTTCTGTAACCAACACAGATTGATCACTGATCTGGGTTGTCTCTTCGTCTCCTCCGACTTGGCTGGTCACGATATAGTATCTGTATAACGCTGTTACTCTGCGAGAATCACTTCTCGATGGCGAGGGTTTCGCGATTCCATCGACGCGCGGTCTAGTTAGGCAACCCCTGATTCTGAAGTAGCAGTTGCGAATATACGGGACTAGCTGGTAATCCCTAGTCGTAGGATTGCGTAGTCAACACCAGGTGGATTGATAGCCGGAGCCTCGGACTCAGCATGCTGACGACGTTCAGAGATGGGGCCTAGGACGACCTCGAGACTGCGCAGACAGTCTAAAAACGTGGGCTGAGAGGCCGCAGGATCCGCAGAAGGGTGTCGCGCCCTTGACCGTGCCTAGAGGGGCATGGAGCCCAGAATAGGACCGTCTTGTGCAAGCAAATTCATTGTAATCTATGGTCTCCATCGCAGCGACTCTAGCGGCCCCTAGGAAGTCGACCCGATCTCCCCGTCGCGGATCTTCTCGACCCTGACCTGCACGCCCGGATAACACTCCCCGATCAGCGCCGCCCCCCCTCCCCACGTCGCGTTACAGGCCCTGCGTTCCCTTCGTCCAGCCAGTTCATACAGCCCGGTGTCATCCCAGACGCTGAAGACCAGAACAATTCCGTGCCCCAGCGCGGCCCCATGTCGCCCCGCTGCTGGAACCACGGCGCCGTCGCGTCGCAGTACGCATCGTCCATCACACCCCCCCCCCCCCATCCGGTGAAGTCCCCCGTGGCGACGGCGGCGTTCATGATGACCCGCCCGTCCTGCGCCCACAGCCGCCGGATCTCGACGAGCGCCCCGCCCGGCGTGCCGTCGTCCGTGATGTACTGCGTGGTGACGGTGAGGACCCGCCCGGTGTCAATGGTGTAGTTCGCCGCAGGGCCGTAGAATCCGGTCACGTTGTACAAGTAGGGGTCCCACCCGCAGCCGTACTCGTCACACACGCCGTACGTCTAGACGCCCGCACTCGTCGTCGGAGGTGCAGAGGTACACGCCGGTGATGTTGCACGCGTGGGGCGGCGTGGCCTGCGCGAGGGCGTTGGCCTCGAGGAGGTCCATCTCGTTGCAGCAGGAGCCGTGGGTTGCGTTCACGTTTGCCTTAGAGATCTGTCAGCAGGCCAGAGGGTGTGCCCCACCCAGGTAGATATGGCGAGACGTTGCCACTCCGTCGATCCAGGCGAGCTTCGAGCACTGCGCGTCACAGCAACCCGTCCCGTACGAGGCGCCCGCTGGGTTCCAGGCACTCCGGCCACCGGTGGCTTCCATCTCTATCAGGTACAGCGCGCCATTCATGCCGCAGACAGGCTTGGAGAGGTCCACGTCGAAGCCGATCTCCATGTCGAAGCATCTGAAACAAGCCGTAGCCCTCCTCCCCGACGTCCAGCAGATACACCCGCGGGCCGACGCTGTCGTACGTGCCGCTGGGCAGTTTGACGAGCTGATTAATGATCAGCGTGTCTCCGTCCGTCTGCACCCCATTGGCAGCATAGTCGATACCCTCCAGTGCGCAGTTCTCGGCACAAGCTTCGGCGGTGGGACAGAGTGTCGTGTTTAGCGGGGCGTAGGTCCCGCAGCTGACTGCCATGTCGTTTATGTCGTGTATGTTGCGATAGAACTCGTCGAGGACGCCGGTGGTGTCGCGCTGAACCCAGCCGCCCTTGTTCGTGCAGCGGTAGGTTGGCAGCTTCGGGTGGACCTCCGGGACCGCTGTACCGATCTGCTGAGAGGCTGCCAAGGCTGGCAGCAGAGCAACGGCAAGGAGAGGCGTGGAGCACGCCATGCTGCTGAGCCGGGTCGCGATCGGGCCGCGTCCCGGGCTGAAGAGCGGGCAGGGCCTCATGCCACCTTGCGGCGAAGGTAGGGGAGGAAGGAGGATCTTATGTCCTAGAACGGAGAGAAATTGGAGCTCCGCTAGGTCCTTGGTGGGGTGCGTCGTCTATTGGTCAGTTCATGCGCAGAAATCAGAGCTGGCTAGCCTTGAAAGCGGTTTGTAGCGGCATCAAGGCCCTGCATCCACGACGATCAGGTGGATAGAACTGAGATATACACGCGCTGCCAGGCAAGAGCTGCTACTGCAGCCGCCCACCTGGTGATCCTCGGCTCTCGAGCTGGTCTGCTCGCGCAACGAAACGAGCCCTCACGCCCGTCAACATGGCCATGAAGTAGTAAGAGACGTCCTCCTCTGGAGGCATGACAATCTCGACCTGGAAATGCTTGAACAGCGTCGGCACGATCTTGGAGACCAACATCTCGGCAAGGTGCCTTCCTGGGCAGGTGCGAGCGCCGCCACCGTAGATGAGATTGTAGCGGCCCATGTCCTTCTTCTGATCCTCATTGAGCCAGCGATCCGGGCGATACGTCTCAGAATCTGCCCCGAAGATGTCTGGGTTGCGGTGTAGAGAGACGGGGTTGCAGCCGACGACAGTTCCGGGTGGGATATAGAACCCGTGAATCTCGATATCCTCCCCCCTGGGGACCTTTCGGGGCAGAGACATGCCAATGACAGGATGGAGCCGTTGGGACTCCTTGATACTCGCTTGAGTGATCGAAAGCTGAACCGCACTGTCATACGAGATGGTACCCGAAGTCGGCCGGATTTCCTCCGCGACCCGTCTCTGGACCTCGCCATGTGAGCCTATCATGGCAAGAGCAGAGATCAAAGTCGACGTCAGGGTCTCATGCCCGGCGCCGAAGTTGGTGATGGCCATCCGTCGAAGGTACTGTTCGCTGAACTCAGGTCGGTCCTTGTGAAGCTGGACCAGGTCGGCCACGATGTCCTTGCGCTCGTCCTTCTGCGGTCGGCCACGCAAGGCGACCTTCACCCGCTGCGATATCTTCTTCTGGACGGCCTGCGGGGCATGTCAGCACGCGCGCTGCGAGACACGAGAGACGTACGTCATGACTGACAGGGAAGAATGGCCTGAAGCCCTCCTTCGGGGTGTGGTATGTCACCCGCCACAGGGTAGCAAAGGCCCGGCCAAAAGATTTTGAGAGCGACTCCAGGATAACGGCGCCGGGGAAGAGGCCGAAGACGCTCTTCCGCCTCCAGCCCATGTACGCATGCCTGCCGGAAGCACCATCCGACTTATCCTTGAGGTAGCCCGGCGACCATGACAGGCTGACGGCACCGAGACACTCGACGGCGATGATGTGCATCCATTCTTTGAGATCCACCTGGGCCCCCTGGAGGGCCCGCAGCTGCGCAATGACCCGGTCCAGGACGGCATCGACAGCACGCTCGTACTGCTTGACGTTGTTGATGTGATAGACAGGCCCGATCAGCCTGCGCTGTAAACGATAGCGCCTCATATCACGCTCGGCCAGGAGGTCGAGGGTGTCCGGGGACCGCAGACACAGGTCCCGACCGAGCTTCGGCTTGAGCAGAGCCGTGGCCACTGCAGCCGGTTTTTAATCGTCTGACATCAGTTTTTGCATTGTCCAGCGCACATGGGGCGGCGGGCTGCTCGCACGTACAATAGAAGTCCGACTTCTCATAGCCATTGGTGGGGCCTGCAGGACCGTGAGCTTTACGAAAACGACGTGGTCTGATGATGGCGGTGGTGATGGGTGTCACCTGACTGGCTCACTGTATATCACCTTGAAGGCCTCTCTGGTGACGAACCACACCTCGTCCGGGGCAACGCGCACGACAGGGCCATAGCGCCGATGCATTGACTTGCCCAGGTGGAGCATGCGGCCATTGCGTACATGGAAGGCGTACCAACAGGACGAGATGGCAGCCAGTCGTGGTCCTGGGACCCGGGAGAGGGGGTGGAGGGTGAGGCGGTATGCTGCGACGGAGAGCGCCAACAGGACAAGGGAGGACGTGAGCAGGGCGAAGATCTTGATGATACTATGATATACGAGGCCGGCCCAGGGCCAGTCGGGGAGCCGGATGATGCCTGCCGGCATTGCTTTCTCCCGGCACTTAACCACCCGTCCAAGGGGTTTGACGAGGCTGGCCCTTGAGGTCCGCCGGGCGGTCGAGGACGTCGAAAGGCGCCGATGCCCCAAGGCTGGGCAGGACGAGATGACAGCCTGCCTCCACGGTCGAGTCCTCGCCCAACCCCGCTGGCGATATCCCAGATCTCAACCTCGTCCACTTCTGGCTCCGGCCGGGCACAGTTCGGGATGTGGCAGTGCCTTGGATGACCGGTGCGCGGTGCTACCCTGTGACGGTGGTATCGAGCGTAATCCTCTCCCTTCCATTTTCTGGGTGGGGGGGGGGTTGTGATCTACCTCTGGAGATGGACTCGTGCAGGGGTTTTACTCTGGCTGCCCCATATCAGTTGGTGGGTTCTACCATAGCAGGTTAGGGCGTCGCGCCCTACGTGGGCCCTTGACAGGGCGTTGAAATCGTTTCAACCAGGGAAGGTTGGGGGAGATCCTGGAGGCCACAGGCCCTGGGGCCGCGCAGGGCGGTACGGGTAACCCGCTATAGGTTGTCGGGGTACCACCTATTACTACTATGTGCGTGCTATAAGTAGTAGTGAGGCGTGACCCGCCACGCCTAAGCGAGCCGCAGGGGATCGATCGACCGCTGCTGAACCTGCTGCTCCTCTTCTCCGGATCCGACTCTTTATTTCTCCGACGTACAACGCGCTCCACCACACCCCCCTCTGCAATCTTCCCCTGCTCTCTACAATCTGCAGCAGCAGCAGCAGCAGCAGCAGCAGGATCTTCTGTAACCTCGCCGCAGGCACGCCATGGTTCCACAGCCACAGAGCAGACCTCTTGCGAAACCTTAATGATACCGCTGTCGTTCCCTTCTCCGGCGGGCGACAGGCCAGACCTGGCGTTCGGCGGAACCATTGACGGTGGAGGTTCAAACGCGCCGCAGTCCATCGTCCATATATCCGCGTCCTCGTACATGTCTCATGTTCGTGTTCGTGTCTCAGTCCATGTTCCTCATCTTTGTCCCATCCCAGGGCCTGGCTTGATCGACATTCATCCTCAGGCAGGTGGACGAGGGCCTGATAAGGTTGCTGGTCCGACTGGGTGACCCATCCCACCGCCTAGCGGGGTCCTGTGCTGTGTATCAGAGCACGTGCGCGAGGTGTGGCATCTCGGGTCGACTGCCGGATCACCATCCTCGGTCGCGGCCGGGCCCTGAGCGGACACGATGGGATCGAGAAGCGTCGATTCCCAACCTGCTGGCAATTGGCTGCAGGGTATGGGTGAGGCTCCCAGCCCTCGCTCCCCATCCGGCCCCTGCTACCAAGTTCTGCTCGTATGTCCCGAGCGAGTGCCTTTGTTGGCCTGGCTTGGGACCGTTCGAGGGAGGGCGACGTGATCCCCGCGGCGCGGCCGTCCTCTTTCGAGCAGCGTCTCTGTGTGTCCTAACCAGCTCGGATGTGCTTGGTTTTCCCATTTCAGAAAGGGCCCATCCGCAAATCTCGCTTTTTTTTGCGCTCATCACTTTCACCTTGCAGCGTGCATCGCTCCGGATCCCTAGCTTGGCATAGCCTCTACGTGACCCTGCATACCATGGTACGCCAGGATCTGCTGCTCGTGGTAGGGCGCGCTCGGCCTGCAGCGGCCGTGGGGCAGCGATGGGAATCCCTCCGGGGCCCATAAAGGCTCATGAGTCGAGAAGGTCGTCTGGTGGTCGTAATTGTGAGAGATTAAACCTGGTCGTCTCCAGGGAGGAAAACGGTGCTCGAGACCCTCCCCCCCCCCCCCGGGGGCCAGCCCCCCTCCTCCTCCTCCTCCTCCTGTCGTTCTTCCCTTTTCCACCTCGGAACTTATGCCTCTCAACAGCCTGCTCCTGTCTTGCAGCATGTCTCTTGCCGCAGGACAGTAGCGTGGGATGGGAGCCTTTCAGCTTCCAGACAGCGTCCTCGGCGATGCTGTGGGCTGTCTGATCTATTCGTTCGTGTGTCTGATCGCGAACTGTATCTTGGTCTGGCTGATCTGGATCCACCGTGAGAGGACCGGCTGTGAGTTAGGACTGCCATCGATCACGTTCGTGTCTCTCGGGCCGGCTGACCATGTTCCTTGTCAGATGTGGCTTTCATTGCGTACTTCACCCTCCTGGCTACGGTCTCGAGCCTGGTGCAACAGCTATACGATTACATACTGTGGCGGGATATCATGACGTGGCAGTTTCACTACGGCAAGGCCCACGAGACTGATGCGGAGGTCCAGTACCAGAACGAGATCTTCGGCCTCAAACTGGCCCTGGCATACCTTCGTGCGTACCCAACACACCTCTCCGGCTGCCTTCACAAGGTGCACATGCCGATCCTCTGGAGCTTTCACGGGCTGACCCTACGCCCCGGCAGGTAACTTCGCCTTTATGGTAGAGGTGTCACTTGTTTTCTTCTTGTAGGCTTCAGGTCCCCATGCAGCCCCCCCCCGTCCAGTCTTACCGCGGCTCACACTGTACCTCAGTTCATTATCTCTAGCTGCGACCGTGTACGGGTGGTGGGCGAAGAAGCCCCGAGTCCTCAGGACGATGTCTATCGTTGGTCGAGTCGTCCCGGCCATCTTGGCCATGTTATCTATCATCTTGCTCCAGCTGGACTTCACCCACAGAAGCTTTACCGCCTACGTAATCGTCGCGAACGCACAGTGTACGTCGGGAGCCCTCTTCCGAGATCCAGCCGGTCTTGCTGACAAGGAATGCAGTTGTGACCAGCCTGGTGGGATCGTGCATCTTCCTCGTGATGATTCTGGCCAAGTACCTACAGAGTCGGTGGCAGCTGAAGACTTGGCAGACCTTGCCATATGGGCAAGGTGCACCGTCAACGTCAACGACAAGAAAGTCTACTATCAATAGCCGTCGCAGCCGGGCCTTTTCCGACTCTGGAAAATCTAAGCGCGCAACCTTTGACCGATGGCTTGTGGTCAGGCTTAGCATAGCCTTCGCGACGCTCTGGTACGCATGTGTAGCTTTCCTTCGGCCGGCCTCCATTCGCAGGCTTGTTCAGCGCTGGCCTCGATGTCTTTGGGCTTCCACTCCAGCATCACGCATGTATCCCACCGTTCCCATGGCTGACCATCCCACAGTGTCTTCGAGTGGACTAACATCGCTCCTCACCTGTCCGCCAAAGACCGCGTCGTCGAGGCCGCCAACGAGACTGCACCCGATCTATCCGCAAAGCGAGCCATGAAGACCGTCACGGGCTACCTCTCGGGCGTATCCCCCAGCCTGCTTGCATTCGTCGTCTTTGGCACGACGAAGACCTTCCAGCGGAAAATGTACCAGACGTTCGTCCCGAGATTCCTCCGCCGGAGGAAAGGCGGCCCGAACAGCAACGGCGTCTTTGCGAGGGACCACCCAGCCCAGCTACCCTTCTCCTCCACGGAGAACAGCAGTACCGCGCGCGCGTCGACCTTCGTGCCCACGGCGCCCGCGACGCCGAAACAGCCGCGGTCGCTTTCTATCCAGCAGTCCCATTCTTCGATGCGCAAGCCCGAGACGAGCCTTGGACCCATCTATGAGCCCGGGTGCCTCTGGCTCCCCGATGACGACACGCCGCGCAGCAGCCTGCGGCACAGCCAGATCGGCCTCGCGGTTACCGCGCCCCGACGCTCCGCTCGCGAGACGTTCCTGATGTGTGAAGCGGACGACGACGAATCGGCGAGTGATTTGACTTCCATACCCATGAGTCGGTTCAATAGTAACCACACCAGACACCTAAGTGGGTCGAGTACGACCACGACCCGGATCTGGAGCGAGGGTCGGCAGGCGAGTGTCAGCTCGTCCAGACGTGGTGACAGCAGACACCCACAAGCTACGGACGGCGGATCGAGACGGGCCAGCGTGTACTGAATGCTGGAATGGGCGGCGTTTTGGATTCTTCATGAGCATTCGTTATCTTAGGTGGCATGTCTATATTGTAATGCTAAACCACTACCCGCCCACTGCTATCGTCTCGTCGTTGAATAACGGCACCAACCTCTGCTCCACCCAGAAGTCCCCGAATTCATCGAGGAGACCGCCGCGTCCCAGCACCCCCGCCGCACTGACCTCAGGGTCCCAACTGTCTCCCTTTATGACGGCTCCTCTATCCGCGCCTCCCGCCAGAACCAGGCACTCCATGATCGAGGTCCACCTCTCCGAGCCAGCCGGGTCCGTCTCGAACGGCTCAATCCAGCCCCTCCGCTTAGCATCCCTGACGTGTCGGAGGGCCATGATCCAGGGCGTGACTTCCTTCCTCTTCAGGAGCACCGAGGTGAAGTGCTGGTCGGGGCTCCCGATGAGCGACGCGAGAAGCGGGTGGGCTGAGTATTTCCGTGAGTACTCCAGGAGCTCGCGCACGAACGAGGGGGTGGAGAGAGGGTATATGGTCTTCTGCCGGGAGCACAAAAACTCCAGAGCCCGGTGCAACAAGGGCGTCTTCTCCACCTTGCTGCCGTCCAGGCCGGCATCGTCCGCCTGCGAGCTGGCCCCGGCCCCGGCCCCGACTTGCTCATGACCGGACCCGGGCTGCTGTCCGGCCAGCACATCGAGCGACTCGAGCACATACCGCTGCAGCCCGAACTTGGTGCACAGGGCCAGAAAGGGGTGTGGGATCACGAGCCTCCTCCCGAGCCGCTCCTCGTACGTCCCGAAGCAGTTGCGTGCCCAGTGGTCGTTCACCCCCCCGCCCTTCGACAGCCAGTACCACGAGATCGTCTTGTCCAGCTCGTCTATGTACCTAGTCTCGAGGTTCCGATGATCGTGTTCGACATAGCGCGCGTGCGAGAGGGCGAGCGCGATCCCCGGGTACCACTCGTCCAGGCGCCGGTGGTGCTCGGGCTCCTCCACGGGGTGCTTCATCTGGAGGACGTAAGAGCGGACCAGGCGAAGGTGGGGGTCGAACGGGGCCGCGGCCTCCTCCCCCGCGCCACCCTCGCGCACCAGCCGGTCCCATACGCGATTGCCGGGGGAGAAGATCAGCCAGTCGCGGACGGTCCGGTGGAGATAGGTGACCCGGTGCTGCACGGGCTCGCCGGGCGCGTGCGCCCCCCCGCCGTCCCGCGCGGACCGCGCCCGGGCGGCGAGGGCATTCCCGCCGTCGCGCACGAACTGCACGTCGAGGAGCCCGACCGAGCGGCGCAGCGCCCAGTCCCGGGTGTCGGCGCAACGCCGCGCCACGGCGTCCTCGGGCTCCTGCTGCACGGCGCGCCCGAGGGCCGGCGCGTCGTCCCCCTCGCCGCCCCGGGCGAACGCGAGCTCCCAGAGCGACAGCGAGGTGGCGGACTCGTCCTTGATGAAGTCGGCGACGAGCTCCCTGGCGCGGACCAGCCGGAACAGCCTCGACGTCTCGGCCAGCTGGGCCCCGGACTGGTTCCGGAAGACGAGCGCCTCGAAGAGATCGTCGAGGTCCGCCGGCAGGCCGAGCACGCAGTCGCGCATGTCCGCCACCCTGGCGCCGTCGTGGTCGAAGTTCCGGAGGAGCTCCCTCACCGCCAGCCGCACCCACAGGAAGACGCCGCTGGCCTTCTCGACGGTGGCCTGGACGAGGCCCATCGCGAGGTCCACGTCCCGGACCATGGCCTGGCGCACGTTCTCGTCCTGGCTGAGCCTGTCGATGGTGTAGCGCAGCATGTCCTGGGACGTCGAGGCCTGCAGTTTCAGGTTGGGCACCGTGTACTCGAACGCGCGCTCGAAGACCTCCCAGGGGCGCGACGAGAGGCACAGCTTGATGCGGGACGCGTGCCTCCCCTCGGCCACGTCCCGGAAGAAGTGGATGATGGTCTCGTGGTCCCCGTCGAACTCGTCCAGCCCGTCCACGAAGAGGCAGATCCTGGGCTGCTGTACCTCGTCATCGAGGAACGACCGGAACCCGCCCAGGAGCTCGGCCGTGGTCCACTCCAGGGACGTCGCGACCCTCTCCTTGGTCGTCATCGAGCTCAGCCTCCGCCACTTCTCCGGGAACGCCCTGGCGACCAGGCCAGGTTCCGAAGAGAGAAGCTGGTACAGCAGGGACCGCAGGAGACCAATCTGGGATCGCTGCTCCTCAGATCCGCTCGTCCAGAAATAGAACCCTGCGACCACGAGCCGGGACCCGCCGGCCCATGTGTGGAGGTAGCGCGCCGTCTTTCGGTGGCTGGAGACGTACCGCATGAGGGTCGACTTTCCCGAGCCGGGCTTGCCGGTGACTTGAACAAACTGTTACTACCATAGAGCTCAGACAAGGAGGCATGCCGGGTCTCCCTGTTCGGACTTACTCCAGTAGATATTGCCCAGCTCGGACGTCGAGAGCCATTTTGGGAAGCTCAGGTTCTCCATCCCGCCCGCGGCGTCCGAGTGGCCCGCGACGCTGTGCTCGTTGAAGATCCACTCGAAGGAGGTCCCGTGGGCATCGGCGATGCCCTGCTCCCGGTAGTTCATGGACTTGAAAGCCAGGCTCTCGAGGATGAAGTCCTGAAGCAGCGGGTTGTTCTCGCCGCCCAGAGCTGCTGCCCGCGGGGGGGCGGCGCGAGGCTGTTCCCGTCGTGGCTCCTGCTGGTCCTGGGCTTGCTGCGCTGCTGTCTCGGATCCTGAGTCTGCAACCTGAAGGCCGGAAAGCGCAGTGGGAAGCCCCAAGTCGCCCAGACTGAACCAAGGGAGTGTGTCTTAGCATGATAACAATAAGAAGGAGAGAGAGAGAGAGAGAGAGAGAGAGAGAGAGAAGCGCTATCGAGCCCACTTACCCTTCCGATGCTGTTGCCTGTGTTGTCACTTCCAGGCGTTCCTTGATGTCCCGTAGCCGCCGCCCGAGGGCTTGAATATCTGACTGTGTGAGGATAACACCGCCATGTCCCGAGGGCCGGCCCTCCACAGGCAGTAGTCCTCCCTCTGGTACCGCCGGAATTCGGCGTCGTAATCGGACCAGGATGTCCTGCGCGATCTTCCAGCAGGCCTTGGCCTCATCAGAGAATCCGCCGCTCGCCCCGGCGGCCTGCAGGGACGCGAGCTGATTCACCAGGCCTTCGAGCTGGCCGCTCCAGAGCAGGAGCTGTGCCCGTGCCACCCGCCCGTCCGGGCCTGAGACAGCTCGCACGAAGCGCCCCGTGGTTTTGAGGAAGCTGAGGACGGGCTCGGTGTCACTGTCTCCCATCGTGCCTCTTTTTGTTTTTCTACTCAGGGGATAAGAAACAGATGTTGCAGTGCGGGCCCAAAAGAACGTACGAGGGGTTCGTATGATGATGTTGACGATAGTGGTGATGGGGCGTAATTATCGGACGAGAATGCTCGGAACGATAAGTGATCGCTCGAGGGGGGTCGTCCCAAGAAGACCGTCACAAGCTGGCGAGCAGCAGAGGTAGGTCTGCGGCTTATGTTCTTGTTACGTGGCACAAATCCTTTCCCTCTCGGGGTTCAATTAGTCCGACTTCTACCATCTATGTCCCTGAAGAATAAGCATTCATTCCACCTGCTGATCATGGTAGCATCGACGCAGAACCATCTGTGCCAAAGCTGGTGAATATCCTTTACATGCAGGTCGGCGGTCCTGCGGTGTGATGGAAACTTGTAACTGGACTGGCCCCCGCGACCTCCCGCCCTCCTTCAGTGACACAGCGGACGAGCATTTTCTCAGTCACAACACAACACCGGGTACGAGACTGTGAGTTGCATGTTCGGTTGTGAAAGGGGCCTATGAGCGTCGGCCCGAGAGAACACAAAAGCTCAGCTGTCCGTTCACGAAGGGCCCCCCTTCGGGTCCAGAAGAATGAACTCGGCCGCGGGATTGGATAACGAATGGTGGGACCGCGTCTTGGGCGAGGAGCCTGTGTGACTGTACGTCGTACGTACGGGATACCTGAGCTCTCCTGTGAAGCTTCGTCCCATGCCAAGGGGCTTCGGTTTTACTGTCACCAAAGGGGTGTCGGGATACAAAGAGCACAAGAGACAAAAGCACTCGTTCTGACAAGCCTCCGGAGCCCACCTCACCTCCCGAGTCTCGCCACTACGACTGACCTCGCAGTCTCGTCACATGGATAACTTTGAAGCAACCTTGTTCTTTTATCTTTACCAGGCAATGTACCCAATCTCTAAACGAATGAGGCGCCTAGTCCTCCTGCAGAGAGGGTAATAGATACACAGGATAGACGAGACGGCAAATCACAGGAGGAGAGTACGTTATTTTATCACACAACGCTGAACTCTCACGGCCACTTCAGACTCAGATGCAGAGTGAACACTCTAAATAGGAGAAGGAGCACGTTGGATTTTGTTGAATTTTGAACTCTGCCGTACCACCCACCGCCTTGTCCCTTCCAACAACCATTTATGAAAAGAGCAATGCTGGCTACCCTGTTCTGCACCTGTACAGAACCAACAACAACGCTATCGAAGTCGAGCAGCCCAGATGCAGGGTAAACGGTAGAGAGAGTGAGGACGAGAGGTTAAAAAGAAGACCAAAATCCTTATGGTATCAGACCATGAAACGCCATTTTTTGTGGACCATTGAAATCCGACCTTTACACCATGTTTTCCAATCCATATCCCATTTCAGTGCCCACCGTCGTATGCATGGGCATGAGTCCGAACACGCCGAGGTAAGAATCGCCCGCTTCATATCCTTAACGCCGGTGTCCGAGGATGCTGAAGAGAGAAAAGAGAACCACAAGAAACACCGCCAATCCCTCAAATGTGAGTATGCGTGGAAGAGTAAAACGTGCAGTCCCGTACTGCGTTTGTCGTCAGGGCCTGGGCGAAGGACCGTGTGTGGATTAATATTGTTAAATGAGTCGATCATGTGCTGAGGGAGAACATCCATGAGTGGTTGGCCCGCGAGTTTAACGAGGATATGGCCCTAGTCAACCGCTAATTGCCCCTAATAGCTGTCGCAGCATGAGCGTCGGCACCGAAGAACGGAAATCGATCATGCATGTTGTAACTCGCAAGCTCATGTGGCGACGTACCGGTGAAGGCTTGGAAGCCACCTACCATAGGCGCCGGCGAAGCCGAGTGCCCAGGGGACTGGCCCAACACCGAAATCGAGGATTGCGAGTTACCAGAGGGGCTGCCCGACCGGATGATGGTGTTGCCAAGTGGAGAAACGTTGGGCGAGGCCCCCACGGTAACGAGACTAGTGTTGTGCTGGAAGTACGGGTTGGACTCCGACGAAACCTGGCGTTGCTGAGGTCCGTTTGCACGCTGTAGTGAGCCGAAGATGAAGGGACTGCCGTTCGGGTTAGGACCAGAGCTGTTTAGTGCTCGGATGGTGAAGACGTCGTCCGAGCCATCGAACTTCCCGCCCTGAATCGTGCCGTCCTGGAGCTGAGGGCTCGACTGCTTAGATCCAAACTGCAACAACCAAACATTAGTACTCGTCACTGAACTTGCAACTTACGACCATTGCCGGTGCTGGGTTGTTGAGGGAGCGGAGATCTCATCCTTGGGTACGTACAAAGCAGTATTTGTTGACAATTTCCTCGTACGACGAAGACGCGATGCTCGCTGCTCCAGGGGACCCAGTACCAGGAACAGTCGCCAGCGTGTGGAGAGCCGCTGCCGGGCCCTTATTCGCGACAGCAGACTTGGGGCCCTCGGGCGACGGCTTAGCCTCGTTGGTAGTCACGGTTGGCGTCGTCTTGCGCCTCGGCTGTGACTCCGGCTTCACCAATGTGTCCTTTGCGGCCTGCATCGCGGCTGAGAGGGAAGCACCGAAGTCGTAGCGGTTGGCGAAGGCCTGGCCACTGGGCGCTGAGAGACGTGTCGATAGGTTGTCGCTGGGGACACTCGGTGCCGATTTATTGTTCTTGAGGCGGAGCGGTGGAGCAGACTCGCCAAGATACTCGTGGATGGACTGGTCGAAGTTCACCTTTGCGTTGTCACCAAAGTCGTCAAAGCCGACAGGCATCGACTTGGGCCGCGGTGCAGACGACGGGTTCGACCTGCGGTTGTGGCTTCGGGGCAGACCGTTCGCTGGCCTGTTGGCAGCGCCGATAACACCCCTCTTGCCATTCTGGGGGAGCATCTTCTTGCGGAAGTCGACCTGGAAGTTGGTACCATTATTGTTGTCCCAGTGTTCTTGGCCGTTGACACTATAGCGGATGGCAAAGTATAGCGTCTTTGTCTCCAGGTTGGCAAGGTCCGAGAGCTTGATGCTGAAGTTGAACCTGTCGTGGCTGCGCTCAGAAATACCGGGGGTGATCTCACACATGTACTCGGCATTGACCTCTGATGTTGTCTTCCAGTAGTCCAGAGTGAACCGGCAGGTCACAGCTTTGTTGAAGGCAAGATTGGCCACGGCCACGGAGCCTATCAGGAACTTGTGGTCGTTCGATAGCCATACCCGCTCCAAACGGACAGCCTGAGCCTTGCGGGCCGGTGTTTCCACAGGGAAGTTGTTGATGATGATTTCCCACTCATAAGGCGGGCCTCGGCTTGCGGGTCTGTCGTTTGCGCCGAAGGGATACTCGTTGTCACTATCGTAGTTATCGACGGGCGAAGAGCCTGCACTGACGGCGAGGGGACGGTCGACCTGGAGGAAATGTCGGACGTGCTCTAGGTGGGAATCGAAATGGACGGCCTTGGAAAACGTGGGGGTTCCGGGCATGCTGGAGGGTCGGCGGTGGGAGGCCGGTCGCAACGCAGGCCGCACAAGCTCTCCCGACTTCTTCCGAACCATCTGAGGCTTCCGGGGAACGTCCTCGTCGTCTGAAGAGTTGGCCTCCGAAGCCTCTGCTGACTTGGACACCGGGACATCCGACACTGTCATCGACCTATTATGCGACGCCCTCCATGCAGGTGCAAGATTGTCCAAAGAGCCCGTGCTGAAGCTGTGGTGCATCGCATCGCCAATCTTCTGGGCCTGAGCAGGTAGCACAAGCAAGTCTTCAGCTTCGGGCGCCTTTTGTGATTTCGGCGAGACCTCCCGGTGTTGAGGGATCTGGCTGATGGCCTCATGCAACTCTTTCAGGTTCTCAATGCGTCGACCACGGAGCTCTGGCAGGTCGTCCTCGTCGCTAGATGTGGATGACTCCGGAGGTGAGATGACAGCACCCTTCGGCAAGGCCTTCACATCGGTGATCGGTGGGGGTGACTGCCGCACGCTGCTGTTGAACAAGCTCTTGAGGTCATCCGAGGTGGCCTCCGGTGATGGTTGGTTTATTGGGCCATTGTGAGAGCCCACCGCCGAAGGGGTTCTCCTGTGCCTGGTCAGATACGAGGCTGACCGAGGCAGGGAAGGACGACTGCTTCCAGGTGATGCCTGGACGGATGGTCGACGACTGGCGTCGGGGGATGCGGGAGCTGACGAGGCAGGCGACTTGCTGGGGGGAGTGTAAGGCATCCCAGCGGCTGGGGTGTTGTATTTGATGGGGGGGGGGGGGGGCTTGGGAGAGTTGACCGAGGCGGATGCGAGGGACGCAGGCCCAAAGACAACAGGATGTTGAGGGGCGAGATCAACAAAGCATAAGCCAAGTTGGTGCCGCTAGAGAGGCTGATCGTCGCAATGAAGCGTATCTACCGGTCGAAATCAAGTCAGTTTTAGTTAATAAAGGCACAAACAATATGGATGCGGAACAAGTAGCCCGAGGCTGAAAGGGTGGAGGAGGAAGGACAGTCAAGAGGCGTTCGGGGCGTGCATGTATGTTGTGGAGGTAGGGCTCGCAATTCAAAAGGGTCACTTGTGCGTTGTGATGACCGACCGGGCCTTGACGTGGGCGGGAAGGGTGATTGGAAATCAGTAATGGGCGCGGGTTTGCACTTACCAGATGGAAGGGGCGAGTAGCAAGGCAAGGTAAGAAATACTCAGGCAATATTCCAGCAACTGAGCAAGCAATCTGACCAAGTGCAAGAGCAAGGGCGAATGAGGGACTGGATAAACCCGTCTCGATCGTCGGGGTGACGAGAGTTCGAGCTTGTTGGAACTGATCCGTCACGAGGGGGTGACGTTCAGGGAGGAAACCGGCGTTCGATGTCGGTGGGGTCAGGGCAGCAATAAAGGCCGCTGCGTCTCTTCCCCGTGCCTCCTCACGACGTATGAGGATGCTCGACAAGAAGTGTGGTTCGAGAGGAGTTTCCACCGCTCCTTCCTCTGAACAAGCGACCGACAACAGGCGACGTTTTTTGATGAGTTGTCGTGGCCGGGGGTGCGGTGGGTTTTAAGCTGTGCGTTCGACAGATCGAGTCGTTCGATTCCGGCAGGACGAAAGTGGACCGGCTATCGAAAACAGTGTGGATATGGAAACCTGGCTCGGCCTTCCTCGCTCGGGTGGCCGGCTGGTCTTGTCTGTGTCGTCAGTCACACGGTTGGGGCAGCGCGTGGAGGTGAGACAAGTGGAGGGAGAATCCGAGACAGAGACAAGCCGTGTGCAGAATGTCTGGTCGTCAAGGAGGAGAAAAGGATGCGTGGTAGGGTAGGGAATGCCAGTGAGGCAGTAGAGGGTAGGGAGAGTAAGAAAGGAATGGGGAGGCTCTTTGGTGCGGGAGGTGCGGGAAGCGGCCTGGTTTTGAATGACAGGAATGTGTGCAACCACAAGAGGGCGTGGCCGGACACAGGCGCTGGGGGTGGGTCTATTTCAGTCGTGTGCTGGGGGGTTATCTGGGGTACCACTACTGCCACGCTACCAGATAGACGCTTGCCAACAAAAAAACAAAAACAAAAAAAAAAAAAGAAGAGGACCACCCCCGGGATCCCACCAAAGCAGGAACAGCAGATACATGCATGAAACAGACCAGAAAGATGCATAGGATACACGATCTGCATACACACCTTGATAGAGGCAATTATCGCCTGGATTGCCACAGGGCTCACGGTATGGAGGACAGAAATAGGAGAGGGTCGCTGGTGAGATGGAGTAAGAGCTGGATGGAGGACTCAACAAAGGTAGGGGGGAAAATTTGGTGGTGGGAGGCTGATATCTGAGTGCGGAGGCGCGGTCTGTCTGAGCGCCTGACGGCCTGTGCAGAGGGAGCTTGGGAGGGTGCTGCTAGGGCACGTACCGCTGCTGGCCCAGTACCTTTTGGGGGGGGGGGGGGTGGCTGTGGTCTGTTGAAGCTGCCAAGGAACTTAACTGGTGAGAGTGAAGAGGCGCCCAGGTGGGAAGGAAGGACACAGGCAAGGTTCCTGCTACTTTGGCCGACCAGGATGCTGGGACATGGCATGCTGGGGACATGGGATCGAGCAGGGAAGCTGATGGGGTTTGGGATTTTGAAGTCCGGGTAGGATCCAGGATCCAGAGCCTGGACTGGGGTGGCCTGGGCAGACTAGGAAGTACTACCTGGTAGCCTGAAGGGAATAGGAAGAAATAAGATAAAATTAAAATAAAGATTGGAAAAGGGAAAGAAAAAAATAAAAAAAATGGAAACAATGGAAAAAAAAGGTAAATAGCACTGTACCGCACTGTCTCCCTCTATCCTCCTGATAGAAATTCATGGTTACATAACACTATGGCATGCTGCCACCACAACAACAACAACACCACCACCACCATGTAGAGATTATGGGTTCTAGTCTTCCGTCGAAACTGTGTTTTTCCTATTACGTTTCCTCCCATCACTACACCTGCTGTTCCGGCCGGTGCGGTACGACTTGGCTCCTGCATGAACATGCCGTACGTATACACGTACACTCCTTGCCGCCCTGTCTCTGCTGGCGTGGCGAGAGGTGAGACTATTTTCTCCCCCTCTGACATGTTCATGCCGCTGTCCTGTTGTTTTCCCAAAATCAACGGTACGGCCCCGCGGCGACTGGATGGAAGACGCATGGAAGGTTGGAAGAGTTTTCACGAGAATGCCACTTCCTGCTCCTGTCCACGTCTCCCTGCCTTCCGCTTATCCAGATCCAGAGGGCAGATCTCCGCGTTCTCCCAGGTCAACACGCTGTCAAGGTGGCATTCTGGACACTGGAGGACGGGGGGGCACGCTGGATACTCCTCGAGTATTATGGGGCCCTCCCGCAGACCTGGTGATCCACAGCAGAGGGGATTGGTCGTCGGCGATTCAAGATCCCACATCTGTTGAGCTGGTTCCGCAGATAGGCTGCAGAGAGAACCGAGGGGACTGCAGAAGGGCCACGAGGTGTGCATGTGCTAACGCCTCTCTGCCTGACAATTTGACCGCTCATCACGGCTATCATTGATGTGTCTGAGGGTCTCGAGAAGGGGGAAGGCATCGTCAGGACCGTGGGCTTGGCTTCCAGGCTGTCAGAAGTACTACTATGTATGTATGCGTGAGGGCAGGGTAAGGTTGGCACGGGGCACAGGCCGCAACCTGCGAGAATCCACCGATGACAGCACGGCAGGCGATGACGTCGTGGCTGTGGTAGCAGGTCTCAGGCGTTGCTCTGCCTGCCTGTTAGGGTGGTCCCTCAGTGACGACGGTCTAGGCCGCCTGAGCTGCCGCGTCTGCCCCATATTTGGCGGTGTGTGACATTGCACGACCTGTCGTATGCCCTTGTACCCACTAACAGTCTGACGCAACCCGTAAGGGAAAGTCGATGCTATGCGAGCTTCGACGGAGCAGATGCGCGCCCGTGCTGACGGGGCTGTGGTTGCGCGTAGGGGTGTACGAAGGGGCGGATCCTCCATCGAATCATCAGCGCACATGGCCCATTCCACTTCCTTCACATCCCCGGGTCCTCGCCATTTGCCAATTCTTTGCTTGTTGTCATGGAGAACCTGCTTTGCTCTCTGGACGCTTTCGAGAACAGTTTCTTGGTGGTTTTTCGGTGGTTTTTTCTTTCTTTTTCCTCGGGCTATACCGCGGCGCAAAGGCGCGGTTGGCGTGCGCAGACGGGGAAGAAGAAAAAAAAAGACAGGATGTCTGCTTTTCGGACTGTGTCAAAGCGCGAGACATCCGATATAACATCGTAAGTGGTGGATGGGAGGTGTAGAGGTAAGACAGGCCAAGTGCTGGTTGGGATGATCTATTGAAGTCAAAAGGATGCGTTTCATCTTCCCGGGCACGACGGTGAGATACAGCATCAGCCCCAGAGCCTCAAAATGTCCGCCGACGATCAGGGAAGCTCCGGATCCCCAGGTTTAGGAGCAGTCCCACCCGTATCCTCAGTTGTTCCCGGTCAGGGTCAACTCACGAACAGATCATGCAAGGCTACGGGTCAGCCAACGCGCTCCCAAAAGTCTCGGTGGGCTGATCCACTGAAGCACCAGCCTGATACTCGGATGGATTGGGTCGCACAGTGCAGGCCGACCACCCAATCCTACCTAGAGCCATTTTTATCGCCCAGGCTTCCTTTTATAAATCAAAGCTCTGCGCTAACCCCAACCGAGCAGCATGCTCTCGCCCCACCACCTGCTATGGTAGAAGATCAACAAGAGGCTGAGAGGCTTCACACCGGGTTTTGATTACTGCAAGCTCTGGTCTGGCCATGGTCTGCAAAACCCAGCGCCGGCACCAGACAACGCGGGTAAGCCGCTTTGCCGGACCCCGTATCCCCACGGTTTTGAAAGGTTCTTCAAACCTGGCGCTCGCCGGTCGATTGTCAACGACACCAGAGCCTGCCCCGTTTCCAAATGACGCCTTTGGAGATCGGTATCTCGCCTCCATGCGCTGACATGTGCGAATGATGCGAGATGAGAAGGAACTTACCGGCCCTGGCAGCTATGGCGCGATCATTGGTAGTCAGCATGCACGGCACAGGTTGAGCAGATACCAACCAGGCTATTCCTCGTGCATTTCCATTGTCCGACCTGACCTTTTCTGCTAGGTACAATTGCCGCCGGCCCCTGATAACAGCCAGGCTTGCTGCCCACCGGCCCACCAACAAAAGCAGTGGCAAAGACATGGCATTGCCACTGCGGGTTCTGATGCAGACTGCCCATGGCTTCCCTCAAACGGCAAACCTGCCCGAGCTCCTATCGCCCTGTCAGGGCAGCAGGCACACGTTGATGCCACTCTGGTGGCATACAACCTCAAACTCCTCCGCGCATCAGGAAAACACCGCCAGCGCAGCAGGTGATAGGGACTGCTGGTGCAACGGCCTCATGCCAAGATGTCGGATATCGCTGCGAGCGCTGTACGGAACTGGCGGATAACAGCCTGCGGATGCTCCGATCAACTCCCGGGTCTCGTTCGCGTCCCGGCGTCAACGCCATGGTCTGGTCCACCTCGACGGCGGGCCCTCCGCTCAACTCATCACCCTAGCGGCTGCCAGCACAGCGATTCACCGATAACAGCAACCGAGTACCGTGGCCAACAGATACGATGTGGAGAACAGTATTATCGTAGCGGCCATGCGTTTTTGCTGGCATGACAGCATCTACCATCGTATATAAATCCTGGAGATGGACCCAACCGTCTCCAGGCTGCTCCTCTGGATTCGCGGGGCACATGACCGTGGGGAAGTGGAGAGATCAAAAGCGGTTCCAAGATGGCATTCGGAGATCCATGGTCTCAGCACGGCTCAGACCAGCATCCGCAGATTATCACGAGGTCTGTTCATGCAGTCCAATCCCAGGCCTACCATCAATCGCCCTACAACCAGTCTGACAGTCGGCCTAAGGTCTAGTCATGGCCTCGACACCCACTACGACTAGGCCAGCATATGCCATGAAACACACACACACTGCTGCCTCACCGACCGACCTCGCTGCCGGGGGATTGATGCCTCCTCGGGGTCGAGTATCACTCTCACGTCCCGGCACCGGAGTATATACTATGGGAGACTATCATTACTGCTATGGCAATGGGGCCACCTTCGGGGCCCTGCGACATGAAGTTGCGGCGCTAAACTCAGGAGCATGCAGCTTTTTCTCCGCGAGCACAACCATTTAATACCACCAGCAGGGATGGGCCTTGTCAGCGAGTATTCCAGCGTGCCTCGAAGCACCGCACAGACGAAAAGACGTCGCGGCGGATTCCAAGGACACTGTCAGCGAGTTGGCCCAAAAATCCCGAGAGAAATCCTCACCAGCTTCACCAGGACGTCGAAGCGAAATATTTGATGTCTCGTCGCTCATCCTACAGGCGCCAACAGAGCCTCCCCCCATCGTCCCATGCCAAGGAACTGAGTTGTCCAGTCACAAACTTTCATTGGCCCCGGTCGAGTCGAGGATCCGACCTTCCGGGCGCTGCGAGGCCCTCCACAATCGTCTAGACCCAGGTCTGTGGTCGATCCCAGCCAGGCTGGGGGGCCCTACCTTGCCAGTGATTGATACTACCGTTGCACACCGAGTGGGGACAACGGCCTTGTGAAGTGGTGCTGCACCGTGAAGACAAATCTGTTTCCAAAAGACTGCGCGCTATCTATCGACCAGCAACCGTCAGGTTAAAAAAAAATTAATTAAAAATTAAAAATTAAAAAACCTTTGTTTATACTACTGCAATTCTGTATATAGCCGGCGAATATTAAGCGCCACGACTGAGGCTCATTTAGCTCCCATCATGCTCCATCCGTTGCCGTTATGGTACTATAGTAGATATTTGACGAAGGATAGCGCTTATCTCGCAGCCGTATGTTGGTTAAGCGAACAAGGGCTTCAACATCACGCCATCCCCGTGGGTTGGCCGCAGCGCCGATAGCGACATGTCAGCATGCCAGGCAGCTGCCCTTGAAACTGACGCGATAGCTTGCGACAGTCGTTGCGACGACTAAGTTGCATCGAATGCGCTCTTTGGCACAAGATGGGCTGAGTTCGTCCTGATACTATCTATGTACTGCGGGATCCCTGATTCAACACACCGCAATCTCAGCTCCAACCAGCGCAGCGATCTATAGAGCAAGCGATGGAACGTTGAAAATCTGTTCACCAGCGCGGTGCCCACACAACCCTCCCGATTCTCTACCCCGACCACACCGACCCCGTGCTTGTAGACATCCAGTCGGGAGGAACGGCAACTTTTCGCGAGCTTCGACGATCAAAGCCGCCTCCCGGCGCGGCGCATGACACGCCAAGCCCAGTCCGGACTTTTAAGCTTATCACACTGATAAGAGGCCAGAGCCCCAAAAAAAAAATCTCCGACAGCGGCAATTCAAACCTCTGTGATACGAGTTCTCCAGCAGTGGAAATAAAGGGCACGTACGATAAGGCGCGAGATCGTTGCGGGCTTTGTCATTTCCGGAGCAGTGGTGAGGCACGGAAATGACAAGATGGTTCTGATTTCTGATATCATTTCTGACCGGCCCTGACATGCCGCGGGTGACGCAGGAGTCTCCTGACCATCCATCAACGACATTGGGAGGGAGTTCAAAGAGATTGTGTCTCAGGCCAAGAGAGGCCACCAGCAGGTCGAAGCGATCACAACAATTACGGGAAGACCCACGATCTGCAACCGGCACGTCAGAATGGTCCTGACGGCATCGTGGGCCGCGGGCCCACATGCGGGACGCCCGGTGGCCCAGCTTGCGCCTGACAGGTTGAGGCTCACGATCTGGGATGCAACGCCTGTCCGGTTTGGGGTTGTGGTTTTCAACCTCATCCCGAGCAGGCCGAGCTCGCCATCCTAATCCCGCCATTGTCCCCTCGAGGCCGTGTGATGCTTGCAGGTGCATGTGAGGGCACACGGCAACTCGTCCAGTCCGAAGCCGTGATTGTCACATTTTCCAATGCTGTATCTCAGATGGCCGCTGATAAGGCCGCCCAAGGGAAGTCCCCACTTGATACCGACTTCCACGGGGCAGCTCGACGATGAGATGCCTCGCCGCACGGACGCATCAGGCGAAGGAGACCTGTCGTTTTCGATATCGGCGGCGAGAGTCGACATTTCGCTATCCCGCTTCCAGGATCCCATAATCCTCCAGGACACACCACAGCCAGCCGCCTCTGGATTTCTCGGGTACACCCCGGGCCGTGTGCCTAATACCCTCATAAGAATCAAAAAACCCGGCAGTGCAGCTGATCTCCCACCAACCTTGCGCTCCGCACAGATGTAGGGAGATCGCACGCCTCCCCATTCAATATACGGCATAGCGATGCTATTATGTATACAGTAGCGCATCTCGACAGGCCCAGGGCCTTCAAGAAGGATAAAAGGTTCGATTGTGCGCACAAGCCCCTGCGCGGGCCGAGTGATCTTCCTTACGGAACCCTATCGAAGAGATACGATGCCTTGCTCGGTTGCATCAAGAGAGTGTTTTGACCATGTCGATAGCGCCCGCCGCCTAGCCTGAAACCCCCTTGATATCTCTTGTCTAATATCTGGCGGGCACAGCGCTAGCAAATGATGGTTGTTTCTTCTCGCTGGAAGATGTTGGAGGCGGTGAGCAGCGATGTTGCAGGGCGATCAAGTTCCATGGTAGGTGGGATGGAGCTGATTCTAGGTCTTCCTGACCGGACAGACTGCTGAGTCGTGATGGTTGGTATAGCACTGCGCTTCTGATAAAGTAGAGGCGTCTGGACCGGTCTCGAAGTGGAGCTCGCATCAACCTTAATCCCATGCCCACTGACGAAACAAACCCCATCGGTCGTCCCATACTATAGTAGTGCTGCCCCACGCAATATGTCATGTATGATGCCTCCCCAGATATTCCTCCACAGATCTTGAGTGGTATTGCGGAGAAGAAAGTCATCAACCTGCCTTGCGGGGCGCAGGAGCTCGTTGAACATTTATAGGCCTGGTCTACTCCCGTCATTCCATCAGAATTCTGCCATTCTCGATGGAGGCCTCCCTCCGGATGATGCGCTGGTCTCGTACAGGATTTGCCTGGAGACTAGAAGGGAGACATGCGTAGATGTCTACAAGACCAGGCTTTCCAGGCCTCACTGCCGAGTCAAAACTTGCATCCAGAGAGACCCAACCAGGATCCCTCCCGCGCGTTTCAGACTGGACATGGAAATGTGGGAAGATGAGGGTATCGCCGCTCGAGCTACGGGCTGCTCACCGGGCCTTCTGTTACGGCTCAAACCGTATGGTAGATTTCGAGGAGCAGAGCCAGTCTCTCTGGCTGGGGTACCCGCTGTGAGACTCAGGACCCCAAACTGTCCTATCGTCCTTATCAGCCTTTAGCATGCGGGGCAACTGTCAAGGTGCTCCAGACTCCAAGCCGCCGATTGACCAATCAGAATCCCTATGACTATGTATGGTTATTTTGGGGGGGGGGGGGCCGAGCTGGTGGTCCTAGCGCAGTGCAGCTCCAAGTACGTACACTATTACGCAATAACAGGTGACAACAGCCCAGGGTGGCTGATCCCGCCAGGACTGTCAGCGCACGGTAGCGACGACATCCCATCCATCATCCCCTGACCTTTCCATAGCACCCATGTCATGTACCCCATACGAATACCACGGCATGCAACTCCACATGCTCTTCCAGTAGACTGCATCCTATGTCCCGGGTGTGAGGTCTAGGACACCCCCCAGCAGCACCACCAGCAGCAGCAGCAGCATGCACGGACAACAAGCATAGCGCGGGGTCATCATTCGAGCATCATGCGTTGCCAGCGCATGCCGTGGCCTTTTTGTGTACATATGACCCCAAGACATGAGTATGCACGTCTTACCATCGTACAGTATACTCCGGTACCACGGTATGATACCTACTGGGCTGTTGAATTGGATGCAGCCCCAAGGACTGACTAGGCTCAGGAGCGTGGTCACCTTCTCCCGGCACACAAAGGCGGACAGACGTTAAGACGGCTACCGATCATGATACGTCGATGCGCTCTACTCGACACAGCTGACGCTCTTCTCTGAATATCCCTGCAGGGGGGTTGGTCCTCCATCAGATGACTAGATATCGCTCTGCTTGATGTTAATAACCCCCTGAAGTATCTGCTCACCGGGCCGCGGTGCTACCCACGGAGGATCGGTCCCCGAGGGTCGAGTTCTAAGGTTCTGGTCACAAACTCGAGCAGGCCGCATACCCATCTTCACTCCCGGCTGTTGCGGAGTTACTCAATCTGCAGACGGGACAGGGACTGGCTCGCGCCCTTGAGGTAGACTTATGCCAATATGGCGAGGGGCTGTTGAGCACGGTGGTCAGACAGCACGCCTCACCATCCGATTCTGCGTTCCGGTAGCAATCACAATACCTAGCTTCCTTCTGCCCTACCCTGACGAGCCAAGCACGCAGGGACTCTGGATGTTCAGGAACAGCCGTCGGAGCAGGTACCCCAAGGTCCTGGTCGACCTTACGAATTCCGGTTCATCGCCGTCCAGGTCGACCTGAAGAGGTCCCCCCCCCCCGTGAGATGGCATTCTCGAGGATATCGACCGAGCCTTGATCGCAATCTTCGAGCACAATCTGGTTTTCGGACCATGAAAAGGAGGGTGACGCCGCTGCAGAGCGGCCGAGAAGGTGGTGTGGTCTATGTCGTCCGCAGGTAGTCGGCCGCGGGTCGTCCGGCGCAGAGAGACACGTCGTCTACCGTTATGCCTCGCAGCAATCTAGTACGTCCGTACATGGGTCGCGAACGCCCATCCGGCCCCGCCCACCAGCCCCGGGCACGGATCTTAAGACGGTCTCTATGCTTCTGCAGGCCCAGCCCCGCTGATCGTCATTGGCCTTGCTGTTTTAAACGCAAACCTCTGGGACGCTGCTGTGGCTCTGTGGCCAATAGACACCTGGACACTGTCTTGTCTTGGTGGTGGCTGATGCCTGCAGGACCGTCTCGTCGCAACCCGCCAACTTATCTCGCATAGTTATTGATTGCGCGGTCACGTACAGACTAGGGAGGGAGCACCTGCCCGTTGCAACCCGCTTGGAACGCAAGTAAGATGTCTCAGAGACTTTGACTGAGTTCCAGAAGAAGACCAGAAGAAGTGTACCAAGTGGGCATTAGCTGGAATTCTCAGAGCCACGTCGTTGGCCGCCATGTTCGCAAGATCAGCGCCGACCGAGCCACGTGCCGGGTAGATGAACCTTCAGAGCGGTGTGCGAGCATTCCTGGAGGTCTTGTGGTTCCAAAGTTCTGGGGAGTCGTCTCAAACTGGTCCGGCCAACGCTTCCAATCGCATTCCGGGCATTGTATGAAAGGCGCTTCTGGCGTCTCTCCAACCGAACACGACGTCCGTACGGACGGACTACTCCGTAAGACGCGCAAAAGCAACAAGGCCGGGCTGCCAAAGGCCCCTGTGGCAGAGTGTGACTGGAAGTGGTCTAGGCCGATTCCGCGATGCAGAAACTTGGTCCTCAATGACGTCGAGCCGCGTTTCATACACAGGGCCAACATCGAGAGCTATGCTGCCAGATCGAAGAAGCCTAACGCCCCGGTGCCACAAACACGGGGCCCACAGCGTCTTTGCTGGCGGGTCCCAAGCAACGCTGTCAAGCGAGCTACAGCGCCTCCGCCCCAAGGAATCCCCACTGAGCCAGGGTGCTCCAGCAGGCCCCCAGCGATGTTCGTGGGCACTGTATGGACCTTAGGTCCTGGGAACCGAGGGTGCACGGCCACTGAAGGGATCGTCCCCCAGACAGTGCCAGAGACAAACGTTCGACTTCCTGGTCCGGCTCTGGTCTGGGGTGCTGAGATCCATCATATACTGATGCTATGCTATCTCACGGCCCATCATGCCAACCCAACGACCTAAGATCTTACGGTGAGATTTGGCGGGTCCTCGCCAGATATGGCCCAGCACACCGAGGAGGCTCTGCCAGACCTTGTCGCCGGGGGTACTCGGGGGGCACAACTTCGAGATATCACTGGGGCAGTTCAAAATGAGAGGATAAAAATCAAGGCGCAAGCCTCGCCACACCCAAACCATGACAGCTTCGCTAAGAACCTGAATGACGGCTTTCTTAAGACCAATCTCCAACGTGCAGAGTGCGATCCTGCCGCAACGCTCCCATGGGCCGATGGAGCCGGTTTCCTGCGCCTCGTCTGACCTCAGCAAAGCTGATGTTCCCAAATCGCACGATATCATGCTGTGCGGCTCTCTTCTGCCGTCAAGTCTCAGCTGACCGTGGGATCCAAGCTCGATGACGCTCGAAAGTGCTCATCGGCCGGTCCATATTTCAGGAGAAATGAGCCCTCCTAATTTGGTGCACGAGGAAACAAGGAAAAGGCCATGCGGGATTCCACCCAGCTTCTGCATTGGCTGTCCCCCCCTGCCTGGATCATGTGCCTACCGGCTGCTCGGACTCGGACATGAGTCGATACTGCATTGAATGATTGATCATCGACGTTGCTCACAAACATGCGGACATACCTCCGGCCCTGTAAGATGTGAAGCCCCAAGGTTCACACGTTCTTCGGCGTCCATAACATGGCAATGGCCCCGGCTCTGAAACAAGACGTCCAAAGCCACACGTTGACCGCCTTGTCGAATACCCCGATACCCGTTGTCCATACAGGATCCAGCTTCTGAGCCTGTTGTGCAAGGCCAGATCGAGATGTCGATCTCGATGCTCCTGGTTGCTGTACCCGTCCCGCCCTGTCTTCGGTGATCAGCAGTAGCCACCTCGAAAACCCTCTTGCCTGCCCGCCTGCCAGCTCCTCTGTCGCCAATGGACGACTTGTTGGCGCGAGAAGGCTTACATCCTGATGTGCTTGCACCACATTCAGTCTTGAGCAGGTGACCCGGATAACCAGGGGTATGATTCGGTCGTGAAGCAGTCTAGGAGGACATCCCGCGTGGCGGTCACACATACCATCCAGTAGGGAGAATTTGCTCCTTTAGTTCTCTGGGACTTTTCGACAGTGCCTCCTCGGCCCGGGACGAGCTCGAGTGAGCCACCAAGAAAGGGATGCGTAGTGACACACCTAACATCAGCAGGCTTCGTCCATCGTCTGTGACGACTGCGCAGCAAGTCACGATCCCGCATAACTGTACCATAGTAGAAGCTCACCAAGATGGCCTTCCGGGAGCCTATTCACCTGCAGCACCCCCGATGTAGGGCTTTGGACACACGGCTGCTGCCCTCAGCAGGATGCTGATCCCTGGTGCGCGCCGACGCCTCAGGCTATGGCCATATCATGTGTACACCTTCTTCTGTCTTCTAGCCCGCGGACCAGGCTCCTTCCAGCAATTCTGGTCGGATAGACGCCGGGCCGCCTAGCTCCTCGGGGGATACCAGTTTCCAGAAATGGCGGTGAGGCCCGGGTGTTGGCATCCTAAGCTACCCGCGCTTGTCTCTGCTTGTCTCTTACAAGAACTCCTGGAACGCGTCCAGCCCGGTGCCAGGCTGCTGTAGTTGTCTCCTCTCCTGAGCTGCTATAGTGGTGGCGTGATCCGGGGACAAACTGTTTTAGTGGCAGGAATCCCTAGATATGCACCGGCGCCTGGTCTAGGGGTTTAGGCTGCGTGACTGCTTTGCATAGCGCCTCTGGTAGCCGTACTGGAAGTCAGCCTGGTGCCGGCTAAGGGGGCCTAGCAGATTGGAGCTTGGAATTCCACACGCCGGGGCGTGTAAAGTGGTCTCCTTTTTGCACTACATTCATACTTCTGATGTCTCCGACCTTAACCTTTTTGCGGACGTTGTCATTCCTCATTGACGGATGGACGGGTGAGGCCATGGTCTTCACAAGGTCACGCCTGGGAGCTACGGTAGCTGAAGACTTCTCGTGGAAAAACAGCGCTCTGTGGCAGCAACGTCCCCGCGACCAGTCCGGGACGTGCAGGCGCGAAGCACTGGAAGATATGGGGATGAGCTACCAAGGTGATTGTCGAGATGGCGGCTATCTACTGCCGGTCAAGTGACCTCCAGCTGACGCTGTGCGTATTTTGTCTTGTGCGATTGGGTCTAGGAACCCCATGACGAAAGCCAGGTTCGGGGCCTTATCGTCTATGTGAAGGCCCAAGGGGTCCACATCACGCCGGCCGTGAGGGGGATTGGGAGCTATCACCGTCCTAGGGGTGCCGTGGAAGCACAGTGCGGGTGGGTAGAGTATGTTGGGGCCGAAGGACTCCCTACGAGACTCGACGTGGAAGGTGCCCTAAGTCCTCCGCAGGAAGGTTATCGTGTGGCTCACCCCTGGGCCGAGTGGCCCGGTGCTTACGCTGTCCTCCGCATCACCACTTCTCGGAAGAAGAAGACGCAGGGCGAGGTGTGGAATTCACGTCGAGGTACGGACGCGGGGAGGTGACGTTACGTCGTTTTCGCGAGGGCCTTAAACCCGCCGGGCGAAGGGGGGAGGGGGATGCTGCGCGTCATCCTTGCTGCGGCATGTCCAATACGTGGTGGAGTAGCGTTCTTCCCGGGACATGACTGACGGAATATCAATATTGGACATTGGCGATGCCGGGTCGCGGCGCCGCCTCCTCCGTCGAGCGTCGAGGAAGGTGTGCGCATGGAGAACTAGTGGTGGCGATGAGGGCCTCACCAATATAAAGTGCGTCCTCCATCGCCCTATGGCGTCCGGGTGCGACGGTGCACCATCTCAAGCGAGGACTGAGCGCTGCCACCCTAGGGCTATCAGATATGAGAACCCGAGCATCTGAAGCCGTTGCTGTGCGGCGGTATGGTGGCATCCTGGGTAGGTTCCACGGCAGCCGGTGGATGCTGGGAAGTCAGCTCTAACCTCCCTGCAATGCTTGAACAACGGCAGTTTGCTATCTCGTCCATGACTAAACCCCTATGGTCTGACGATCTGATATCTCAGCTCGCCGCTAGTTACTTCTGGCCAGCCGGGCGACCAACGAACAGCACCGCGAGTGGTAACGATTCACGGTGCTTGCCTGCGGCCAACCAACGCATCAACCCACCCGAGGCGGCAGGTCCTGATGGCAGAATATCTACAAAGCGATGACGCCAGTCGTCCGTGGCAGTGACGCACTCACTCGTCGCTTTGGCGCTCCCCGTGGGCAAAAGGAAGGACTCCAGGGGAAGGGGAAGCGCAGACGAGCGTCTGGAATAGAGGACGTGCAGGGTGCGAGCAAAGGGGGCACCGTTTCACTGGTATGGACTAGACTGGGAACGGGACGATAGCTCGGCCGCCTACCAACGATCCGCCACGAGCGTCTGTGAAACACAAGGGCAAGCTGCCGTGTCCCGAACCCTTCGTGCAGCGAGGATGAACGGGAGCTACAGGACGCAGCATGTAGGGACACGCCAGACGAGGTGGCCCCGGGGATGGAGTCATCGACCGGGGGGGGGGGAGGAGCTATCAGTAATGCTTCTGTCATATAGATCTGAAGCAGCTAGAGGGGTGCGAAGCCGGAGAACATGTACCAGCGACAATCGATATCGAGGGGCAATGAAGTGAAAGGGTGTCGAATATGCGACATACCTGAAGGAGCAAGCACGCATGCCTCTTCAGGAATAGGCCAGAAACAATATTTGAACCTCTCCATTTCGAGCTCGCACTGTCTCATGCATCGCCATACCACAGTATGGTGTGATGGTGGTGGTAGTTGGTGATAAGGTTTCTCGAGCCCCGCGGCAGCTGGCTCCCGACCACAGACGTCCTTCCTCACGTTTAGGCTCGTGACGATAGGCCCATAGCTGGGGCTTACCCTTGAAGAATGGGAGATAGGATCACCCTTGTTGTTTCTGTATGAAGAGCGCGGAAGTGCGGGTGTGATCTCTTCAAGACCTCTATCGCCGAAGACGAGCGAGACTCCTGGATCGAGACACCCGCGCTCTCCTGCCAGCAGGCGATGACAGTTTTCGACTGGCATCCATAAGTTCTTGATACGGTTCCGGTCCATCGGGGGGGCGAGCAGCAGAACTTCAGTATTCTCGCAGCCTCCCACGGCAGCCGGTCAACCAGGCGGGCCTCACTACTGCAGCGGTTGCAGGCGGCGGACCAGAGTTTCTTAAGCGCCGGCACCGCAGCGGCCTGCCTGCTATGCCCAGACAACTGGCATATGTAGCTGAGACGAGTGGCGATTCCCTCAACAGAAAACAAAAACTGGATAGCAGAGATCATCAACAGACCCCAAAAGCAAGATACGATGTTCTCAGCGTCTTATCAAACACGGACTTTGGTTGGTGCCCACTACCAGTGTCGGGCTTGGTATGACGCCGTTCATGCGGTTGAGTATGGGTCGCGCGCAGTTGATCATCGCACCATGCACGAAGGGGCCTGGGAGGGTTGTTTTTTTAGGGGTCCTCGGCATGCCCCGGTCGTAACTGTGGTGTTGTGTCTACTACGCCTATAGACTCTGCCTGGACTCGACTCTGGGCAACCCAGCCTTCCATGGACGACTTACGGACATCGCCGGGCTCGAGGACCCTCCAATACACCGTTTCCGACCGGCCCGACCGGCCCGGGACACTGAATACAGTCTAAGGGAACCGTCGGATCATGTCTACCATCAAACATCAACTGCTCGAGCCGAGACATCTCGTCCACGCGAGCCTCGCCTGATATCCCACAGTCCCACATACCTGCCATCAGGGTCGTGTAGCCTTGCGGGTCCTGACGGCGATTATTCCCCGCCTTCCCGACTCCGCGAGATCCACGGCATGTGAATAGTCACTATAGACCAGTGTTGACTTCCATGGTGTCTGGCTGGCATTCTGGATGGCTTATGCAATTCCACACAGTTGATGACACCACGGCTATCAACGGGAGGAGTATTGATAATACTACATTTTCGCCACACCTGCCGGACTACTCAATACCTTACCCGACTTATGCCACGAGGCGGCAGACGCACACCACCTCCTGTCTGGTATGATATATCTGACGTTGCTCGGTGGTGTGCATCGCATTTTCCTCCGCAGCGGCCCCATTGGGGAATGGCGAGTCTCGAACCGCATGGAAATCTCGCATCCATTGGGCGAGATTCCCCATGTCTCTCTGCTACAGAGTTTTTTGGTGGTGCAGCATTAGGCCGGGATGCCAAAAGGGCCTTGAGCCAGAGAGGGTGGGTGGCATGGCGCATCTGCAACCTGCACCTCCTGCTGTAGCGCCGACGCCACAAATGTAGCGCAAAGTTTCCGGTGTGCCATCTAGGGCGCGCTGGTGGACTGACATTTCCATGTCTGATGAAATTTCCGGCATGGACGGGATTGGCTCAGGAGTCAGGACACACCCTGCGTTATCTATTCGCCTCCTTCTACATCTCCGGTCGCCGCACCTGTCTGGGCTGTGCATGTAGATATGCCGCCCAGCCGCCCTCCCTACCGAGGTGGATGTCTCGTAATAGCGACAGATCCTTCCTCCTCAACGGATCTTCACATGGCTATGGCAGGCCCCCAGGACCGAGAGCGGGCAACTGTAACCGTACCCTACCGACGACGCCGAGCGTCAGAATCTAGCCACCCCGGACTGATGGCAGATGGAAGTGACGAGGTCTGTTGATGATCTGGCAGGCCTATGCGACGCACTCCACAAATCTTGGGGGGCTGACTTTGACATCACCTTGGCCGTTGTCATCCAGCGTGCTTTGCGTGCACAGCTGGCATGCGATGGCAAGCACGAAAACGCACTCGGTGTGGCAAACCTGCATGGTTCTCGTATGCGCTGATGTTTGGGGTTAAGCCATCAACGTCACCCACAAGCTCATTGGACAATTCCAGGACCCTCGAGTTCAGTTCACTGACACCGCGGCTGCGTGCGTTACCGGAGATGCAGGATAGCGGGTCCCCACCGGCCGAGAGCGTCTAGAGCTCGTAGGACGAGACAGCCGTTGGATGGACACGAGAGTACTGCGGCCCCCCTGAGGCCTGGACCATGACGAGGGACTGCGAGAGACTGGCCTGGTTGTCTCTGCATTGCCTGACGACGACCTGCCACTGAACTTCATGGTGTGCCAACCCCAATGCTGACCGTTGGTTATGATGCCGACGACCTACTGACTTACCCGTATTGCGTAGACATTGGCCGGTGGCCGGACGCCAACATGCACGGCAGCATCGCCCAAACACATCAGCCATGTGCCCACGGCTTCTGTAGCTCTCCGATGTATTATGTCTACCTATTCTCTGACGGTGGACGTCTCCCCCCAGCCCAGGACGCGGCGGCCACCCTAGCATATCAGCGTTAGGGTAGCTTTAGTTGAATTCTACACGTTTCTATATACAACAAGAGACGAAGGCAAAATGCGGAACTTGGTTCTACCGAAACCATCACCTGACTGGGTCCTTCGAAGGCATTTCAAGCTGCCGGGGCGACGGCAATCATCGCTAACCACCTCTCGGGCGTCCAGCTGGAAGGTTCCCATCGACTACCTATAGCCTCGTCCTGTCCCCCCTCTACTGCACCGAGAGTCCAGCCAGAGTTGGCAGAGCGGAGTTCGGAGCAGCTAGAATCATACCGCAGCTCTTGGCGTCTTGCGAGCATCATCATGGTGGGATACAGGAGCATCGTTAAGTGTGACGCTTGAAGGCCTCCTCCCGATATCAGGCTGCTACCCTATTTAGCATCCCTCGCTGCACCCCATACATGGCCGAGACTAGCTCGGTGTGGGGACCCCATGTACCAAGCTGGTGGGATGTGATGGTTTCGGCGAGGAGTGTTGCGGCTGGTCGACGGGACGATCTAGCGGGATGGGGACGTCGGGCTCCTTCCTGTGAGGGTCAGTCGTCTCTGGGGACTCAGACAGCCAAACCGGTGCCTCATGTCGTCTTTGCGTCGTCACAGATGTGTCCCTCGACCGAGTTCCATAGGCCTATGGAGTCGACGGCTCGAAGATGGGCACAGGGACCTCCGTGGAAATCAAAATGTCAAATCACGCGTTTCCTCCGAGTTTAGGAAGGAGGTCGCAGAGCTCAGCAAGATCGCGGGTGTGAACTGGCACAGGATGACACGGCTCGATGACAGTATTCCCAGCTCCCTATCGAGCCTACCTACCTTCATAATCCTCACATGTTTCTTGTTCGTACGTCACACATGACGAAATAATATACGATGGACACTGAGCGAGTCCATCCGACGCGCCCTCAATGCAACCCCCTACCGTCCAGACGCCAGGAAAAATCAACACGGGATAGGCACCTCCTCCTTCTGGTTCTTTACAATGCACACCCTACCACCACCACTAGACATTGAGGCAGGAAAATAATAGCCAAGGACCCCAATCGTAGACAGCCACAGACAGCACTGCACAGAGGGTCCTCGATACTTGGCCTCTCCAACGCTCCGTTTCCGATGACGCAGATCCCCCCGAAGAGTCTGGCGCAGTAGCAGACACATAAATTATGCCTGGAAGGAGTCAACTACACCATTGCGGACAGGGTCTGGACCAAGATGTCTCCGATTAGGGGGCTAGACAAAGAAACCAGGAATGTGGCATCAGGCCAGCGCAAGGTGTGGACCCTGAATCTAGGATCGACAGATCGGCCAGCCACCGTCTCGGAGACTTGTGAGACTACATCTCTCAACATCACGCAATGTGATATCAGCAACGGGGCACAAAAGAAACCAGCTCGAGTTGACACAAATGCACGAGAGACTCAGCAATTTGTTTGACGTCATCATCGCTCTGCTTGTAGAACAGAGCAGCACCATATTCAAGAGTCGGTGGTATCGGCGGGTATGTCTGCCCTAGGTGTGTCTGCAGAAAGTTGGGAGGAACCAGGCTGGTGTTGGTGGCGAACTTGCCAAACGCATGATTCGACCTCATTTTGATATCATAGTGCTTCATGATCCACAATAAGACGATGTAGAGCGGAGTACTAGAGCACTAGATGGTCGGAGGTCGTTGATGCAAGTGAAAATGATACCGCAGAGCAGCTCCTTGGATATCAGAAGAAAGTTCAGGAGGGCTTGGAAGATCATGAGGACAAGAGGAGAGATATGCATTCGTATGTAGGAGTTTAGTAAGAGGCCGCTTGCCCCCTAAGGGATACAGCGTGTGCTCGATCAAGTAAAAGAAAGTCAGGCACAGGTCCTAGGTGTTCTATCACGAGTAGAATACGAGCAACAGATTTTCGGAGGTTGATTTTTATATCTTCAGCCCTGTATCTCTTCAGCCTCTGTTGACGCGCAAGGCCAAATTTTTGACCGTGATCCGGTGCTCAACCTTGACTACCGTGAGAGCTGCACCAAACAGAGAGGCTGGAGTCATAGACTGGCTGGCCACTGACGCTAATACGTACAATCAATGTCTCATGGGGCTTTCCACGACCATTCAACGCCTCATTGTCTCTGGTTCTCATCCCTTAAAGTCTTTCTAGGCATGACCAGTTCGTCTACGGCCACTGCACACAAGCTACTAGGCCAGATGTACTGTCTACGGCAGACTGTAGGACGAACATGATTCAAAGTAGAGAAAAGGTTGTATGAAGTCAAATAATGGAAGACAATTGGACGTTCTCTAGCGCCATGTGTGTGATGGTGAGACGTGCTGTGCCTTTATAATGGTGAACACAATCGCTAGACCAAGGGCATGCCCACCTACCTGAGCAGGTCCGCGCTACCTATCTCAACTCCTTGTCAGGCCAACATGGTTGAGAGAAGGAAGAGATGAAGCTCCAGAGCAATGCGTATAGGGCGTTCCAGCAGGAGGTCAAGTGGACCTGGGGAGCGGTCGCACCTTTTACATAACGTCGAAAGCTGAAATATCGTGGACGAGACGGCATTGGACCTAGGAAAACTAGGGTCTCGGCAGCATCACATGCTCTTCAAGAGCAGTGAGGCAGAGCTGTCCGTAGAAGACCGCAGCACGCTGCGCGCCAATGCTATCAAAAGCTGGCTCGACATGCTAGAGCCTCCATACAGAGGAAAGGCGATAGCCACATCTACCTCACTTGTCAGGGCATGAGGAAGAAGGAAAATGCTTATAGGGGCTACAATCCGCTATGTAAATCAGACAATGAATAGCGACTCGTTCATTCCGTTAGGTTGTCGACGTTGACGATCCATGTCCCAGTCATGGGACTATACTCGAGATCATACACAGCTCTTTCAGTGACCTTGTCCCCGTGTTGGTACGTTATCTCCAGATTCGGCTCCCCATAGTGACCCATGAACTCAAGATCTAGTTTGATCCCCTCATCTGGATGGTTGACGCCGCGGCAGTGGATAGTAAACGGCTCGGAGCGGACCAGACGCCTGTTGTTAATGCACCTGACGGACCGTAGGGACGACATGGGCGTACCGTCGACATCAACACCAGACACTGTGAGTTGAAACCGCCCGCCAGCATCAGCGCTTCTTGCCACCACAAGCTTGCGCCGCAGTACAAAGGGCGGTATTGGACACTCGAGCTTCTCCATGACCCTCCCCATCAAGTCATCCGACTTGGCATGAACGCGCACATCGGCGACCTCATCCAGTGGTGTGTCTTGGAGGTTGCAGATGATCAGCGTCGCCTTCTTGCTCAGGCCGACTGTCTCGGGGATTCCGCAAGCAGGCGGCACCGTCAGCGAGGAACCAAGGACGAGGCACAGGTCGGCCTTCTTGGCGTGCTTGCGGGCGTCTCCGAGCGGCTTCTCCGGGAGATACTCGCCGAAGTTGATGATGCTGTCTAGAAGGATGCCACCACATAGAGCGCATTTGCGTCCCGTACGGTGGTCATGAACATGCCTGTGGTCGGGCGCGACGGCTCGAAAGTCTATGGAGTTCAGTATGAAGCCATGAGTACGAACCGTAGCGGCGAATGACTCACCGCGGATATACTCTTTTCCGCACTCCTTGCAGTACTCGCGATTGCTGTTGCCGTGCAGCTCTGAAATTCGGTCCTGGTTCCGTTCAGAGACTGCCGCCGTGCAGATATTCACAGGTTGATGCAGCTTACAGGCGAGATCCCGCTCTTTCTGTGCAGACCGTCACAGTTCTGGCTGACCAGATACTTCATCATCCCCCGATTTTGCAGCTCCACCAGCGCCATGTGCGTGGGCGTAGGTATGGCCTGCATTGTGTCGATGGACTTTATCGAGGACCCTCTGCCCTGTGCCATGAGTGTCCAGACACCTTCCGGACCTCGAAAATCCGCGATGCCTGTGTCACCGTCAGATACTCAAATACTGCATCTCTCCAACTCGAGAGAGGACCACAAACCTGCTGAAGTGCTAACGCCCGCGCCCGTGAACACGATGAAGTGCTTGCTGCGGCGGATCCGCTCTGCGAGATCCGCAGCCTTGCGGTCGACCGCATCGGGCGCCTCTTGGCGTTCCTGCTCTGGGACTTTGGGAGCGGTATTCGCCATAGTTGGTAGTATGAAGGGGAAAGGAAGAAGAAAATCGAATGAGTTTGTGACTATCTACTTGATATCCACACGTGCCTTATATACTTTTTCTCGTAAGCGTGAGAGCTAGGCAGCAATGCTCAACAGAATGTTGAGCCGGGGGGCGTGGGTGAATGGGGGTGGGTGGTTGGTTGGTGCACATCACCTTGGTATTTGCCTATCAAACGACCTCCAGGTTGACCTCGAGGACTTGGCTCAGTGACTCGACTTGGACAGTTGTGACATGCCCTGAATGACTGGGTAGGTACCTGGTGTGTTTAAAAGCGATTCAGAAATGCTCAGACTCCCATCTCGCGATCAATAGTCATGCATATGAGTGACCTCCTCCATTCTGCCCGAAATGACGCCAGGTCTCAATGACTGGCTTGACTATGTCATCAGCTTGAGAGTGAATGCCCATCATTCTTATTTGGCACCGCTGTTGTCTGCGGAGTTGTATCATCACTTTGTCAGCTGTTTTGCGATACAAAGCATAATCCTCAACGGCAACTCGGGAAAGACTTTTTATGCGGATTTTCCATATTCCAGTATCGAGCAACCTAGCACAATGAGGGTCATCAAAATTTTGGAATCTATGCTCCCAATTTTATTTGCGTGGTACGTTTGATCCTCGGGCTGCCAATATCGTTTTCTCTAACACAGTAACTATCTGATGGACAGGTCAACCATTGGAGTATTAGTACAGAGACATTGCGCATGCCTCCAACCTGACCTTGAACACCTTACGTCATTCTTCGACAGTGGCAGTATTCCTTGGTCAATCGACAGAATAACCACACAGGAGTGCTGCTCTGACAGTTCGCTGTCCAGGCCTGGCACGATGGAGCCAGCAGGCAGTCAATACGAGGTGAGTGGTTTCTCAAGAGTGCAGCATGCACTGATCTGCATCCACTGGACGTCTTACGGTTTTTAACACCTTCAAGGGCAGGTGTACGGTCACCAAGGACACCAGCGTTGTGCCGAATGACGCGTTCTTCTTCCTCGTCTGCTGTTTCGAGAGGCCTATCGTGGACCTCCAATTCTTGGACCTCTCATTCAGTGCAAATTGTTCCGGCGAGTGAGAATACTGGAGGAAAAAGTCATTGAAACTCAACGGTAATCAAAGCGATGACAAATTTCATATTGTTGGAGGTTGACTGACCACTCAGATGACGTTCAGATGTATGACCCTCCCGAAAGGCCAGTCCCATCGATATGACGAGCATTACAAATATTGGTATGGTGTTACTGGCTCTCAGTCATGGAGCTAGTCTCGCTGTGCAGCCGGGGATGTGAACAGCACGCCTGGATGATGTTGGACTGCTGTTCGTAATGCCTTTGCATGAACCCTCACAGCGTGCTTGAGCAGTCACATATTCGAGACCTTCAATATATCATTTTTTTTGGAGAATACTTGACCTAGGATTGGGAATACCCTTTCTCTTAGTGAGTAATATGCATGCTACCGTAAGGATCAAAAAGAGCTGTAACTAAGCTGATATGATTGCGACCTCGACAGGACGCATTAATTACTATTGAGGTAGCTGGTAGCGTGAAGTGAGTTTCCACTGTGTCCTCCTCAGGACTTGAGGCTCTGTAACAGGGATTTGCAAAAACACATTCATTGAGTCGGAGTCAGACATTCTCCAGCATTTCCCAGACATATTTGATTCCATGCGGGTATAAATACCACTGTTGTACTAACTTCACTCCGCTGGTTACTAATTAGTTGTCAACAGACCGAGCAAACAGCCTACAGAGCAGAGTATGAGCAGTGAGGAGACGAAAACAAAATGAATAAGCACCACTAGCAAGTCAGTCCAACTAAAGATGCCTCCATCAGATCAGCCAGACAATGCGGAAGGACAATCGTCGCACCATCAGCCTGCGCAGCCGGCAGGCCAAGATAAATCAGGAAAGCACATCACATGGGCAGATCAACATCCAAAAGTCCAGGAGACCCAGGCAGAGCAACACCAGTATGAGGCCTTTCCACCCTTCGTGAGGCAAAAAGTCCAGACGAAGCTTTCAGTCACAGCCATGGTCAAGAAAGCCATTAAAAGTACCCGAAAAGAGTAGAGAGAGCCTTGTCCTTAATCATCCCTACAGACAGAGCTAGGATAAAGGTCTGCAGGCCTGCTTTGATGTTCAATTGCATTCAACAGGATCTCGGAGGGACACTCAGCATCTCATTATGAATGAATGCTGTCGGCATCAGCATTTTCTCTGCCACAACAGAGATGATCAGAGCATCCGCAGTCTCCACCTACTCCTCAATCAACTTGTAGCGATGCCGCGGCTTGGAGACTTCAGCCAACGACGCGCTGCCCCACGGAGTATCTCAACCGCATCAGTGGTGCTGGGCTGGATGAGAAACTGGTCTCGTCGTGCAATGCTCTGTTTTATGTACCAGAGGTACATACAAGAGATGTATTTTCGATCACATAAATACATAGGTATCGTAACGGGACAACGTTAGGACTGATAACAATTACTTGAGAAAAAAACAGTCTTACACTATGTTGCTATTGTGAATGAAATACTCATCATGAGAAGTATGAACTCTCCATATGCAATCACCGTTATACCTTGAATCTGTCCGTCTGCTTCGAGGATATATTCTAGCACGGGCAGAATCAAATAGTGAATCGCCCTTTCACTTAAGCCTGCCTAATAGTCTACGAGTAGTTGCAGCGATGGAGTCCCTGCTGTTATGCTTTGAGATTGAGTCCAGAGCATCACAGTAATATTTGACGTCTTGATTCATGCAAACCTTGAATTTGCCTCCAAAATTACACGCAATACTGTGAGATGCTTGGCTGACCTGTTGTCCCCGGGCCTGAATCCTTGGGTGGTTCCTCTTGTCTCCTTTCAAACGTGTAGATGTGCAGAAGACAGCATTCAAGCGTGCCGTGAATTCGTGCCCATAAGAAGCCCGTGAACACCCAGCTCAGCTGAAGCTGGCCCATTCGGCCCTCAAGTCATCAATGAGATTTGACATGGGCCAGTCAGTACGCGCCTCACAGTTCCTGATCAGTGCGATGACAATGTCACGGGTATTGACGCCTTGTGTGCAGAGTCCAGCACCAAACAGACACTGCGCCGAGAGAATCTGGCAGCTCTCATCCTTGAGCTCCATAGCTATGCCGCAAATGGCGTTGACTGCGTCTCTGAGAACTCGTTGTGTCTGCAGATACCCATGGAACCCTGCCACAGCCGGGCGATGGAGGGTAATCAAAATTCTTGCAAAGTAGTACGCCTGCATGGCAACGGCATATTGGGGAGGGTGAATCCATATCGGCTTGAAGACCGAGTTTGCGACTTGCTGAGTAGGTAATGGCCTGTACGTTGGTCCCAAGAAGGTCCGCCACTGTTCAAGCGCTGCTAGAATCTTTTCTCCAGACTGTACCTTATCAGCCATTGTCATAGATGCTGACTCTGCGTGGGCACAGTAATTCACAGCCTGTGACAGGAGGTAGACAGCTCGGTTGGCAAGCTCGTCTTGTGTCAGCTCGGAGACATCTTTGACGGGCTTCCAAAAGCTGAAGCAAGCTCTCTTTTCCCGGAATGCAGCCCAGAGATCTTGACGCAGCCAGGCCCACCAGACAGCCTGCCGAAGACCACCAGAGGCTCCATGGACCTCCTGAGAGCGCTGGATCCAGAAGACACCCTTGAGATGTCTTTTCCAGTTGCTGTTTGAATCGTCGAGCATCTCGTAGGTTGAGATAATGATCACCGTGGCGAGTAATTCTTCGGATCGAGTGTACGTAGTATGTTGAAGAGACTCTTGGACGTAGTGGAGGGTCTCATAGTAATACTGAATAGGTACGTTGACGTCCCTTTCCTGGGACTGAGTTCTCGCTATCGCATGACGAGAAGCCAAGGCAAGAATGGCCTTCATGAGCCCCAGATTGCGCAACTGCTCACGTTAGTGTTCTGAAGGACATCAGCAAGTCGGCGACGACATACCGCCAGCCTGGTAGCATGGGTGGAGAAGTGTCGTTGTGGATCGCACAAGTCCAGCCATAAGGCAGCGTGTTCGACAAATGTCCTGAACAGATAAGCCTCGTGGCTCTGTAGTAAGATGTCGTGGTCAAGCTGCCACGCATAATGTTCGGTTGCGTCTTCAGGAACATTGTGTTCCGGAGCCCTCGGTGGTACGCTGCCTACTGTGTTTATTGAGCCTATCGCCACCGGAGATATAGAGATCTGCGGTCCTGTCTGCAACGCAGTATGCACTGCACTCTGGTCTGCTACTGGGCTTGGATAACGCGTCGGAGCTAAAGAGAATCCTTTATCGGCTTGAGCTGCGTCATGTGCCAACAGATCGAGCCAGCGCGTGGACGCAAGGTCCGCAGTCAAGAGCTCAGAAGCGACGGTATCCGGACTGTAAGCGTACTGCAGGTGATGTTCGCCGTCAAGCCTCTGAAGAGCCTGTAGTCCAGAATTGTTCGAATATTGGAAGTCGACCCCATAATCCGCACGCAATGACGATGTCCGACTCCGCTGAAGAGGCAGGGCGCCTGCTCCATTCGCCGCTTGAGGGAGACGACCAGTCGGTGACTCCTCAGTAGGCAAGGCCCTGGACGAATTTAACTGCCCTGTCGCCTGTGAAGGGGAGGTTCCGGCGACATCGGCTTGGGGCTCTCCATTGTGACGCGAGCCGATGCCAGCGTAGACACAGTCTCTACTGGAGATCGAGCATGGCCCACACACAGGCTGACGCTCATCACACTTTTTGTGTCTCCTCCGACACGTCAGACTGGACAATTAGTACTATGATAATCAAGATAAGGATACGGAACTGGATGCGGAGCTTGAGTCTTGGGTTAGACTCCTTGCGCCTCGAGACTCGTTCTGGAGACCAGGGAAACGGGTGGGTCTATACTCACCAGCCACTCGTTGTTCTCAATCCCTTCCCTCGGGACTTCCGGACTCTTCTCTTGGATCTCTCTAAGGCTTGCATCCTGCAGTTTCGGTGATCCGCGACTCGACCACCTCTCCGCAATCACAGTGGGATCGGAACCCGGTGCCGCGTGCTAGATGGGACGATTGAAGGAAGAGAAGCGCGACTCGGCGGTCAGGCTCTGCTTAGGTGCGGGCTTGCCAAGAAGACTTTTTTGTCCACGAGCCGCGGTTCGAAGCGGCAGGGTCAACATTGGACCCGGTCACGCGATGGAATTGGTGCGGTAGGCGACGCTTTGTGGGGTGAAGCTGGGGAAAAGGGCCAATTTTCTTCAGACCCACCGTCCCGTTCCCCCTCAGAGAGTTACCCAATGATTACCTAGGCTTAGAAATTCAGAATGGGCGCGACTCGTGACCACACTTCACGGTAATGCCAAACCAGCCATAACGGCTGCACGTGTGAGAATTTGGCAGAGTCACTTCAACATCCAGGAAGACACCAGATACATATCAAGAAGTCACTCAACAGTGGGTGAGTCATGGTAGACTTCGTCCCTATTACCTCTGAGGCACACTCAACAAGGGCGTGACACTAAATAGGCCTATTCAGCACCTGCAAAACCTGGATTCTTTGGATCCGTCGGAACCTTTGACCGCGCGATGCAATGGAGTGGAAGAAACAGAACAAGACATACCAGATCCTCAAGGCTGCCGAGGAGGGCGGCTACGGTGTGGTCGCTGCTATCGCGTGAGACTTCGTCCTGCCATCTGGGCCGTTCACCGGCCGCTTGACCAGAGGGCGTTGAATTGAGCTGACTGTATCAAGGTACAATATTGAGAGTATCTTGGGCCTCATTCGTGCTGCAGAAGCAAAGCGTTCACCACTCATTTTGCAGCTCTTCCCCTGGGCTATTACCTACAGCGATGGACTACTGGTTCATGCTGCAGCGCAATATGCACGGCAAGCATCTGTGCCCGTTTCGATACACTTGGACCACGCACAAGATGAGGCGTTGATCAGGCATGCGGCGGCTACTTTGCCATTCGACTCGATTATGGTGGATATGAGCCACTACGAAATGGACGAGAACTTGAAGAAGACCCGAGAGCTGGTCGCTTTTTGCAACAAGCACAAGATCACGACCGAGGCGGAGCCAGGGCGGATCGAAGGCGGAGAGGACGGCATCGCAGATACCGCGGATCTCGAGGGAGCCTTGACTACACCCGAGCAGGTCGAGGACTTCATTGCGACCGGAATCGATTTTCTCGCTCCTGCTTTTGGCAACGTGCATGGTGACTACGGGCCGAAGGGGCCTGAGCTGGAGTATGACAGGCTAGCAATGATAAGGGAGAAGGTTGCCGGAAGGGTACGCCTTGTTGTGCATGGCACAAATGACTGGCCCGAGGAGGTCACGAAGAAGTGTGTGGCTGGTGGGTGTGTGAAGGTGAACGTCAACAAGCTGGTCCTGCTGGACTACAACAACTACCTCAAGAGCAATGCTCCTACCAAGTCTCTTACCGTGCTCATGGAGGAGGGAACGAAAGAGATTCAGAGACTAACAGAATGGGCTCTCGATGTTTGTGGTAGTACTGGGAAAGCCTAGAGGCGGCATTGTGGTGCATATCTGTATATTCAAGACTGAATTCTTACTTTCACATCCAAAACTGGCTGAAATGTGACTACTATGCCCAAACATGAGCCACAACCATAGTGAAATCTTCTTAGCTGGGTATAAGGAAGTTCCAGGACTTTGTTGGACGCTGGTCTTAGAACTAACACGCATTATGGACATCTCCGCAGGAGATATGTCATCTTAACAATTCAGATTTTGACAAAAGAGAATTAAATCAAATTATTATGATAGTTCCCATCTCATCAGACTGAGCAATACAGCCCATAATGCACAATCTAGATTAGTCATATTACTGCAGCTTCATGGGTCAAGGCATGATAAAAGACGGACGTAAACATTGATTATGGTCTGGTCTACACGTACCGCTAATGGTGTCTTCGAGGGATCTACGCGGTAGCCGCTACGCTTGTGCCGTTGTCATAATCTATGATACACTGGACTTTTGCCGCAGAGGCAGATGCCTAGAAGCAATCAGAAAAAGCCTTTGCTTAGGGGCGACAGTGGGTTGTTGACTCACTGGATCAAACGTGTAAACCAGCCACTCTTTGACCAGTCTTCTGGCGAGCTCAACCCCTATAACCCTCGCTCCAAGGCACAAAACTTGTGCGTTGTTGCTCAAAATCGATCGTTCCACGCTGAAGCTGTCGTGTGCTGTAACTGCCCTAATGCCCTTGACTTTGTTCGCTGAGATGGCGACACCCAAACCAGTCCCGCATATCAACACTAAGCCAGTAGATATCAGCCACAGGTTCACTCTTGGAATCAAAATACGTTATTCGTGGGGCAAAGACTCACAGGCGCGGTCTGCCTTGCCTTGAGCAACGAGCTCAGCAGCGGCAATAGCGAAGTGAGGATAGGCGGTCTTGTCTGATGACGACTTGGGGCCAACATCGATGACTTCGCTCACTCTTGACTCTGCGTTCAAGTCTTTGATGAGAGTGGCTTTGTAGTCGAACCCGGCGTCATCGCCACCAACAGCAATTCGGAATCCAGCCATGGCGGACCACGAGGCAAATAATGCAGAACAATAGGCGCTAAAAATTGGCGTATAAATTTGAGAGATGAAAGTCGAAGTTGACTATGAGAATGGAATATTTACATTTTAAGATTCTCATTAATGCGAAGACATCTGTAAATAAGGACTATTGATCTGGCTTTGATGTACCTACGTGTGGGCCCGTTGTGTGGGTCCGGAAGTAGGAGCATTGCCTCCAATCATTCCTTAGCGTTCGTGGAGGTGCGAGGCCGCGACTCGAACGATCAACACTCACAATGTCTGGGGTCATTCTCGGTGCAGTAGTTCTGGTAATTTGTTGAGTCCGCGAGGTATGAAGTGGGCATAGAGCGCATGTGGAGCCGGTACGGGCCACGAGACGCGGCACGTCGACCACGAGCCACTCTAACCGACTCGAGCACTTAGAATCCAATGAAATGAGCACGAAACTCCAACATTGTACAGGGCAATCTGGTGTTTGGCTTTCAATAGTTGTTTATTCCCTGCATATCGTTGCTCCTATTCCTTGCGGCGAGACTCTTCGACAGGGTGACACCGTCCCGCATACTGACGTGTTATGAGGGCAATATAGATCTACACCCGGTATACTAAAAGAGAGACATGACCCTCAGATTGTAAGAACGTCTTGCCGCCAGCTCTGCCCTTCCGGACTAGCATACGCATAGGAGGCCTGCAACGTACTATCAGCCTGCTCGTTTTATTCGACTGTAGAATGTCTGACAAGCACTTCTTCTCAGAGACTGCGGCCAACACGTTGGTTCCTCGACACCTCCGGGCACTTACGACCGCAAATCCTCATCTCTCCTTGATAGAGTCGGAACGAGTTGTCTACGACCCTCACCATGACCCAAGCACCGTCTCGATAATCAGTGGTGGTGGTTCTGGCCACGAGCCTGGATGGTCAGGATATGTGGGTACGGGCGCGCTGTCAGGAGCTGCATGTGGTGACATATTCGCCTCACCCAGCACGAAGCAAGTCCTTGCGGCGATGCAGGCAGCGCCTTCAGAGCAGGGCTACATTTTGATGATCACCAATTACACAGGAGACAAGCTTCACTTCGGGCTGGCGGCAGAGCGAGCAAAGGCGCAGGGTCTGTCCAAGAACGTTGCCATGATCCACCTTGCAGACGATGTCTCCATCGTCAGGAGCAAGTGTAGCGCGGTCGGTAGAAGGGGAATGCCTGGCCATATTATCCGTAAGTCTCCATTCATGTAAGGGGAGCAATGAGATTTGAGCAGAGACATTGACAAGTGACTTGCTGTGCTCCAGCTATGAAGATCACAGGTGCTGCAGCCGGCAGGAAGTACAGCTTTGATCGATGCGTTGAGCTAGGGCGAGAGGTGAACTCTCAAGTCGTCTCAATCGGATCTGCTCTTGACCATTGCCACGTTCCGGGTCGTCAAAGAAACGAGGCGGTGCCTCAGGATGTAGCTATAGTCGGTGCTGGCGTCCATAATGAGCCAGTAAGTTCTGTCATTCGCTGAATCCCAAGCCCAAAAGACACCCGGTTAATTTGTGTATAGGGAGCTCAAAGACTGTCACCATTCCCTTCAGTGGAGGATTTGATCCAGTACTGTCTGAGATTGCTCTGCGACCCGAATGATGTAGAGCGATATTTCGTGACGTTTGAGCCTGGTGACTCCATTGTCCTGGTTGTGAACAACTATGGAGGGCTATCAAATCTGGAGCTGGGGGCTCTCACTGATGAAACAATCACTCAACTGCGTACGTTTCCAAGCGCTGCCAGCTGAGTATTTTTGCTAACTACGAGTAACAGAAACAAGGTGGAATATGACACCCGTCAGAATACTCACTGGAGCTTTTGAGACATCATTGAATGCTCCAGGCTTCTCTATCTCGCTCTGCAATCTGTCAGCCGCTTCAAGAAAGACAAATGCACCTGTGTCAGAGCTCCTAGAGCTTCTGGATGCTCCTACCACGGCAGTCTCATGGCCAAATTTGACGGCTCCTAAAGAGCAAGATAGATCTACCCGACCTATGTCGATACAGACAAATGGAGTTGCTAAATTCAATGACGGTGCAGATATAGTCTGTACGTACATTCAGGAGTCTACTTGCATGTCTGAACAAAGCTCATACTGCCGATAGTGGATCCCAGGTTTCTCAAGGCAATCATCCGTGGCGGATGCGAAGCCGCCATCGCGGCCGAGCCAAATCTGACGAATTGGGATATGGTCATGGGAGACGGGGATTGTGGCGAGGCCGTCCAGGGAGTTTCCGAAGGTCAGTCTTCCGCCTTATACTCAGGGCACACGATGTTGACGACTAGTTCAGCAATCATCAAGATCCTCGACGCTGGCGGAGCAGATAAGGGGTCTGTGGTTGATTTCCTCAACAACACAATGGATGCTGTTGATGACATGGGAGGGACGTTGGGTGCTATTCTGGGCATTCTATTGTCAGCATTCACCTCCGCCCTCAAGGCCTCTCCCTTGGCGAGCTCGTCGCAAGCAAACGCCGAGAAATTCGCTGTGGCATTATCCCAGGCTGTCACCGCCCTCAAGACGCACACGAGTGCAAGAGAGGGCGACCGAACTGTGATGGACGTCCTGCTTCCCTTCGCCGAGGATTTCGCCAAGTCAAAAGGCTTCCATCATGCCGTTGGAGTCGCGAAGGAGAAGGCTGAGGCTACACGATACTTGAAGGCGAAGTTTGGACGGGCAACTTATGTGGCGGAGGCACGAGGTCAGGAGTTGCCCGACCCTGGGGCATGGGCGTTGTATGAGTGGCTTAACGGCATGTCTGAGGCCATAAAGACCTTTCAGTCATATCAGTAATTGTCTAGCAAGTCAGATAATGGCATATTATGGACCTCATGCTAATTTCAAGACACGCATGTGCATACAATATTAACCACGCGTCGAGGGTCCTAGTTCAGCAGAGATTATGAGTCTAGTCTGTTCTTCACTATTAAACTGGCGTCAAAATGTCCCAATTCAATTATTGAGGTATGAAACACATCATTATCCATCGACTCGGCTCTCTTGTTTTCCTCTGTTTCTTTTCATCGATTCTTTCGCTAGGAGCTAGAGCCAAGGGGGGATAAAAGTATTCACCTTTCTGTACCAACTCACAAAGACTCAGAAACAGTGGTGTAGATGGATCAACTGCTACTTAGCTAACATAATGCTTAAACCGAACATAGACTGCATGCTTCGACGACCTCGTCTGTGCTTGAGCGCTATTAATTTATATGGGCTACACGGAATAACTCCGCGTGCCAGCAGCCGCACAAGATAAATCATAGCTAGCTTTTCAGCCACGGCCCGCGTCTCGTGGCCACCCTCAACGGCATCCCAGATATTCGGAATGCTGTGTCAGTTTAGTAGGGGTTTCCTAGGCAAGCGCTCTGGCGATTCATCCGCCCCTCACCAGATGGGGGCGCATTCCGGAAACGCGGGGCCCCAGACCAAGAGGCCTAGGGCCCTTGATCTACTAAGGCAGCTGGGAGGATTCTTTTACTTGCCAAGGTGAAAATCCCCGATCTCTCTGATCCAAACTAGCTTGGCTGTAATGAGCACAAACATCAGAATACTTCAGGCCATCTTCTGGCGAAACTAGCAGAAGCCCACTTGCAGGCTCGGAACTATTACTGATCGAAACATCAGCCGGATTGACCGAGTTGTGGGTAAGGTGAGTAAGGCACAGTTCAGGGAATCCAGGGCTTGCAGCAGGGCTGGATATGCTCAACTTAAAGACCCCAAATCCCCCTCATTTTTTGTCGGGCCTCGCTCCACCATCCGCCCTCAAATTTTTGCCAATTGTGACGACACTACGCGGAACACTGGAATCTCTATTTGGACGATTTGTATTCTCTGGAAATATGGACGACAAGCCGGGAAGCCAACACGACGAAGAGACAAATGTTGAGCTGTCGAAGGCCCTCGAGGTCGGAGCCGTCGACGGCTATGTACCTGATACCGAGGAAGAGCGCAAGCTCGTGCGCAAGATCGACCTATACCTACTGCCGGCGATCTGGTGCATGTACCTCCTCTCGTACATGGACCGTACAAAGTGAGTTGGACGATGACACTCGACGACTTCCGAATATGACTGCTAACAAGACTCCCGCAAATAGTATCGGGAATGCCAAGACCGCTGGCATGGCAACAGATTTAGATCTCGATTCAAACGAGTATTCGATGGCTCTAACAGTCTTCTTCATCGGCTATGTCGTCTGCGAGGTTCCCTCTAAGTGAGCCCCCCCTCCCCTTCCCGCACCCGGACAGTCCTGGCTCTGAGCTCTTGGCTGACCTGCATGATCAACATAGCATGATCTTAGCTCGAACGAGACCGTCCATCTTTCTCCCTACGATCATGTTCCTCTGGGGATGTGTCACGATAGCAATGGCCTGGGTGCCGAATTATCGAGCACTTGTTGGGCTAAGGGTTATCGTAGGAATACTCGAATCCGGATTTGCGCCGGGTGTCCTTCTTACATTATCGTCATGGTACAAGCCAAACGAGCAAGCTAAACGCTTCGGTGTTTACATCTCAGCTGCAATTCTGTCTGGTGCCTTCGGCGGACTCATCGCTGGCGCCATCGAACAGAATCTGGATGGCGCACATGGTCTCCCGGGCTGGAGATGGCTCTTTGTTGTGAGCCTCACCAACTCGCATCCTATGGTCTCAATACATTACCTGACCGGTCTCAATAGGTTGAAGGAGCTGCTACCGCAGGATGGTCGATCATCGCGTCCTTTCTCCTCTTGGACTTCCCCGCCAACACTAAGCGCCTCTCTGAACGAGAACGCGAGCTTGCCATCAAGCGCCTTCAATGGGCCAGGCCAGTGGTCGGCGAAGAGAAGATGGGCCACCTTGAGGCCCTGAAACATTCCCTAATCAACTGGAGAACTTGGATCTTTGTCGTTGGCTACATGGCTGTTGTGGGCTCATCCACGCTGTCCTATTTCTATCCGACTCTCGTCGAGGGACTCGGCTACAGCGGTGCGGTGACCCAGTATATGACAGTTCCCATCTATTTGGCCGCCTTCATCTGCACCCTCTTCAACAGCATCATCATGGATAAGAAGCCGCAGTATCGCGGCTACGCTCTTGGAGCATGGATGTCACTCGCCATGCTCTGCGCTATCATCACCTGTACGGTGTACAACTTCCACGCGAGATATGCCCTGCTTGTCATCATGGCGAGTGGTCTCTGGGCCGCCAATGCCCTTTCGCTGGCGTACGCGTCGACAACATTTGGCTCCATGAATCACGAGGTCAGGGGCATCAGCCTCGCCATCGTCAACGCGATGGGTAACTTGGCACAAATCTACGGGGCGTATTTGTTCCCTTCTGCGGATGCACCGAAGTATCTTATGGGTTTCGGTGTTATCAGCGGGCTTTGCTTCACCGGCGTGGTTTCATACCTCGCGTTGCAAATTCTACTCCGTAGATATCCGAATTAGTTAGTCTACATAGCTAGCAACGGGATCACGAAAAATTGACATACTATCTGCAAGCCACCTCCCCATGAAGTGTCCCTTCATTCAGACCAAGAAATCGCATAAGGTTCCGTGGGTGTATAGCCAACTCCATGGTAGTCGCTGGAGTTTATCAGTTTTCTCTTTCCTGTTTACTACTTGTTTCATGTTTGCCCCCTACCCCCTGGCAGGAAGAAAGGAAAGAGAAGGAAAAACAAAAGTCAGTTCAGGTTTTCCCCTCTTTCGTGGTCCTCGGAGACGCCACCACCCTTGTTTACGCCAAAAACCCAAATAGAAAAAGACAGCCTTCTTGCTTCTTTGTTTAGCCGCGGCACAAGCCTAGCCGGCAACGTGTGGATGAGAATACATGACTCTTCAGGCGCCTTTCCTCAGGCCAGACCCTGCGGATGTGACCCCGGGATCGGATGTCCATGAGACACGGACACGACTCGGTTCACGCCCGCCTTTCGAGTAAGCTTTCCTCTCACAAATAGGCTCTGATACATGCGGCGACCCCAGGTGCCGATGCAAGGTGATGAGGTGTGGTGATGATGCGGGGCCCCCCCCACGCGTGCATGCCGTGTGGGGCCGGAGGCGTTGTAAATCTTGGAACACCCCATTTTGAGTTGAGAGCGCGACCCGAGACCTCGAGACGCGGCCCTCGAGACGCCCGAATAGTAGCCAGGTCGACCCGAACGGCGACGGAGATGTTCATAGTGGCGGTGCCTTTAGGGGATTAAGACCGCCCCATTGACCTCATGAGCCTTTATAAAACTGCTCACTCTGAATAGAGACGGCGGTAAGGAAGCAAGAGAGAACTTGGACATCTCATACACATCTCGACAAAATGTCAATCACAAAGAACATCATCATCACCGGGGCCGGCGGCATGATCGGGCCCATGCTGGCGAAACGTCTCCTGAACGACGGCTACAATGTTGTGATGACGGATCTCGTCCAGGCCAAGGTGCCCGAGGGTGTGGCGCATCCGGAGAACGCGAAGTGCTTGAAGGGCGACATCTGCGACCAGGCCTTCGTCAAGACGCTGACCGAGGCTGCGCAGCCACTGCACGCCGTCTTCATCTTCCATGGCATCATGTCGGCGGGCTCGGAGGCGAACTTTGACCTGGTGAGAACCACAGGCCGGACCCCACAGGCTACTACATGAGAGCTGACCCGAGAACCAGTCGATGAGAGTCAATGTCGAGAGCGTGCGCAACCTGCTACTCGCCCTGCGCCAGAGCAACCCGGGCGTCCGCGTCGTCTACTCCAGCTCACAGGCCGTCTACGGCCAGCCGCTGCCCAAGGTGATAACCGACGCCACCACGCCGACGCCGGAGGGGACCTACGGCGCGCACAAGTTCTCGACGGAGATCATCATCAACGACATGCACCGCAAGGGCTTCGTCGACGCCTTCACCGTGCGCTTCCCCACCGTGGTCGTACGGCCCGGGGCGCCTAGCAACGCGGCGCCGTCGTTCCTGTCGGGCATGATCCGCGAGCCGATGAAGGGCGAGGAGTGCGTGATCCCGCTGACCGACCGGTCGTACCGCACGTACATATGCTCGCCGAGCAGCACGATTGAGAACCTGGTGCGGGTGTTGAACATGAAGAGTGATGCGCTCCCCAAGCACCAGAGGCATATCATGTTCCCCGGTGTGTCGGCTACGATACAGGAGATGATGGACGCGTTGGTCAAGTATGGGGGCGAGGACAAGTTGAAGTTGCTGAGGGAGGAGACGAACCCCGAGTTTGAGAGAATCTTGAGGAGTTGGCCTGAGGATTTCGACCCGAGTACGCCGGATAGGCTGGGATTGGTCAGGGATAAGAAGGCGGAGGATTTGATCAAGGAGTATATTGACTCGTTGAAGGCATGATTCACGCCGAAAGAGGCTATATAAACCCGAATCTTCAGCCACTTCTGAGCTATTCTGCTCGTCACGACGCCGATGGCACAGCCGTTGCCCAAGGATATGTCGAGGACATTGCACCCCCGTATGCGCTGAGATCATCATAGTTTTGCGTGATGTTCTTTCCCAGCAGGATCTTCTCGACGAATTGCAAGACGGAAGTACTATACTGCAGTCAGCACTCATCGTTTCAAGAGATATATCTCTGAGATCCAGCCTAGAATTAGGCATGTGAGACATACTACCCACTCAGATCACAATGTCCGCCGCTCCTAACGCTCATCCCGATCTTGTCACCAACGCCCAACCATTCATACACGAGCTTAGCAGCGGGATACACGATGATAGCCGTCGCCTTGCTGTTCGTGAACGGATCGCCCGTGCCCTGATCGATGACCAACGCACGAGGTGCGATCGCCGCAGCAATGGTGTGAGCATCATAGGGCAGCCACTCGGAGTGGTTCACGAAGGTGCCCAACTCATTGTCACTCCACCACGGCGCGCCGGCCTTGGAGTTCTCGAGCGTCTCGTCCTGCCCACTCATATTGTGGTATCTGTACGGCCCCAGCCCCTGGACGCCGCTAGACATTGGCATGGTGAGTGTGATGCGCGTGTCGAACAGGCCGGCCGCGAGGGCGCCCTTGCCAAGGCGCGAGCAGCCCGTCACACCGACGCGGGTGGGGTCGATCTCAGGCACGGTGAGGTTGAGGGCGTCGAGTACGCGGTGGAAGCCCCAGGCCCAAGCAGTGAGGACTCCTGTGCGCGAGCAAGTGGTCAGGCCCAGCGATGAAGTGAACCCGGCATTCAGGGTGGCTTATTTACCGATGTCCCTGCCGCTGTAAATATCCCAGAACGCCCCAGTCTTAGCATTGCTATCAGCAGCAACAGACATGTAATTAAAGCCGACAATACCAATACCTGCTGCAATATAGGGCTCGTCATCCATGCCGCCGATGTTGATCACTACGGGCGCGGGGGCTGTCTTGCTCGCCCCGGTAGGCAACTGCACGTCAGCCACGAACCTGCCGGACTTCCCGCCCGACGTGACAGCTATGCTAATGTTGTTCCCGGACCGCGTTGCATTGACCTCCTCCTTCGAGTGGTCTGGATAATAGCCATACTGATAGTCCTGAAGCAGCTGCAGTATCTCTGGCTGACGGCACGCGTACCACTCGTCCGGGGTCTGGATGCGACCACTGGCCTGGCCCTCCATGACGGCCTGAGCAAAGGCTGAGAGGGACTCGTTGCCGGCGTTGGAAGTGGTGGTGAGTCCAAGAGGCAGGAAAGGGTCGGGCATCGTGGTCTGTTGCGGGAATGCTGACCACTGCGGGAATGGCGATAGGACTGTTGAACACGCAGTGTCCATCCTAGATATGCTGTGGCCGGATTCTCCCGTTGACGGCTCGAGCTGAGAGCACGCCGCGATCACAGAAAAAGAGAGGACTGTAGCTGGTGAGGCCGTCTTCCGCATCGTGAGGACCTCTGAGTTTGCAGTCTCGCAGTTACTTGAGTATTAGGTCTCCCTGAACTTGAAGGGTGGGCAACCAGTAGGCTGGGTGGCGGTCGTTCGCGGAGGGCCATGTTGCAATTATTGGCGCCCCGAAGAAATCGATAACCAATCAGTTAAGCTGTAGGTAATCCTGTATACATTCTCCAGATTTATGGTCTTGTGATCGTCTACATGAACGATGTGGTGGTCTCCATATAAACGCAATATCGGCAACCTTGCTTGTTGGACCGAGGACTGCCGCTCTGACAGGACTATCAATATAACGTCCTATGGAGGTCATAAGTCGTGTCGTCACGGAGGATGGGCACCGTAGATGGCCCCCAGGGCGCTGGCTTCCAAGGTTTCGAATAGGCGGATTGTATGCCCGCCCATCATCAGACTTTTCAACATCGAGAGCCACGCCGCAACAATCGACATAGCTCCCGATCAGCTCTCCCTCTCACAGCCAAGACAAAACACGCCGGTATGCAATCAACGACGTCAAGGCCGTATATGGGGACATATTGTGAGCATATCCAGCCTTGAGTAGAGTACTAAACCTACGCGTTCTGGCGGAGTTAAGTTGGGCTTGTATGGAGAGTTCTGAACCATTTGTAGAGCCGGAACGGTGAATTGAGAGTCCAGGACTGGACGTTGGCAATAGACAAGGATCCCGACAGCGGTCGTTACAGGGCCTCCTTGCCCTTCATGCCCTGTCTGGGCGATAAGATAAGGTGGAAGCACCCCGCTAGCCCCACCAAAAAAAGTTCGGGCTAGGTTGTGACGCAGAGGATTCACAGAGGCAACCTGATATTTCTCCTCCCGATAATTTCCACGAACACATCGAATACCAAAATGGCTTCAAAACCAATACCAGACGCTCCCAATGAGTCACAGTCCATCGAACATCCAGCGAACGAAGCCGAGAACGAAGATGAGCTCGACGACATCCTTGCAGAGGACAATTTCGACCCGGACGAGGACCTGGATGGCCCATCCTACAACCGCCAAACCACCAGCGGCCCAGCGGGCGCCAAACCTGCTGCCAACACCCGCGCAAGTGTAGACGACCAGATCTCCGCCCTCTCCAAACACGCCGCCAAGATCCGCCTCGACGATGTCAAGCAGTCGCAGGATCGCGACAAGGACAAGGCGGACCGCGCCACCTCCGAGCTAGTCCTGGACCAGCGCACCCGCATGATCCTGCTGCAGATGATCAACCGCGGTGTGGTCAGCGAGATACATGGCGCCATCAGCACGGGAAAGGAGGCGAACGTATACGGAGCTGTGCTGCACCTGGATGACGGGAGCGAGCCGGTCCAGAGGGCGATCAAGGTCTACAAGACGGCGATCCTAGTGTTCAAGGATCGCGAGAGGTACATCACCGGCGAGCACCGGTTCAAGAGCGGTGCCGACAAGGGAAATAACAGAAAGATGGTCAAGCTATGGGCGGAAAAGGAGTTCAGGAACCTGAGGAGGATACACGCTGCCGGCATCCCGTGTCCTGAGCCCTTGTCGCTGAAGCTCCACGTCATGGTCATGAGCTTCTTGGGGGACAAGAAGGGCTGGGCGTATCCGAGGCTCCGCGACGCCGGCGTCAGCAGTGACGAGGAGTGGAGGGACCTCTACATCCAGCTTCTCGGCATCATGAGACGGCTGTATCAGGTCTGCAGGCTGGTGCACGCGGACTTGAGCGAGTACAATATTCTCTACCACGATCGCAGACTATACATCATTGACGTTTCACAAAGCGTGGAGCACGACCACCCTCGATCCCTCGAGTTCCTGCGCATGGATATCAAGAACGTGGGCGACTTCTTCCGGCGCCAGGGCGTGGATATCCTCGCAGATCGGACCATATTTAATTTCATTACGGCGCCCGAGGGGCCGGTAGGGGAGACTGAGATGAAGAAGAGCATCGAACATCTCTACGAGATCAGAGTAGCCACTGGTGACGACGAGCAAGCGCAAGCGGACGTCGAGGTCGACAACGAGGTTTTCCGAAATCAATACATCCCTCAGACTCTGGAGCAGGTCTACGACATCGAGGTGGATGGTCAGAAAATCGGTGCGGGTCAGGGCGACTCGCTCGTCTATCGAAATTTACTTGCTGATCAGGTCGTCCTCGCTAAGGATGGGAAGACTGGACGCGAGGGAGAGGGCGGGAGCGATGACACAGGTGACGAGTCTGACGACGGAGCCGCACTGAGCGATGACGGCAGTGAGAGTGGTGGGACTGAGGATAGACCCCGTGGAAAGCGATTTCAAGACAAGGATGAGAAGAAGGTAATTCATTCATATGATTTATACTCAAGGAGCGATCGCTGACATCACGTATAGCAACACAAGCAGACAGTTAAGGAAGCGAAGCGTGAGAAGAGGAAAGAGAAGATGCCTAAGCACCTTAAGAAGAAAATGGTCGCGTCAACATCTAGAAAGAAGAAATAGATGCTACGCGGGCTGCAAGGCTTGGCAAGTTCACACTGGACTATATATCACTTCCCCATTTGAATGGTGACTTCCCTGTGGGAGGAAACACAGCTCTATCGGATGATGAAAGCTAAATAACCCGGACAAGAAGCGTCGCGAGAGTTTCGACTTTTACGTCCGAACATCCGCGTTATCTTGATCTCGGACCTGACGACCGGCTAGGCCGGCCTGATGACCAAAGAGAGCACTGACGATGAGCTGTTGAACTCAAGAGATGCCCTTGTTGCCCCCAATGCCAACACCCCCATTTCTAGACCCAATTCCGTCTTCTACTTCGCATTTGGATCCTTCCGCTCATGACTTCCCAGCCGACATCCCAAGCCAACCGCCGGCTGGCGGCTTGGTAGATGGAAGACATCTAGCCTCATAGCTTCGCTGGTGGCATCTTCCCTGTTTCTTCTTTCATTTCTGTTGCATAGGCGGCGAATAGGCAGGACTCGGATGTGTCATCACACCCTGAGACTGGTACTGCTGAGTGACGGGCTGACCTTGGCCACTCCGCTCACGATACTCGACCTCCTTGTCCTGCTGCACCAAGTCACAAAGCGGACAGCAGCACGCCGAGCAGAAATCTCCGCAGAAGTTTCCGCTGACGTTGTATCTGCCCCGTACGTCGGACCGCTGCATCATGATTGGTATCCAGTGGACGCCGAAACAACCTGCCCCGTAGAAAAGGAAACACTGCATCACCGCACCCGCATCGTCAGCATTTCTCTTGTCTCTTATCTATGCCGCTTGGGACACCAAAGCGGTCACACGGGAAGTAGTCGTCGGAACATACTGAACTATTGAAGATCTCGTAGTTTTCCGTATTGCCATGCCACTGGAGCCGATGTTGGGTCTTGCCGAATGTCAGACACGGACAGCAGCATGTCTTGAGGCACAGATCCACGGGCGAGCAGAAGCTGCAGTACGAAGCGTGCCACTTCGACGCGTCGGCCGGCGAGCCAGTGTGGGAGATCTGCTCTGAGTGATCTGGGACACCGGCCTCGGCGTCGTGCTGGTCGATGGGCCCATGAGCCGGCGGCGGTGGTGAGTAGGTCCCGTGGTGAGGGTCTTGGTACGGTGCTTGTACTGGCACCTGGTAAGGTTGTTGGTAGGGGTCCTGGGAGGCCATGGTGGTGGTGTTGTCGTTGGGTCAAGCGGTCGGTGGGTGGAGGTTCCCAATTTTGTGGTGGTGTTGGTGGGGTTTCGAAGAGTCTCCCATAGCTGGGTAAATAACTCGATTGAGAATCATCATGCCAAGAGCTGCCTGTCAATTTGGCTACCTTGTTCCCACGAACGGGCTGGGCTGGGCTGGTTTCGTCGTTAGACTGAGTCTAATCGTCTAGGTGTCTCACAAGCTAGAGATACACAGAGGTTAGCATAGCCTCTGGGGACTGTGCATATCTAGACGCTCTCGGAATGGCGAGCCGGCCAACCTAAAATCCCTAAAGTACCGCATGCAGCCTCGTGACGGTTGAGTGGCTCACCAGATCCTCTGATTGCCGACGGGACCTTACACTAAAAACAGTCATTCTCATAAAAATTCGACGAATGGGCGTGGATACCCCACATCATTCACCACCAAAGCCTACAGAGGGTGATCAGCGCTTTCAAGATTCTCCCTAAAGTGCCTGTCTCTTCACTTCCATATCGTCTGATCTCCTCTGAAAGGCTCGTGACGGCTCTTCAACTGCTACCTAGCACCTAGATAATTATCCCAAACTGGCTCTGCCCATGACGAACCTAAGCGGCCGCACACTCCCGTCTGAAGGAAATCAAAAATCTGATGCTGTTGATGCTGCCTGAGATCTGTAGACATATCGAAACTGCTGGCCAAGACCAGAGCGTCCTCGTGATCCAAATAGACTCCTCCGGCGCGTATTTGCGACTCGCGAAGTCTCTTCTCCTGCAACCAGAACAGCTTTGGTATCGTTCTTGGATATTTGTATCATGCAGTAGTCTCCCGACTCGCATAAAGATGGCAGGATAATCTGGTCTTTCCGATGGTCGCTCAGAAGCCCCGGACTGTATTCGGGCCAACGCTGTATGGCAACCTTATGCGTAGCTTCGAATGAGGAGGACAGCCCCAGTCGCCACTGCACTCCGTCATGCACAAGGGGATAGACCCAGAAGCTGGAGAGCAGCGTCTTCGGGCCCTTAGGGCCGCCGTTTGGTTCATTTGCGAGTGTCTGCCTGATCCGGACTGCCTGCATCAATCGACCAGACGGATGGCCTGTGAGTCGAAGGTTTCTGGCGACGGTGACCGCCTGGTCGAGGAGGAACGGATGGTCGACATTATCGGAGGTGGACCTGATCACCAAGAATTAATTCCTGGTAGACCCAGACGCGGAAGAAGTACGGGCGTCTCATGAGCGCCCCGAATGAACGATAGAACCTGCGTATGTTGAGGAAGTGTCTGATCATCCACTTTGTCAACATCTGGATTCGGGGTTTTTTTGGGGGAGGGGGGGTGGGGGAAGACGCTATGGTTGGACCAGTATGGATCGTGGTCTCGGGCAAAGGACATTTCGAAAAGGTTTATGTTATGGCGTAGTTTCTTATACAAGTACTCGCTGTCGTCTGCGTGCTCCCCCACGCAGGCCAGTACGAGCTTGGCCTCGGAGAAGATCCTGCCCATCAAGGCCACCTGGTGGCTCCTCTCGTCGTTGTTCTGCTGGTTGATGCAGATGGCATCACACCAGAGATTCATTGTCCCACTGCCGTCTTGCCACCTCGCCTGCTTCAGGACGTACTCGCCATTCCGACGGACGCGCATCCGGTGTCAGTTGACGAGGACGAATGTGGTGAGGGCCGGATCGCCCCACTCGTAAGAGATGGCATTGTAGGCCGGCGCCTTTCTCGCAGGCCATACCGACAGCTCACTGGCCACCGTGAGCAGCCTGATATAGGCTTCGGCGTGTGGCAGAGGCTCATGCCTGACTGGTTGCGTATCTCCAGTCGCCAACGAGCTCCTGGCATTAAAAGAAGTGATCAGCTCTATTCGCGCTTTTAGCTAGAACCAGAGGAAACCAAGGGAGTCTAAGACAGAAACGGGGAAGGGGGGGGGGGGTTACCCCAGCAGGCTCACTTACCTGAGATGAGAAAAAGTGCGTCAGGAAAAGCCACAAGAGGAGGTGGTTGGAATAATGGCCCTCAGAGCTCTTGCGGCTAAGAGATGGTGCTGACGGGCCTCATGCCTGTCTTTACTTACAAATGACATGCCGCATCTTTGAACCCCTCTTGGTGATGTGGCCGCTATGGGCGTGGGGCACAGCTCATATGCCTCCCTTGACGGGAACACGCAAGATGTCCATATGGTTGGCATTGCGCTGCTTGGCCAGGAGAATCGCTCCAGTTCCACGTTTGCTCCTGCATCGGCATCCTTCTCCGGATGGATTTTCCCTCCCTGTCAATGCGTGTTTGCGCACTATCGAGCATGGTGTCCCTTCGATGGCGTTCAGATGAACTAATTACCATGTCCAGCTGACTCATACCTAAATCCCCAACACCGCTGCCCACCCCTCTCCAGTATGGATATAGGACATCTCTCGCCTGCCCCTATAGTTCAGCCATCGAGGCTTCCATTCTCCGTCCTCTCTTTTCCTTCGCCACAGCAGATACAGTTGGTTATCTAACACTACCCAGCCTAGCCCTCAAAGGATATCGGCCGTTGACCCCCTCCGCATCTCTGTGCTGGACGGCTACCTAAATAGTTACATCATAACTAACTATCCGGCAATCTCGATCACCATGCAGATAGCTGAGAAACCCACCTTCTATTTCCCCATTGAGACGCCCCTCTCAGATGACCGCGTCAAGCTCATCCCCTTCGACATAGACCTCCACAGCGCGGCCTTCGTCAATCAGTCCCGGGACCACCCGGCGCTCTTCGCCCATATGCCCCGCGGGCCCTTCGAGACGGTCAGCGCCTGGAAGTCCCAGTTCTCAGACCCCAGCTCGTTCTTCTCGCCCTCCAACCCATCCAGCTTCGTCTTCGCCATCATCGACACGACCCGCCCGCCCTCGACCGAGGACGAGGACGGCGAGTTCGCGGGCGTCGTCCTGTACATGAACACCTCCAAGGCACACCTGAGCACCGAGATCGGCTTCATTGTCGTGCTGCCTAAATACCAGCGCACGCACGTCGCCACCAACACGGTCGGCCTGCTGATGCAGTATGCCTTTGGGCGCCCGGATGAGGGCGGCCTGGGCCTAACCCGGGTCGGGTGGATAACCAGCACCGCGAACATTGCCAGCGCCAGGCTCGCGGAGAAGATAGGGTACCGCAAGGTCGGCGTCATCCCGTACCATTACTGTTTCCCGCTGGGTAAGAGGAGCGAGAAAGTGGGCAACGGGAAGCCGCTACCGCCGGACAGCGATCCTGATGACTTATGGAGGGACAGCCTCATTTACAGTATGAGCTGGGACCAGTGGGAGGCGGCACGTGGCACGGTCGAGGAGTTGATGGCCCGGTAACACGATGATGGAACATCGCGCAACTCAGTCCGCCCTTTTCTACGCGGTTATCAGACTACCAAATGTTGTGAGGCCGACCTGCATAGCAGTATATAGACCACAGATCATTCTCAGTCAGCAGGGGTAGAGGTCTCCCTTTGGAGCTGCTATATAAATACCTAAAGAGGGTTTTAGATCAGGCTGGCCCGAAGTGAGAACACGGCCCTTGCATCCTTCTCACGGTGAGCGTGTCTGTACTACGTCAGTAGCCTTGACGAAGTCCTTCCTAGAGTCCCTTTAAAATGTTGCTGCGTTGGGGACTCTGGATATCAATGATAATTGTATGCAAGCATTTCGCCTGATTTCGGCACAGCCCCCCCCCCCCCCATCCTCCCCTTGGCCCCCCACCTCGTTCCTCGTCAGGTGCGTACATGCATGAAAAGGATGAGAAGTAAGCAAGAGATGAGAGCGGACCGAATTGTAGAGAAGGGAGAAGAAATCGAAGTGAATAACTTGAATCATCCCGATGAGTGGTTTGCTCATAGTTTCCATTCACATTGATCTGGGAGTAAAGGCTGTAGCGGCTAGTACGAGGAAAAATCTGCATCTATTATACCCCGTCTCATCCATCTTGTTTTGCGTGTGTTTCTTACCTCTAGATGGCACATATGTTTGTGACGTGGTTGCAGCAGAAGGACTCGCTGCGCGGCGATCTCGGTGCAGGGATGAACCCTCGTCCGTCTGTGGATACAGGACATAGTGTACAATAGTAGACCGTCAACTTCCTGTGAATCCGCCTCCGACGACATCAAATGTCTTGAGATCGCCTGAGATCCGGACCGGAAGGCAGGAGAGCCACGAGACCTACTCAATCTTTGAACGGGCTGTACAAATCGGGAACATGGCCCAGCCGTCACCCCTCCTCTTCCTCATCACCGGCGCGGGCCGGGGCATCGGGCGGGGCCTGACACGCCTCCTGCTATCCAAGGGCCACCGCGTGTTCCTCATTGACAACAACCATACGGAGCTGGACCACCTCGTCTCCGCACACCTGTCCCCCTCCTTCCCCAGGGACGCCTTCTGCCCGTCGCTCACCGACCTCCGCAAGCCCTCCGAGATCAAGGCCGCCGTCGCGCAGGCCGCGGCCTTCTTCGACAACAGGCTCGACGTGCTCATCAACAACGCCGCGCTGACGGGGACGCTGGGCGCCGCCGCCGCGCGGTTCGAGGACCTGCCGCTGGAGGCCTGGAGCGCGTCGCTGGAGACGAACCTGACGGCGCCGATGCTGCTCGCCCAGGCGTGCGTGCCGCTCCTCCGGAAGGGCGCCGCGGGGAGGGGGGGTGGTGATGGTGGCGGGACGATCATCCACATGTCCTCGACGCGCGCGAGGCAGAGCGAGCCGCAGAGCGAGGCGTATGCGGCGACCAAGGCGGGGCTGATCGGGCTTACGCACGCGATGGCGTCGAGCCTGGCGGGCGATGGGATCACGGTGAATGCGATCCTGCCGGGGTGGATCAATGTGGCCAACGAGTGCAAGGAGGCGGACGAGAAGGGGACGGGGTGGGGGGATGGGCTCAGTGAGGAGGATCATGCGTGGCACTTCAGTGGGAGGGTAGGGAAGGTCGAGGATGTGCTTGGTGCTATTGAGTTCCTTGTGAGGGAGAGGTTTGTCAATGGGACGGAGATCGTGTTAGATGGCGGCGTGAGTAGGAAAATGGTATATCCTGAGTAGACTTCACACGATACGACTGGTATTCTCAGAGACAAGCATTCCACGTTGGATGCAAGGGCCGGCATTCTCAAGTGTGATCTCTTGTACATGCTTAGGTGACCAATGATGGTGTAGCAGGGACGGCATGTGAAGCAATTTGCCAAGTGAGATCGGTGGGCCAAAGACGATGCAATCTCCAGAAGCCGTCTTCTTGCGAAATGGCCGGCCACTCGAGGTCACCATCTTAGCTGCCGTGGTTGGGTGTACAGTAGATCAGCATGCCTCCTTGCCGGCACCGAGAGTTGACGAAAGCCCCCCTGCGAAACACTGTCTCAAAAGCATTTCAGGGGTAGCTCTTGCCTTGATGACAGATGTGCTCGAGCTCAAGGTCGATCAGCTGAGCAATGGAGACAGACTGTGAAGCTCGACCTCATGTTTGCTTGTTCTCATGCGATCTGAAACCTCCCAAGTAACATGGCAAGCTCATGACTTGAGCTCGGGCTGCAGCTGGCCAGGGCTGCCCCGCGTCAGGAGCTGGGGACTAATGACAGCGGGCCGGCCCACTGTAGCATGCTCCACATCAGGGCTCCTTCTGGCGGTCAGGGTCCCGTGGGGCCAGTTCTGCCCCATGGCGATGAGAGGCTGTGCTTGGTGAAGCCAACAAGCCGTTCCAAAGCCCGAAATCTCTTAAATGACCTCTCGTATGTGAGTTGTCAGCATTCAGACCGCAACTGGAGATTTCTGTTGAACCAATCTGGTTATTGGCAGCTTTCTAGAGCTTTTCATCACCCTTCACACCTCAATCCAGACCGGCCGGCCGGTATTTACCTGTGAAGCGCGCAGAGCACGATGCCACGCAAGAAGGCCCTGATCATCGGTATCAACTACACCGGTACCAATAATCAGCTGAATGGCTGCATCAACGATGCTATGAACGTGCGCGATTTCCTCGTGACCGAACGTGGCTTCTCGGACAGCAGCCACGACATGATCATCATGACCGATGACCCGGAGAACGAGGGCACGCCGTTCTGGCCGAACGGAGAGAACATGATGGCTGCTTTCGAATGGCTGACTTCGTACAACGAAGCTGGGGACAGACTTTGGCTGTCGTACTCGGGACACGGAGGTGTGGCTCTCGGAACAATACAGAAGACTGTAGGGGCCGCACGGAACTGACAAGAGGAAGGCCAGGTCAAGGATACGGACGACGACCGTCCTTCAGGCTTCGAAGACACGATCTGCCCCGTTGACTTCCAGGACAACGGCCAGATCACAAGTAGCCAGGTAAGAGGATCCCGCACGTAGAGCCGTCGACCCGACCTAGAAAGGCTGACTGTTTCCCGCTGCCCAGCTTCACCGCTCCATTGTGTCGCCCATGAACCCCGAAGCGAGACTCACGATCCTCTTCGACTGCTGCCACTCGGGCTCCGCATGCGAACTTCCCTACATATTTCGACCCGACGAGAACGGCAACATCAACCTGATGGACCAGATTAAGAAGGGCGTCGAGCTCGTGCGTGCCGCAGAACACCTGGTCCAGGGCGGTTGGAGTAGGGACAAGGTGTCGGATGCCAAGATGCTCCTCGGTGGTGCCACCGACTTCTTCAACGGGCTACACCACGCGAGAGGCCACGACGTTGATGAGGAGGGCCTGGCGGTGGAGAACTTTAAAGAGCATTGGGAGAAGGAGAATAAAGACGTGTGGATGTTCTCCGGCTGCCGTGATGATCAGACGTCGGCAGATGCCACCATCTCGGGGTCGGCCACAGGCGCTATGTCGTGGGCATTCATCGGGACGATGAAGGAGAGCCCGGAGCTGAGCTATGTTGAGGTGTGTGCACGTCGGGGCGCTCGTGATCAGTCCTGGTCGGTGCTGACGGTTGAGCAGATCCTGCAGACCACGCGTGAGAGGCTGCTCAACAACTATGCTCAGATCCCACAGCTCAGCTGTGGTGGTCACTACGACCTCGATCAGCCACTTCTAGTAAGTCTCGATGCACGCCCAACCCTTGATTATCTCCATCAAGACATTGACGGTTAGTGGCAGCTGTAACACCTGATGCCTCCAGGAACGGCAGCGAAAGGGTCGATGGGATCCACATGGGAAGCTGAAGAATTCGAAGCAGTGGGCACGATGAGGTTTTGGTTAATTTCCCTTGGATGAAAGGGGAAACTCGGGAGCATCTAAGGTCTAGTCTAGCCTGAAGTTTGGGAGGGAGGGTCGCCCTGGAGGCGTTGATCGTCTTTGCAAGCGGGAGGGGAGATGTGGGGAGCGATGACTCAGCAGATTGGACTACATCAGTTGCGATGCTTTATTCATCGCAACTGCACAATTCCACTTTCAGACCTCGTCCTTGGACCCAGCTCGACCCAACCCAGCGCAGTCAACCGCACACAAGGCTTCATCCTTCTCCATGTAGGTTTCTCGCAGGCTCTATCTCAGCCTCTTCGCTAGACGACCAAAGACCCGTCACGATGGAGCGCAACCAGCAGGCGACCACGACGTCTCTCATGTGTAAGCGAAGCCCGGAAAAGTTCCCCGTGAGGCAGCGGTCAAGAGCGCCTGCCCCCGATGCCACACAGACATATGATGCACTCATGCTGATTGACCAGTCCGAGAGGGAGAGACCATTGCCGAGATACTTCAGGCCTATCAAAAGCTCGTGGCCATTGCGACAGACCGCATCACCAATAAGGCCTCCATCGGCCAAGCAGCCCACAACAGTATGGCTATGCAGCTGGAAACCCAGAGACTCGTATGTCAGTGCCGAATTGGTATGCTATCCCTGGATCTACTGACCCGGCGGTGCAGATCAAAGGTGTCGAGAATCTGCTTGCTTTGACCCGCCGGATCCGTGAGCTCTGGGTTGTCGGGCCCATTCGGAAGCCGGACGAGGGCAGCCGCCAGCTGGAGGAGACTATAGAGGCCGAGGTGCAGACCGTGACCGAGATCCTGAACCAGCTGCGCTCCAATACCCGACAGCAGTACGTCAGCGCTGGTGGAGGTTACGGGCAGTATGTGGTGGGACCACTGGCACAGCCACCGCCGGCAGGAGCCGTGTCGACGAACGCAGCACCACCAAGTGTAAACGGGACGGCTTAGGAAGCCTGCTCGTCCTCGCCAGATGGATCTGCTCCTACGAACATGATGCCATCACTTGGAGACGAGGCGGCTGTGAAACTCTATCTATTTTCCTCGGATCAAACGCTATTTGACGGGCGGCTAGTTTGAACATTTCCTGGAGAAACAGTCCCATCGAGGGTACCACCCGGATTTCAGGCGCATTTGCGGTCATTACACCGGGCTGCCGCCTAATCCTCGTACCAGGCGGTCGAGCACGCTGCTTCTTGTTGACTTTCCTGGGCTTCGTGGGTGAGGGTAGCTGGGGCAGCTGGGGCTTCTATCTGACGCCCATGCACGGGACCGAGATGGACAATTCAGGTCCTTATGCCCGCTCATGTGCGTCGCGCAATGCGTCCCAATATCTTCCCACTATGACAAGCCAAAGGCGCTGAATAGCGATCAGTAGATGAATTATTTTGGCACGGGCGTCTTGATGGCATGCGTCATGAGAAGCCAAACAACAAGGCGCCTTGATGTCAACTGTCAGGTCACTCGAGGACAGCCCAAATCGGTCAAGAAATAAGTCTGAGAAGACCATGACAGGTTGACAGCCCATAGTATGCATCATCTCACGCATAGTAATATTGTATCAGGTAATCCATCAAAGGCCGGTTAGATACATTCATTCCATTAGGGTCTAGAGCTCCGCGATTCCAGCAGGTGTCCTGTGTTCTGCGTATGTACGCATTAAAGGTAACTACTGAAGTCCGCGACCAGGTTTTCAATAAGGTCGACTGAATGTTGAAAGTTGATGTGCTTGAGCATCAGAGACAGCCGGCATGTGTGACCGCGAGGATTCCTCAGTCACTGCTGCTCGTAGAGAATCATAGAGACAAGCGCTCTACGTTTCATCCGTGTAGGTAGTTCGAGTCACAACTTCTCAGAAGCCATCGCGCCTTAGGGACTCGACATATAGTGCTAAACATAAATAACCTGCCCCCTAGTCTTCATCCTAGAGGTCCAGGCCCTTTCAATCACAAACAGACCTTGATTTCACCGAAAGGAATATCAGTGCAACTTCGCATCCAGCCTCAGCGGGAGCAGCGACAACGGTAGGAAATCTTATCACCGATTCTTGTTACTCGAAGATGTATTATTATGTCCCCTTCAACAACTACCGCGCACCACGTTATGCTCCTTACTGCATGTGCGATCATCCGATTCATGGGGGAGAGCCTTGCAGGGCGGACCTCTTCGGCGATTATAGGATCTGCCCATTCTGCTTGAATGATCATAACACTTCTCAGGAAGGGGCACGAGGACCTATCAACAGCCTGGGCAGGCGAATGTAGGGGTGGTTCTACGATTGATCACGGGTGACAGAGTGTTGTAGGGATTTTAGTTGTTACAATTAAGATTCATTCAGATTGTGCCACATATCGCGTTCGCTTGGTGATACGACCGTGCAGGCGGTGCCCAGGTGATGATGGCCGATGAATCCTATCACATTTCTGCGCCTCTACCTAGAAAGCCATCATCGCTGCACTGTTGCAGTGCTGCATTATCGCCCCAGTGGTGTACACCCGGCAGCATGTTGTCTGGCCCCCGCGCCAGGCCAAATCTTACATAGTAAGTCTTACCCTCCACCCTCCACGGTGGTCACAGGCCAGCTTGTGACGGCTATTGCCCTAGAACTCCACTGCTGCTGGTCCTTACACGGAGCCAAGTGCGTCCATGTGTACCTCGCCGGCCTTGGAAAGCCACGTTGGCGTTGTGGACCCATGTCGTAGGGCTTGGTAGAGGAAGTTCTAGATGAAGTTGAGTGAAGAAGTCGATAAGATAGCGGCTCAGCCAGATATGCAGCCAGATGCAACAACAGGGACAGGGCATCTGCGGGCTTGGCGCGGCCGTGAACGCTACGGCGCAGCCAAGTGGGGACTGGGGCTGGACGTTATTTCTGGATGTCGACGTCTGGTCGTTACACTCGCCCACCATCGTCACCATACGTCCACGCCACGCCAAGGTCTCTTGCGCTATGCACTGGCATTAGAGGATGGCTCTTGGCCGATCTGACATACTGTTTGGGGTCCAAGTGAGCCGTCGATATACATCTCGCACCTGCCAAGGACCTGCGCTCCACGTGAACCCTGGACTAGTTGAAGCTTCTTTGCCTGAAGCAGAAGGTGTTCAAGGCCGGGGGGTTACGAGGACTTGGCAGATCACTATCGAGACCTTTAAAAGGCGCGTAGGATGCGTGCCACTTCTAGTGAACAGCACTAGAAACATTCTAGGGGTCAATCGAGACTCGACGGCGCGCCGGCTATTACGATGCGAACAGCTCGTTGGCAATGGTAATTGGAGAAAGGACGAGGAATGGGGCACAGAATTTGTAACGCCGACCCATCCCTAAATCGCAGGAAGAATGGCGTACGTCCACATCCTCTGCGCAGTCTCACTTTATCGCCTGGTGACGGCTGCGGCGCAATGATGTTGGAGCAGGCCATCGTGAGCCTCAACAGCCGACGAGACCTCCATGTCCTCAATATTCAGCGTCACTCGAATTAGTCACGAATGCGGTGGAGGGGCGGTTGCCTCGGCCAGGCTTATCAATTTGGACCTTTGCATTTTTTTTCCTGTTGCCAAGACGATAAAGCAAGCCCAACCTATAACAAGATCCGCGCGAGGCCCCAACGGAATTTGCCAAGTCGCCTAGCGCTCAACACCCTCAGGGGTGGCGACTCGAATATTCCACGATGGAAGCATCACACCATCTTCAAATTTTCGACACTTATCGGGAGGCCACGAACGGCTCTGGCCGAGTGTTGACGCTGTGGGTTGGCGTGAGAAAGCTGTCAAGCTTCTTCCACGGGTGCGTGCTGAGAAGAAGCTGAAAACTCGAACCACACTAGGCTGAAACAACTTCTCCGGAGCCAGTTGGCTCGACGTCGCATGAGCATTCTTGAGACCTTCCACTGAGCGGTCTAGTGGCCAAAGTCTTTGTCCAGGAGGACCCAGATGTCACGTTCCCCAGATCTAAACGTAGGGTTCCCTGCTCTCATCACTCGTCTATCGCCTTCGAGATGTAGGTGGAGATGGTCTGGAATTCGGTCGATCTAACCCGAATGGAGGCCAGTTCCAATTACCATCTCTTCTCGTCTAATAGTCTGATTCGGTGGGCTAAGCACGATAAGGAATATCCCATTGTAGCTGTCACACGACCTCTCAAGGGCTACAAATGAGACCCAGACCCCTAACATGTCCATGTCTCGTCCCCAGAAACTCTTCGCACAATTGAGTCCCCACCTCACCTCGGCACGCACGCGCCAACAATGTCGCAGACCGTGAATCTGGATAGGGCAGAGCTCGCCCAGGCTGAGCTGGCCCGGGAAGGCTTGGATTCCGGTCCACCTCTGGGCACCGTCGAAGAGCTCAAGGCTGGAAAGGGCAGCATGGACGTGAACCACACCGTCGACCTCGCCGTCAGCTCCACTGAGTGCGACGGCGGTCCTGTCGACGAGCTGCCTACCGAGGAGGAGATGCACAGACTTCGAAGGGTTTCAGGCAAGATCAGCTGGTCTGCCTACTCAGTCGCTATCTGCGAACTGGCTGAGCGGTTCTCCTACTACGGCTCGAGCATTCTGTACACCAACTTCGTGGTGCACGGTCTACCCGAGGGGTCCACTACCGGTGCTGGTTACGGCCATGGAGGCCAATCTGGTGCTCTGGGCCTGGGAAGTCGCGCCGGCCAGGGGATCTCCCTCACGAACCAGTTCTTCGCCTACATGGTCCCTCTCTTCGGGTGAGCCCCCCTGATCATCTCTCGGGTGTCAGCGCCACAGCCTTGACAAGGGACCAACACTAACGCTGACGGGTCTGCAGTGGCTGGCTTGCGGACGCTAAGCTCGGTCGGTACAAGACAATTCACATCGCCATCTGCGTTTCCATGATCGCTCACGTTATCCTCGTGGCCGCCTCGGCCCCGTCTGTCATTGTCCACCAGTCCAATGCGCTTGCGGCCTTCATCGTCGGCATGCTGGTTCTGTGCATAGGCACGGGGCTCTTCAAGGCCAATGTTGCGCCCCTGCTCGCCGAACAGAACCACGATCGCCGGATGTACGTCAAGACGCTCAAGTCCGGCGAGCGCGTGATCGTCGACCCAGCTGTCACCAACACGAGGATCTTCCTGTACTTCTACTTTGCTATCAACGTGGGTTCGCTTGCCGGTCAGATCGGCATGGTCTACATCGAGCTGTACGTCGGCTTCTGGCTGGCGTTCCTGCTGCCCACTATCCTGTTTGCCGTCTGCCCGGTTATCCTGGCGGTCATGAAGAAGCGCTACACGCTCAGCCAGCCGACCGGCTCCGTTTTGGGCAAGCTTCTCAAGATGTTCGGCCTGGCGATGCGCGGGAAGTGGCTGTCCACCGTCTTCAACCCGAAAAAGTTCAGGCAGGAGTTCACTTGGGACGTGGTTCGCCCGTCAAGGATACCGGAGCATGAACGCCCTGGCTGGATGACTTATGACGACGCCTGGGTCGACGAGGTCCGTCGCGGACTAAAGGCGTGTAAAGTGTTCCTGTTTCTGCCCATCTTCTTCCTAGCATATAACCAGATGACCAACAACCTGACGACGTAAGTGGCGATTCCCTTGTCCACCCGAGCTGCGTGAAAGATGTTCTAACAAAGCCATAGCCAAGCCTCGACCATGGTTCTTAACGGCACGCCGAACGATCTCATCCAGAACCTAAACCCTATCTCGATCGTGATCCTGATTCCCATCCTCGACAGGGTAGTCTATCCCGGTTTCCGCAAGATGGGTTTCAACTTTACGCCGCTCAAGCGGATGGCCACGGGTTTCTTCTTCTCCGCTCTCTCTATGATAGCCGCGGCTGTTATGCAATACTACATCTACAAGATGTCTCCCTGCGGAGACCATACCACCGATGAGGAGTGTATCGCCCCAATCAACGTATGGGCGCAGTGCTTGCCCTACGTACTGGTTGGCATCTCCGAGATCTTCACCAATACGACGTCGCTGGAATACGCCTTCTCGAAGGCTCCCGAGAACATGAAGTCCATGGTCATGGCGGTCAACCTCTTCATGTCAGCCATCTCGAGCGCGCTCGGCCAGGCGTTTACGCCGCTGGCAGGCGATCCCAACTGGGTCTGGAACTACGGCTCCGTGGCTATCATAGCCGCAGTGGGTGGTGTCGCATTCTGGCTCTGCTTCAGACATCTGGACAAGGAAGAAGACATGTGGAACAACCTCAAGAAGAGCCAGTATAAGGGGGCAGCGAGGCCGAATGCCGGACACACGGCGGATGATTCGGTCGCGGAGAAGGCGTGAGTCCGCTCGTGTTGGCCCATAGGATGCTGGTGTGAGTACGAGGCTACATCGCGATAGGGCAATTGTGCAATGGCGCATGCGCGTTCGGATGCCAAACCAAGGTAATCCTCTCGCCGTCGCAGCACTCATGCGGCCCAGCGAAGCTGTCCTGTCGTGACTCGGGATGAGATACTATTCGACATTCGATAGCATACCTCACGGGATCTATGATCCCGGCACCTCCCTCCGAGGGGAAATCAACGATCATTTACCCTTTTTGCTGTCTGAGAGCGACGTGCGTCGTCAACTCAGCGTTGCACTGCATCCGGGCATTTGGACATCCCCGCGTTCATACGCTTCCCAGTCGGGTAATTTGGTCATTTTTTGTGCCGCAATGTTTGGATGTCACATGCATGACACGCTTCTCGTGCTGCACGTGTGAAACCAAGGCCTCCTGAGTGAGGTTGGATCACTGGATGTAACCCAACGAAGTGAATTGGAGCCCCAGATGGAAAGCCCCCTTGCTCTCACTTGAGTCCTAGGTTGGCGAACATGCCTGTTCAGATCCAGACTTCCCCGCTGATAAAGTCGTCTGCTGTATACCACAGTATGTCTAACCCTGATGGTATGTAGTGTTGCTCTTCTTACAGTATATCCACTTGCACAGCAAATTTTCAGGATTGCGGCGATTCCTACCGCTTGTGTAAGTAAGACTTCCTGCTGATCCTGCTGATCGGTCTTTTGATCAACCTTCTACCCACTTCCGCTGAATATTTTTTTGGGGCCAAAATATAATCCCCTTTTCTTTATTTTATGCCCCTCCGAGAAAGCTGTTTTATATGTAGACGCGGTGGGTATTGGAGTCAACCGCTTCTGTTCCTGTTCGAAGACTGTACGAGGCCAAACCATATAGACAACACATCATTCACAATCCTCTGCAGGTGATCCGTCCTTTTTGTAGCTGTCATCAAAACTGCCGTCTTCTACCGGTACGCCACCCGGGGAAGGGGTTGGGGGCGGGTGCTTATCACAGCCTGCGTATATATGGTCCTCGTCGCTGGGGTTCGTCATAAGTGAGCTCGCTTACTATTACGATGTACGCGCCATGTATAGCACCCGCCGTACTATATTACAACAAGTGACAGAGAATACTGATAAAGACAGTAGGATCTTGGTAAGTTCCCTGGTCCCTTCCTCACCCCACTTTCCGGACATAGGAATTACTATGTACCTACACGCAATACGTAGTCCATATCACGAATGGCCACAGTGATAACTTTGGTGATGCTCCTGCGCCTGGTGAGCTGGTTGGTTATTTTAGAGATTGCAAATCTAGGTTGGATTTCTCGTCCTTTACGAGTGAGTTCAAGGATCGGAATCAGTCATGCCTCATCCACGGATGTCAATGCGATTTCTGGAGACTCGTCGGGGGGGGGGGGGGGGGGAGAGGACCAGGTGAGGCTATTTCGTGTCATATCCCACAACTTTAGTCGAGACCCGGACTTGTGGAAGCGAGGGTTCCAACCTTTCTGTCGAGGGAGTAATGGGGCTGATCTCCCGGACTTTCTATTGGCGTCCTCCAGACGTTTTATTTGACGGGAATCGCCGCCGTGGAGACGTTCCGGTGTGGATCTACCATAGTAGATCAGGGCGTGTGGATGCAAATCAGTGGGGAGGTCTCTCCATCGAAGCCTCAGTTCGCTTAAATACAACGCACCATCGTGAATGGTCGAGGTTTTGAGAGGGGTACTCAGGATCGAGGAACGGCTCTCTTGGCATCTCAGGCAAGGGTCCGTCCCCAAGTCGTTCGTAGGATGGTAACCTTGTGCCTAGGATGCAGGGGTGTCCTAAAATAATATTAATCTGTTTGGCAGGACAACATTTTGATTTCGATAGCTGGCGACCAAGCACTTGCAATCCATTGGGCGGCTGAGACGTCTACGAGGCATGGCCAGCCGGTTTCCATGACCGGACTAAATTCTCCTGGACATTCAATTTGCACGTTGCATCACCGGAAGGACGCAAATGGTACGGACCGCGATCTTCCAATACAAGGAGCGATCTTCACTCTTGGTGCCCCGACGTGCAGGAGCTAGCATGTTGCGGAGTACCACGGTCGTTCGACTTGTGGACCAGGTGTATGTTTATGTAACCTGTCACAGGAGATGGGCAGCCTGGCCCTGTTACCAACAGAATGGGGCCATCCACCTACTAAGTACATGGCGTCCACGTCTTTGGGCTGGTCTCTTCTTTTGCGTCCTCCCCTTTTCTGCCTCCTACATCTCTTCACATTTGGATTCGCGCAAACCTATCGCCGGCTCGGCAGGCCACCCAGCCTTTCGGAGCACTCAAGTTAGCACGTCGCTTGGCAGACCATGGCTCAACTGCCCGACGGGGCAACAGGAGCAGGCTGCTGGCGTGCTGGCGTGGTCCTCTCGTTGCTTTCTGAGCAACTGTTTATTCATATGGCTTCTCTGGGGCGCTCATGAGAGGCGCAGCTGTTAGTCCTCTTCGATGCCTGCCTGGCCTACGGGGTCATAGATTCATGTATGTGATGCTTTGAGCTAAGAGCCGAATAGTCATATTCATCATCTCTTGCGTGACCCTCCTCGCAACAATCACGAGCGTTATCTCACAAGTCAACGACTGTTTGTATGCCTATCCGACCCACATCGTCAAAATCGTCCCGGCTTACCTGTGCCATGGCTAGACATTACAAGGATATCATGTGGACACGGCTGAGAACGGTCCAAGCAAGCCCCAACAGCCCCGTGACAATCGCATCGGATGGCTACACCGGAGTTGATCTGGTAATGCCGTTGATCCGATAATGTCGTTGATCCGTACGTCTCTGGGCCCACCTGGCCAGGAAAAATAATATCCAACTGAAGATCATTTTCTAGGATGGGGCTGCTACGTCGCCGAGTCTGGCCTCGCTTGTTTCTGGGCCTTCAACCTCACATCAGCTGTGTACGGGTGGAGGGACGACACACGCTTCGACCGACATCTCACTATCGTTAGTGAAATGGGCAAGGTGTTCCCTATCATGGCTGCCACAGTATCGATGTGCCTGCTTTATATAGGCAGCATCCAGAAGTTCCTACTGGTGCTACTTTTTTGTGCTGAACTTCTTCTGTGAGCCGAGAGCACCATATTCTTTCCCGGAGGCACCGAAGGGAATGTTGTAAACTTCGATTCCACTGACTCCTGCGTAGACTGCGTCTTCCTAGTAATCGCCCTCTTCATGTTTTTCCTCATACTCATCGAGTACTTCCAGACACGCCGGCTCTTCCGACGGATGAATTCATAGCAGCGCCATGAGTACGTACGGCAGCCTTCAGATGGATACATCGCCCGAAGCAGGACAAACTCGGAAGGGACGAGCATTCTCTCCACGGGCCGCGTGCGGAGCGGGCCCGGAGCGCACTTCGGGGCCCTCTAGCAGCGGGAGGGGGGCATCTACGACAAGTACCTCATCGTGCGAACATTCATCCCCCTGCTCATGATAAGGTAAGGCATGCCTCAGAACAGGTCGCGGTTAAGGCTTGGTAGTGGTAGACTGCTAGGCCTCGCGTGGACATGTGTACTGACAGAACCCCCCCCCCCCTCCCCCTAACCTCTTCGAAGTCTACAACATCCTCAACAGCAAGCCCCAGGGCGCCAAGATCCAGCAGGTTGCGGAGGAGCCTGCGCCCGACCTCTCCGCGTCCACCACCCAGAGCCGGTTCGCCAGCTACATCCCGGGCTGCCTCGCGTCCCTCATCCTGCCCCTCGCGTTCGCCACGGCCAGGAACTTCTCAGAGCGTCTATACCAGACGTTCGTGCCGGCGCGCATCCAGTCCTCCGAGAGGGAGCGCAAGTACCGGCAGTCCAGCGAGCTGACCTATGCCGCGATGGACAACGACAACGGGATCCTGTCGCGGCAGAAACGGCTAATCATGGAGGACCAGTTGCGGACCGAGGTCACGTATGAGTTCGAGGTACGCAGCGAGGCCCCCGCGAGTAGCGAGGTTGTGGCGGAGGTGATCGTGAAGGGAGGGAGCGCGACATATCCGTACAGCATAGAAGACCACAATTGGGGTGATACAGAGAGAATATTGCCCAGACGGCCGAGCGTGTTACATACGCGAAGCCAAAGCGGTGCACAGCTAGCGGTGTGAGGAACGACCCTCCCTCCGTGTCATCAAAAGTGAAACCCAGATGGTTGGGTGTGCCCTTGTGCTGCTGCTGTCAAGCTCGGTATTTACCCTCGAGTGTCTCGACGCGAGTGTCGTGCTGTCTAGCTACTTCACTGACGAGGTGAGGGCTGTTCTCGAATCATTATTCATCGGCCAGCTTCCGTGGATGATCCGCCAGCGATGAGTCCCACGAGGATGAAACTCGCAAGGAATGCAGACCGAAGGGTCTCCGCTGTCCGGCATGACAACCGCATCTGTGAGCAACTGGCCTTGATGTCTCGTTCAGTCGGGGCAGTCCGAATCTTCAGATATATTAACAACTTGCTCACCCTCAGGACACAACCAAGAGGTGGTGACTCCAGAAACCAACCGCTAAAAGGCCAACAGCAGGTCGTGACCAAACCAGATTGGCTGACACCTGGGCACCCGAGGCAACTTGCCCGGTATGATCGTGTGTGCCAATGCCGCCGAATCCACCGTTACAGAAACCCGTGCCACAACTCAGCCCGCGACTGCGACTGGTGCAAGAATGGAGGCTGCGCGGTAAGCGAGGAAGAACAAGGCGAGGAGGGAGTGAAAGGCTGCCAGAGCCAAGGGCGGCGACTTGCCGCCCTTCCACAATGGCCTGGCGGCTTTTTGCTTTCCTATGCCGCAGCCCTCTGGTCTCTGATCGGGAACGGCGAAATGATGATAGCTCTTCTGGGCTAGGCTAGACGCAGAAAATCGACCGAAAACGAAAGAGAGATTGACGTGTAGCCCTCATTATGGTATCATTTTTTTTCTTCTTCTTTCCTATAACGCCTGTCCTATGCTGTTCGGTGTTTGTGACCATTATCTTCCTCGAGATCCAAGGTCAGGGCGACTGTAGTGGCTTGTTTGAGCTATAGTACAAACCATAGTACACGATAACCCCCCAGTGATCAACCCTCATCACCATCACCGTCCTGAGCATCCTCGTCGTCACCCACTAGTTCCTGCTCTAACGTCTTCAGCATGGGCTTCTGCTTTGGATCGAGTCTCTCCTTGGGCTCGTACGCAGCATCAAAGCCGTGTGCTGTGACCCATAGGAAATAGTTCGTGTTGAAGCTGTCGAGTTGGTGGAGGAATACGTGAAACCTGTGTTGATGTCAGCATCGGCTTTAGGGTGAAGATGTTGGACCTTTGGCTGTGGCCTACGAGGCATCTTTCTCCTCCGTGTCCCAGATCCGCGTGTAGATCTGTCTGTGCTTGAACTCCTCGATTTCTTTCTCGTACTTGTCAAAGTTCAGCGGCTCCTTGCCGAAGCTTTCCGCCGCCTTCTTGCTGTAGCTCTCAAACACAGGCCTCTCCAGCAGCAGACCTAGACCGGGAGCCTTGGGAATACTAATCCTGGTGGGGCCGTAGCTCTGCTTGATGCGCTCGAGCGGCACAGCGCACCGCACGCTCAGGACAGCCATGGCGACCATCTTCCGAATCTGATGCATCATGAAGCTCTGGCCGTGGACTTTGAGAGACAGCCACTCCGTATCGCGGATCTGGATGGGCTTCGGGTTGGCGACGAAAGACCGAATGTGCCGCTTGGCGGAGGGGTCCTTGAAGGTCTTCTGGATTGTGTAGTTGTGGAAGTTGTTGGTGCCCTGGTATACGTTCAGCGCAGCCTGCAGCTGCTCGATGCGGGCGGGCGTCACGCGGTACCGGCGCTTGGCAGTAACATAAGCAGCCTTGATCTTCTTCAGAGCGACCTCGGCGGCTGTGGGTTGGTACTTGGGCTTGGTGGTTGTGTCGCCTTCCCTCTCCGTCAGACCGTCCCCGCCTGGGCCAGCTGCTTCCACCGTTGTCTCCACATCTTCCATGGCCTCTGGCGCAGCTTCAGGACCAACCCCATCCTCTTTCTCAACAGCCATACGACCCTCAACTTCTGTGACAACAGGTGTGGCGTTGGGCTCGCCGAACCTGTCCGCAGAAAGGTCCTCAGTCTTGGCCTTCTTGGCCTCGGGCTCGTCCACATCATCATCTGCTTTGCGCTTCTTCTGTGCACCCTCGTCCTCCTGTGGGTTGCCTTGCGCATCCTCTGAGGCATGCATTTTCTGGAGAACCTCCTCGCGTGTCCCGTCACCCAACTCGTCGAGGATGGGCTTGATATTGTTCTTCTCGACCTCGTCCCAGTAATCCTTGACATCATCCCAAGCCTTGAGGCAGTCTTCCCAGACACCCTTCTCCTTTGCCGCCTCGATGACCTTCTTTCCGAGAAAGGTCTGCGGGTGGGGTGGCAAGAGGGTGTAGCTCGGCAGGAGGTACTCGTACCACCTCGAGTCGCAGGCCTGGTAGCAGTTGAAAGCATTGTTCGTCCGCTGTAGACCCCATACACGTATTTGCTCGGGCAGGTTTGCGTTGATCTTCTCCACGATGTTTGCATCCTCAATGGTGAGCTTCAAGGAGATGACATTGCCAGCGGCATGGACACCTTTGTCCGTCCTAGCACAGCGCACAAAGCTGGACTTCTTGGGGTCATCGGCATTCCTCTTCTGGATGGCACCTGCAGAAACAAGAGCAGCGAACAGGTCCCCTTCGATGGTCTTCTCATTGTGGTTGATCTGCATGCCCTTGTAGCCCGTGCCTGCATACCCAATGAGTACGGCAACCTTGCGTTTCGGTCGGCGGTCTTCAGCAGCAATCTCCTCAGCAGAGAAGGCAATGCTCATATTCGACTGTTTCTTTGGCTCCGCGGCTCCGCCTTCGCCGTCGGCAGCTGTAGCTGCAGCATTGTCTCGGTTGGCACGGCGCTGTCGCTTGTTCTCGTAGGTTTCGCGTCGGTCTGTGTTGAGGGCATGGCCGCCCCTTGGAATTCGGTTAGCCGAAGTCACTTTGGCAGAGCATTCAGTTCGCAGTCCACAGGTGCAAGCAGACAAAGAAAATGAGGGAGGATCAAGATGGGAGCTTACCTGGAGTCACTTTGGCCGCCGCGACCACCTCGTCCCCCTCGGCCACCTCGACCGCTTCTGCCCTTGTGTCGCTGGCTGCGATGGTTGTCGCGAACCTTCTTGCGATCTGAGGCTTCACCACCTGCAGCTGCAGGCGCATCTGGCTTTGGGGTCTCAGATGACATAGTTGCGGTGCGGTTCTCAGTGGAAATGGGAACCTGGGCAGGCGCGTTGTCGCCGCTATCAGGTTTTGCAAGTTCTGCCATGGTTGTACTGTCGGTCGCATGCCACTTTCACATGCTCCGACGGGGCTCGAGTTTGGAAGTTGAACTTTTTTTTTTTTTTTTTTTGTATTTCAATTGGGGTTGAGAATTCCCAGTATGAGTTTAGCTCCCGTCGGCTGTGGCGGCGGGGTAGGTACCTAGGTACTTGCCAACAGGTGCTTAGCCCCTGCCTACAGGTGCACAGGTACTTGGGTGTCTAGCCATGTACAGACGCACTCCACTGCAACAGTGTCTGGATTATTCCGCAGAGGAGGTGGTGGTAGGAGTTATTGTGAGTAATGCTCTGTGTTCGTTCTGTTGCCTTTTGCCCTCTCGAGCGAGCAAAGAGAGTCCACCAGACCCAGATTACATGCCATCTTCGCAAGGGCGGCGCCTCTAACTAAGCACATTCTGTACCACGGGCAAACAGAGGTATAACATCACTTCCAATTTTTTTATTTTCATTTTCATCTCTTGGCAAAAGGATCTATTGTTGGTCATTGATATGACCCGCTGTGGGCAGTGGCACCTAGCAGCCTTCTTGTATCTTGGGCTGTTGAATCAGTTGTGATCTAGCAATGCACCTCTCGACCCTTCTCGCAGCCAACTTGTTGAAACACCCGTATGTATATGTAATATCTCATGCTTGTTTATTGATCATCGCAGGCTTTAGCCAAATTGCCAGTCTCTGGCCGTATTTATACCCGAAGCAAGCTATGTAGACTCGAATCTTGTTAGAATGCTCCAGTGAATCATCTTCATAGGGTATTAAATCCGAAGACCGTGTCATTGATGTAATGATATATCGTGAATAATTGAGTACACGGTAGCGAGGACAAGGCCCTTGTCTGGGCGTATTCAAGTTCAACGGCCACGAGGTGATTTAGAATAGCAGTCTTTGTCAGGGAGCTTTCCGGGATGCTCTTTTTTGGTACGGCCATCCCCTTCCTATTGTTGGCCAACTTCAGATCCGTGCTCTTCTACTGAATACCTGATAACAGTACAATAATCTTCTGGTACGCAGCCAGAATACCATAGGCAAGTTCTTTCTTACAGATCCTGACTCGGATCTACAACTATATCATCCAGTCACTAGCTTGCTCAACTCTCTCTCTCTCTCTCTTGCTTTGGTGAATTACAATGAAAGCCTGCCACGAGAGAAGCGATGCTAAATAGGTGTCTTCAAGGTCACAATATGCATTCTGAACAAAGCTCCTTTCCTTCAAATATTGATATCTCGGGTACACCTCATTCAGGCGGTCTCAATATGTTTTCAGAGTAAGTCACTCATCTGCAGGGCAGAAGCTCCGCGGGCGGCAGAGGTGCCCGCCCCCTGAACCAGAAGAAGATTGAAATTCTCACGCTTTGTAATAATATCCATGGCAATGACGACGTCATCAATCACAGAGATGATGATATCGTTCTATGAACACACGTCCCTAAGGCTTTTGAGGAGAACAGCTTCAACCCTCTCCGCGCAGAGCTTCTTGTACAGGGCAAGTTCGTCAGCCCCGAAGCTGGTGACGCCATCCCCAGGCACATTGAAGAGGGAAAAGCCAGATGTACTCGCACCAAAAATATTCTTGTGAATTCAGCGCCCGCGCTCTCGGCCGCTTCTCATAAAACTCGTGGGCGCTGGACTGATGAGATGACGGAGACTGTCGTCAGTCTCCACGCCCAGCACGTGTCGTTCAAGGAGATCACTGTATCTTTCAGCAGCATCGCTACTGAAACTTTATATCCTTTCCGTTTGTTCAACCTCTGGCTTTCGTGTGGTGTGCTGACGGCGTGATCCAGACGCGCATCCCAGGAAAGGGGTTGAAAGGGGTGCCAGGAGCACTACTACCGGATGGTAAAAGTGGAACACTGGAAGCAGATGCACGATCGTCTGCGAGAGGAGCACGATTCACGTGCTTAGAAAGATCAAAACGCAAATGCAAGTGAGCAGAGACGCAAAGAGAGATTTGAGAGTGAAACAATAAAATGACTATTGAAATTTATCAGAGTCAACATGAAAGAGAACACCTATGGTCCTAATTATCCCACAGTAGCTCCCACTTACCAGACAGAAAACGTTCGGCAATGCAGACGCCTGTACTCCCTTGACCACGAACCATGATACGTTGGGTAGCATTGCCTGTGGTCGTATTTATGCGATCAGAGTCTTAGAGACTACGAATGCGCTCTTTAGCACAGCCAGTTCGCGCCTGCTGCAACCAATTTTGTAACCTCATGATTCACGTCCTGTTCCTCATTACCCAAGCACTAGCTATTGATGTGTCCTGAGGGAATGGAAGTGTTGTATGCCCTGAGACCACTACAGGCGTCCCGGCCGCCGCCGACAGCATATTTGTCTGGCTCGACATTGGGAGTGGTGCCGCGTTCACGGCCAATGTAGGTCCAGGTATCACATACGTCGTCAAGGTCTGATAAATGTCAATCAGGATACCTGGACTATCCTCCCGATAAAAATCTGTTGCCAGAATCCCCGTCGGGTCGGCCCCTGGCGTCGTCGTCTCCGTGGCGTTACCGACACCGCTCGACACCCAGATGTTGAAACACTGCGGATAATTCTGCGCCCCATTCGTAGCATTGGCATAGTGCAGCGCGATGATCTCGTGCCGCAGCACATACGGCCCGGGATTCAGTGTTCTCGGTACCTCGATGAGCCAGCTGTTGTTGTTCGCGATCAGGACCTCCGTGGCCCAGAACCCTGGCGGTCCGCCGCTCTCGTTGAGGAAGACGGGCGCGGAGTCGTCGATCTTGAAGAACTCGAGCTTTGTTTTGTCGATACTGGCACAACCATCACTGGCATTGGAGTTGGAGGCATCGCACGGAGCTAGGTAGGTCTGCACGGGACCGTTATGGGATAGCGGCCAGCCGTTCCATTGGAAGTGTATTCTGTCGCCGGGTGCGACTGGTACATGGGCACGTGGGGGGGCACCATCGCGGTGGCAAATGATGTCCGGGGTGGTATAGTTCGAGGGAGGGACGAAGCCATCATCTGTCGCGGTCTCGAACCACCCGACTGTGTTGGCTGGGTTGCCGGTAGCGCCCAGTTGTGGGATGAAGCCTGGATAGGAAACGCCGTTGACGAGAATGTAGTCGATATGAGAGTGTGCTGCTGCTCTGACAACCAGAGTGGCAGCAAGGAGGATCCGACCCAGCGACGGTGACATTGCCTGTGTCCTCGATGACTATCTTTGGACCAGTGAGGATGAATGTGTCTTCATGCAACGCAGGCACAGTAGGAAAGTTTTGGTATCTGATATGGCGCCTGAGTTCCTATATAGCAGGTCGCGTATCTACATGATATTTTCAGGGTCTTGTCAAGACGCATGCCATTGAGATCCTGCGGAGTTGTGTGGTACGTGGAACTTAATATCCCCATGTACATGTGCGATGTCTTTGTTTTGGATATATGAAGATCGACAATCTACGGAAGAAAAGCCATGGGTATTCACCCTGCCGAACTAGCCGCTGAGGCCAAGCGGGTGTATCCAGACACAGTAAAATTTTCAAAATTTTCTCAAATAGCAAGAGAATTATATTTATATATGTATATATATTCACGATAGGTCCCGATGCGCGGCTACGGTAAGTATGAATGCTCAAGATTCGGATGGTTCACGATCGAAGTAAATAGGGCAGGCTCGGGATATGGCCACGCCGAGCATTTCAGGTCTCGAAAGTACTTATCTGACAGAATGGCATTTCTGATGGACTACAAAATTCAACAAAAGTTTGTATGGTTCACAGGGCCCCATATAAAGGCGTAGTTTGAATTAGTGATTTTCCTGGTATGCGGAGGATATGTTGATGGTCTACTTCCGTACAGCCCAACCAGGGTTCGGCGGCGACCGAGTTTTCAATATAGCAGCGGTTAAATGGATCTCGGAGGATGACCACCGACTGTTTTCACGTCACTTGTTGCTGCAACTCCTCGGTAGCCCTTTGTGTGACAGTCTCAAGTCATGGACGCTTTTAAGCTTCGAACGTGGGTGGCCAGGTTGGTAAAAAGCAGAGCAGGACATGCGGACAGCAGTAGGTGAAGAATCCCCCTCCTTCCCCCCTCCTTTCAAATACAACGGCACTTCTAGTCCTATTCGTTCGAGAAAGGCCACAATGATACTCGACGTCGAGCATAAAGTGAAACGGGTATTGAGGCAAGCATTCGCCCTGATTTACCTGGGCGAAGAGACAACGCATTTATAGCATCAGGTGTCCTACGGTTGTCTAGTTGAAATGACAAAGCTGACAGTTACTGTTGTTTCAGGAGACAGATAGCACATTGTTTACATGGACAAATCACCTAGGTAAGGATGCCCCAAGCGGGAGATCTTCAAGATAGCAGTGCTATGCGAAGACGAGCAAGCCTACCTAGGTAGGCTGAAGTGAGAGTACAGTTCCAAGCCACACGACACTCGGTAATGAGGCCAAAGCCCACCCCCCCCCCCCCCCGCCGGGTGTGGGCACCAAGCAAAGGGGAAATCCAAAAGAGTAGAATGCTCTGACTCCGTCATAGCTGCTGCCATACACGCACGAACAAATCGCCTGCGAACGTCACTGTAGGTTGGAGATACCGTAGATATATCAGATTCATCACCTCGGACTCGTGCTCGCTATGGCGACGTGCTCTAGGCCGCGTTAGTCAGGAGTGTCACGTAAAGCGGGAGGCTTATCGTCGGCTGCCGCTGTAAATATCCTCGACCCCTCACTTTGGCCACAAAAATTTCACGAGGGCTCACTGACGGAGGACAGATGGGGCAGTTGACCGCAAATCAACAAGAAAATTAAACAGCCGTGAGGGATAATGATCATGCTTTGAAGACGCCCGTCTGGTTGCGGTCTCGAATTTTGTTCTTTTCTTCCGTGCAACTTTTATGAGACCGTTTTGTTTAACTCCAGGACGACTCCAGGATGCCCCACTTCGCCGTCTCCAGCCTGCCTCTCCCGAAGACCCTCCGGGCCCTGCCTCCGGCTGTCACATGGCAGATCCTTGGTCTCATCGCCGTCAATGTCACCGTCTGGGCCTCGATAGGTGTCGTCCTGCATTACTTCCCAAAGCTGATCTCTTCCGCCGTCCTGTCCTACACGCTCGGCCTCCGCCATGCGCTGGACGCTGACCATATCAGCGCTATCGACCTCATGACTCGACGTCTTATTGCTTCCGGCCAGCGGCCAGTGAGCGTCGGCACGTGGTTCAGTCTGGGCCATTCAACCATTGTGGTCATCACTTGTGTGGTGGTCGCTGCCACGAGCGGGGCCCTGAGGGAGCGTTTCGACGGGTTTCAGAGGGTCGGCAACATCGTTGGCACGAGCGTGAGCGCGACTTTCCTGTTGATTCTCTGTGCCGGGAATACCTGGGTGCTGTTTCGGCTGGTGAAGAGGTTGAGGCAGCTATTGCGCGAGCAGCACGAGCGAACGCGAGATGGCGGCGAGGGCCCTGCCGAGGATGATGCGGTAGCCGGGCAGCTTAGCCTCGAGGGCGCGGGATTTCTGGCGAACGTCTTCCGCAAGCTCTTTCGTATCGTGGATCGGCCGTGGAAGATGTATCCTCTGGGGGTCATGTTTGGCTTGGGCTTCGACACGAGCTCGGAGATCGCCATCTTGGGCATTGCCAGTATCCAGGGGGCATCGGGAACGAGTCTGTGGCTGATATTGATTTTTCCCATCCTCTTCACCGGTCAGTCCATAATACCTATCTTGAGCCGGTATCACATACTGACACGAGCAAATAGCTGGCATGTGTCTCCTCGACACTACCGATGGGGCTTTGATGATGGCCCTATATACCTCGAAGGCCTTCGCAAGGGATCACATCGCTATTCTCTATTATTCGATCGTCCTGACCGGAATCACGATCATGGTCTCGGCTTTCATCGGCATCGTACAGCTTTTGACTCTTGTCCTCAATGTCGCGGAGCCGGAGGGAAGCTTTTGGGATGGTGTCGAAGCCATCGGGGACAATTTCGAGATCATCGGTGGCAGTATATGTGGTCTCTTCCTCGTCGTCGGCGCGGGCTCGGTCCTCATATACAAGCCGTGGAGGAGGCGAATGGATCGAAGGGATCTCTTGAGTCGCCAGAATTCGTCTCATGATGCCATGGAAGCTGAGGCGGAGGATGGCGGACGGACCGGGACCGAAGCTGGTACTCATGAGTCAAATGATCAACTCAGATAGATCTGTCCGCAGCGACCCTCTAAAATTCGGGACCATGAGTACATTTCAAAGAAACCATTAAGAACACAACTGTTCTCGAGTGATGCTCTCTGAACGTCAGCCATTGCATCTGGCTGTCATCGTCATATTCGTACTGCTGCTGCTCTGGTCGTCAAATCCACTAATGGTCTCATCAAGTAATCTGATGCCCGTGCCACTGATTGCATTTCTGAGCTGTAGTAGTATTTCATTATCGAATAGAGTAGGCTTCGTAGTTACTGTTTTCATTTATGAGCGCGGCAATCACTGACCGCATTCCTGAAGGCCCCTTCAGATCCATGGTTTATCCGTGATAGGATCCACCCACCCTCCCGTTGTATACTCTGGTGGTACTGGTCTGATCGTCACAGACCCCCTCTCAGGAATCGTCTCCAGGTGTGTTGAATCTGCCTCGGCGAGATCCACCATCTCATCGCCCGGCAGCTCGAACGGCCCCTCCTGTACTGGTCCTTCGTGCGCCCAAGCCGAGCTCATTGTGCCCGACCCCGTGATTTGGCGTGATAATGTTGACGAAAGCGTCGTCGCTGGTCCGACTGTGCTTGTTCCGCTGTCGTATGCTCCCAATGTATTTGATTGTGCCATTGCGGACAAGGGTGAAGGACACCACGAGCCCATAGTTCCCACTCCATGTGATACCGGTGACGGCCACTGTGTCAAGTGGTCCTGCCCGGTGGTGTCAGTGTCGGGCAATTCGCACGGCTGTCGATGGCTGGGCAGCTCGCTCGGTGACGCCGGTGTGCCACGCCCGGCCGTCTGCGACCGCGACCGCCAAACCTGTGGCGATGCAGGACCGGGATGTGACGGTGTCGGTGGCATCACGCTCGCTCCAAGACCGTCCGCCTCATTACCTAGTCCTGCCGGACTCCTGATCGCCGGCGTCATCTCTCCCAGAACCAGCAGAGACTTGTCGTTGCCCCTGTCCCAGCCTCCATTGCGCCCTGCCATTAGAGCTTCCCGCAGTTCTTTCTTGTCCATTCTCCGTTTCTTGAGCATGAAAAACATGCACGCCACACAGGCGATAGCCAGGGCGCCTGCGACGCTCGATGTGATGGCGCCTATTTTTGCGCTTGCTGTCATCCCCTGTGATGAGCTTGGACTTGCGGAGGCGCCCGTGGCCGTCGTGGCTATACTCGCGATGTGCGAGCTCGTGCTCGTCGTGGTAAAGGTCGTCAGGATCCCCGCACTCGTCGTCGTGATGGTGCTCGTTACCGTCACCGTCGCGCCATTCGAAACCCTGAACCAGTCCGCCTCAGATACGGTCAGGGGCGTCTTTGTGTCCGAGCAATTCTCTTGCAAGAGCTCGTACACTTGGGTCGATACGTTGCCGCCCTGATCCCCAATACATGCCGCCGCGTTGAGAACGAAATCCCCCGTGTTGCTGCACAGGCATTGGTTTGCTGCTGCCACTGTGTCCCCGGTGCAGGCCGCGTCGCTCGCTGCGACTTCTAGACATGTCCTCGTCGATGCTGGGTAGGCTGAGAAGTCGATGTCTGATGAGCATTGTGCCGGCGTTGTCAAAAGGAGGATGCAAGAGAGAACCGACGAGAGGAGGGTATGGAGCCTCATCTTGACCCCTAATGGTCCCGCAACGTCGTTGTCACACTCCAGCTGAGGTTCTTGTGCAGCCCTGCAGTAGCGAATACCATGTGTTCCGATGTCATCTGGAGTATTCTTGGAACCCAGCCGCTGACACGCTCACTTGCAATTAGACATTCCGATACTGAGAATATAAACGAGTTATGCTTAATCGAGGGAGAAAAAAATTGACAAGAAACATTGGCAGGAGGGTCGTGGCCAGAAACGCGGGGATATTGAGGACGGGATCCGCATAAACCGTCGAGGCATGGATATCACCGGGGAACCCGTGGACGAGCCCACGCCCAACAGAGAGGCCTCGTGGACCAGACGATTTAGCGTACCGAAGAAGAAGAACACACAAGGAGGACTTGACGTCAAGCTTTCTCCTGAAGCATCACTTGACTGGGAAATGCGCCAGGGGGCGGAGGCGTCGATACGGGTTGGCAGGCCCAGTCGCAACCTTGGAAAACGCTCCGCTGACATAGCCTTCATGAGCCCCTTCTTGTCGAGCGCGGCCACGAGTCATCGGACGGCATTCAGGGCGCAAAGTGTGCTGCAGTGCGCCCGCGGCTCTTCTCCCTGTTTCTGTCAAACATGAGACGTTTCGATCGTCCTCGAATAGGGTGAGACGTGGTGTGGAGTCCCTCCAGGGCTGCTTCATGCGCAAGCACTGCCGCTGTCTGCGCCGCAGCGATCAGCCTACACGAGAGTTCAGACGAATTCAGGGGAGTACATAATTGTCCGAACCTTGGCCGAACAGATTCGACGAACTGCTGGGATTATCCGCAACTAAATTGACATGACGGCATGGTTTGGTCTCTAGGATGATTATCAAGTTCGAAGGCTGGAGGAGGACGTGATCAGAAAGGTGGAATCCAAAGTGCTCACATCGCCAACCCTGGGGTCGCCCGCAATGAGGCTAGCTCGTGGAAGTCGGATCGACAGGGTCCACTTACACCAGAAGTCAGTCAGAGGTACCATGAGTCGGATATATTGCCGAGGATAACTCTGCCCACCTGTCTAGGACGAAACAGTGAGTTGACGACGACCGCACTGGAGAAAAGTGGGCCGGCCGCTTGAATTTCCCAACGGAGGATCAGCTTGTCGATCAACACTATGGCGGGCGATAGCCGTGATGCGCAGACGGATCTTCTTGGCCAGATGTCCCCTATCTTGGGATGACAGAGAGCTTCATCCCCCCCCTATCCCTCTTCATTTTCGAGTTCATTCTCTTGCCGAAAGACTGGTGCATAATGAGGTTCGGACCTTCGTAGGCATACAGTATGGTTGGCTTGAGAAACCTTGGGCTTGCTACGACAGCCATACCATCATCACAGGGTAGGAGAGAACATTGCTTGCACTTAAGAAATTTAAAAAAAGAAAAAAAGAAAAAAAAAGAGAGGAAAGGAAAAGAAAAACCTCACTGAGATACTGTTTCGAAAGATGAGAGCATCGTATGGCGAAAATGTACACAGCACGGAGAAACAAAACTGACCAAGAAATAGAACCAATATATTGAACCCCATCGATAAAACCCAGATAAAGCATCGTTCCTCTGCCAGCCCATGTCGGATGAATTGCAGGTGGCCGGAGACTGTCTTCAACTGACTTCGGTGTCTTGCCCACCACGTATCACTGAGCCTCAGACACTAGGTATCTACTGAGTCCATAATCATGCAAAGAGCAGGAGCTTTCGATGGCAGCAGTTTATTCTTCGTGTATCAAAAAGAAAGGTATGATAGTTTGTCGATCCTGGAGCATGGTTCTCGCGACTCGCCTTGAAGCTAACTCGGCAGGTTTCAGCGCATCCACATCACACTTCAACTTTGGCCCAGATGCCGCATATCAAGACTCAGAATCTTGATAACTCTCCCATCGACCCAAGACCAGGTAGGTGCCTAGCAATTCGAATCGCCTCGGTTACGGTTGGATGAGCATGTTCTCCAGCTTATTAACAACAAGTATCCAACCGACACGCAATGGACGGACCTGAATTGGTAAATTACCGGCGAATTCCGCTTCGAGCCAGGGAGGTATGAAGGGCTTGAAATCATAGACAAGCTCGGTCTTTACATCCATTCCATATGGGGTCGAATGTACCAGATCGAGCCGCCTTTCTTCGGCCAATTCGGTAATTACGAGTTTCTGGGTGTCTTCCTCACGATAGCACAGTCCGGTGGTCGTTTGTAAATCTCGCGCGATGAGGGGATTACAGAGTTTTTGGTTGAATTCCACGCAAGTTCCGCACGCGTCGGGAGATGGCACGGCACCCCCGGTTCATAGACGGTCTACATAAGTTCCATTTTTGACGCCTACTAAACAAGCCATATACTAAGGCTGAGTGAAAGGTAAGGATGACTATTATAAGCAGATATCAACGACTCACATTCCAGAAGACTGATCCTGACGCATCTATAGACGCATTCGTAGTGTCACCGCGTCCCTTGAGCCAACTCGAGGCCAGGAATCGATTGATCTGAGCATGATATCTATGTACATACTGCACCCTGAGCCGTCTATACAGTTCGAAGCACCGCGGCAAGGCTTCTCTTTTCTTCAGCAGCGTCACAAATTTGCAGAATAGTCAGTATGTGTACTTTACCAGGCGGTTTGATGGACAGGATGAGAGGATGAGAGAGGAGCAGGAGCAGGAGCAGGTTTTTGAAGATTAATCTCGAGTTCACATGCCTAATTTGAGATTTACAGACGCTCGTGTCAGCGCACTCGCGTCTAAAATTGTTCTTTGACGCCCTCTGTAACTTCAACAACCTCCCCTGGCACAGTCCGTCGAGTTGCGCCTGGCCATCTGCCTGAGTTGGTCAAGCGTCACCCCCCAGCGTCTAAAGAATGCCCATCATAGAGCTGTTGCACGGTTACTGATTACATGCTCGACATATGCTGCAACAGCGGGCTCAATAGATGCGGCCCATTCTAAGTATCCTCAGGTTGTGGAAGTAGGTCTGGTTGATGTCACATCGTGAGATGAAACAACAGTACGCTGGCTGCATACACAGCCTGACGGAGTAGCACTTCCGCTGACATTCTAAGACCCACGGAAGGGAATGAACCAGCGCTAAGGAACTAGTTACAAGTGCAGGGAAAATGTCTGACCAGAGAGAGGTCTTCAAGATCATTCATGGATTCCAGCATCTATGTGTTTGGAGGGCCTAGAGGTGCCCAAAAGACTGTCCAACGATAGGAAATTTTCATAAAGTTCTCTTTTCTTGCGGCGGTGGATACCGAGAGCAGTTGAATACGCTTCAGTGGAGGATAAATGAGTCAATTAGCCCAAGTAGTCATCACTAACAAAGTTGCTTCATGTCACACTTCAGTGACGACCCAATCATATGTACCCCCACCCCCCGTCTTCCTGATCCATATCCTTGACTGCCCAGCTTTCACGCCGCTCATCATTGGTCCTTGAGGAGGTCCTTGCTGGTCTGAAGAAGACTTTGTTGCTTATGCAGAAGGCTGTTATTGCGGAGGAGGTGAGGGAGGCGGCGAATCAGGTCGTGGCCGAGGAGGTGAGGGAGGTGGTGAGCCATCAGGCGGCGTTGGAGGGGGGTCCGGGGACAACACGTCCCCGATATGCATCTCTTGGCGGGATCTATCGACCATAGTGACAAACTAGTGATGGTTTATTGAGGAGACTGTGGTTTGTTGTTCTCTCTAGGATGCACTGTTGACCATCTTGGTACGATAATTAGCGAGATGCGTGTAGTAGCTTCGGCTTTGCTGATCGCACCTTAATTTATCGATGTCTGTGTTGCCACAGGAGGCAAGTTCTTTCGAGCATGCTGCTTCTATCAAGACATTAATTAAAGACGTGGCATCTCTGAATCTCTCATGGCTTGTGAAATTTGGTGTTTGTGACACGTAGCAATCATTAGTGACCTTCTGCGCAGCTCACACTCCAGACTGGCAGTCAGTATCCACAACTGACTGCTCGACAGACATTCATCACGGGTGTGACAGATTACGAAGTCCCCGTGTTCCATTATTTCCCAGGTGTTCAAGGTCCAAACCTAGAGACCTGAGAAGTGTTGGGAAATTTGTCACTGTAAGAAATCGGACGACCACATTATGAAGTGGTCTGGAGGGCAAAGATGCATATCATACGTAATCCTGTGGGTTGTGAACGTCTAACAAATACAAGTTACATCCATGGGACCTTATGCGCACGCAGGTGATCCACACTATAGGGTCAGACTACGGGCTCATCCATAATCCTAAATTTTTTTTTTAATTTTTTTTTTTAATTTTTAGGAATGGCAAGAACCTGGATGCCTTGAGCTTCTAGAATCGGCTTAAATGTCATGACTCGATCTGGCCTATTGACATGAGGCCGGCCAACGCAAATAGTGAAAGGTACCTCATGCGGAACTCAGGTATGAGAGTGATGCAATTATCATCAAGAACTTGACCGCCCCCAGTGCAGACCTCATCTAAGATGCTGCATATCTCGTGTACGAAAGATACCAAAGTGCTCAGGTCAACGATTGCGGCGAGACCCGTGGCCATCAGCGAGGCTGATGAAGGGCCGGTTCAGTGCCCGTGATAACTCTTGAAAGTAGTAGGGCCCACTCCATGGGAATATCCAGGGCATGATATGATTTTTTTCTCGACAAGAATGCATTTGTGTAGTATGACAGAACAAATTCATTGTATGGATCATGGACTTGGTGGACACTTCGTAGGATCTCATGCTCTCTCAGGTGATTAATTTTCAGGCCAGTCCTATGATTAAGGTTATCATAGGGGTGAATATGTCTCTAGGCCCTTTTACTGTCCCGCCCCCACGGGCCTGGAATTAGCGAGTCTTGGAATGTATTATATAAGCTATTAACCCCTTCGCGAATTTGGACCGACGCGAGGTTGAAAAATGGCGCCGCATGTGCTTGCCGACATCGTCCGCGGGTAGCGGCCATGGTTAGGCAGAGACCGTTGTTCACATCCTCGCACGCGCACAGGTGGTGAGAAGCTCCGGGGAATCCGATTAGCGCCGGTAACGGGGCTCAAGTTCCGAGTCAGCGCGGAGCCGATCGCCAGTTTGGGGGTGTTACGAATCGTGCTTAGATCCCTTCTAGGTTCTCTCTAGTCCCGGCGCCGTCAAGGGACAGGTCTGGAGTCGGGGGCATTCACCATGCAAGGACTGGAGACATGAAGCTGTGAGTCGGCCAGGTGGTATGGGTTCAATTGCGAAAAGCCGAAGGGGGGATACATGCTGACCCATGCGACCTGAATGGTGAGTGTCCTCGCATGGCGTTCCGGGGATGCACACGCGTGATGCCACGGTGTGATGTGGCTGCAGGACACACTCGACCTGCTCCGCGATAGGGGTTGAGATGCTGGGATCTACGAGGCTGCAGGAGATGATATTGGTGATAGGCCCGGTGGCCAGCCAGCGAGGTGGGTGGTACATACAATACAGCACGAACAGTAGGCCCGGACTGTGGAGATGCGGTGAGTTGGGCTCGGTAGCGAAGATGCACGGCCAAGTGAAGGAACGGCCATAGAACGCTCTCGACGGACGGCCTACGCGCTGATTAACCCCGTCCAGCTTCCAGCTGGGGAAGCCCTTCCTTCGTATGCTTGGATAGTGGTTGGCAACACGACGTTGACAACTGGCCCCCCTCCCCTCCGCCGCGGGCAAAACAGCCTTACCGGCACGTCCACTGAGGCCAGGGGGGTCCGAAGCCCCCGACATAATACCATCGAACGGCTGCAGCTTCAAGATCGGACCCCAACCTCGGAATGATCTAGGCCATCCCTACCTGCTATGGTAGACCTACGCGTATGCTGGTACCTGGTCCGCCTCACGAAGATATCTCGGTTCGAAAGAGGGACGTGGCAGAGCCTGATTCACGATCGGCGCTGCTAGCAACCGGCGTCCTGAGGACAGGCATTTTCATGGGCTATGCACTTTCAGGGCGAGGTTGGGGTCCCGGGAGGGGATTTAGTACTATGGTAGATGTCCATGCTTGATATGTACTCCGTACGGAGTACTTCACCGCCATGTGCTCGAACCTGCAGACTTGGGTCTCAGCATCGAATTGCTTACTATGTACAGAGCATGGCACTCCCTCCTCCCTTTGTTCAGCGTTTCAGTGTCCTCAGCCGTACTGCTTGCCACACCGTACCGCTCCTGGCAAAGCTAAGGATGTGCCTCTGCCACGCAAGGATGAGGATAAGGATGGGGATCGCTGGCCGATACGCTAAGTCTGGAAGAAGATCAGGGTTCTAGGCACACAGCTGACCCGATGACTAGACACTAGACACGACACGACTTTGAAGGGTCCAAGGGTCGAAACCCCATGAAACATACCAGGCCGCTGACCGACATTTTCCCGATTGACGGCCGGCGGACGACCTCCGTCCTCTTTGTTGGGTCGTTTTCTCTTTACCCACTCTCGCGTTGTCGAAACTCCTCCAGACTCCCAGATGCATCGTCTCCCGACTCCACCCCCAGTTTCTCAAACCAGTCTAGATTCGCCACTATCTTCAGACCAGGCCCCAGATAAGGCTCCCGGATAGTGCAATCTCCCGGCTCTACGGTGCGGCTGCGTCTCGAGCTCACTCATCAGCCCTCGTGGAGGGTGCCTGAGACTGCCGGCAACGCTGACTGCAGCCGAAGCAGCACCTGCCTGCTGCCCAACAAGCCAATGCTGTCGCCATGGCGTCAGCCAGTCCTATACGAGGGGGCTGACTGCCCTGGACACGCTGCAGATGAGTGTCCTCGGCGTGCTATCGTAATTTCACCTGCGTCCCCCAATCTCTCGCTGAGCTGCATGCTGGCCGTGATCGGTCGCTCGTCCAGGCCGCCTGTAAGCCTATCTCCCTCGTCGATACTACGATCCGCAAATACACACTGCATGCATTGTGCCGTCTCAGCACTTGCCTAATTTGGCAGAAAGACCACAAGAGGGAAAAGCGGCGGTCATGTGTATCCTTTCACACCAAGTTCCCTCCAAACCAGCGTTGAATGTACCATCAAGCGGTATTCCTTCATATTAGTTGTGTCCCCCCTCTACCAAGAGAAGAAAAAGAAAAGAAAACAAAAAGAAAAGAGTCTCTCAGCTCCAGTTTCCTTCGTCAGAGCCTTCTTGTCCAGTCCAAGCGCCAGCCACCTTACTGATCCAAGCCTATATACTGTGACCGTCAGCACCAGCTGGAGGGTTGCAGTTTGCGTCAAAGATACGCGTTAGGAGTTGATACTGTATGTACGGAGTACATGTTGCTCCCCCCCCCCCCTGCTGATCACCTCGGAATCCACAGTGTCTCCACTCCGCCCCATACCCAGTATGGATGGGATTTGGACCCTGAATAACGAGTCGTGGTTATATCCGTCCTCGGCAAAATAGGTCGGACGTGGTGGACTATCGAACACCACCGAGCCGCACCTCAAATAATAATACGTGGGCTAACTCAGATTCTCGGCCTTCGATAGATCCCCTTTCTCTCCTTTTGACTTCCATCTTTAATTTTCCGTCCCTACTGGAATCCAGCCGTCCGCTGTCAACCTCCGTACACGATAAACTACGGCGGCACCCGTAATAGACCACGGCCCTCCGTATACTATATCTCAAACATCCCCGAGCCCCTCCTCTGAATTTCAGGCCTTCACTGGCATCCCGCGTCAAGATGGGCAGGAAATACGTCTACGCCGGCTCCTTGCCATCGGACTCAGACTCCGAATCGTCCGAGGCACCTGCGCCCCGGCAGCACCGACGCCGGCACCACCGCTACCACAAGCGCACACAGAGCCCGCCCGCTCCTGAGCTCGTAGCCCCCGCGCCGCAGTCCTCGCCCACGGGCGGAACCAAGGAGGAAAAGAAGAAGAAGAAGCCCAAGAAGCCGCCACAAGAGAGCATAGATCAGATATGGGACAGGTTCTCGCAGAAGAAATTCAGCAAGGCGCTTGCCGTGCTGCCCTTCTCTCCCGTGCCGGCGTCCACCTCCGGCGAGCGCGGCAACGAGCTGCTCTCGGCCGGATTCGAGCGCGCCGCGGAGGAGTGCAGGAGGAAAGTGCGCAAGATCATTTCCGAGTGCAAGAGGGTCAACACGAGATATCGCGACCCTGGCTGGGACCTGGTGAGTGTTGCGGACTGCCCCTGCCCCCGTGTCATGGGTTCGAGGGGAAGCCCATCAGCGGGTCGGATTCCGGAAACTGACAAAATCCATAGGACTGGGACTTCAAGTGGGCGAAGGGGCACTGTCTGAACAGCCTGGACAGGACCAAGTTCGACATCTGTCACTCGAACTTGATCAACCCCGCATCGAGCATCCCAAAAGCCGTCAAACGTGTTCATGAGATCTATGAGAAGCCAACGTTCATGGAAAGCATCCTTCCCGGTGACATCAAGCAGGGCAGCCTCGGGAACTGCTGGTTTGTAGCCAGCTTGACAGGTCTTGCCAACGTGCCCAATGGTATCAAGCGAGTCTGTGTAGAATACGATACCAGTAAGTGTCTTGTGTGACAGATTTTGTGGCTCCAGTAGCCACTTCGGGCTCTAGCCACCTCAAGCAGTCCATGCTGACCATAATGACTGGTAGAAATTGGGATATATGGCTTCGTTTTCTATCGGGACGGCGAGTGGATCTACTCGATTGTAGATGACAAACTGTACCTCCGATCGCCCTGCTGGGACTCACAGTCTATGCAGCGGGAGTTGCTCCAGCAGATCGATCGGGAGGATGTCGAGCGTGTGTACCGGCAGACCTACCAGACAGGTAGCAAGGCGCTGTTCTTCGCGCAGAACAAGGACCAGAATGAGACCTGGGTCCCCTTGATCGAGAAGGCCTACGCCAAGGCACACGGCGACTTTGCCTGCCTTGCCGGCGGCTGGATTGGTGAGGCGCTGGAGGACCTGTCTGGAGGCGTCACCACCGAGCTCCTCGCCGCCGACATCTTCGATACGGATGCGTTCTGGGACAATGAGTTGAGCAGGGTAAACCAGGAGTTTCTGTTTGGCTGCTCCACGGGTCTGCTTGATGCCGGCTACGGTGAGAGAGAGGGCATCTCAGAAGGCCACGCCTATGTCATCATGGAGGCGAAGACGCTGAAGAGCGGGACGCGTCTCTGCAAACTGAGGTATGTCCCACATCAGTGGCCCATGTGAGTGCTGGTGTTGTGCGTCATAACTGACAGCATCAAGGAACCCTTGGGGAAAGATCAAGAAGGGCAACTGGGAGGGAGGTGAGTCGGCTCCTTTCACGAATATGACTACTTATATAGGTCTTGACTGCTAACCCTCAACAGCCTGGTCCGACGGGAGCAAAGAATGGACGACGGAGGTTCAGGAGGAACTTAACCACACTTTTGGCAGCGACTCAACTTTCTGGATCTCATATGAAGACCTCCTTCGCAAGTACCAACACTTCGACCGGACTCGGCTATTCCGTGACCCGGATTGGCGATCTTGTCAGCGCTGGATCGGTGTCGAGGTCCCGTGGAAGGCCCAGTACCACGAGAAGTTCCACATCAAGCTGACCAAGGAATCTCCGCTCGTGCTCGTGCTCTCCCAGCTAGACACCCGGTACTTCCGCGGCCTGCAAGGCCAGTACAACTTCCGCCTGCAGTTCCGCCTCCACGAGGAGGGCAGGCCCGGGGCGGAAGAATACATCGTCCGCAGCCACGGCAACTACCTCATGGACCGGAGCGTCTCGGTCGAGCTGCCCAGCTTGGAGCCCGGCAATTACGTCGTCTACATCTCGATCATCGGCGAGCGGAACAACCGGCTACTCAGCACCGAGGACGTGATCAAGCGCGAGTGCAAGAGCCGCGAGGAGAATGAGAAGCTGGCTCAGGTCGGCCAGGCCTACGACCTCGCGCACTCCAAGGCCGCGAGCCATCTGCAGAGGCTCTCCAAGATCCGCAAGCAGGCCGAGAGCAAGAAGGCGAGCGAGTCGAGGAGGAAGGAGCGCAAGAAGAACTGGGAGAAGAGACAGATCGGGCGGGAGATCGCCCAGAAGCAGAAGGAGAAAGACCAGGCCAAGAAGGCGGCGTTAAAGGCGGCGAAGAGGGCCAAGGCCGAGGCCGAGGCCAAGGCTAAGACAGACCAGAAGGCTGTTGGGAAACAATGTCTCCACAAGCAGGCCGAGAACGAGGCGCTCAGGGGCGTCCAGACGGATGCCAAAAAGGTCAAGGAGGAGGGCAGCCAGACCGAAGTGGACCTTGACAACGCCTCCACCACGTCGACGTCGTCTTCGTCCACGGATAACCCTCATTTTACGCCTCAGGACAGTCCCAAGACCGGGCCTGCTGAGCCTGCAGAGGGTGACAAAGACAAGGTGGATGTCCCCCCTGCTGCCAATTCCAGCAATTCCGTCGTGTCGGGCAGACCACCCTCACAGCCTGCACCAGCTCCTGCTCCTAAGCCAACTCCGCCCCAGGAACAGAAAGCCATGGAGCTCAAGATTCATTGCTGCTCGTGCAACTCCTGCAAAGCGCCACCAAAGGTCGAGGAAACAGACTACAGCTCTGACTCCCCCGTGGAAGACTACGAGCGGCTTTACGACGAAGATGATGTCACGCCCACGCTTCGTCTGGCTGGCGCGCCTGCAGCCACTCCAGCTGCCACCAACGACCAAGACTCGGACGATGAGGATATTCCGGATCCATGGAACGCGATTGCCGTCATCGGTTTCCGGGTATACTCGAAGGACGAGGACCTTGAGCTGAGAGTGATCATGGAGGGTGGTGAGCTGGAGCAGGATGGGATGGGCAACCTGGGGGAGGCCGACCTCGACAACGCGGTGAGCAACGCCGCAGGTCAGAGGGAGGAGAAGAAGCAGCAGGAGGAGACTAAGAAGAATGCCGACAAGGCGAAGAAAGATGCGGAAGAAATCAAGCAGAGCATGGACCCTGCTCCTGAGATGAACGCCACCAGTCCTGATGCGGTCGAGGACACGACCGAGACAAATCCCAGCGACCCAGCACAAGCGATAGCGGCCTCTGGAGATGGCAGGGCATCGTATCGCACGATCATTGAAAGAAAGACGAGCGAATATGACCGAGTGATGGGGAAGATCAACGTCGAGAACGTCGAGAACCAAGCCGCAGGCGGGGAACGGCCTCTCGGCAGCGCGGCAATCGAGGACAAACCACCAGTGGACAAGGGCGAGGACCAGCTACCTGCTGAGAAACCTGTAGAGGCTGTGGAGCCTGCGGCGCAAGCCAGCAAGGAGGGGCCCACAGCACCCACCCAGGATGGTCGAACTCCTGATGAGCAACTACAGTCGAAAAGGAAAGCAATCCTCTACATCCGCCATATGCTCCAGAGGGGCATGCTCGATCGGGTACACCCGCCAGCGGAAGAGCACATGGCATCGATGTCCGAGTTGTTGACTAAGCTGGAAAACCACGGTGAACTCGATGCTACCATCATACAGGCATCGAACATCCATAAGGTCCTTAAGTGCATACTAAAGCTGGCGCGCATTCCCAGAGATGAGGAGTTCTCCTTTTCGTCTCGGGCGCAGGCTTTGCTCGACGACTATGAGCTTACGCTAGTCGCTGCAGCTCTTACCGACTGAGCGACCTAGGACGCTGTACAAAGAGCAAGCGATAATACGCCGGCCATGCAACAGGAGTAGAGGGCATGACCAGATGCACAATGGGGCGCCGGCGTTGTGGCAGGACCACGTTCGATCTTTTCAATTTTGCTTGTATGTAATAGAATTCATGGTTTTGATGAGGTAAAGTTGAATGCTGTATTCAGAACACTGGGGGCAGTTTGAGTTATCTGGTATCGACCCTTGCGGTTGATAAACTGGATAGCACAATTCAAGTCGCACACATATGTGCTTGAGATTCTTCTTCATATAACTCACAACATGCCGTACTCTTGTGCCTTGGTAGCCTCGCACATTGGCGATCTTCTTCACAACTGCTTGCTATACATCCCCAGCTGAAGCGACGTGTTTGTACAGAGGCAAAATACTCAAGAAGTTGTAATTCCAGTCCGTGGGAATGCCGTTTGCGGAGGCGTTGGCCAGATGAAGAAGCCAAGACATGATGCTTCAGGCCAAGGGAGCCTCTTTCTGCCTGTCTGTAAGATCCGCCGAGGTAAAATAACCACAGGGCGAAATGAGACACTCCAAGTCAAAGAAGAAGCTGTCTAGGCACATGAAAGGAGTAGCTGTTGAGCAGAAGCACAGTTCGGACGTCGAAACCAGAACCACTGAGAGAAGTAGGTCCAGAAGTGCTGGTGACTAAGGATCGTGTGGTTCTGCCGTCTGTATCGGTTGTCGAAGCAGACTGTAAGGGATCAGCCACCGCGGCTTCCTGCTGCGAATTAATAAACGATAAAACACGACAACAGCGATTACGAGATGGAGGAGAGGAACCCCATCACCTGACTTGCACGAAAGGATTCAGGACTAGAGAGGACCAGTTCGGTGTATCATACAGTACGGTCAGGGCAACTCGCGGCGTCTGTAACGAAATCAGGCGCCTTTGTCAGGGATCAGAGTTGGGCGCAAAGCTTCTGCTGCCAGGGCTTCTGCTCCGCAAAGGAGTTGTGATACTCAGCTGGGGTTTTGCTGCTGCTCGTGAGATTCACGATCGGGCAGACGGTGTCTTGACTTCTCAGTCCTGAAGGCTCAGAGAAAGAGAATCTGACTAGTGTAAATGGACGGCACTATCGATCCGTCAAGCGACAGGAACCATCGTGAAGCCTTCTTCACAGTGATGAAAAGCGTAGCTACCACTTCTAAGTGTAGTTATGGTCAGGAATATATGTGTAGTGGTCTGCTTTGTTCAATCTCGCTAGAGACTGGCTGGCCTTATAAAGACCTTTAGCGCGCGGCCGTTTACTCAGTGAATACTAAGTGAACGCCTTCGAAGGCAGGTGAAGGTATGCACACTCAAGTGAGTGCTTAATTAATGCCGTTGCACACATGTCTTGAGATTGGCGGAGACCTCAAGTGTATGGATCCATGGGCTCACGCGCGAAGTGGCACCTATGGTGGTTTGCTCGAAGTCACTTGAATTCTCTCGTCTACTTTGTCTGGCTCAACATCATTGCTAAGTCTCCAGTGGTTATTTGAAACCGAAAGGACCATTTAGCTCAGACGATAGATATGGGAACATGTTCCACCCGCAAGGTTGCTTACATACAGGCTTGGCCATAGCGGAATTTGGCATAAAGGTGCCACGATGCTAACAGCCGTGAGGTGATCTTGCCCGGACTGTACGACAGGGCGGCGCCGATGATCGTAAGCCCAGCTGTCCGTTCCATGTCAAATAGCTATTTTTCAAGGGCTATTCCGAGCAGTGAAGGGCGATATTAAGAACTATTAATACTAGATAAAAGTGGGAGACCCACAGCCTCAGGCAGACTCAACAGGAATCTATCCTCCCAAGAACTCGGAAGTAATGACCCGGGAGTGGCATGACCAGGCTGGGTAAGGAGTATATGTGGAAGTGCCTTCACTATGAGAATCGACGGGGAGGGATGCCATGCTAGTTGCGCAGTGGAAACGATGAAATCCACAAGAGAATACTGTTCTCCACGAGACGCGTGTCTTTTTGCAAGCCAAAGATTGCATTATAGCCGGGGATTCCAGAATATCGAGGGCCCAGATCAGTAAAGTATCGGGGCAATGTCGCATCAAGAACCTGCAGTAAGTGGAGGAATTGAACCCGTATCAAAATTGCCAGAACGATTGTGCGTGTCTTTCCATATGTCCTCCAGTTCTCTTATGCAATCAGTATCGACCCAGATTGTATCGCGCTTCGTTGTTGTGCATTTATGTCCTCTTCATTGAGCTTTACTCTATCTGTTGACTACCAAGTACAGTGTATCGGCACTGCGCCCAATCTGTAATTTGATGTCACTCGCCGATGACATCGTTACTGGTACATCGCATGAACAGTCTGCTTTTATCACTTGCTTGAATTTTGGGGTGCTCTAAAGGCTCTGGAGTAATAGTGATCACAGAAAGAATTGGAAAGAGATATGGACCACTGTCCGGACAGCGCTGCGCCTTTTCGAATCCAACTCAATGATAGTAGGACCAAAATAGCGAGATACGCAGCACTCAGCGAGCTACACGCCATTGACATTCTCGGCAACAGAATTGGCCATGTATACGGCGGGCAGAGCAGCTTCATGACGAAAACTCACATCGGAACTCTTGCAAGTGTGTAGCTACCGGCACGGACAAGGGATGGAAGGATGGATGTTGACGATGAAACGCTTCGTAGATCGGCACATAGGAGGAGATCAGGGCCTGAGAAGGTCAGTACCTAGTAAGTAGAAAGGCAAAATAGGGGACCGGACTACGAACGACGACGGCGCGATTTGCGTGGATTGCAGGCATCCAATGTGACCCCGACGTTTTTGTTCATGTGATCAGCAGGGGCAAAGTGCAAATATCTGCCATCGTGCACGTGTTCTTACGTGCAGCTACTTATTTGCACCGCCCCGCCCCCTGGGCTTGAATAGACGAACGTCGTGACTCGCTCGCGGGATGTCCAAGGAGCATCAAACAACTCTGGCGCTTTCCAGTCGATCGTAAGACTTGAACTCGAAGGTTCCGCTCATGGCGACAAGTGGAGCGCTGCGCACCGCCCAAGTTGTCGATAGCGATGATCACGAGCGAGAGACTGTTGCTACTGCCCACCCGTAGTAGGGTGCAACGTACTATGCAGGACTTCTTACGTGACGTGAGAGTTGGAGAATGCCGAATATCCGTCCCAAGCCGCCATTCCAGCAATCACCTGGGCAGCGGCTTACGCAATCTGGACTCATTGATATTTGATCGATAGCCATGATAGAGACAAATCGCCACGATCATGCACGGTGATTTAGACCTCGTGTCTGAAACAATCTGCTCGTACAGACAGAAGATCCTGCTCGGGTTTGCCCTGTAGCCGTAAATTGTGGGCCGTTTGCGATTGACTTACTGCCAAGGTGGAATGCTCGTCCTTTGCACACACTTGATACTTCGCTCGGGGTGGCTTAGATGCAAGCACCCAAGAAAGAGTGACTCGTGAACCACTAGCGCACCTAGGGGGTAAAGGTAGGAGTCTGGGCGCGCTGGCGCCTCATTCTTCTTTTTTTTTTGTTCGTGTAATTTTGTGCTCGTGGTATGATCCAGATGCTATAGACGTAATTGCTCTTGCGTGTTGGTGGTCGTGGTCGTCACGAAGCCGACCTGAAGGAACTCGACACAATCCCGCGCTGTCAGCCTTTCCCGCGCCGACAGGCCTCCTCCCGAGCTCTATATGCGTCTGCAGAGGCCCACTTTCCCAGCCGCCCCAGCTCGATCAGGCCAAGTCGATGTCCTCTCTTGGGCCGTCTGCAAAGAGTGCGAGGGGGGGGGGGGGGGCGCTTCCTACCACACGTAAATAGTAGTAGCCCAACTCGGACCCTGAGCTAATCGGCAAACCGGGAGGCTCTTCTTCGGCGACAAGTCGCCGGGATATTTTTGGCTGACGTTTGAGGGGGCGCAGTTCCTGCAGGGTCGATTGGCCTCCGTCGCCATGGCCTGACCCCTTCCTGGCCACAGAAAATTGGATCCTCCAGCCGGAAGTGAGGCCCCAGGACTCGAGTGGTGACCGGGGTGCGTGGTGAGTTGACGCAGCTCTGAGACCCCCCGGATCCACACCACCCACGCCGCATTGGGCGAGTCCACAGAGCAGAGCAGAGGCAGTCGACCCGCGTTGCGCCCTCAAACTGGGCCAAACGGCAAAAGCGGACACCAGCCACCTGGTCAATGTTTGATATAAATGGATGGCCGGCGCCTTTCAAAGGGGTGTCCGTCCGTATGTGGAGGTATACCTAATTGTCTCCGCGATTTCACTTTGGCAGCTCTCCTTGTGGAAACATTCTCTCGCTAGCAGCGCACTCACATTCGTTATACACTATTTGTCGTCAAGATGCGTTCTGTCCAGTCTCTCGCCGTCGGCCTGTCGCTGCTATCGACTGCGGCAGCACAGACCTCGACCTCGTGTAATCCCACAGAGAGTGAGTCTGCCCCCCCGGCCTCGCCGTCTGAGATGGGGAAACCTCACTGACCCGTCTCCTAGAAACATGTCCCTCAGATGCAGGTCTGGACCAGACCTCCTACAGCGTGGATTTCACACAGGGGGCCAGCAGCGATTGGAATATGACCTATGGGACGGCCAGCTACGACACCACGAACGGAGTCACCTTCACCATCACTGAGGAGGGCGATGCTCCCACAATGCAGAGCGACTTTTATGTCTTCTTCGGGGAGATTACCGTCTTCATGAAGACTGCGCCGGGGACCGGCATCGTGAGCACCGCGATCCTCGAGTCGGATGACCTGGACGAGGTCGACTGGGAGTTCCTCGGCGGCGACGCGACCAATGTCCAGACCAATTACTTCGGCAAGGGGAACACCACGAGTTACGATCGCGAGCAAGATGCTACCATCGCGGACTCCCAGACGGACTTCCACAACTACACCATCATCTGGACCAAGGAAACGACCACATGGCTTGTCGACGGCACCACGTTCCGCACCCTCGCCTACGCCGACGCCCTCGACGGCGAGAACTACCCCCAGACGCCCATGCGCGTTAAGCTGGGTATCTGGGCGGGCGGCGACCCAAGCAACTCGGCGGGGACCATCGAGTGGGCTGGGGGCGAGACGGACTACTCTCAGGGCCCGTTCACGGCCTACGTCAAGAACATCAGCATCATTAACTACAACCCTGCCGAGTCTTACACCTATGGCGACTTGACCGGCTCCTACCAGAGCATCGAGCTGAGCGGGTCGAACGCCACGGGATCCACCGACACGGCGTCGTCTAACGAGACTGACGCCACGACCACTACTGGGTCCTCTGCATCCGCAACCTCCGGAGCCGTATTCGCGTCTGGCTCGTCGTCCGCGTCGGGCTCTTCGAACTCGACTGCCTCGAACTCGAGTGCCACATCGTCTTCGTCAGGCTCAGCCTCATCGGCCTCCTCAGCATCTTCGTCAACCACATCGGCTGTCGTGACAGCGGGTGCTGCTGTGTGGGGACCTAAGGTGGCTTTCTTGGGTATCATGAGCCTTCTCTGGATGCTCGTCTAGAAAAACCCTGATGGAAATGACGCGGGGGACTTCAGGTACTGTCCAGCACGGGTGATGCTTGACGAGGATTACGGATGATGGGGTCTTTTACTTCTTTTCTTTTTCTCTTGGGTCCTGTATAGTGCTGTACTTGGACTAGGCGTTTTGTGTACTTGGGGTCGAGAGATTATCCTCGAAACATTTCTCGGCGTTCAGAACTGAGATATCACATAGAAGGTCCACCAGAGAGTACCTGGATAATGCGGCAATGAAGATAAACTTCAAAACTCCCTTCATGAGCATCTGACGATGATTCGGCGAGCGGTGGTAGGCACATAATGATGCATTAGCAGCAGAACTTAGGCCCGGGAGGCTACCCGGCACTGATCTTCCGTACAGGGATTCTCCTGCATGGCAGCCTTGGCAGGGACGACGCGTAAGTGGTTCCGCAATCAAATCTTGATGCTCCGGAATGACAGCGTTGACGCCTTTCTCAACGACACCACATCATCGATCTGGCCCGGCCAGCAGGACGATCACGCAAGACGGATCAGCAATTTGCGTCTACTGCACGCGAGTGCTTCCTGAACAACAAGCTCTGCATTGGTCCACATCAAACGCTGCGTCGGACAGTGCATCTACTGTACTGTCCCAGCCTTGCCATCGCGACGAACTGCTTCCTAATCTCCCAAGCCCCCATCAACCTGGCTGCGCATGACCGAGAGGCTGCGTATACAGAAGTCGACCACAGCTCGGCCTCCTAGGGCTCAGAGGGAGGCGCCAGCAAGGGATGAGCTCTGGCCTTGATTGCGGGAAGGACGCGCGGCCTGCTCAGCCCGGAGACGAGCCGGCTGGGGCTGTCCAGAGTAGACTGGCCCTCTGGATACCAAGGGCAGCTACCGTTGGTCTTCTAGGCCTGGCCTGCTGGCAAGCCCAACGGAATGATGGCCTTCGAGGTGTCGCTGCCCTAACGTTCTCTTTCTTCGGAGCTGACGAAAAGGAGCGCTCGGCAGCATCCTACATAGTGGCGAACCTGACTTCGCCTCTGTTAATATGGACCATCGAGGGTTACCGTGCCGGCAATGAAGGAACCCTACTTGTACTGTGGGTATCCTTGGAGACTTGATGGCACACCGGAGTGAATGAAAGTGCGTGCAAGCTGATAGGCCCCCCCGACCACAGACCTAGCATATTCGGCGCAGCAGTGCAAGTGTTCGGCATCGAAACAGTAGCACCGATTTACTACCTGGCTAGTATCACCACTACGTGTGCCAGAGGATTCGGAAGTGTAGACCCCGACGTAGCCAGAGCTACCCTCTCAGCGACGACCATTGGCCATGTTGTTCCAGGAATTCTGATGCGTGCTCTGCCCCTAACGGCCACCGAGATCTCGCGCTCCTATTTCACTCTTCAGAGCGTCGTCTGCCATCTGTTCTACTTCTCGCCTATCGCTGTATCGGTCCTGACGAAGGGCATATCTTTGATCATCAAGTGGCTGAGGCGCAAGTCCAGTCCACAGGCGACATCTGTCGACGAGGAAACGCTGGAAAGGATCGACGGCGACCAGTCCCGTCACGACCTTTCTGCGCTGAAGACAGCATACGCTGCCACGTTCGCGTACCAGGCCGTCCAGCATTTTGCTTGCCCAATAAATACGCTGCGGCGCACAGGCCACATCTGGGGTTGGCTCACTGCGCCTGAGCGGGGCTTCGAGATGCTCCTCCCCATAACTTCCTCAGTCCTCACTTCCCGCCTGGCTCTTTATAAGCTCGCCACCCTGGCTTTTGGCCTGTATACGGTCTGGGATCTGAGGAGACGCGAAGTCGTGACGGGCCGCGAGGCCAAGTGGGCTGCCCTGAGCTGCTTCACTGGAAGCGTCCTGGTCGGACCAGGGGCTCAATACGCGGGCCTGTGGTACTGGCGGGAGTATGTCCTCGACAGGCGGGGGGCGCTGACAGCGATCAAGGCAATAACGCGATGCCCAGGTGTCGATCAGTTCTTCACATCCCAAAGCACTTATCAATCATGAGGCACATGTATATGATAGTGATCAATGCCGTCAGGGCCAGAATATTCGTGTAAGTCTTTGCAAGGCGTCCAATCCTCAAGACTTCAGAAGGATGCATATATCACCACCAATCTACTGGGTATCAACATATCGGTCTGACCAAAGCTTTCGACCCTCGATTCCGTTACGACCACCGCGTGTTGGAAGGACAAAGCCAGTATATATAATCAGGGTAATGATGAAAAATACGGCTGGAGTGAGTGCTCGGTAGGTCGTCTTAGACGTCTGGCCGATTTTCCTGAAGATTATAGACATCGCTCAGGTGGCATTGAAGCCGGATAGAAGGAAAGTGAAGAAGTGACCTGCGTCTTGACGCAGCTGCGCCATGGAACACATGGGAATGTTGAAGGCGGGTATCAAGAGGACCTTGCTGGGCAGATTGCATAACATCGACGCGATGGCCTCAGAGAAGGGATGGTACAGCGCATATCGACTGTCTCGACAATGGGATGTTGAACATAGTGTGTAAGAAATCTGGAACCGTCAATACATCTGCATCTCCGCCTCCGCAGGCGAAAGCTGTCGTGTCACCCTAGAGACACAGGTACCCGCGGCTCATGCAAAGCTAGACCTGCATTGGGATATAGATGGTGCACGGAGACTTCAACCGCCTAGCTCGCAAGTTAGGCGTCAGAGTTCAGCGAAAAGCAATGCTTAGTCGATCTTCAACTCAGATTAGTGACGATTGTTAGGCCTTTCGCAGCCTTTTCATGTTCTCATCCTCATGGCCAACAAGAGGAGCGTCCTCCTCGAACTTATCGACGTCAGCTAGAAGCTTCGAAGTTACGCTGCTCATCTTCCAAGTCTCAGCGAAATTGCCAGGCGGTCTTGGGACTCTTTCTCTTGAAGCCAGCCCTAGGATTCCGCTCTTCTGGGGTCATCAACGAAGTGAAAACCAATCAGCCGTAGTCCGTTAGCTAGAATAGTGCCAGCCCACGTTCGTGAAGAAAACTCTTGCTTCATCCTATGCCCGATGTAAATCTGTCGGCCTTCGTACAATAAGCAGGCTGCGAGGGCCACGACTGCAGCCGTCTCACCTTGCTCTTGGTGACATCAAAGACTGTTGCTGAATCAAAAGTTCTAGTGCTATTATCCCAGCACTGGAAGCCACTCTGACCGAGTGCCACTTCGGCTTTACTGCCACGTTTTCTCTTGCCTCCTCTCACACCACGGACAAAGTCACCCCCGAACCTCGTGTTCGTGGTATGGTAAATGCTAAACATTCCCATAACGGCGTCGCGAAAGTGTTCTGTGTCCATCCATCTGGAGACGCCTGGTAATCAGTTCTTCGGAGTTCGAGCAAGCGCCGAGAAGAGCAATGTCTCGCCCACTGTAAGCTGAGGGAAACGAACGTCGGTCTTTTTTTTTATTTTTATTTTTTTTCCTTAGCAGATCACGTCTCCTCGATAGTAGTTGTGCATTATTTCCTATGGAACACCTTGGAAGTTGTACTGCGATCCTTCGTCCAGATGAACCCCATATGTTTAGCCAGAACCAACCTTGAGCAGCATCAACACACCAGGTACGTGGCATCATTACCCATCATTTAGACAAGAAAGGGAATGAAGAATGTCAGCCTTCCAGAGAAACTTAACACCAGCAACATCTCGCCTCTTCTCATGCGACCCTCAAAGCTCATTAGAACCTCATCTTGACAGGAGGTCCAGAGTCATCAACGGCGCTCGTGACAGCACATTGAGAACATCCTTTTGGCAGTATATCGATCAAACAAACCCGTAGACGCCATATTCCGGTATCACACCCCAACAGTATGCCATGCATATCTGTTCGGACTTACGAGAAGGCGTGCAGAAGTAGCCCATCGCTTGCCATTGAACTCTGGCGAAGATGGATCGAGGGAAGGGAGCCCCGCAAATATTGAGGAAAAAAAAAAAGGGGGGGGGGGTGGGGAAGAGAAAAGCATAAGAAGAGAAAAAGAAAGAAGAAGAAGAAAAAACGAGGATTCGCGCCGGGCGCAGTGTGTGCGGTGCTATCTATTGCGTGAGAAGGCTCCTGCGAGCTGGTTTATGTATGTGCTGAAAACGAGCTGCGATCCTCTCCTCATTAGAAGAAGGCGAAATTGGGATTGAAGAGACATCATCACCTATCATGGAGACCTCAGTGAAATTAGGAAGCCTTAAGCCTGAAACACTTCCTTGCTGATGAACCCTTGAGGGCTAACAGCCTCTCGGGGCCTTCTCTGTGTCCAACGTCAGATCTACCACCGAGATTTGTGTATCATGCCAGACATGACTTCAGTGTTCGGATCCGGACTCCTCGTCGGCATGCAAGCTTTCCAGCTGAATCCCGAAAGGAGGCTCCGGGATCCCCGTTCAATGCCCCCACTATTGACGCTCTTTGCCTCTTCCGGAAGCTCGGCTGCGCTACGAGGTCGGCGACGCAGATGTCCAAATTTACATACATGTCGAACCCACCTCACCGCCGAGCACTTCCGCCTTCTCAACAAGCTTATCTGCAAGTCGGCACCGAAATTCTGCCAACCGGTATCGGGAGGGAGAAGCTCGGCTACAGGGCCCTAGAACTTTTGCTCCGGCTCACCGTTCTCGCAGTCTCGGGCACGTCGGGACACTAGCAGACTTGCATTAGGACCGATATGACGCTGCCTCAGCAGCAGGAGACCAGGTTGAGTAGCACACGTGTGCTGAAAGCATGTGATGCTTGCAAGGCACGAAAAGTGCGCTGTCCAGGTATGGAATCTGACGGCGTGGCGACGGTGTTCAACACCAGATCACTGATTCTCGGGAAGGGAATCCGGCACCTTGTACAAGATGCGTAGTAAGCTCCATATCTATTCATTCGACTGGAAGGATAGCAAGCTGATTATTTCCACTTCCCAAAGGAGAGGAAGACTGCATGCCATTTCAGCCGTATGCAGGTTCCCCGAAGGCAGAAAGGTGAGCAGCAGGCGCGTCCTACACCTTTAATAGTGTGTGCTAACATAGGACGATAATCATTCAGTGGCTACGCAGTTACTTGTTATTGATCCGCCCGGGGCGAAGAACACGGAACAGAGCGCAGAGGACCTATCGAATGTGGAGGTGAGCAAGATCTGGAATGCTGCCCCAGATCGATTATACTAATACGGCCACAGGCTACGAGATTTCCATTGCAGAAGATACATGTGGACCATCTTCTGGCCAATGCTCGAACTTCCCCCAACCCTCAGGACAAGACATTCTCATTCAAAGTATGCCCACGTATGAATTCGTTGAGTAATTGATACGACTGACCCATTGATTTAATGGTAGAACAATGGCCTATTCCGTCAGGAGCCCCCCCCCCCCCAAACCCCCTTGATGCCCACAGGAGCCACGTGGAATTTACTAATTCCCTGCAGTCACAAGCGTGAGTTACGGCTTAACCTTCTTTTCGGACAGCAGACTTCTATCTCTCTCCAGTCGTCTCCGAAACGACAAGTTGCAAGATCTTGTCAAGAGGATTTCTCATGTGCTGCAGAACCGTGCAAAGCCCCCAGAGACAGTGTCCACCGGGACTTTGGCAAGGAAGAGAGAGAACTTGGAGGTATTTACGGATTGCGTGAGAGCAGAGAAATGGATTCGAAGTTTGTGTTGCCACCTTTCTCACTTCTGACAGAGACGACTGACGAGTTCGGAAGTTTATTTTGAGCGGGTCCACCCGATATATCCGTTTCTAGATCGCGGAACTTTCGAAGCAACAACGAAGGAGAAAGGCTTTCAGGACATGCTGAAGGCGAATCGGGCCTGGTCTGCCCTATATCACTCTGTGTTAGCGCTTGGATGCCAGCACGATGGAGGCGGGAGCTTCGAGCCCGGGAACGGCCAGGCATGGAGACTGTTCTCCACGTCGTTGGCTCTCTATCCGGAACTTCTAACGCTGCCAGACTCTCTGATCGCCGTTCAAGCTTTGACTGCAATGACAGTCTATTCTTCTGGCATCTCTTGCCTCTCGATCGAGCATCCCATCATCTCAGAAGCTGCCAGGCGGATCCAACGCCATGCTCGCACCAGCGTTGCTGGCAATACCGCTGATCCAATACATCGAATATTCTGGGTACTCTATTCGATGGAAAAAGTTTCTAGCTTCTATATGGGACGCACCTCTGTATGTCACCGAAGTCACATTGATATAGGGACTGGGCTGACTTAAGCAGTTATTTGTCGACCACGACATCTCATGCCCCATACCCCGCGTGCAAGAGGCACTCTTTGGCGAGTTCGACTGGTTCCTTACCTATGCGCGGCATTCACGACTTCTCTCTCGATGTCTTATATCGCTCTTCTCATCAGGCGTCATTGGCAATCCGGGTATTTACTACCTTGAAACAATCGATCAGTTGAACGCCGAGCTCGAGAGCTGGCGTCAGTCGATCCCTGTAGACACTCGGCCCGGACAGCCATTTCAGGCTCACAAAGTCCACGAGCTGCTGCAAGGAGACGCAACACGGCAGGTTATCATATGGACACATTACTTGTACAGCAGCGTCCGCATCATGCTAGCTCGAGCTACATTACAGCTGGCTGCCAGCGTTGAACGGCTTGTGCCACCCTCGCAACAAGCGGAATGCAAGACTCTTGTAATGGATGAAGCTCGGTCGATACTAGAGTTGACGAAGTACATTGACGCGGAACCGTGGGCTCCCTTGTGGTACGTCTTTTCCTTGTTCTGGCTATCTTGCCATCCTGAAATGTGCCCTTACGGATCAACCCCTTCAGGATCGTTGCTGGTGTCCCTATTATCGCCCTTTTCACCTTATTCGAACTGGTTATTTTCAACCCAAGGCATCACGAGACACGCGGGAACCTAGCTCTCCTTGATGTGGCCGGCGGCTACTTCAGTCGACTCGAGTATGCTAGCAACGGATCGCTCCAATCGTCCCTCGTCTCTGAATTCGCCTACATTGCGCGCGAGTATGTGAACAGCCTTCAAAAGCCTGTTATGACTGGAATGCAAGCGAACGCCCAACAACAGCCTCCGCCTCGACGCCACTCAAGCTCCATGTCTGGTACCGCAATGGTGCCATGCTCTCCCTCTCTGGAGAAAGAGCCGCTAGGAGGTAGACCGAATCAACAAGAGCTCTCGATGCCGGCCACGGACATCGCCACTGAACAAGATCCCTCGATGATAGACAGCGGCGGATTGATCCCGATAGAGAGCTCAAGCCCAATGTCGATAGACGGTCTGAACTTCCCGATGGGTGAGGTGGCTTGGGGTGTGAACAATGATTTCCTTCTCGGGACCGATGTGATGGACATATTCAATTACTCGATTCCGAATATTGATCCATTCTTCACGCAAGCGTATTATGGAGAGGACAATCAGATGGAAGATTGAGCCAGATCTACGCACGCGCCGCACGTGGTACCGGATCTCTTCCATATATAACGCCCCCCCCCCCTCCACGGCCAACCTGTCAGCCTCGGTCAATCTGAGGCATAATGAGCATCCTTTCAAGCATGAGAATGAAAGAAACATCTCTGAGAATAAATCTATCTAGACCAAAGAGAATCAGAATGGCTATTTAGGTCTCCCAGTCTGGCTTTGTGCCCAAAATTGTTAGGGCTAGGGTGTCTGCTCTATTTTCACACATAATCACAACCGAACCTCTCTCTTCTTCTCGTTTTGACCTCAATCTCAACAAGCAATGGCAAGGTAACTGAACGAGTGCAAAACCTCAGAATGCCAGCCTCCTCTACGTGAATAATTCCACGTTAGGTCTCCCGGCTCGGAACGACACCATGATTCCCTTCCCGCGACCTACCATGCACTGGTTCATTGCCAGCTGTTCACTAAGACCGTGGAGTCAACCGTAGCACTATATCGGCGTTGTTCTGCACCGCAGCAGGTTCTCAAGAGAGGCTAGAGCGTGAAATTCGGTCGATCCTAAGTTCAAAATCGCAATAGTCCATCGAGAAGGATCAAAGCAAAAATCAATAAAAAGTGACCAAGATAAGAACGACCCCCTCAACGGCCATCAAAAGCTCGCGCTGAGAATCAAACTCAGATTATTGGAAGTATACAGTTTATATCAGAATCCAATGTGATAGACCATTACACTACGCAACCCTTATTTGACTTGAAATCTGCATCAGAAAAGAAGATTTACATACCTGAGTCATTTTGAGTTGTGGGGACGAAGGTCTTGCCGTCGGTGTTTCACAGACGCCCCATGCTCGCTGTGTCGTCAAAATTGTCAGAGCACCAGATTAAGGCTGCAACTATTAGAAAATCAACGCGGAAGAGTAAAGATTGCCCTCGAGTTGGAACAAGCGACCTCTAGATACAAAATCCTACAGGGAACTGTCCCGTGTCCTCCCAGGGAACGGAAGGCAACCGACCATCTTGACACTCGATTTCTTATGTAGTTAATATTGCGCTTCTTAGTAACAGAAGCCCGGGCAAGCACATAAACATTACGACCATGGCATCGTGATGCCTTCTTTGTGGGACTGTCTCGCAAGCTCAATGACTCTTAACCCATCCCTCGCAATTTCTGGCTTGATCATGACTTCAGCCTTGCCTCTGATCGCATCCACAAGGTTCTCATAGTACGCCCGATATGATCCTGGAATGCTCGGGTACTTCCCACTGTAATGTCCCGTAGCTTTATCCTGTTCCTGATGCTTTGCGTCGAATTCGCTCCTCGTAGTCAGCGTGCCCCAGTTTTTCTCATCCTCGGCCCCAAAATGGGGATCAGTTGCTGCCTTCCCGGGAGCCATCATTGTTTTGGCTGTCTGAGGATCCATCCCAAACTGTATTGAACCGACAGTGTCAGCGCTTCCGAATCCTACAGTGCACTTGCTCTTATCCGCAGACTATGAGACCCAGGCGTCCTAGCTCACCTTGAGGTAAGTCCCTTTTGTTCCACGCACCAAAAACTTCAGCTGATCCTTCATAACGGTGATGACGGCCGTCTTGATTGTTACGATCAAGTTGTTCTCATATTGCAGGATCATCGTGAACGTGTCGTCAATATCACTCTCTATACCACGATTGGCTCGAAGAAAGCCAGTCACAGATCTGGGTATGCCGAAAAGAGCAAGCGCTTGATCGATCGAATGGGATCCTGGCCTGTGTGAGCTTTATGTCCTCGAATATCACCGAAGACATGGGAGCATTGCTACTTACCACAGGCAAACAGCATTCCCTGACCTGGAATATACTTCTTAGAAGTCCAACCGTAAATCCATCCGGCTTCCGGGAAGTCAAAGTGGATCTCGGCATCCAGAACCTCGCCGAGAGCACCTTCGCTCACGAGGTGCTGCAGCGTGCGGAAATCACTGTCATATCTCCGGTCTTGACAGTAAGTCTCAGTCACCCTTCTCAGCTGGTTTTGATAGTAGGAAATCCAATTGTAACTTACTGTGAAACACCGTGAGAACCCTGTTCTTCTTCTTGGCCAGCTCGATGTACTTATCAGCTTCGACACTACTGCTGACGAAGGGCTTTTCCACGACAACTACATTTCCCTTGTCAGTCGCCCCAAGACTCAAGTGCACTAACGCCAGTAGATTCGAAAGACGTACCATGCTTTCCAGAATTCAGCGCTTCCTCGACAAACTGTCCATGAGTGCCATCTCCGGTGATCACGATAACGACTTCAATCTTGGGGTCTCGGAAGAACTCTAGGGAGCTCGAGTAGTGCTTGGCCTGGGGAAAGTCAACCGTGCAATGCCCCCATGCCAGGCCAGGAGCGTCGGCATCCTTTGGCGGCGGGGCGCGCTGCAGGAAAGCGTAAATCTCCAGATCGTGGTTCGGGAGGATATAGGGTAGATGGAAGCACTTTGTCGAGAAACCATAGCCAATGATACCGGCCTTGATCGGCGCCATTACTGTGACCACCAGTCTGATCTTCAAATATGAAATCCAAGGTTCTTTTATGTCAGAGTCTTCCGGTAGAGCGTAGAAGCCACCTCAATTACATCGTCTGATGGAAGCGGTGGTGATGACGAGTGATTACGGTCGGAACAGATTGCGGAGAAAGTCAATATATCCTATTGGTCGGATGTTTAGCCGCTTGCTGCGGTAATACAGAGTGCGTTTGTTGACGCTGTGCCCCCGCGAGACCATTCTTTGGACAAGGGGAAGATTGAAGCATATTTATTCCCATGACGCAGCCCTAGTCCCACTCTTAGGTATCCTGACTGAGCCGTGATATCTTTGTACTATGTATTATGGCATCTGGGTAATCTTGCGGATATCATGTATGAACCGTTTGCGCAAACTTGCCATCAAGGCTCAGGAACGTCATTTCCTTTGACAGGTGTTCCCCATTTAATACTTGGGTAAAAAGCCGCCCAGCGTCCGAAATTTACCCGGCCGCCATCTCACCGCGGTCTGGTGGTCTGCCGTCATCTCTTCAAGATTGTACAACGCTCGCCCTCCCACGGGAAGGTACTCAAAGGACTTCCGATATCTACTAACATCTCTTTTTAAGATAATATAGGAAAGAAAGAAAGAACAAGAATTGTCCATAAGACCGAATTTTCCACTCTTACTTGCCCTGCTTTCCCACGCCGCAGGACCAAGCAGACACATGTGACAGATGGCAATCGTATAGAAACTTGTTATTCTAGCCGCAATTTCTGCCCTGGTACCGGGACTCTGCTATTGCGTTGACTATGTTAACGTCTTAGAGCTATCCTAAGTCTAGCGATGATGCAAAGCGTATGCTATCTTCGCTGGTCAACTCTATTGTCACTGCTACGTTGGCGTTGGGATGCGCCCAAGTGATATTGGTCCCGAAATGGGCCGTTTCTATATTATCTTTCTTTCATATATGAGGTTTGACAATGAGAATGATATCCCGAGGCACAGAGCGAAGGAGTCCGCCAATTACCAGAATAGATATCACGACGTCGATATTCGGGGGCTGACGAACATGACAAGAGGTGTACACGATCCATCTGCAATTTGATGATGTACTCATCATCCAGCCGTTGGTCATAGTTCATATTAGAGAGATTTGGACGACCTCATGAGCCAACTGGAGTCCTCCATGTCTCCTGTCCGAGGGCTGGCAGGAATCACAGCCCTAGGTTCCTCCATGATGGTGGTTTCCCTTGTCACTATGATGTCGCCGGATCGAGTATGAATTTTCGTTGCTGTTACGCGATCGCTAGCCCTCCTTGTTGAAGGAAAGCGGCCACCACTTGTGATAGAGGTCGACATTCGCGGTCCCGAGAGCTGGTGTGTGCCGAGGTGGGCTGGCTCGGACTTGGTTTTGCTCGTCAGCCCTTCCTGACTGCCGTTCAGGACCTGCTCCACCTCGAGATCCGCCAGACCATATATACCGTGATCCGCATGTGTCATTGTATCTCTTGACTTCTTCGTGCCGGCTATTCCAGTACGGTCTGCTCCATAGTAGCCGGGCTTGGCGTAGCTCAACTTCATCATGCTGGGAAATATGTCGGCGAGCAAAGGGCGCAGTGTAATGACGCACGCGCAAATAATCCCCACGTTGACTTCGATCACGCTGAAGTACGAGATGGCAGAAGAATCCCAGGAAACATCGAGGCTCAAAGCTGCTTTCTTGATCGTGAAAATACGGGCGATCGCGACGACTCCAGTACTGCCCACAACGAGTTAGCACGAGGTACACGGGCATCTTGGGAAAGGTGAAGGAGGACCTCACCAGAATCCAAAGCCAAATAAGATAGTGAGCACAATCCTTTGTTTCATATGTAGTTGCAAGGCCCACGTAGCCGGGATAGGAATCAACACGACAGCGAAATTTGTAACGATCCCGACCGCCGACGTCAGTGACCAGACTAAGAGACTCTGGAGGCATGTGCCCTCTAGATTTGTATTGAGAATGGCCATAGGCGTGCAGGCAAATGCGTCCAGAATAATTGATACCAAACACCAGGCCGACACAAATATCAAAAGCCAGAGACAAATAGTCTTTGTTCGTGTCTCCCGGAAAATGCGACGGTACTGCAAGAGTAGAGAGACTTTCGTCATGGCCTGAGCCGAGTTGTATATAATCTCTGTAGTCAAAAGAAGCTTGGTTCACGTCAGCTGGTGGCAGTCTCGTTTCATGATCATCGCAAGGCCAACACACCTCTAGCTGCTTCGTTCTATCATATTGACTGACCATCCAAGTGTGACGACCAAGACCAAAGACGGATTCTGCTTTTGTTAGAAAGCATGTCCGGAATGCTAAGGGGGAGAACAGTCAACGAGGTGATGTGGCAGTGCATACGAAGTATTGTTGTGATCGTGAGGCCAATGTTAAGCATCTTCGGACGGTATCAGCATATGGGCAGCAGGTGAGGGTTGAATGTGATTTTGGACATGCCTGGGCGGCCCCTATGGTAATATCATCCTCACCAGCCACTTTGATGAGACCGTAGCGAGTGTACAAGCGCAGCGCGACGACGATTGTCGATACAACCATGAATGTAGAGGACACGCCGATTATTATTGGCACTTGAGTCTCAGCATCGAGGTGTGGAAATTCGCCTGGTTTAGGGAAATCTGTCGTCTTTCCTGTCAACCCGGAGGCTGCCGGCAATTCAGGACTGCTCGTTGTGGTGGTGGCCATCGTCGTGCTCAAGTTGGTGGCCGTATTGCCATTTCAAGTATAGATGATGTCTTGCCTGCCAGCCTAGAAAGAATTGAAGAGCTGATCCTTCCTCTTGTATATTCGGGAGAATTGAAAACAAAGCACAGTCCTATCGCTCTTACGTACGAAGGAGTCCAGTGTCAAAAGGTTGTAGTCTTTCAAAGGGCCTGGTGATGACGAGAGAAATCAGGACAGGTCTATATTGCCTCTTTAGTATAAGTCAACATAGAGCCATATTCCAATCGATGTCGGGGGTCGTGCGTGGACAGCTAGCAAGATATCCAGGAATCTCAGCCCTCGCTCGAGATGCGCCAGTCTGCCAAAGCTGGAAACTTGGCAATTTCAGGGTGGTTTGATGATCATCAATGGCTGACTAGCCAGATGTCAAGTCTGCAGGCGAGTCACGACTCACTTGTACCTGATATTCTCCGAAGTTTCTGTATTCTTTGGAATTTCATGAGGTAACTCCTATCGTGAGGTCAGGTTCGTGTCATGGAGAGAGGTCAAGGTAGCCAGCCAGGTGCAAGGTGCGAATGGTCCTTGCATTCTGAAACACAAACTGACTTCGACGGTACCAGATCTGTGAAGAAACAGGCAAAAGAAAGAGACCCAGACAGCCATATTTTGACATGACATTCTGCGAAGACTAATATTTGCCCTTTGTTATACCTAGGTAGTTCAAAGGGTGGTATCGCAGAATCGTACGATTTTGGACTGCTGTGGGATACAGTCCTCGTTGGGTATCCACGTGGTGTAGCATCACTGACGTCTATGCCAAAACCTTGACATATAAAAAGTGTTTCACATGAGATGAAAGAAGTACCAAGCAAACCTTAATTATTTGTGCTCCATAATGCTTATAGACCGCTACCCCTGGAGCTCTCGGTAACTCCGTGGCACCGGGTGCTACGGGTTGGAATACGCGGGGCATCAGGTTGAAGGGCGTGCACCGGTGTTTGTATAGAAGTCCGGACCTCTGTGAAAGATTTTCAGTAGAAGAGTGGCATGGGGCAGTTCATATATATTCAAGTTTCGATTGGTAGCGTTGCCGTATGCCAGTGATGCCCGTCAAAGCCGTCTTGTTCCACATCATATTAAGCTCGACTGACCCTATACCCCTCTCGATATTGCGAGACTCTCAAGGATGGACATCACACACATGTTCATCACGTGTGTATCCTACCAATGCACCCCACACCATCCCTGATGGTAGAAGAACGCGAAGGACGTGGACGAAGGCGACCACGTCTCGCACCCCTGAGCCTTTCAAGAGCTAATCAGTGGGCCGCGGATCAAGGGCTTTGGACAAATACCTTTGCAGAGTTTTGGTCAGGACTGGACGGTGAGATGGTCTCACCGGGCTCCCACCACCTAACTGTGATGAATCTATTTAGGTTTACGTACAACTACTAGTTCATCGCCCAGGCGGAAATGCAACTCGCGGTAAGCATGCCAAGCAACTGTTGATAGTTGCCTCCCTCATAAGCTCCCTCTATAGTATTGGTCCAAGCTAGTGATTATTAGGCTTTGGATGCACGGCAGCACCATATCTCGCCCAGCGCGTGAACGCCCCACAGCATGTCAAGTTGCTTTGAAGCTCTTGATTTTAGTCTCGGACCTTTCACTTGCCTTATCTTGGCTTTCGTAGTGAGGAGGGTGAAGATATCGTCGTGTGCGTCCACAATAGCGTCGTCAGAAGATGGGTTGGAAGTATGTCAAATAGCATATGTTGCAGCCAGTATATATCTGCAGGAGGCAAGCATGACAGAATAGGCCCCAAAGAACACAAAGACATAGAACAGCCGAGCTCTTAGTAAGTAGGGGCTGTTGGTAGCAGGGGCTCCAGTGCAGACTGAGAGGCTGCACACAGTATTACTAATAATTTGATCCACTTAGAAGACGACCTTCGTCATCTGTTGCTCCCGGGCTCGGAGCCCTGATGGATGAGGGTGCCATCCAGGAGGAATCGGATCCATCCAGCTCTCGAGCCGGAATAGGTTGTTGGAAGAGTGTCTGCAGAGCAGAGTGCTATTCACTTGCCCCTGATTTGGCATGTGCCCGGAATAGAGTTTGCCACGGCGTTGCATCCCGCCTATAGTACCATTTGCCGCGCGAAAGAACTCAGGGGACCGCTATTCTCCTCAAGTCTCCTGAAGTTGGTTAGGCTAGCACTCAAAGATCGCAAGTCCTTAGCCTCTAGGGTGGAGCGTGAGGATGCGGGCCGCCGCCCCCAGAAGCATGCCCGTTCCCGGGGGTGAAGCCGCGTCAACTTGTTGATCCCCTCGTAACACCGCCAGGCGAGTCCGAGGAGCTTGAAGCCTGGACCTTGAGGATCAGCGGTCAAAGCGATCATTGCAGATGTGACATGTCAGTTTCTCGCTTCCGGAGCTTGCTGCTGCTGCTAGGCTTGGAAATCGTGGCGAAGCTTCCAGCCCCGAGTCAAGTGTCTAGTCTTTGATAAACCTAGATCCCCCACTATCAGTCCCCAGCGCCGTTAACGGGTTTGCGATGCACAAGGTGGTCTAAGCCCAAGTTGATCTTGCTTGGAGGCTCCCCACAGGGCACGCGGTAGCCTTGCCGCCTATAACGCTCCAGGGGCCGCTATGGGATCACCGCCCCGGGGACGCTTGAGTCGCATCCGCAGATTCTTCCCTGCAATATCACTTCTGTAATAATACACACAGTATCCTCTCGAATCGCTGCGACCGATGCGATCCCGCCATCTCGTAGAAGCGCTGCTAGCGGCTCAGAAGTTTGCATTAGGCGATTACAGGTCAATCTCTAATTGTGAGGTGTCACCGGATTAGGAGCCTAGGAGAGGAATTTTTGCAACAGGAAGCAAATGCGGATTGGTTGGTATTGGAGCGCCCGTAACACACAAAGCAAAGGGAGGCGGTCTCTAATCAAACAGGGAGTAGGGGTCCGTGGTCACTCCAAGGGACGGGGAGTTTGGCAGGCCGTCACCAGCGTGGATTTCACGTTTTCGACCCAGACATCGTATAACATAAACGGTAAGCCCGCCAAAATGCAAGTTCTTGGTGTCCCTAATCCTCTCCATCAATCAGTTCTGTGCGAGGGTTGTTCGGTCACGTCACTCCATCTCTGAGCGTCATCCCGGTTTTGCTAAGTCGGAAGCTTGTCAGTATCATGGCCTTAACAAACAAGGAGGCCCAGTTGGTAAAATCGACCATCCCGTTTTTGAGGGAGCAGGGCGAGACCGTCTCCGACATAGTGTACAGTACCCTTATTAAGAGGCATCCGGAACTGAACAACACTCTGAACCTGATTCACCTCAAGGATGGTCGACTCTCTCGCGCTCTCACCGTGGTCATCCTCCGCTTCGCCTGCAACATTAACCACACCTACGAGCTGATCCCCAAATTGGAACGAATCTGCAACAAGCATTGCACCCTGGGCATCCAGCCGGAGCATTATGAAATCCTCGGCGGCCTTCTCATCGAAACCTTCCAGAAGGTCATGGGCCCCTCCCTGACCCCGGAGATGAAAGCAGCGTGGACAAAAGCCTACAATATCCTGTCGCGCATGCTGATCGGCAGGGAACAGATCATCTACAAGGACTTCGAGCGCTACGACTGGCCGACATGGAGGAAGTTCAAGATCGACCGTAAGGTCTGCGAAGCCGACGACCTGTGGAGCTTCCACCTGGTTCCGGTCGACGGCAAGCGGCTGCCAAAGTTCTTCCCGGGCCAGTACATCAGCGTCAGGCTGTTCGTGCCAGAGGTCGGCTACCACCAGACGAGACAGTACTCGATGTCGGACTCGCCCAAGAGCGGCGACGAGTACCGGATCACGCTGAAGCGGGCTGTCGCGCCCACGTGCCACCACGACCCCGGGATGGTCTCGACCATCCTGCTCGACCGCACCAAGACCGGCGAGGAGATCGAGGTCAGCCACCCGTCGGGCGACTTCTACCTGGACACGACGGTGCCGAGCAGCGTGCCTGTCGCGCTCATCTCCGCGGGCGGCGGCGTCGGCCCGCTCGTCGCGATCCTCAACGCCGTCACCGAGGAGCAGCCCCAGCGGCACGTCAGCTGGATCCACGGGTGCCGCAACGAGGTGCCCTTCAGCATGCGGCTGAAGGTCCTCAAGCGGCGGTGCCAGAACCTGCAGACGTGCATCTTCAAGACCTCCCTGCAGCGCGGTGATGTCGCCGGCGTCACGTACGACCACCACTGCAGGGTGAACCTGCACAAGATCTGTCCCGCCCTGCTGCACACGGGCAATGCATCTGCGGAATACTACATTTGTGGGCCAGAAGAGTTCATGAAGGCCATGATGCAGCAGCTGATCGACATGGGCGTCAGCAACACGCGCATCAAGACGGAACTGTTTAGTGTGGGCGAGATGACGCTAGAATCGGTGTGTGGATATATGACAAGTTCGACTAGGACGTCGTTGTCTTCATCTGCTGCTAGTATCGGTATGTTCCCACTTCTTTGTCTTAGAATCCCCGACGATGTCGCACTTGCCATTGCAACTCTCGATCTGGCGGCTGCGGCAACCGACCGATAAACTTCCCCCCCTGATGCCCTCGCGCATACCCTCGACATCACATGATAGTAATCTTAAACTCCACATGACTGACTCGGTATATACCATGCAGATGTCTCGGAGAAACACAAACCGCGACACGCCTCAAACATAACCAGATAACAAACTCTATCGCCTGCGCCTTGGCCAAGCGCCCGGCAGTCGAGGAAACCGCACGATCCGACAAGGCGACTTACGAGGCGGCGGCTATGCCGCCCCTGAAAAATAAAAAATAAAAAATTGATCTGATCGCAGCATGAAGTCGATGGTCGGTGGCGGGCATGACGACGGCAGCCCGTCAGCACCGAAGGCAGGCTTGCTACCGCAGCTCCAAGAGAGAGGCCCAATCCTGGCCGACTGGGGGTGGTCTGTGGTCCATACAGACTGCTGTGGACGGCCTCGCACACTTGCCATTGGCAGCAAGAGCATCAATCTGCGTTCTCACGGCTTTGTCGATTAGCAGGAGTATTTATCCACTCCGGAACGGCCGAGCAGTGGGGTGTACGATGCCAAGAAGCCCTGTGATTTTGGATCGGAAAGTGAGGGACCTGACCAAAACCCTTGGGCTTGCAGTTTTTTCCGACCAGAGCCCCAGGGCGCATTGTTGTCGGGTTCACATCTTGACATCAGCCGGGCTAGTAGCTAATACACACATACCCCGAGTCGAGCTTGGGCAGTGAGCTTGAAGATATTTTGCCATCCTCTGCGCCATCTGAAACATTGGTCGACTTACTGTTGGAATCACTCATGCTGACGCCACATCCTGCACTTCCGGCCGTATGTATTCAAGTCCTATGATGCCCTTCCTTGTCAGTCATCAACGGGGACATATCTCTGGCGTGGGCTCCTGGTGGCAGACTTGTTACTCGTGGGTGTTCCCCTCGAGGGCGTTAGTCAAGTCCTGCCGGCGCTGCGGCAGCACCATCTGTCGAGGGCTAAAAAGTTGGTAAGGGTCGTCTATGTGGGAAAGACTGCTGATGAGGAAAGGCTATTAACTGAGCTGACCCTCACTTCAATGCTGTAAATAAATCAAGAAGTATGACCAGAATGGTTGGTTGGGGGGGGGGGGGGGACCAAGAACAGTTATAGTTTCGACGAGCTGCACTCGCTATCGTCAGCCGCGAATCACACCATGCCCTCCCCGTCGGGTTTATTTCGTCCTTTGATTGACACCCGCAGCACCTGGCTTCCCGTTTTTCAGGACTTGGTGTTGAAGAAGAGGGTCGTTCTGTGCGGCAAGGCCCCCTACAGAACTCATAAGTGAGAGGTAGACGACGTCCTGGTTAATCGCGCAAGTAGAGAGATTACAGTACCATGGATGCATGCCAACGGGCGCCAGATGACCGTGACACATTGACACATCTTCGCACGACAGATGCCATCTTTCTCCGAGTCTCGGATAAGCAGCCACTCACGAGCATCTCGCCATATTTGCATTTGTCTGTCGGCCCTCGAAGTTCTGGCATCCTGACGAATGCCGGTCGGACCAGCTCATATAAGCCCAGCAAATGGTCTCTTCACAGTTTCGCTCCACTTTCCTGTCACAATGGCAACGGGACATGAGACATCAGAGGCTGGAATGATTCGGCTGTGTAGCCTGATCTCTGGAATGTAACAAGCTCGACCGAGCGGCGGCTGCTGCTGGAATGCCAGATGGGGAGTTCTTCCCTTGCCGCAGAATCGCTAGCAGGCATTTATTTGACCCCGTGTGACCGCCCTCCGCTTCCGTTGCATAATTTCTCGCCGCCTAGAGAAGAGGTTTTGTTATGGTATCTCCAACAAGAATCCAACAAAATCTTTGCATCCTATCGTCTTGAGAGCAGCGGGGCCTCTCATTGCGCCGCTGCGCTTGGGTCCTCTTCGCTACGCAACAAACGGTAGTCCATCATTGCGACGACATCCCCATCACCGTTCGGGTATTCTCGTGGTGCGTAGACTCATCATCCGGTCGGACAACTGTTGTCTTTAGCCCAGAAGTAGGAGTGGTATCGTTCTAGGTATATGGCCCAGGTTCCGGAACATCGCCAACGATCTGCCACTAAAGTGTCGGAGGTATATCGGGGCTCCTTAATCTCGTGATCGATCTTCGTCAGGTCATATCGCCTCTCAGCCCCAGCCGAGCATCTCGAGGGTGTTCTTCGTCTCTAGGCCACCTAGCCCAGCAACGCCGAGCGAGCGGACCTGCGAGCCCTTTCTCAAACGCTGCAGCCCCACGGCGACCTTCCAGCCCTCCTCCTCATTGATGACGAACATGTATCGCTTTCCGTCCTGGTCTCGAATCGTCGCTCGCAGAAGGTGAAGTCCCTTGGCCTTCCAGTCCCCGGTCTGTGTCGTGCTGTTAGTACGGGTTGAGCCGGACGCCACGCTGGAGGCGTCGTCGTGGAGGTTCGAAGGACCAAACTTGGATGCGCAGTCGCCAAGCCGACAGGAGCCCCTGCAGGAGGCCAGCATCTCGGCGAGGTAGGTATCCGCGTCGTCGCCTAAAAGCGTCTTGGGGTTTCCTCTCTCCGCGGCGCGCAACCTAACACTCCCTCCCGTCGTCTTGGCGAAGAAAGCAGTACTGATCTTGTTCAAAGCAGGGGTCTGTCTGGTTTTCGAACCGCTGGGGGACGGGGGGGAATTCGCGGCAATCGCGCAAGCCAAAAAGTGCACGGGACACCATACCTCTACCATCTTGAGGGTCCAGGCCTTGACGTCCCACTCCCGCTGTGCCACACCTCGGACGTCGTCGTCGATGAAGAGACCCTCCGTGGTGATGCGGAGGATGAGGCCATCAGTGACGGAGCCGACACCCGAGATGAGCTGGGAGGCGGGTGTCTTGGCGAACTGGTTCATGAAGCAGTAGACTGCCTTGATGACGATCTTGTCGGGGTCCTTCGTCGAGTATGGACCACGCACGGAAGGCGGCGGCGTCGTACGCGCCGTCGACTGCGACGGAGCCCACGACGACTCCGACAGGTCCGAGTTGGAGGCCCGGCGGCCCGGCGCCTTAGGCCTGTCGTATGGTCGGTATGAATAGGCCTCCTCCTCGGTGCCGACAAACGTCCGCGCCGTCGGCGCAGGTGGCTTCTTCGCGGGGGGGGGAGGGGCGGGGGGGTTTCCTGCTTGCGGCGACACCGTGGGTGGCTTTCCATTGGGCCACGGGTTTGTCTTTTCGCCAACTCCAGAGTAAGCATATGAGCTTGAAACGCGGGACTGGTTCGCCTCTTCCTCCCTGCGCTTCTTCTCCCTCTCCTTTTCCTCTTCGAGTTTCTTTCGCCGCTCTTCACGCTCTCTTACCAGGCGCTCCCTAAGCTCTTTTGCCCGGGCTTCCTTGGCTTCCTTCTCCGCCCTTTCCTTGGCCTCGGCCTCCCGGCGTGCCCTCTCGGCCTCTCGCTGCGCCCGCTCACGGGCTTCTCTGTCCCTGAGCTCCTTCAGCCGTGCGGCCGCGTCCGCCCTACGCTTCTCCTCGGCCTCCTTGGCCCTGCGCTCTTCCTCCTTGCGCCGGACCTCTTCTCGTGCCTTCTCCCACGCGTTCCTGGGTGAGTCTGCCTGTGGCTTAGCTGCGCTCGGTTGGGGTGGGGGTGGGGCCTGGGGCTTTGGCTGTTCAGGTTGCGCCTGAGGTCGTGCCTGAGGTTCTGCCTGTGCCTGTGCCTGAGGCTGAGGGGGAGGTCGCTGATACGATCCGTTTGGCTTGTTCGCACTGGGCTGCGACCCACCTGGGGGGGCGTGAGCGCCTGGAGGCGGGCCTGCGCTGGGCGGAGATCCTTGACGAGCACCGTGGGGACCGGATCCAGCACTACCGAATCCGCCGCCGCCGCCGCCCGGCATGGATCCGCCGCCCGTGTAGAAACCACCTTCTGGAGCCCCGCGACCTGAGCTGTCTGAGGCCTGTCGTCCGAGAGACCAGGCCCCCAGCCCGACGGCTATGACGAGGAGCATCATGCCGGCGTTGCCCATGCCCTGGAAGTTGGCCCACCAGGCCTGGAAGGCGGGGGCCATGCTCTGGGCGAGGACGACCACGATGAGCGCAGAGGCGAAGCCGGCGATGAAGCTGTTGGTGTTCGTCCGCAGCGAGGGCAGGTAGAGAAAGCCTGAGCCTGCCGAGTGCTCGGGTATGATGAAAATATCGTATTTTCCGGGCGGCAGGCCTGACCCTCCGGCTGTCGTCTTTGGTGCCTCGCCGTGAGGCGGAGGCGGAGGCGGTGGAGGCGGACTGGCCATGTTGGCAGGTGGTCCCGGCGCGAGTGTCGCTCACGGGAGCGCACGCACTCGTGGGCGGACCGATTCGAGAAGAAGGCGACGGCGTGATGTGAATAAGGGAGAGGAGGAGGAGGAGTCTAGTGGTCTTCCTGGGACGCCATCGGAAAGCAGGCGCAAGTCGCTCGAAATAAAAAAAAAAGCCTGGGGCGGGAGGTGGAAACCCGATCAGTTGCTAGTTCCACGCCGCCCAGGCCCATGTCCATGTCCATGTTCATATCACCCGCCTGGCTATGATATGGGACAGGAGGGGCCAGGGCCGTTGATCGAGGAGGCCCGGCGGGCCAGTTGCCCTGTGGGATGGAGGATCAGGCTTACCAGAAATGTTGGCGCAGCAAACACAAACAAGATCAACGCCGTAACCGATGCGAGACAGAGACAGAAGTGAGCAGTCGTTGTAGGGCTGGATGGAGACTGCAGGCAGAGCAGCAGGGTCGAGTCTGCGACATATAGAGGTGGATGTGGACCTCCAGGAGCTGCTGTGAACAGGTCGAGCCAAGATCCTGGGTGTGAACCCAGGTCGAGGCTTAGGGGTGGGGGGGGGGGGGGATTAAAGAGGGGAGGGCTCGTCACGCCGCCGGTGGAAAAAGTAGTCCGAATGACAATTACAGCATGAGGTGGGTGCCTACAGCCAGGTAGGTAGATAGATAGGTGGTGTGTCTGGTGTGTGGTGTGCTGTCGAGTTTCGATTGGGCCGCGCAGCATCAGGTTGCAGTATGCAGTCAAAAGTTGCAGCAGGCATCGACGTTGTTTACTCTGGCTCTCAAAAAGTCGGCGACTAGGGGGAAAAAAAGTTGGGTGGGGGGGATCCCTGAGCTTCACGATCAACTGCTGGCGAGACAGGGATCTACTAGTATCTGCCAGGCCGGTCCAGAGCGCCTGGCCACGCGCCGCCCTGCTTCCCGCCTCTCCGTCAACCAGACTTCTGATGTCCTTCACGCTGGAGAAGATGCACCGAAGCACCGGGGAAGAAGGGCATGCAGACGCCCAGGCCATCCTCCTCAGGAAGGGTCCAAGCCGGCACTCGGGAAGGACAACCAGCAGCGTGCTGCATCACTTTTGTTCAGGTGGCTCGTCCACCACCAGCCTCCCGATTTTATCATGGGGCGCGCCGTCCTGTGCCAGCCAGCCTCCTTCAGCGACCCCCCCCCCCCCATGTCGTGCTGCTCTCCACTTGGACCGCACACCCACTACTCCACATACTTTATGTACAAAAGTACTGGCCACCTCTCAAGAGGTTGACCCCTGGTGATGATGCGACTACCGAACCTCACACCCACACGACTCGGGCCGCCAACTGGGGCCTTTGAAACAGCCAGCCCGGGACACGCTGGGCAAGATCTGATCCCCAGGTTATGTCCCGGCACACGCCTTCCCACGGTTGCTGCTGAGGGGCAACGACAGGACCGTTCACCTTGTGTTACGCGAGGCAGATTTGACAAGATGGCGCTGCTCTAGCCCTGCACCGCGACACCTGGACGAGATCACCACGCCGGCCTGTGACGACCCAATCGCAGTGCAGCAGCCGCGGGCAGAAAGGTCCTCGACGGGGGAGGACATCTATCTACATTGGGATCCGATCTTCCAAGAGGGGGTTACAACCGCAACTACGCCTCCAACACCTCATAGGACCTACCAAGGTTCTCGCACGCCACAGACTGGGCCACCAGGCGCCAATGACCGCTGTCATCCCATAGTCCGGAGACACACACCCGTGGTTGCAAGTCGCCGTACCCGACGATCCCTTTTTGCTTCGGGCCCTCCCCACGCCGGGGTTGGTTTGGTTCACTGATCGAGGCCATGGACCTGTCGATAGTACGCACGGCAGAGACATCTGACATGACATCGGAGAAGGATCACGAGTGGCGCCAGGCCGTTGGGTAGACCGTTTGACGCCCAGTCTCAGCACACCCACCCGCACTACCCGCGCGCGCGCGTCAACTGACACCCCGACCCAGCAGTCAAAAGAGAGAGTATAGAGCCCAGCCACACACGCACCGGGCGTTGCAGCCTTTCCGATTTAGCGCCACCCGGCCTCCCGGTTGACACAGCAACATCGGCTCGTCCCTTTCTCGCATGATGTTCGCCCTCGACCAATTACCGATCCCGGTCGGTGACGTATGAACGTTGCAATGTGCCTGCCGAGGACGGGAGGAGACGTGCAGGCGTGTGTGTAATTTCCAGCCTGGCCGGGAACCAGAGCCCCCAGCACCATGCCCTGCGTCAGACGTGAGGATTGCGATTGAATGTGCCGTCTCAAGCGGGTGGTGGGCCTCGGTTGGGCTCTGATCCCTGACGTGTGCTTCCCGGCCCTCGCAGTGTGGTTCATGTACTATAGTAGTGTCTGGGAGGGCGGCGGCATAGCAGTGCTGCGGGCAGAACCTGATGTAGCATGACAGCATTCGTCGATATGTGTACTTGTTTGGAAGGTATATCTCGGCCACAGCTCGAGCCGAGATGATGCCTACCACTTCAAGGGCCGAGAGAAGGGCGACCTGATATCCAGTCTGCTGCAGGGTGGTTGCGGTTGCGCCCGAGATGACACTATATTTACCCCCCAAGAAACGGGGGTATTGTGATGTAGTCGACAGCCAACCATAGAGAAAGCCAAGATTAATGTTCGCTACGTGGTGTATTACAACTCATAGTGTGCCATGTCCGTATATGGTATTCCCAGCGCCGTCGAAGCCCTGCCTTCTCCTTGCAACCTCTGACGGGCCTGGTGGTAGCGCTCGAGAGGATGACCGCGACGGTCCGGCTTACACGCGCAGGCCCCCTTTCACTGTCACCGCCGCCTCGCAGGCAGGAAGAAGTTGTGGCGCCACCCCCGCGTCAGTGAAGGAGGCTCGCTCACTTGCCCAGCTTCCGCACCTTCTTCTTCGCAATGTCCACCTTGGCGCCCACCCGGTCCACATTGTCGTTCATGTCGCCCAGCATCTCCGTCTGCTCCCTGACCTCGCGCTCGATCGCGAGGCCCATCTCCTTCTGCCGCTGCACGATCTGCGCCAGCTCCTCCACGTCCTGGTCCTGCTCAGCCATCTGCTGCCTCTGCAGCTGCAGCACGCCCGCGTTGTCCAGCTCCCGCGTCCTCTCCGTCTCGGGGAGCGGCGCGCCGAGGACCCGTCTGGCCGACGCCCCAGCCCCGCCGCGCGCGAGCAGTGCCGCCTTGTCGCCCGAGCTGACGGGCCCGTCCCGCCCGTTGATCGCGCCGCGGCTCGCCGCGCCGGCTATGCTCGCGCTGACCTTCTCGAGGCCGCCCCTCTCCTGCCGCGCGGCGGCGACGAGGTCGCGCCTGCGCCGGAGCTCGCCCTCGCCCAGCTTCCTCCGGTCGCCCGTGTCCCTGAGCCCCTCGTCCAGCGCCCTCATGAGGTTCGACGCCCGGACCAGCGCCCTCTTCGCCGCGGCCCCCGCCTCCAGCGCCTGCGTCGAGTTCCCCCCGGGCCCGCCGCTCGAGTCCGACGTCGCGTCCCTCTTGGCGAGCTGCTGCCTCGCCTCCCCCAGCAGGCCCTTCATCTCCCGGTGTAGGTCCGTCCACGTGCGCGGGTCGCTGGCGGCGGCGGCGTTCCCGTCCCGCGTGTTTATGGCCGGCAGCCTGCCCTCGACCCCGACTCCGCTCGAGCTCGCCGCGCTCCCGCCGGCGCCCGCCGGCAGGCTCAGGAAGCTCCGCCACGCGGGCGTGTCGCGCCACCGCCGGTCGGGCGACTCCGCTATGGAGCGCAGGTAGGCCTCGAGGCCGCGGCGGCGGTCCTCTGTGAGCTCCGGGGAGGAGACTGTCGATTTGAACCAGTGCTTGCCCGGCAGCGGTGCGGGGGGCGGCGCGCCGACGAGGTTGGTGAGGGTCGCGTGGAGGTTGCTGAAGTCGGTGTAGCGCTTCTGGACGACGTAGGAACGGAGGGGTAGGCGGAGGGTGATGTTGTATTGTGTGAAGGGTTTCGAGTCGGGAGGGGATTTGACGGAGGTTGTCGGCACGGAGATCTCGATCGGTGGTGCCATCGCTGCGGTCGGGTCCTCGCTAGATTAGATGGATGGATGTGGTCGGCGAGAAAGAAAGTGTGGCCCGGTTCGTGATCCGTACAGCGTGGCCGGCGCCTCCTCCCACGACGGTCTCGTGGTGCCTCAGGTATGTAACGGAGGTTCCGGGCGATGCGGTCAGCCGGTTCCCGTTGCCAGCATGAAAAAGCAGGTCGCTTGTCAAAAGAAAAAGGCAAGTCTCCTCCCGGTATCTAACAAATGCGCCAGTATACAGAAAACAGTAAAAAGGAAAGTCGGAATGTTGGGGTCTGGTTGTTGAGAGGAGATGAGTACAGTTGAAGCCTGGAGAGTGCGATCATGCACGTTGAGACAATCCGACCCAAGTCCAGTCCGGAGCTTTATCATGCGCTGTCGCTTCTCCACAATGGCTGCACCTGGGGAATCTCACAGCGGGTTCGTGCCCCAGGCCACATGTTCCCGTCAGCAGCTCTAAACCATGAGAAACGGCCTAGGATTCGGCTGCTAAACCCGTTTCAATCGGCGCTGGTGATGCCCGCCGAAACTAGGGGGTTTCATTGATGCCTGGTACTCAGAAGCTGACTTCTCGTGGTCCTGGGCCCAAATGACAGCCCTGTGGATATTCGAGAACGCGATAAGATGGGCCCAGACGGAAGGCCGCGCGAGTCGGCACAAAAAAGAAAAAGAAAAAAAAAAAGAAAAAAACCCCCCACCAAAAAACCAGGCATCGTCGGAGTGAGAATGCGAAATAATTATCTTGTGTCTATCACAGTGCTCTTGTCCACGGCATACTCTGACCAAAGTCAATCAGATATCCCATACAACTCTGTCTCAGTTGACCATGACTCGTCCATGACGGCAGAAAAAGGACCACCGCGCCCTCAACGCTGTCGAAGTTCTTGCATCAAGCCCATCACACCACCCCCATGGTAGTTCTCGGAGCGGTCTCGCTGGCACGGGTCCAGATGGAGCTGATCAGGCAGCCCACCCAAAGCTGCGACCAGTCCGATGGCTCAGGGTCATCAGAACGTCTCCTGGTCGTCCAAGGCCTCCTCTTCCTCGCCCTCGGCAGGGATCTCGAAACCCTCCTCCGTCGAGTAGAGGATCAGCTGGATCTGCTTGACCAGACCATCCTCCTGCTTCTCGATCTCCGGGTCCTCCTCAACAGCCTGCTGGACGAGTAGCTCTATGTCGCGCAGCTTGGAGAAGTAGAAGTCCCGCTCGCGCTCCAGACCCACCACCGTCTCCTTGAGCTGGTTGTTCTCCGCCTGCAGCGCCGCAGACGCGGCACCACCACCGGCAGCCTTGCCCGCACCCAGCCGTGCGCCTCCAGAGGGTGTCGTGCCGCCCACTCGTCGCGCGGCGGCGCCACCTGCTGCGGCTCTGGGTGCGGCGGCGCCGGGGCCGCCTCCAATGGCAGCACCCTTGCGTCTGCTCACGGCATCGTAGTCACCGCCGGGGTAGTATTGGTCCCAGAATCTCTTGGTCCACTGCAGAAACTCGAGGTTGTCCTGCATCTTGCACTTTACGAGGGCCTGGACGGGGACGGTCTTGTCGATCTGGTGCTTCGCGAATGTGTCTGTCGCACGTTGCCCATGCGTCAGCATGCCAAGAGCTATGTTGATTCTGCAATGCGTAGATAAGGTACGAGAAGCCTGGGGAGGGCATCAGGAGATGACTGACTTTGCAAGACCTTGAAGTTCTGTATATAGGCATACTCGGTGTTGACGTTGAACTTGACCCGGGCCATGGGCACGTCTTGGAAGATGCTGTCGTAGATCTGGCAGAGGGCAGCTCTATGTTATCGTACGCGTCCTTGTTAGCTCGATGGACCTCCCTACAGCCCCTTGGAAGGACGGTAAAGAGGGAGGGGAGGGGAGGCGAGGCGAGGCGAGGTTGGTGGACTTCGGCTACGCGTTGGAGAGTATCGCGTGTCCTGTGATTGTGACGAGTATGCTCGGGTCTTGCACGCACCCGGTTCCGCATTGCTCAACCTTTGTCATGTTGAGCTGGAGGAGGCTGTTCATCCACGATAGGAGTTCTTGTCTATGTGGTCACATCAGACGTCAGTATTTTCGAACATCGCTATCAGACCCTCGCATCCTTTCCGTATCGACGATTCCATCTCAACGGACTTGATACACATCGCAAGGGGACGGGATGCCGGTTGGCTACTGACCGTGATTCACCCATGATGCCTGTGTTCTTCTCTCTCTATCGGAAAGAGGAAGATGTCTGTCTGTTGAGGTTGGGCGCGAAGACGATGATCGACGGTGGGAAAGGTACTGTTTGGGTATCTCAAAAGAAAGGCGTTGCAGAAGGATAGCCGACCTGGCGTCAGACAAACAGAAGGGAAGGCGCGGTAGGCTCGAGTCCAGAAGGAAAATCGCAACAGTTGAAAGACAGCGCCGCTTGTTTTGGACGGAGGATGTCGTTAGAAAACAAAATCGTCAGTCAGACCCATCGGGGCCTGGACAGATGAGCTAGCTGATGAAGGCGTTAGCTGGCTCTCTCTGGCTGGTTACCCAATCAACCTTGTACGGAAAACAGTCTGCGTGGGGCAATTTTGGAGGCCTGGTGCGGGGCAGGCATGCTGTAAGTCGCGTGGGCGACTACTACTAGCTCTCTTTCACCGCCCGGTACAATTCCACAGCGAGAAGGAAAAAAAAAAAAAAAAAAAAAAAAAAAGTTCCAGAGCAGGGGTCCAACCTCAATCTGCAGGGAAGCAAGTTGGGACGATTTATCCTCTGTAACACTTTTTTCTTCTTCTCTTCTTCCGACCCCGTCCCTTGATACCTCGACCGCTACAAGGACCGGTCATACCTAGCTGTGATCGACATTCTCGACCGCCCGATACCTCAACCCTTAAACGCAGCTATGGCACCCTCCAAGCGAAAGGCAGAGGACGACTTCGTCCTCACCATCTCTGATAACGAAGACGTCCCCGAAGAAGAAATCGCCCCTCCGCCACCGAAGAAGGCCAAGACAAAGAAGAACAAAAAGTCGAAGAAATCTGAGGCTGATGGCGGGAGAGAGGGCATATGGGGCAAGGATGAAGACGACGATGGCGCCATGGACTCGGATTTCGAGTTCGTGGCAGGTGACAACGACGTGATCCAGGAATTCGAGGGGTGGGGGTTTGATGGCGCAAGGAATGCCATGGGCGAACAAAAGAAGGATGTTCTCGACGACATAATACGGAGAAGACGCGAGAAGAAAGAGGGCAAGACCAGCGGCTCCAGCGAGTCTAAGAAGGACAAGACGGACGAGCCTGCCAGCGATGAAGACGTTGATATCGAACTCGACGACGACGACGACGACGATGAGGCGTTGAACGAGGATGCATTTGGCATGAACGTTGGTTCGGACGTGGAGGAGTCAGACCCGGGAGACGATATGCCGGATGTGGGTTCAGAAGATGAGGAAGACGACCGACAGGAGGAAGATGACGACGCCGATGCTGCATCGGACAATGATTCTGTCGCGACGCCAGTGGGGCACCCAGATGACGATGGTGGCGACTCCGAGTCTGATCAAGAAGAGGATGCAGAGGAGGCTGCCAAGCGAGACGCCTTCTTCGCGCCCGAGGAAAAGGCCAAGCCTGGCAAGAAGGATGCTGCCGGCTCATTCCACACCATGTCACTTTCTCGACCAATCCTCCGTGGCCTCACAAATGTCGGCTTCACCAAGCCCACTCCTATCCAGGCTAAAGCAGTCCCCATTGCACTCATGGGCAAGGATCTTGTGGGTGGCGCTGTTACTGGTTCAGGAAAGACGGCAGCCTTCGTTGTCCCCATTCTGGAACGGCTGCTCTATAGGCCAAAGAAAGTCCCGACCACGAGGGTTGTTATTCTCACCCCTACTCGTGAGCTGGCGATACAGTGTCACTCAGTGGCCACGAAGCTGGCCAGCCATACGGACATCAAGTTCTGTCTGGCGGTTGGTGGTCTGAGCCTCAAAGTGCAAGAGGCAGAACTACGACTACGGCCAGATGTGGTCATCGCCACTCCCGGCCGTTTCATCGACCACATGCGCAACTCTGCCAGCTTCGCCGTCGAGACTGTGGAAATCCTGGTGCTGGATGAGGCTGATCGAATGCTGGAGGATGGATTCGCAGACGAACTGAACGAGATCCTCACTACGCTTCCGAAGTCCCGCCAGACTATGCTCTTCTCAGCCACCATGACATCCTCTGTCGACAAGCTCATCCGTCTCGGCATGAACAAGCCTGTCAGGGTCATGGTTGACTCGCAAAGGAAGACTGTCAACACGCTCGCTCAGGAATTTGTCCGTCTGCGACCTGGTCGCGAGGAGAAACGTATGGGCTACCTGCTGTACATCGTCAAGAATCTCTACACAGAACGAGTCATCATCTTCTTCCGACAAAAGAAGATCGCCCACCAGGTTCGTATCATCTTCGGTCTCCTGGGACTCTCCTGCGCAGAGCTGCACGGCAGCATGAATCAGTCCCAGCGTATCGCCAGCGTTGAGGCTTTCAGAGACGGCAAGGTCTCCTTCCTGCTCGCCACGGATCTAGCCTCCCGTGGTCTCGATATCAAGGGCGTTGACACGGTCATCAACTACGAGGCCCCGCAGACCGTTGAGATCTATCTCCACAGAGTGGGCCGTACAGCCCGTGCAGGTCGCTCTGGCGTGGCCATTACGCTCGCTGCGGAGCCCGATCGCAAGGTGGTCAAGTCGGCTGTGAAGGCGGGCAAGTCTCAGGGGGCCAAAATCAGCAGCCGGGTGATCGACCCGGCCGAGGCGGACAAGTTCCAGGCGCAGGTGGACGACCTCGAGGACGAGGTGGAGATGATTCAGGCCGAGGAGAAGGAGGAGAAGCAGATGCAACATGTCGAGATGCAGGTGCAGAAGGGTGAGAACCTCATCCGCCATGAGGACGAGATCAAGGGCCGGCCAAAGCGGACTTGGTTCGAGACGGAGAGAGACAAGGTCGCTGCTAAGGAGGCCGGGCGCGCAGAGTTGAATGGTGAGAGGGAGAAGTTGAAGAACAAGCATGCAAATGGCAAGCTGAGTAATAAGGACAAGAAGAAGCTGGATGCCAAGTCTGAGAGGAAGGATGGCAAGGTGTGGAAGAAGGGAGCGGCGGAACGCGCGGGCAAGGGCGCTGTGCTAGAGTTCAAAAAGGACAAGAAGAAGGGTAAAAAGGATAAGGTCAAGAACGGCCCAGCATTCAAGGCAGCCAAAGCGAAGGTGAGAGTGCCGAAGAAGGCTGGTGGGCGGAGAGGAAAGAAGTAGAGATAGGTTTCACAAGGAGTTATATGATAATGTCAAAGACACCAGACCCTCATATTTATCTTTCCGAGTTCTTTTGTTTATCTCTCCCCTCCCCCCCTCCCCTCCCCTAAAAACAAAAACGAGAGATCGAAGTCGGACTTTACGCTCGCTTTGTCATGTGAGTGAATATCGCCCAGCCTTGAGCATGCCATTCCATCAAACCCGGGTATTCGACAGAGTCCTACTGTCTCACAGAGCAGCCTCCAATTACACATCGATATATTGAGCTGGCCACATTGCACCAAGTCTCCACGAGAATATGGACAATGAATACAACTGATTCTCTTCGTAAAAGTCCCAAATAAGGAGAGGTTCCTAAGAACCTGCTATATATACAGAAGAACAGGCGATGGTATTCCGACTGACCGCCTCACCCTATTCACCAGCCAGTATAACACCTGGTCAAGGAGAGTACGGTATTATAAATCGCTAGGTCATGCAGCCCGGCCATGCTTGGGCGTAACCTGTGCAAGCTCGAAGGTTAGCAACTCTGACACCGCGACCTCTGAGGATCTGAGGGAGACCGACCACCTCATCCAGGATGATGAGCTTAGGTGCAGTTGATAAAGTTGTCCGTCTCGGCAGCCGCACAATCGCAAGGCGCCACGTTCTTGTTATGGACGCAGATGCACCCGCCGCCGAGGATCATGGGGTTCCCATCGTCCTGCGCGATGCCCGCGCACGAAGCCTCGCCGTCGGTGCCGCCGCCGCAGCACTTGTTGAGCAGGTTCTCGGCGTACTCGGACAGCACCGAGTAGTCGACCGACTCCCCGTTTGGAAAGAAGTCGATGCGGCAGGTATCCGAGATCCAGTCCGAGTCTGACCAGCAACGGGGAGCGTTAGCAATTGCTCCCTCCTTCAGGGATACTAATTGTTGATACATATGCAGAGCCGCGGGGCTGCTGAGGAATGGAGGGGGGGTGGGTAGGGAGTTCAAAAAAGCAGCTCCCGTGGCACCCGACAGGAGGTATCATCTGCCAACAGGGGGGGATGAGAAACACGCTTTGGACTTACTGTCGTTGCCCGAGGCGCTGCCGGTGGTCGGGATGTCGAGTTGCGCCGTGCTGCAGTCGGCGAGGATGCTAAGGTCGCTGTCCTGGCAGGAGGTCTCGCAGTGGTAGGCGACACCGTAGGCGGTGGCTGCCAGGGCGGAGAGGAGGGCGAGGTACTTCATTGTGCTAAAGATTCTGGGATGGCTTCGCGTTCGTGGTTTCGCTTTTGTGATGTGTTGAGGGAAGAGGAGAGAGGCTGGATGGTAGATGGCTATCGAGTGAGTGGTGGACTTGTCGATTTGGGACAGGAGTTTAGGGTGATTTATACATCCTGCTCTTGGTACACTGGCATCTCTTGTCATTGATCGACATGAACAGCCTCCCACGAGCTTTGCACCTCAATGACGTATATCTCGCGCTTTGTGTGCTTGGTCCCACAGATTGGATGAGGCTTAGATCCGTCGGTTGTTCCTCTGAGGCGACGACATCATATCAGTGTGTCAGAAGGCTGTCAAACAAATAGCGAATGGTGAGAAAATAGGTCCAAAAAGAACCCTGCTTGCAAGAGATCTGCATTACACTTACCTACACTAGGACCTGTGGACACTGAAGAGAGTTTATCCCCAAAGAGTGGGTTAGGCTGAGACCTGTTGGCTAGTCCTTCGTGTTTACTGATACTACACAACGTAGATCAGAGCTTCAGAACATGAGGCAAAGTAATAACGGGGATCATGGGTCCGAGGTCGACTGGAAGGTCTCTGGGCCCGTTAAAGGATCAAGAAAATTGGACTCGGTGACTCCGGTGTTGCAGTGGTGCTTCCGTTCAGATTCAAAGCTGGAAGGTAGATCATTTCAGTCCCACATAGCTGAAAGCCTGACAACGAAGCAACTTTTAATCCATCCCCGTATTTATACTAATGTCATTCAGCACGTATCTGCCAGCGATAATTTGGTAAGCCAGTATTGCGATTATAAATTTCAAGGAGAACGACTTACAGGCGAAGTTCAATATTGAGTTATTGATTTGTCTCAGAGCCGGCTAAGTAATATGCTATTAGCATGTATTTTAAAAAATGGTGGGACATATAGTGAAATTTTAGGCTGCAATCCCAAGTCCTTGATATCGATCCAAACCCACTGGATAGCTCAGGCACGGACATGCTCGGCTCGCACGAGAAGTACTACTGAGACAACAGCAACATGCTATCTGTTTGGCTCTAGGTGACCACAACAGTTCACTTGAACAGTAAGTTGGCTGGCTGGCCAAAAACAAGACGGACCAATCGTCAAGTAGACCCTTTCAGCCCTGTAGCAGCACTCAAAACGTTGAATAATTTATTTTTATTTTTTTTATTTTTTTTTGGATGAGGACAAAACAGCACGAGTAACCTAGATCCCCGTATTTCTGTACAAAATACAGGCAATGGACTCTAGACGTTCCTGAAAGATGCTTGGGGGAAGGAAACATCAACGTCTAGAGTCTGAAATTTCCAGCCTAGGTCGACTGTAATTACATCCCTGACCCCAACCACTAAGCCAGCAATCACACTCAATCATCCTGCCTTCGGTGATTAGTCCTAATATCACAGTAAGATTGCAAAGTATTGACCAAACGGGCCGAATCTCATTCCTCAAAAAGGATACTTCATCATTCACAGTCGGCTTTCGCTGAAGTTTGAACTAAGGCTTGCGCGGCAGATGGTGAAGGCAAAGGCGTCGAAGAAGACGGACAGATTGAAGAGGAAGAAAGTTGAAGACTCATAATGTCGGGTGGTTTCAAATTATGTACGGCTTATCTCGTAGTAGGATTCTGAGGGAACCATCCACTGGAGTGTATCGGATCTGTCTCTACGACTCTTCTCTTTCGTCCGGGGCTCTTGTCCGGAAGAATACGGCTGCCCCTAGTGAGAAGGAAACCCGGATATTCCTACTCAGGCTGCATGAACTTAGACGGGGACTGGGATGCAAGTTGACGCCCTGACTTTAGCTTCTGTGGAGAAATATAGGTGCAGCCAGTCTGAACATGTTGACGATCGTCAATTTTCCCTCAGCTTCTGGTCTTAGACTGGAACGATGGCCGGACACCGGAGTTGGGCCGAACGTTAGTCCAGTACCGCCATATTAGTAGCCTGCGAGCAAACTCGTTGGAAAGTAATATGTGACTGAGCCTGAGAACTTCTGCAGCAGCCTGTTACAGTTGGGAGGAGGCTTTCCTAAGGGCATCGCCAGAACTCTTCAGTAAGTGAACTATCTCAAGTAGCTACCACGGAGGGATCTTCGAGTATATCTACTTCGCTCACCCTGGATCACTCTCCAGCCTCTGTCCCTGACATCATTTATATACATGCATTAAATTTTTTATTTTTTATTCCTTTCTTTCTCCTTTTTTTTCTTCTTGTTTTTTTCTTTCTTTCTTTCTTCCTTTCTTTCTTTCTTTCTTTCTTTCTCAGGCTCTTGGGCGACGGAGCGAGGTTTCTATTGGAAGAAGTTGTACCTGGGAAAAGACGGGTATGCCGGTATTACCCCGGGTATGCCAAGATGACGTAAAAGCAGCTAGGCTCAGTGACGCTCGACTCGAACAGACAGTCGTGCAGCTTGGCATGACCTTCTACCAAAAGTTGGCGGGCGTCCAGACATCATTCTGCAACACCAACAGCAACATCTCGGACCCCGGCGTCTCGACAATCCTCCACCTCTGGCACCTCGTTTCAAGCCGCGGAGCTCCGAGTCGTCTTGGACTTACCGTGCATCGACATCGTTCCTAACACGATCGAACTCTACGAGGTCTGTGCGAGGGAGATCCGGTCCGTAGGATCGAAACCGAGGCACAAGGCGAGGCTGAAGGGTCTCATACCTAGCGAGAAACAGCGAGCCTGTCGCTCGCCGTCAAAGTGGTTCCCTTCAAGCCCTTTCGACGCTTCCTCGGCCGGCCGCATCCCCATCACAAGCAGAGTCTTTTCCGGTATATGTTTCCGCACGCCTTCCGCCAGCGATACCGCGAATGCCTGATCAACTTTCACCTCGACACACTCCCCTACTACAAGCACCGCCTGCAGTCACGCATCTACCGCTATATCCTCGGCCGCCAGCATCGGCGTCTGACTAAGACTCGCTGGGTTGATCGCCTAGCGCGGGCGGCGCAGGGGAGTCGGCGGCTTCTACTAGGACCACCGCCACCCGCACGCCAACGCCACCACCACCACCACCGGCATAAGAAGGGTCAGGGGCAGCGCCACGGAGATGAAGTGAGGGACAAGACTCTCGAAGCAGGCGACAAGAATCTCAATATGTCGCAGTGGGGTGGAGGTGGCTACAATGACCCGTACGGTGGGCGCGAGCCGGGCGCCCGGCGCAAGAAGCTGGCCGCTATGGCAAAGAGCGTATATGCGGCGGGCGTGGCCACTGCAAGCGAGATCCGGAACCAGTACGACAATACGAGAATACGCGGTGTGGTCGATGTCGACGACGCGAGCTACAAGTTGTCCATACCCGGATCCTTCCCAGACGTGGAGATTGTGACCAAAGGGGAGGAGGAACTGGTGATATTCCCGTCGTACGCGAAGAGGCACATCAGGCAGTTCCGAGACGATGGTTCCAAGGTCTCGAGCTACGGCGAGGGGAACGCTGGAGAGGCTGCCACGAGCGAGGAGGAATATTGGCGGGATGAATGGGCAAGGGCGGAGGACAAGAAGGCTACCGTGGATGTGGACATCCGAGGCTGGCTGTACATGCCGCACAGAGGCCCGATGACGCGCAAGAACAGGGTCTTGATCGGTCTCGCGAGGAGGCTGAGCGGGATACCGGCGCCGACACACCAAGGGTCAGGGCAGATGCAGGACCTCAGGACCGGCCATGAGGAACGGGAGGAGATGAGGGAGGAGCAGAAGATTGACCAGGAGGCGCAGGAGATCATGCGCCGAGGACAGGCGGAGAAAGAAGCTGCTGTCAGAGGCGGCTATAGCGAGCAGCCTCAAGATGAAGATTCTGAAGGAGAAGGGAGGATCTCGCCTGCTAGGACCCGCAGTGGCAGCCGCACGCCCTCGGTGACGGCGCCTTCTCCGGGTCTTACCACGCGGCCGACTTTCGGTGCGGGCGCATCGACAGAATTGACTGAAGCTGAGCTAGCCGTTGCCAATGCGAATCTGATGGCCCGACTTGGTCCGTTCCTCACGACACCCTTGATGCAGCATCCGGTCACGCTCTTCTTCTATAACGACAGCCAATCTCAATCTAGGACGGTGGAGACGAACGATGCTGGTCACTTCTCGATGAGGGCAGCGCTTGACTTCGTACCCACTCATGTCCGTGTTCTGGCAAACCAGGACCTGTCTACTGTACAGAAGGTCGAGATCATTGACGACGAAGGCATCAGCGTCATCAGCGACATTGACGATACCATCAAGAAATCAAGCATATCCCTGGGCGCCCGAGAAATCTTCCGCAACACCTTTATCCGCGACCTTAAAGACCTTACCATCGACGGCGTGAGGGAGTGGTACGGTGAGCTTCATAAGATGGGTGTCAGGTTCCACTACTGTTCCAACAGCCCTTGGCAACTCTTTCCGGTCATTGCGACGTTCTTCCGCAATGCTGGTCTGCCCCCTGGCTCTCTGCACCTGAAGCAATATAGCGGAATGTTGCAAGGCATTTTTGAGCCAGTCGCCGAAAGGAAGAAGGGCACGCTGGAAAGGATCTTGCGAGACTTCCCAAAACGAAGGTTCATCCTCGTTGGTGACAGCGGTGAGGCCGACCTGGAGGTTTACACTGACCTAGCGGTTGCGCATCCCGGGCGCATCATCGCGGTCTTTATTCGCGACGTGACCACGCCCCAACAAGCGGGCTACTTCGATGCTGCGGTCAACGGGCTCTCCTCCAGAACAGCCGACAGGCAGAACTCCCGAAACGATCAACGCGGCAAAAGACCCATCCTCCCGCCTCGGACGATTAGTGAGCCTCCGAAGCCCGAACGGCCGGCCGAGGGCATGCTCATCGACTTCTCGGACGAGCCTGAGCCGATGCAGCCAGTGGATGATCAGAAGCTTGAACAGCTGAAGAAGAAATCAGGCGCTGATGATCTTGCTTCGCTGACGGTACGCAAGAAGCCGCCGCCTCCACGTCCCAACAAGCCGGCCGCATTGAAGGGAGAGGCTGCGGGCCTGTCGAACAAGCATGGACAAGATCCCGCAAAGGCCGGACCGCCTGTGCCTTCTAGAAAACCAGTGACTGCACAAATTCAGAACTCCGTGCTGCATCCTCTAGCGCAGACCCAGAACTCGTCCGAGCAAAGTCTCGGGAGCAGTAGCAGCAGCACCAACATACCCTCCAACACATCCGCCAAGCCATCTTCTCAAGCCGCTCCATCGCCAGCGTCTAATTCTACAACATCCACCAAACAACCCCCGCCGCCTCCACCTCCACGGCGCCGCGTTACACCACTCCTCAACCTCAGCCCACGCTCTCGTGCCCTGCGACACTCCAATTCGAATCCAGACATTGAGAAGCTCGACCTAGATGCCACTACTTCAGGGTCCGAACCACGGCCCCCTCCAGCTAGAGTGAACACAGCATCCACGTTCGACTTTATGCTTGGGCCATCGAGCAACGCCTACCAGCAGCAGCCCGGGCAGTATAATCCTGTCAACAAGAAGCTAGAGCTATGGAGGCGGCGTCTAGACAGGGCACACGATACTCTAGACCGCGAGGGCGTGCAACTTTATACATGGCGCCGGGGCGAAGACGTGGTGTTGGAGGCTGTTGGACTCGTCAAAGAGGCTCTCGAGGAGAGGAGAAAGAACTGATGCTTTTGTTTGGAAATGACCGCAGCACCTAACGATTGTCCTCCATGTCTCTGCCAGATATTGTTTCCCGAAGGATTAAGATAGTTTCTATCGACAAGAGTCACAACACGGCGTGGGCTTGATAAACGTAACGAGCAGGGTGTTGGGCGTTGCCTTTTTAGGATACATCGATGAGGTATACTTGATGCAGATGGTTATGTTCCTCACGTGTATCGACTTGTGATTCGGTAGTACTAAACCTCACGCCAAGGTATCAAATGGTAACAGCCAGTTGCTCGCAGCAGTGCAGCGCTCAACAACGCGTGCGCCGATGATGTTTGCGCGCTGGACGCAGTATATCTCCAATTGATAGGCACTATCTTGGATTGGGCGGTAACGGTTATAGCACTCATGGTATTTCGGGGGTCCTTCAACCATGATACCAGTCCTTCGCCGGATGACTCACGACTGAATACTGTTCTATACTTCATCGCAAACTCGATCAGGTTTTCAATGACACCAGACTCGCCTGCGATGTCTTCAAGCGCACGTATGACCTGAGATTAGGCTGTCCTGCCCCTCTCGAGTTAAGTACGGTCTTTTTTCACCCCACACGGTCGTGATCTAGACCTTTGGCCAGCAATCTAAGATGAACGCCCAAGCCCTGCTCGACGCCCTCACAGCTGACGAGGCCTCGCACATCGCCTTTCTGCAATCCTTCGTGCAGGCACCCTCGCCCAACCCGCCCGGTGACACACGCGAGGCCGCAGCTGTCATCCAGACCTACCTCTCCTCGCACGATGTCGCCACACAGATCATCGCGCCGAAGGAACACATGCCCAACATCGTCTCCGAGTTTGCCGGCGCCGCCGGCGACGGGCCGCGGCTCGTGATGAACGGCCACATCGACGTGTTCCCCGCCGGCACCGGCTCCGACTGGGACCGCAGCCCCTGGTCCGGCGACATCGTCGGGGGCCGCCTGCACGGCCGCGGGACGGTGGACATGAAGGCCGGGACGGCCGCGAGCGCCGTCGCCTTTGCCTACCTGCACCGCTACCGCGAGCACCTGCGGGGCAGTGCGGCGCTGTGCGCGGTGAGCGACGAGGAGACGGGCGGGAAGTTCGGGACGCGGTGGCTGCTGGAGCACGGGCGCGACGGGAGAGCGGGGCTGCCACGCGGGGAGAGGAGCCCCTGGGCGGGCGATGTGATGATCGACGCGGAGCCGGGCGCGCTGAGCACCATCCGCTTCGCGGAGAAGGGCACCCTCAGGCTGACGTTTACCGTGGACGTCGGGCCCGGCGCGCACGGCGCCTACACCCACCTCAGCAAGAGCGCGACGAGGCTCGCGGCGAGGCTGATCAGTGATCTCGCCGTCGTGGAGGATATCGTGCCTGATCTGGACCCGGAGCTGAGGACCTACCTGGAGAGGCAGGATGTGAGGGCGGCGATTGATGAGTGTATGGGAGGTGGCGCGGCGGACATCGCGACGAAGTGCACATTGAACATTGGCACGATCCATGGTGGGCTCAAGGTCAATATGATTCCCGGGACGTGTGTCTTCGAGGCAGACATCCGGATGCCTCTGGGCCTGAGGGCCGAGCAGGTCATGGAGGTCATCCACGGTGTGCTGGAGAAGTATCCCGAGGCCAAAGTCGAGATCCAACAGGCCGCGAGCAACCCGGCCGCGTCGTGCCCGCACGACCATCCCATGGTGGGCATGCTGGCGAGGCAGGCCGAGCGGGTCGCCGGCAGGAAGCCCCTGGCCATACCGTCGATGGGCGCGACGGACTGTAAGTTTTACCGGTACAAAGGTGTTCCGGCCTACATCTTCGGGGTCTCGCCGGAGACGATGGGCGCGAAGAACGAAAGCGTCTCCGTCGAGGAGTACCTGACTGTCTTGAAGACGCATGCCTTGGCAGCTTGGGAGTATCTCGGCGGTGAGATGTGAGGGCTCTTTCTGGGGGAAGAGTCCGGTCGGAAAACTATGACCTATCCAATAGTACTTACAGAAGAGATCGTGAAGGCTGGGCTTGGCTCCTAATTCTGTGTTTACCAGCAAGATGATGGGATCAGTCAAGCAACCTTGCAGCCCACGCACGGTCTTACTATCAGACTCAAAAGCACACATATTGCCTCCTACTGGAGTGTGTGACCTCATCGTATTTGACAGACTCAGGTGTGACATGTCATCATGCGTGCCCGGCTCGGATCAGTTGTACAGGACTTGTGTGTCTGAACTGACAAGCGCCATGGATCAGCTGCTGGAAGTCTTACTGGCTTCACGTGATAGACTGCTTGAACAAGGTTTGAGCATGTTCCACAAACACGCACTTTTGCTCGACCTAGCAAGGCTATCCCCATCCGCACTTTGGTCTCAGCATCTCGACCAGTTGTGATGTTTGCGATACATGGAGGCAGAAAATGTCCGTCAAGCAGTCTCGGCTGCACTTGCAGAGTGTCTGGAGAATCGCGAACCTCCTGAAGAGCAGGCAAACTACCACTGAAAGACTACCTTCACATGCGCATCGAGCAGAGAGCCGCGGCTCCACAATGACGACTTCCACCTGTCCAGGGCCTGTCCATGGCTGCTCTAAAGGTTGTTTAATTTCCCTGCCAATGAGGAGATCTCTCCACTTCCCCGCAACATGTCTGCCCCGGAGGGGGGCAACAATGAAGCTATTCCCTTTTTCTCACCTATATCTCCGTTAGCCGGCCGAGGCCATAGTGCAATGTTGTACTATAGAGTCATCCCCACCGAGCGATATCAATGTCGAATCTTGAGTTCTGAGCGTTCCGTCCAGGGCAAGACCGCCTCGTGGGCTCAGCTCTGGTGTAGTACCGTGACCTGCATGTCAGGGGGGCCACGATCGAAATAGGAAATCCATCGACGCCTGGGCCCTGTAGACTCTGACAGAATTCATATTATCACGCGGGGTTCGTGTTGTTCCAGCGCCAATGGAGATGAGCCTGGTGAGCTTCCCATCACATGCCTCGGCCTGCAGTGGAAGATGACTGCTATGTTAAAATGACGACTCCTTTCCTTCGTCGTGGTGACGGTGCATAGAAATATAGAGACGAAGGACGGATGAAGTGAGACTATCGACGCTCATCCGCCCAGATATTAAGATTGGGTGTTCAGATGAGCTGCCTTTTCTGAAGAAGATACCACAACATCTCACAGCTGCATAATAGTCATTACTTTCTGCTCTCTGCCCGCCATGTTGGCCATCAAACTCCTAACGACTGCCGTACTGGGAGCCAGCGTTGCTGTCGCCGACGGAGCAGCCATAGTGGCCGCCATATCCGCCATACAGAATTCTACTCTCGACCTGGCCAGCACAGTCGCTACCTGGGACGGCGGGATCCTCGGCTCCCTACCGATTATTGTGGACTCCACCAGCCTCCTCAACACGATCAACCAGGGCACAGCTACCGCCAAACAGTCTGCCAACCTCACGGACCTCGAAGCACTCACCGTGGGTATAGATACCGTCGCCCTGGTGACCGACGTCAACTTGACTCTCACTACGATCATCGCTGCGAAACCAAAGTTCGACAAGGATCTCTTGACTGCTGTCGTGCTGCTCAGTCTGGAGCAGGAGAAGAGCGCATCGGCGGATTTCAGTGATGCGATCATAAGCAAATTGCCGACTGACTTTGTTTCTACCGGAGAGACATTGGCGGATGAGATTAGCGCGGCATTTGACCTGGCTATTGATGTGTTTAGTGACGGGATACTGTAGGCAGAGGACAGTCATGTCGTCCTTTTTGGGAGGATCGAAGAATGATCATCTAGGGTCAATAAGCACTATCAAATTTCGAAAATTAACTAATATAACGATCCGATTCCGGATGTATTATCTGGTCACGTTTCTTTAATAACTGTGATCGTTTGAGATCCGTCCTCGGGCCTGTCAATGAGCGGAAGAACACCTCGATTACTCTTATTCACCACCTAGGTAGGACTGATGGCGTCGGGGACTGAGGCGGATTCTGCCTTAGTGGCCTCATGTGCCCGAACACCCCGTCTAAACGGTCCTTGTCTCTGACCCTGGGGATAACAGGCTGAAAATATCGTATAAAACTGGAAGTTTCGTGGGCGGCTTTCCTGCTCGTGATCCCTTTGTCAAGCAAGGGCAGAAAGATAGCTCACGGACCAATGATTGGGGAGATTAGTATAACACAGCTAAACCCGAACTGGGTTATAATCGAGGGACGTTTGTCGGTAATGAAAAGAAGGTTCCCAAAGCGCTTGGTTCCAATTGAAACCCCCTTTGGGATGCTGATTCTTCTTAGCAGATCAATCTTCTCCCGCGCTTCGTGATGTTGTTAATAGTCTTATTCGCTGCTTACTGGGAAAATAACGAGCTTTTGTCGTTCGAGTAATAGGTGAAGATCTGTTTGTGGACCATCAAACCGATACGGTCATGTCATACCAACCAGTCAAGCAGGAGACCCCTATGGCCGGATTGAAGGAGATCGAGCTGGGCGACGGCAGCGAGACGGACATCGAAGGCAACCCAACCGAGTCGGAGGAGTCCCTCTTCCTGCGCTGGAAACATCGAAATTCTGCTGGGCGCCCTGCACAAAGTCTGTACAAGAAGGTGCTCCAGGCCAACGTCCCAGTCATAGTCAGCTTGCATTTCCTAGTCTTCAACATTATTCTATCTATCGCCCTCGGCTCGCTACTATTCAAGTTCAGCCCACCGTCAGAGACGGGAGCTGACTCGCACCTGTCTCCGGGCGAGTTATTATACAGTACGTCATGAGACTGCATGGATATATGCCAGCTGCATTGTATTTGTACTCACCAAGCAGCTAGCCATCGGACAGAACGTGATAGAGCACCGCGTGGAGCGAGCCTACGTTGGGCCAGGCTACAGCGAGGGGTTTATTCCAAGTGCCTATCAGGGTTGGCCAACCGATGAGAAGGATGGGTTGTGGAAGAAGTATGAAGGTGTGCTCGCACCTACAGCCGAACAGAATTTGAAGATGGGGCCACTGATGTCTCTTAAAAAAAAAAACAGATGGCAACCACATCCGCATCACCAAGGAGGAGGCCAGCCAGCTAATTTACCCTACGGAACACGTACCCTTACAGGAATACAAGGATGAGTACATGGTAGGGTTGGTCATCTTCCACCATCTCCACTGCCTCAGTGCCATCCGAAGGGCCTTTTACCCCAAACGATACGGCACTTCGATCTTCGACGAGAACGGCAAGGTAAACTATGAAAGCTGGCACCATATCGACCACTGCATCGAGATCCTGCGAGCTTATCTGGAATGCCACCCCGAGATGACGGCCATGCCATTCCAGTGGGTTCCCGACAGTTCCATGGCTGTTTATCCTGTCACGCAGCACACTTGCCGCAACTTTGACGTTATCAGCAACTGGGCATACGAGCGTTCGGTTGATGTTCCAATCCGCTCGCATCTGGAGAATGGTCGCATTGTAGATTACACGGGGAAGCCGTACGGACAAGAGTATAATGAAACATGGGTCATGCAGGAACCAGAAGGGTGGGCTTACACCAAGGATGACATGTAAAAGACTGTATCCAATACTTGCTCCCATTTCACGTCTAGTCATTTGAACAATGTACATATGAACACCTCTGGCCTTGCTTGCACAACGGAAAGGTATGATGAGATCTTCAAGATGGCCAGGGCCTTGAGTTGCTGAAGTCATGCACAGCTGTTGAGCGAATGAGATGCGTGAAGAGGGTCAACCATATGGGTTATCGTGCATTGTAAAGAATGAAAGCTTCTGCGGTATCGTATCTGGTGACTTATGAAATTGTGTCACGTTACAAGAATTCCCAGCGCGAAGACGCCAAGCACTATTTGGAGCAAGGAAGAGAGAACTGCTACCTACGTCCCAAACGTGATCCACTGATGAATGAGATCATAAGGTTTAAATATAGAGAAATAATCGCAGCTATAACACCTGAAACTCATGCCTCTGTCCGCGCGTCATAATAACAAGTGAAGATGGGCCCCTGCCCCTTAACCACCGGAGCATCTTCTGTGAGAAGAGCAGCGATCTCCGGATCAGGGGAGGCCTGGCTGGGCTTGCTTCCGAGCTCCTTGGTCAGAATACCTTGGGAGTTCTGTGCCGCCTTGCGCGCAAAATACTCGACCGAATCAAAACTATCCGCCTCCTCCTCGTCCAGCTTAGGATGATCATCCCCGCTGCTAGCACGCCGGTGCTTTGCGAAACGCAGCGGTGTCGAAGCAGCCTTCACTTTCCTAACAAAGGCAGCTCTGCGACTGTGGTAGCGAACCGATCTCGGGCTCCAGAAATCTTTGGCCATCTCGCCTAGCTCCATAGCCCTTGCTCGCGCAAGACCCATTGGCGTGACGTCTACGTGTGCCTTCCAAGCGCCTGGGAGATACCTTGCTGTACCATTGTGATCGATGCCAGCCGACCGCACGATGGCACTGACATGGTTTCTGATCCGAGTCTCTAGGACAACACCAGTGCCGGGAAGAACATGGTCCACGATCCCCACCGAACGTGCGTCGAAAGCTGAAAAAGGGACCATGTCGCGGAGAATTCGCCTGCCACCTTCAGATCCACACCGGGCATTGTAGCTGATGGAGTGATACTCGGAACCGTAAAGGCCGATTGCGCGGTAAGCAGGGTTGATGACGACTTCAGCTCCGGCAACCACGCAGTCGCACGCAGTCGCCATCGCAACGCCACCTGCGGCGGCATTGCCGCGGACGCCAGCAATGGTGAGGATCTTCCGGCTGGGAAACTCATGGAGCAAGTAGTGTATAACATCATTGATTCGGTTGATGTTGTTCCACGATTCCAGAGCAGGGTCGGCCGCGGCCTCGATGACATTGAGGTGGACTCCGTTGCTGAAGTAGCCTGAGCCGCCCATCATGACGACAGCAGCAAGAGGATGCTCAGCCGTATGCGAAGAGAGCACGAAATCGAGAGCCTCCATAAGACTCTCGCACTGATGAGTGGACATGGCGCCGTTGTAGAAATCCGAGTAGACGTATGCGACGCGGCTAGAAGATGAGACCTTGTCCTCAGCCTTGGCGAAACCGACCCAAATATCCTGATAGGTCCTGTGGGTGGCCTTTTCCCAGTTTTTGGTTACGTGAGGCCTGGAAACCTGGGTAACAACCTCATCCGTCAGGTTCCCAAGCTCGCGAAGACCAGATATGGCCGGAACCTTCGGCCAAAGCTGGGGGTCTGCCTTCTTCTTGATGCGTCTGACGTGCGTGATCCAGACGCCCTTCTTGTCGATGGTCTTTATGCATACTGCCTCGCCGCGAGCGGCCACGATGGACCCGGGTGCAGCCGTACTCTCGGTGACCCAGCTATCTTCTTCAACAACACCCCCATAAACGTACAGGCTATGCCCGAGGACAGAGCTGAGACAGCCGGGCTGTGAGTCGGAGCATCGTATTCTCCTGGAGATTTCCTTGGCGCTGTAAGTGCTGATAGCAAAGTCCCGCTGCCCAGCCTTGAGGAGTGGTCGGTGGTGCGTGGGCCCGCCGAGGAAGGGCCTTCCGAGCCCTACACAAAGCTCCCTGAAGTGTGAGCTAGCCATGAGTCCCGGGTGGATGGCACCTGATAACGGATCGGAGCACTTGTCCGATCCGGGGGTCGACGGAGGACTGATCAGCGCTGGGGCGTGGGCAGCTGCATCGATTCTGTCCACGGCGGCTAGGCACGCAGACACCGCTGCCCGTGTCACTGGTCCGCGGTAAAGAGCCGATTTCGTCAGGCCAGCCTCATCTATATCGATGGGAAACTGTTCGAATGCCCATACTGGGCCGGCATCGAACTCGTTTTCAGCCTGAAGTACCGTCACGCCCCAGTGTGATCGACCCTTTTCGCTCAGGGTAGGTCTCTGGAGAAGCTGCGCAGGTTCGGGCTCGGAACCGTCATCTCCCATCAGGACCCAGTCCAACGAAGACGGACCCGCATCTCCCGGGGGCCCTGGATGGATGATAAGCGTCATATACCTCTCATATATGTCACTAGGGACACGAGATGTCAAGAAGGGGCAGATGATGAGGTCTGGCCTCGTTAGGCGCACTGCCTCCCGTAGCACATCGTCCGAGATGGCATACTCGATGGTGACATCATGATGCTGAGATAAGGAGAGGTAGAGTCTCTGAGAAAGGGAGTTGTGTGCTGTGCAGATGAAGAGAATCTTCATAGTAACCACCATCATGCCGAAAGAGACGTCCCGTCAGATCGCCTGCTAAAATCGAATCAAGAGAGGAAGGGAAGTGTGCAGTGGACCGTGTATGAGAAACTATCTCGCACGCAGACATCTGATGCCGCATAGACAGGAAGGAATGAATATATAGGAATATAGCGCCAGACCCAGTAACCTGTTCACTAGGAGTAGGACACGCCCTTGGGATACGAGCCAAGCCTACCGGGGGCATACGTCCGTATGATTGACACTTCTACAATCCCCTGATGCCGCTTCTGGGCCACCGCTTGTGGCCTAGAAACTGGCCCATGGCGTCGACTTGCGCACACCGTAAATTGGCCTCTGCCGCTGGTCCCGCTGGTGGGGGGAATGATAAGGAGGGGGCAAAATGTTTTGACAAGACCTGGGGCCGACACCCTGTTTCAGGTGACAAAGGTTTACCAGCTTGACGGTGAAGCGCCCCGGTCGCTGATGCGAAAGGGGCAGAGAACAACAGGAGGGCTCTCTTCGGGCGCCGCCGAGGAGGGTGACTCGAGGCATGCAGGAGATCGGCCAGCCACCCACGGTTGACAGGCCATCACTGATCAGATCAGCTGGACCCGATCGCGGCAGCTAGCCGTAGTTTTGTGCGACCTCGTCCATTAATGAACATTTCCCAAAGGGTTCTCGCGTAGTGGTTACCACGACCTGGCTCCACCGGCCCCGCGCGTGTGTTGCAAGATGGCGATTCACAATCTCGCCTCGGACCGTTGGAAATCCATCTGGGGGCAGGCCGTTGGGAAAAGTGTGGGTAAGGCCTGCACCAACCGCGCAGTCTAGCTCGATACCGTTGAAAGCCTCGCAACAAAACGTGGACGTACCCGAGGCGTGGCCCCCACTCACCTCCGCCTTGTAAGTTGCCTTGACCCTTGTCCCGGTCTAGAGATCCGGACCGGGAGATCACGACTCGAACATCGCTTGGGGGTGGCTGACTTCTCTGGGTACAGTCGGATGGGAATTCCATCGCAAGTATGCATGGTCGGAAGACCAGTCATCCTCTACAATCACCAGAGTCTCACCCGGATCCTCGAGTGGACAAATCCCGCGCAGTATCGAGCAGAAGTGTGGGTCGGTACGCAACATCACCCACGACAAGCTCGACTTCGTGGCGGGCGTGCACGTCAAGGGCACGCCCAACCGCATGCGCGCGCAGCTGCCCCTCGTAACCTTGCTAGGGGGCAGCAGCGTCATCGCCGCGGCGAGCATCTCGGCCTAGTCTAGTCGGCGTGGAGCTCAGCGTGCCGTACGTCGCGGCCAAGCACGCCATCGTCCGGTACGAAAGGAAAATATGGGGGAGAGGAAGAAGAAACGATTGGATGTGATTTATTAGCCACCGAATCAATGCAAACTGGCAGAGGAGGTAATGGAGATATAGTTCGTTTATATAACTACGTAGAGGTCATCGGATTTGATAGTCCATGGCCCCCCAAGTTGATAGCATGAAATCATCATTATTTACAGCAGGTCGCGCGCCCTTCCCCGGACCTCTAAATCATCGTTACAAACAAGGGGCTCACGTTCATCTTTGGAGAGGTGAGCTTCTCGGCACGGCGGCCGCAAAACCCCCCTGGGTAGACGGTAGTGAGGGATGTAGCAGATGTTGTAGGTCCATAATGCTTACAGGAGGCGTTATCTGGAAGAATGATCAAACAGAAAACATTTGCCAATTTGGAAACACGTCGCGTAGGCTTTGGCTTGTCGGAATCAGAACCAATACCCCGGGCGTGGCAGCGCCAGACCAGCTCCCTCGTGTGAAGGCCGGATGCGAAGGCCCTCTGGTGGAAAGAAGTCGTGAGCTGCAATCCTGGAGCTTGACAGAGGGCCGGATGCACCGCCCATCTGGACCAGGCTGTCGTTTTGGTGAATGGGCACAAGCCGCTGGCCAAGTTGGAGCATTTCCTGAGCGCGCTAGGATTGTATAACAAAACGGAACATCCAAACATGCCATTGAATCGTAAAGGAATACATAATGTTAGCTTTCACCACTCGATCCCAACTTCGGGAGAGCAATTTCTATCCTAGCTCAGTTCAATTGCTTTACGTATACCGACCACCTTGGCTGCCCACCTCAGCATTCCTCACCAGAGTCAGATCCACATCATGCCAGACCTACAACAGCAAAACGACGAAAATTCTCGCCGCGTGCAGGAGTGGCGATCTGCACGCGCCCGGGACGTTGTTTCAAGAGCTTAATATCGGCCCCGGCCATCCCAAGCACGCGTGGGGCTTTGATAAAGCGCTTGCTGACAACGAGCACACGCCTTCAGCTGACAAGATGTTGTGTTATGCTATCAGTGGCCGACGGATCAACACACTCTACTTTCTATTTTCCAAATTCCCCAACACCAGCCTGGGCGGCGATCCTCTCGGGACGGCTATCCATAACATGGACCCCGAAATGGTCAGAGCAGTCTGCAAACTCGACCCTGCTGCCGCCCACAGTACGATTGACCATTCGAATGCTCTCGCAAGGGCATGTGTGCCGGAGAAACACGCAGAGGATGTTGTCAAAGCATTGCTAGACTCCGGTGCAGATCCCAACAAGGAACCAGTCCATGTTCTGCCGTACTCTAATTCTAGTCATACGGTACAAGCAGGTCTGCCTCTATCAATCTTTGAGCAGTTCATCGATGCTGTGTTATATAAGTGCAATGATCTCTGGGGTATGGCAGTAGCTATAGAATGCAAACGCCGAGATATTGTTGAGCTCCGCTTTACAAGAGGCAAAGTCCTCCCACGGCGTGGTTTGAGCCGCGGCAGGTCCTGGTCGACTCGGCAATGAACAACAACGATCCGGAGATGGCCGCCCTGATCAATCGTCTCTATCCCACTACTAAGAGGAAAGGCCTGCTATATACTCTGTTTAAGAGATTCACAGGTCAGGAACTGAAGGCATGCTGGGGAACATTGTTCATCACAACTTTCAGGATGTGAATTGGTGGGTGCTGCAGGGCTGACGGAGTGGGGGCGTACCAGCTCAGATGTCACATCAAAACCTGTTCAAATAACTTTCCAGACTGTGGCCTATTTGCAGGTTTTGGTATTTCAACTATGCAGTCAACTCCTATCGCGTTCTCTCCCGATCGAGCTTCCATCGCAAAATTACCACAACCACGGTCTCGGCGCCACCGTGTTGCAGGACCCAAGACCCTAGACGTTGTGGGAATGGGAGGTTCGTGCTCGATCCACATCCCCTCTCAGATGCTGTCGCGATGGATAGTTCACTTTACGGGGGTGACGCAGGCGTATCTTCAGAAGGACAGCTAGACTTTGGCATCTCGATAACGTTAAACTCCAACGCCGACTCTTCGGGGAGTTTGTCAAACCCGCACCCTGCTGATCGGGCGTCTAAAGTAAGGTCTGCCCCTGTTGGCCGTTCTGGAGGATAAGGGACTTCACCACGGGCACCCGATCCAAAAGGGCCCATCCTCATAAACCTAACAACTTGAGGGCTGATATGGCCGATACAAACGTTCAAGGACATCGTAGGCCCGGCATAGGATATCGGCTGAGGTCTCAGACGTCGAAGCGTTAGGTTGAGCAAGCTCTGCGCGCGGCTTTTGATGAATGACAATGTACAGTGATATATTTTACTGGATGAATTTTTTTTGTTACTTGTATAGAGTTCTACGCTTAGGGACTGGAGGATGTATGAAAAGCCAATCATGCGGCGGTCTGAAAGTTCTCGTTAGGTCTCATCGCACGACCGGAGCCCTTCCCACCGGTCAGGTCACCGAGATTTTGCGTCTTATTTCATGTTTTTCAAGAGGTATTTTACACCCTCGAACGCCTCTTCACCGCTTGGCTGGATCTGATTCGCTGGAAGCACGAAGCCATACTTGCCATCGTCTCGGAGCTCTGCCGTGAACGTGTAGTCTGCTCCGATGACATCTTGTACGTAGTCAACAGAGTTCCCGGAACACTTGTAGACTGTGACTGGTCAGCGTGTCTCAGTTATCAAGTTGCGGGCTGTCTTCGTATACGTTTCGAGCATGAACCAAAGAAGCGAATCTCCGTGTCACATCCTAAAGGAGAGTTTGTGCAAAAGGAGAAGGGCTCTAAGAACTCACTGGTCGAGCAGATCGGTCCCGACTTGAACTTTGTGCCATGCGGCTTTGCCATCTGCGCCGTTGCGCCTCTAAGTAAACTTTGTAGTTCTGCATCGTTGTTGGGCAGCACGTCGCAGTCGTACCCGTATGCTGAAAGGGAATGAGCTGCACTGCACCAAAGCAGGTGGGTGAAACCATTCTTACCCGACATGAACATTTGAGAGTACGAATGCCAGTCAATGTATAGCCTCACCCCCTGTTTTGCCTGGATTTCCTCCAGTGTCTTGATCATTCCTTGTGTCTCAGGCGCGTCGCCCGGCGCGAGTCCTCTGAAGGTCTCGTGGCAAGGATCAGCGGAGGCACCATGCTCAACATCCTACTTATAAGGCCAGTTGCGATTCAGATCACGCCCACGACACTTGGACCCGGCAGCGGGTTGCAGATTCTTGCGCCATAGACGATCGTTCCACCAACTATTTCTAAAACCTGTCGATTGTTAGCCGGGTCTTTAATTCGTTGGATGAAAGATGGCCGCCGCTGCGTACCATCCGGGTTCACGATAGGGAACAGATAAAAATCGTATCTTTCCAGGAAGCCTCGAGCCTCGAAATCCGAGGTCTCGTTTGAGAGGATGCGGGAGGCTATGTACTCGACGACCATCGTGGTGATCCATTCCCGAGCGTGAACAGCGCCCTGCGGGATAAGTTCAGACACAGCCCAACCAGCCAAAGTGTAACTAATCAACATCGCACTTACGTAAAAGACGACGGCGGGCCTGGTTCCCCCGCCCGACTTCTCGCCAAAGAGATGAAGGCCTGTGATATCAAGACCGCTCCAGGACTTTCCCGAAGTCACGATCCGGGAGTTTCCGGGATGGGCATCCTGCAGGGCCCCCAGGAATTGCAGGTGATCTTCGTACGGGTGGTACGCCGTGAACCAGCCGGTCTCGTTAGCGTCCGACCTGGCGATTTTGCTGTTGTGCTCCTCCGCCGCGAGGGACGCGCCGAGGTCCTCATGCATGATGCTGACACCAAGGCCGGTTACCTCGTCGTCGAAGGCGGCCTGCGCCTCCGGAGGCACGAGGACGTCTGCGAAGGACCTGGTGTGTTTCTAGGTGTCCAGCTCCAGCCCCTCGACGATATCGGCAATGCGCCCCACACTGTTGTCGCCCGACAGTCGGACGACGCGGACGCCATCATAGGAGGCGGGTACCTCAAGTGATGCCTGCGACGAGTGGGCAAAAGACATCCCAACACGAGAGAGAGAGGCAAGGAAAAGGCCGACGGGAGAGAGGATCATCATGGGCGGGGTTGCGTATGTAGCTCCAAGGCCGTGCGTGGAAATGACAACTCGAAGAATGGAATGGGCAGGGGGGCAAGAAGAGGATACCTCGAGGGGACGAACAGATGGACCGCCATTCACGGCATGTCCTCAAAGCTCCGCAAAAGATGTTGCCCCGTCCCTTCCCCGTGAAAGATACCGCATCCATGATGACACGATGAAGGCGCACAGGGGGAGTGTAGTGTCGACTTGGTGCTGGACAGCTGTCAAGCGGGCACTAATTATGACAAGCACACATGACGGGGCAAGTGCCTGAAACTCCTCGCCGCCATGACGAGTCCATCGCGACGCCCTTAAGAAGCTATGCACCGAAGCAGCACACATGATGATGATCTCGGTATGAATTAGGGCTCACTTGTCCTTAGGCCATAGCCTAACGGCCTCCGAGCGTCTCTAGGGCTCCGAAGATGGTTAAATAAGAGGGACGCGGGCTTTCCCCAAGCTTGCTGACTGGGCTCTTGTTCAGCTCTTCCCTATGGCATCCGGTACCCAGGACCTGCCCATCTTTCGTCCTGTCTCTCCCCGCTGTGATATTTGCTATCTTAAGAGACCTGAAAGAAGGATGGAAAGTTATCGCGAGGTGCGTGACTCCACGGGAGGCTCTGTCCGAGGAGACAAGGAGGGCCCCCCCAAGCAGTCCCTGGTGCCCCGTCATCCCTCGCGCGGCCAGAGGGTGCGGACACACCTGCGGCGGTATCACGGCTGGTACCTAGGAGCAGCCGCCGTTGTCATATCCGTGGTCATCTTCCTGCCGATCTTGTGAGCGTGTTCCATCCTCATCCCGCCACGGCTGCCGGGAGCACCGCCCGTCCCGCTGAGCATTTTGGCGTCCTGACAACGCCTAACCCACCCCCTCCAGCTTTCTCGTCGCGACCCCGAAGATAATACAGTCCACCATCGACTCGGCCGTCCGCCTCGGCCTCACCACGGAGCTCAGCACCCCCGCCGGCATCACCGTCCACCTGGATCCCTTCACGCTGGACCTGTACAACGCCGTCGCCCGCCTCGCGGCCGGCCGGTACCCCGTGCGCCTGGACAAGCAGGTCAGCTTCGACGGGCTGCGCGGCCTCGAGGGCGTGCGCGTTCGGGAGGCGGTGGCATAGGGAACCCCGCCGGGGAGGACGGGACCAACATGGGCGGCTCCCTCGAGCTGCCCGGCTATTCCCCGCTGACCATCGGCCTCAGCAACGGTCACCTACAACGTCCTCGCCGGCGGCGGCGTGAAGGTCGGCCAGGCGCTCGTGCGGGATCTCAGCCTGCAGCCGGGCAACCAGACGCTCGAATTCGAGGGTGTGGCCGACGTCGATGCTGTGGTCGCGAACCTGGAGACCGTTCTCGGCGGGATGGAGGACGGGGCGATTACCTTCAACGTCGTGGGTGACCGGGCGACGGTCAATGGGGAGCATATTCCGTACCTGGATGACGTCCTGGCCAATGTCACTTTGGCGGGTGGGCTTCCTTTCTGTGAGGCGATGAAGATCATCCCCATGGACAAGCTCCCTCTCACGGCTTTAAGCCTGATCGACTTTGATCTTCTCATGGGGTGCGAAACCTGACGGCCCTAACCGTCAAGGCGAGGGGAGGGAGAAGCTGACCAGAATCGGTGTTGGGTCTTTCGGCTTCTGCCTGGTAACGAACGTGCCGAAAATTTGCTTGAAAAAATTGGATTAGTTGAGTCTGGATACAATGCTCTTCACTGTGGGCCACCGTGTGCGATGATTCGCGGATGACAATCGGCTGAATTTGTCGTCCGGTCGTCAGACATTCGCTGTCCACCGAGACTTGTGCCTTCCGCCATGTCACGAGCGCATCTATCTCCTGGCATGGGGAGCATTCTATGATCTTCGGCCTGGCCGCCAACGTTCGTTGGCGCGGAACTCAAATTTGGGCTAAGAACACATGCCTCCAGTTCAACTAGACGATATGAGCCTCTCGATCTCATCCGCATCCTTGATGACCGACGTCAGGTTCTCGCAGCCACTCGGCGTGATGACGACGTTGTCCTCGATCCTGCAGTGGAAAGTGTCAGCCCTCTTCATTGTGGTCACAGCAGTACAGCCATAGCCGCTACTCACCTCACCCCACCCACGTCCCAGTATTTCTCCAGCACATCCACGTCGATGAACTTTGAAGTTGCAGGGTCCCTTAGCGCTGGCTCGATGATGAACCTGCAGAAGTAGATCTGTGCCACACAACGTCAGTCTCTCGGCCAGCTACCCCAGCAAGCACACCGGAGGGGGGGGGTTGGGCTTACACCCGGCTCCACCGTGATCACCGCGCCCGCGGGCAACGTCCCTCTCTTTCTCAGATACCTGAACATGATATCCTTATCGGCATAGTTAGGGTCGCCACCGGTGTCGTGCGTATCCATGCCCAGATAGTGGCCCAGCCCGTGGGGGAAGAAGGCCACGCTGGTCCGGCTCCTGAAGATCTCGTCCCTGTCCCCCTTGAGGACCCCCAGCCCCAGGAGCCCGTCGATGGCGATGCGATGCGCCGTCTCGTGCACGTCATCCCACCGCACGCCCTCCCTGAGCATCTTGATGCTCTCGTCCTGCATCCTCAGGACGATGTCGTATATGGCGCGGCTCTCGGGCGTGAACTTGCCGCTGATCGGGAACGTCCGCGTGATGTCGCTCGCGTAGCAGTCCAGCTCGCACCCGGCGTCGAACAGCAGGTTCTGCTTGCCCGCCAGCGGCTGGTCATTCCTGACGTAGTGCAAGGTGGCGGCAGCGCGACCGCTGGCCGCTATCACGTCGTAGGCCATGTTCTTCGCATTCTTGGCCGTGCAGCTCGACAGGAACACGGAGTGCAGCTCGGCCTCGTTCGAGGCGTGCCTCACCCTCTGCATGACAGCCCTGTGGCCTGCAGAGGAGATGTCGCTTGCCTTCTGGATCAGGGCGATCTCGTAGGGGGTCTTGACCGCACGGCTGTACTCGATGGCCTCCTTCAGGATGGTCATGTTCTTGTCGTCGAACTCGAGGAAAGTGATGTTGTCCGACACCTGCCCGGAGACGGCGAAGACGGTCTTGGACGAGGAGGCCAGGTGGGCGAGGGACCCGTTGACGTCAGTCGTGTACGACACATGGTCGACGTCGTACTTCTCGAGGGCCTCCTGCGTGGAGAGGGGGAGGCCGGACCAGATCACGGACTCGGGGTCGACGGGGGGGATGTACAGCGTCGCCTTTCCGGTGCTAATGTCGTAGGTATAGTGACAGTCGGGGAGGTTACAGCCGGTGAGGTAGTAAAAGGAACGGCGCTGGCTGTGATGGCTATGAGAAAAGAAAAAAGAAAAAAAGAAAGGAAGAAACCCCCGAAGGAGAGGGGTGCTGGGGGGGAAGGGGGGGTTCGGCCTCACCGGAAGTGCTCCTCCTGATCGCAGTCCTCATGGAGCTTCGCCTTCTTGGCCTCGACGTATATCACGCCTGTGGCATTGGGGATCTTGGACCGGATATACTCGACGACCTTCCTGGCGTGGAGCTTGCCCGGGTACCTCCCCTGCAGAGTATCCTCGTAGGGCGCCATCCTCTCGTGCTGTCGTGTCGCGAACGTAGCGAGGGACCGTGTCGAGCCTGTTGTGCCGCGGGGTTTGATGGGGGGGGGGAGACTGCTCGGGCTCCAGGCTGGCAACAGAGGTGCTCGCTGGCTGGAAACTTGTAGCAGGCTGGGACAGACGAGGCCTGACCGCGTCGATCCCCGGTAGAAAATGCGTCCTGCTGCTCGGCAGGACAGGAGGAGACGCATGTAGGACGATAAGGGTAGAAAGCGGCTGTCGTCGGCGACCGTCTCTTGGAGGAGCTGAGCCCCGCATTACCGCCTGTGGTGTCGACTCGCCGCAGGAGCTTCCCCACGCCGCCACGGGGGTCCCCTCCCCTCCGTCCCCTCCCTTGTCTTCTGCTGTGGGTCCACGGACCAATTTGATGCCATGTGGGGACCACCATCGATATGGCCACAATGATGTTCGTTATATAGTCCACAACGGGAGGCAAATGAAACAGGGTCATGAGACCACGGTGAACTGAGATTGTCGAAGCAGGGTGCCATGTTCGCTTTTCCCCGCCTACCTGGTGTGGATTATGACAATTATACATATATATATGCTCATGATGCTCGCCGCCGACGTTCAAACTCGTAGGCCCTCTCCCTCCCCACCCCGGCCCAATGCAATATGATGTCCAAAGTTGTCGTGAGAGAAAACCCAACGTGCCTCGCTTTACGTAACCCATGCTAGGTATGTATGCCTTCCCCCTCTCCTCCCCCCTCGGGGGTGTCCAGATGTCCTTATTCAGTGAGAGAAACGCCCGCGGTGTCCCGGGTGCGTCGGTATCCTCAGGTCCAGCTTCACCCCCGGGACCGCCCCGCCGCCGCCGCCGCCGCCGATGTGTCTCAGGTCCGGCCCGTTCTTCATCGTGGTCCAGTGCTCCTGCAGCACGGCCGCGCCCACGACCAGCTCGAACCCGCACAGGAAGCAGAAGCTGATCTCGAGCCGGGCCAGCTCGAGCTCGCTGACCCCGCCGACCTTGGCGACCTTGGCGTGCGGGTAGCTCAGGTCCTCGAGCGCCTTCATGGCGACCCGCAGGCCCGCCAGCAGCAGCCTGTGCGCGTTGCGCTTCGTCACGGCCACCGCCCGCTCGTCGACGGCGAGCCGGTGGATGTAGAGCGAGGTGGCGAGGTAGACGGCCGTCGACATGGGGCAGAACCGGTGGATCCGCAGCAGGTAGTCCGAGATGCCGATCGGCGGCGGCTTCTTGCTGTAGAACTTGCGCGTGATGGCGCTGTGCTGCAGGTTCAGCGGCTGGCTGTTGGCGCCGATGACCACGTAGGGCTCCGGCGCGGCGAAGGACCCCGGCGCCCCGGGCTCGGGGCTCGGCGTGGGCCTCATGTACACGCCGTCGATGGGCGGCGGTGCGGTGCGCGTGGGCTTCGGGATCGCGAGCCCCGGCTGCTGCTGCTGCTGCTGCTGCTGCTGCTGCTGCTGCTGCTGCTGCTGCTGCGGGGAGGTCGGGGAGGGCGAGCGCATGTCCTCCTCGGGGGGGATGGTCTGCGGCGGGCCCGGCGTGCTGCCCGCGTCCTGCGTCTGCCGTGCCACCTCGCGCAGCCGCGCGAGGCTCTTCTCGGAGTAGTTCCTGACGATGTTCTCCTTCTCGGCCTGCATCCCCCTCATGTGCGCCACGTGTGGTGTCGTCGGCGGCGGGGTGGGCGGTATGTCGCCCGTTATGCGCACCAGCGCCTCGAGGCCCGCGCTGAGCAGCTTGAGGGCCGCGAGCGGCGGGACCTTGAAGATGTCGTCGGGCTGGGCGTTGAGCTGTGGGGAGGCGACGGGCTGGAGGTTCGGCGGGGGTGGCTGGACGACGAGCCTGGGGTCGGCCGAGGGGTTCGGTGGTGGGGGAGGTGACTGCGGCGCGGAACGGTGGCCAGACCCCGGGTCATCGCGGTCCTCCGCCATCGGTTCTGTTGTTGTTGTTGGCGGTGCTGCTCCCCCTGCATCTTTGGGGCTCGGCGACATCCCACCGTCTTCCGCACGGCTAGATGCAGGCAGGCAGGCAGACAGACAGAGAGAGACAGACACACGAGTTCTTCTGCTCGCGAGGTGGCGTGCTCCAGGCGGGCCTCTGCCCGTGAACAGGACGATCTGCCTGTCCTGCCCTCAGCCCCGCGACGTGCCTGTCTAGCTTCCTCTCCTGCCTTGTTGTGTGGCCGCGTAGGGGAACAAGCTCCCGCGGGTGGGCGGTCGTGGGCGGTCTTCGTTTGCTCGCTCGCTCGCGTGACAACGCGTCGTGCTGTGTCGTGGCGTACGGGTCTTCCGTGTGATCAGGGTCGTGTGAGCACCTGCGCGGGGGGGTCTGACGCGTGTAGGCAGGCAGGCAGGCCCGGCTCTGCTCTGCTCTCTGCTCTGCTCTCTGCTCTGCCCTGCTTGTTGTCGGGTTGCTGTTACGTGGGCCACGGGGGCTGGTCCCGTATGCGTATGGCTACTAATCTTCGTGGTGGCAATCTTAGCATCAGGCTGCTCATGATCTTCGCTTGCGGTTGTCGTCAGTCTCACCGCGGGCCTGCTCGCTCGGGATCGGTGGTCGAGTGGTGACGAGATCCTCTCCGCTGCTGAGCGATATTCCGACGACGTCGGCAAGGGGGCAGTCGTGATCTGGGACTGGACTGAGCTGTGCTTGTCTAGGGAGGATAGACGTGGGGTTTTGAGACCCGGGTGAATGGAACGTAGGCTGGACCCCGGAGCGGGAGGGGGGGGGAGGGAGGAGGGGGGAATAATTGGAGTGTTGGGCCAGGAAAACCGGGGTTGCTGAGGAGCACCACTGGGGTCGGACAGCACGGGCAGAGCTGGTGGTCCACATACAAAAGTCGAAGGCGCTGGCGGGGATGGAGGGGGACGGTGAGGTGATTTATTCTTCTTCTTATCCTTTGTGCTCCAGGAGGCTGCCGCTTGGGGACGGACGGCCAATTCCACAACGTTGAGAACCTAGTAGGGCAGTGGAGAACTGTCGAGGGGCATGGCACCACAGGGAGCCTCGTCAGGTGTTTGCCTCGAGATTGAGGGGCAAAAGGCGCCATCGACTTGGTAATTACAGCAGGCCCTTAGGCACGCGGCACGGTGGGTAGTAGGTCAGGGCTAAGGGGACCCTAGAACAGCTGGGGACCACCCGCCCGCACACCCCGGGAGCTCATAGCTACTAGCCAGGCTGCAACCGGGGGCCACCTGAGCAATTTGCCCCTCTGCCCCTCCACTGCGTGCCGCTGCACGCACACCTCGAAGCGGCAGCTAGCAGCAGCCACACCGCGCCAGCAGGGGAAGGGGGGTTTGATGAGGGGCTACCACCACCTGCATATAGCATAGCATGTACGCTCCACCGGGTATCCCGCTGCAGGGGGCCCCAGAGCCCATTGTCACCCTCGCCTTCACTTATCTTGTTCGCCACCGGGACGTTGGGCCTCTTCGTTCCTCCCAGAGGGGACCCCGATAGATACAGGAAGCTAAAGATTCGATCATGTACGTACATACAGTAGATCTGATCTCCCTGTTGCTATCTCGCGAGGATTTTTACGGCTGGCGGAATGTCTGCTCCTGACGAAGGTCCTGTTCCGTTCAGCAGCAGCAGCAGCAGCAGCAGCAGCAGCCGCCGCTCTCCCCTCAGGGCCAAGACCAGAGGTCCTCGTCTCATCTCCAGTACTTTATGCAGGGTTCAATCACATGCCCTCGCGCCCGGCGGTCTAGACCACCGTCGGCGGCAACCTCACCCGAGGCGAGGCTAAAAGCGCGGCTATTTTTCAGCATCCCGCGGACAGGAGCCTCGCTTCAGAACTGCCCTCGCGCTACCTGCAAGCCGAATTACTACTTGATCAATAATTCGTGCTGTCGAGGGTGCTATCCAGGAGACAGGTTCAGGGATAGGGTTCAGGAACACTTTCCTTTCCTTTCCTTTCCTTTCCTTTCCTTTCCTTTTTTTTTTATTAAAAAAAAAAGTATACTTTCTTCTTCGGTGTTGATGTCGCTGCTGGGTTGACAATGCGCCAAGACCGGAAAGGCCACATCACAACCGAGGGCGCACAGCATAGGCACCACATGATGCTTCCGGGTCCGATAGCTGTATGCAGGCGCTGGTGGTGCTCAGATCAGCATCTATCTATTTCCGTAGCAATGCCCAGGAGCCCCTCGCCCATCCCATCCCACCACATCATCGAGACGATAGGGTCCTCGACGCGTGTCGTGGTCTGCCAACCCCGGGAGCCTGACACAGCTCAGCAGTCCTTCAGCACCTTGCAGTCCAGCACCGCGCTGGTGCCGCCCTTGACGCTCTCGATGGCCTCCTTCAGGACGCTGTCGAGATTGCTGATGTTGTCCACCTGCGCGGCGTACAGCTTACCACAGGCCGCCGCCTTGGCGATGCCCGCGTAGTCCGGCGTCGGCTGGAAGGAGATGTTGATCTCCTCGTTCGTCGCCTGGGAGCCCAGGCCATCCGGATGGACGAGCAGCAGTGACTTCCGTGGCGCGTTCCAACCTGCAGAGAAGGTTACATCAGCGGCCGGGCCCGTCCACACACACACACACACACACAAGATCACAGATCAGGAGGCTGGACTCACCCTTGTTGTTCAACACGATCGTCAGGACGGGGATGCCGTATCGCTGTGCGATCCAGTAGACACTCCCCGGCACGGAGAACAGGAACGTCCCGTCGCCCACGATCTGCACCACGAACTTGCCCTTGCCCGGCCCGCCGCTCTCGGCGTCCGTGGCGAGCTTGATGCCCAGCGCGCCGCCGCCGGACCAGCCGAGCCCGCCGCCGCCGCAGTTGATCCACGAGCCCGGCTCCTCGGGCTGCAGGTTGTCGTGCACGAACACCGTGTTCGTGACCGCCTCGATCGCCCAGATCGTCTCCTTGGGGCACAGCTCCCGCAGCCGCCTGCTCAGGTACCCCGAGCCGAACTCGCCGCTGTCGGCGGGCTTGATCCGCGACTCGATGTCCGAGAGCCTCTTCTCGTAGCTCTGCTGGAGCGCCTCCCCCCGCCTGCCGGCCTCCGCGCTCGTGAGCCTCGCCCTCGCGGCCTCGTCGGTCCTCAGGTACTCGGTGATCTGCTCGGTCGAGGTGAGGCTGTCAGCCCTGTACCGCTGCTCCGCGTCGATGTAGAAGACGGGCATCATCTGCTTCAGCGGGTCGCAGTCGACGTGGAAGACCTTGGCGTCCTTCCTCGGCCTGCACCCCGTCGGGATCCACGGCACGTCGCAGTCCAGCACGAGGATGACGTCCGCGGACTGGATGACGTCCTCCCGCCCGAACCTCAGCCCCACCCAGCCGGGGTGCGACGCCGGGAAGCACATGTCGCTGCCGCCCGTGTCCAGCACCCGCAGCCCCTTGACGGTGTCCGCCAGCTCGACCAGCTTCCCGGGGAACTTGTGGTTCCTGCCCGCATACGCCGTGATCACCAGCGGCTCCTTGGCGCCCGCCAGGGCCTCGGCGATGTCCCTCACCCCGTGCGCCGGCAGCCCCCCCAGCTCCACGGGGTCCCAGTACTTCTGCTCGACCGAGTAGGGCTGGATGTCCTCCTCCATGACCTCGCGGGCACCGCACAGGTACACGGGGCCCTGGGGCGCGGACCGGGCGAACTGCAGGGCGCGGTTGACCATCTGCTTGACGTTCTTGCCCGTCCTCAGCTCCGCGCTGTACCGCATGTACTGGGCGAGGATCTGCTTCTGGTCGGGGACGTCCTGGATCCAGTGGATGTACTCGGTGCGGGAGCCGCGCATCTCGCCCTCGAGGGTGAACGGCGAGAGGCCCGCGAAGAGGAGGACGGGAGCCCGGCCCGTGCTGGCGTTGTGCACGGCCGCGCCGAAGCCCTGGGTGCCGACGTCCACGTGGACGATGACGGCCTGGGGCTTGTTGGTGAGGCGGGCGTAGCCATCGGCCATGGACATGGCGACCATCTGGACCTTGCTGTGAGCACTTTCACCCCGTATGCACCGATGAGGCGCCGCATGCGGGACGGCTCCCACTCACCTCATTGGGACACGTGATGATGCGCGGGAAGGCGCCCTTCTTCTCCCGCTGGCCCTTGACCATGGCCTCGATGATGCTGGGGTGGTCCGAGCCCAGGTTCACGAAGCAATGGGTGATGCCGGCCTCCCAGATGGCCTCGAAGAAGGCGAAGGATGTGGTGTACATGTCGGGCGGAGAGGCCGTGCTGTGAGCCTGTCTGGTGGGTTGTGATATGACTGGCGCAGCTGTCAGGGACCTGGCCGAGGAGGGTGAGGAGGAGGACGCTGGGAGAGACGATGATGAGGGTCTCAGGAACGGAGTGCCGAGGAAGCCATCAGTCCTGGTCCTAGACCAGAGCCGTGAGGCCCTGGATGTCTGTCCACTGCTGCGGGCGTCCTTGCCCTCGGCGGGGCGACCTCGGGAAGGAAGACCGGCAGTGTTGCCCAGCGCTGCTGAGGTGCGGTAATTCCGGCGGAATTGACCAGTCCGGGTTGCTGGTGCAGGTCGCAGTAGGCGGGCGGCCGTCACTGATCGCATGGACGCCGTGTGGTGGTAGTGGTGGTAGTGGTGGTGGTGCAGCGAGTTGGAGAGCGGGGTTCCAATTCTGGGGAACATGGTTGTCGATATGGAGTATACGCACGGTGATACGCCAGCAGTGGGCGATCCAGTGAGGGGTTTCGTCAGGCTGTAGAGTGACCTATTAGGATGGAGGGGCGCACCACCTGCCAGCGGCCACGGGGGACAGGGACACACAGACACCAGAGACCACAGTGGTGAGTACGGGCAAAGGGAGGAGGGGGACGAGGGGGGACGAGGGGGACGAGGGGGACGAGGAGAACGAGGAGGACGAGGACAGGAGGAGGTCGTTCCCCCAGCGCAGGGCAAACCCCTAACACGTATATGAATAGGCATGGTGAAGTGTCCCGCAGCGCGGCTTCCCCAGGCCCACACCCCATACCGGGAGGCCCTGGACCCTGGTGGAGAAGAGGATAAAGGGCCCCCAAGGGCCGGGTCCCTGGGTCCCTCAGTCTCTAGTCGCCCAGGGCGAAGGGACCCTTCCCCTCCGCGCGGCGCATGGCCTGGGGAATGTGGAGGGCCCTATTCGCCCTCGGAACCCTTGTCCACCTCACCTGGACAGCCTGCCAGAGGACCCTGTCAGACAAGTCTCAACTCACTGCGGGCTTTTAGTCACTGCATCTTCATAGTCTGTCAGGTGGCCTTTCTGGGATGTCATAATTATGACAGCCGAGCCAATTGTGTTGGTGACACCTCCCTCGTGGGACCTGGCTCCTCGCTTAATCACGGTTTAAACGTTCTCAGGGGACCCCTGGCTGTACGTGAGAGAGCCGCCTCCGACTACCTAGGTACCAGTGCAGCCCCATTCTGGCGTGGTACGGAGTACTGAGGAGCATCTATTCTGTATTGGGCAGTCTTTTGTTCTCGATGGGCAGCGTCAAGATGCTTATTTTTCGTTATAATAATTTCCAGTTCACAGTGTCAGCCCTATGTAGCTACTAAAGAAAGGTAAGTCATATCACCAGACTAACGGTCCAAAACGGTTGGAGATTCGACGGCGCTGCAGTATCAGTGTCCCTGAGCTTTACAAGCTGCCTACTCCAGATACTAAAAGCCGTGGAACAGACGTAATTCTCATAGATGATAATTTACTGAATCGGCCGGTGCAGTAATTGACGGACGGCAAAAGCTGTGTCTTGGGTAATAAAGGCGCTCGTGGCCGAGAAGTCTTACTGTATGCAGGATCATCACGAGATACCGGGCATACCGAAAATTCCAGACCGGAGAACAACATAATGCTTGTTTCTGTTCCGGGCTCAAGGCTCAAGATAAGCAGGCTTTCTGGTCCATCTTCCTAGCAGACAGGAGTAATTTCCCGTTCTTCACCCCCCCCCCCCCCCCTTCTACTCAAAAATGACAACAGTGAGGGCTCTCTCTCTACCTTGGTGGGGTAATTTAGCTCTGGAAGAAAGTCATCGCTGACATTTTGCCCAGCAAAGTACTTCAGTTTACACTGATCCGTCACAACTTCCCCACGCGTTGGATAATTAAGTCATAACGGTCTCGTACGCCTACAGAACGTAGCAATATTATCTTCTTCAGTGATATCATGGAATTCTTTGCTATTTAATCACATAACCGGACGATATGCAGAATACGCTACAGTTCACATTTATCAAGCCCTGAGTCGCTAAAAAGTTGTAAGTTGGGGGAGGGGGGCGTCTCAAGTTCTGAGTCCACGATATCGGCATCGTACAGCTGATTACGGACCAGCGATCATGTCCACAAGAGTGCGAGACGCCCAGGCTTCCGTAGCCACGCTCCTGATGTGCAACATCCAGGACGCGGTCTCACGGCTCTGCAGTGCACGGGTACAGAACGCCTTCGACGAGTACGCTACGCCGTACCTGGCCGCGAACCGGGACTCCAGATTGCCGAGCATCACGGAGTTCCTCATCGAATATGTGCGCGCCCGGCCGCTGTCTCGCCTTGGCAGGCCGCGCCGCCCGGCGGCAGCCTGGTCGCATCTGGACCACGTGGTCAGGTTCGGCCTGAGCGCCATGGCACCGTCACAAAAATTTACTGATGAGCGTAATAACTCCGGGTGGGTGGCCTACTATGCGCCGAGGGCGCTACGTGGGGTGTACATGGTGACACATGAATGACAGGGCAATGGATATGGGCATGACACTACGAAGAACCTACCTAGGTATTCTTGTGTCGGACCGGCCGGCTTCGATCGCGAGTGACATCTGTCCCCGGAGGACGGCGCATTTCACACAGCATCGGAAGCACTTCCGAAGGCCACTCTTGAAACAGCAAGATTCTAGCTCTAGGATGGAGGGTTCCTTCTGGCAAACTTCACGTTGGGTCAAGGTATCGATGGGCATGAGTGCCACGGGACGCCGTTGTTCTGTTGGATATCATGCCGCTGTCCTACTTGGTGCCTAAGAAGAGCTACAGCTGTCTTACACCTGGGCATATATCTGATGAACCCTTTAGACCTGTTACGGGTTGTCTCGAACATGGTCCCAATGCTGGGGGTCGGGCGCGTATGGGTTAGGTGATGACGAACGTAATTAGTGCCTCGTCTTGGGGACCCGGTTTCCTGAATCCTCCACGCCTGGCTTGACAATATGTACTGGAATTGATAGTCATTAATAACCGATGGGTAGTGTTTCTTAAGAAGTGTGCCGTATTCCAGTCACAGAACCCTCTTAGGCTTTGAGACGCGTCACCACCCCCACCCCCACCCCATCCTCTTTTCAAGATCAAGGCTATTTGCTGGTAAAGGTGCCGTAGCCCAAAGTCACGCTGCGGCCAGGGATGTGGAGTGAACTTCCTTCTCAGCTTGCTGACTGCACCACCGGCTCCTCCCGAACTCTGCTCGAGAGCAGCTAGGACGATCATGATTGCAGAGGCTCTGCCCCCTGATCCTCAGCTCGATCCAGGAGCCCCCCGGCCCGTCGCGACGTAGCCGTCGATCTTGTCCTTGCCCATCGACCACCTGACCTCGAACCGGGCGGCCGGGGCGTCGACCGTCTGCTCCGGCAGCATGACGTACCAGGTGCCCAGAATCGACATGACCTTGCGCCGGAACTCGAAGAGCGGCTGCCTGGACTCGTCCAGGAGGGCGCGCCGCTCCCTTATGGACATGGCCTTGGCGTCCGTGCTGAAGACCTCGCGCGGTGACTGTCCCGGCGTCTCGTCGGTAATGGTGAGGTCGCCCCCGGACAGACTGGAGAGGTGGCCTTTGACGTGCAGGGTGGTCGGTCTCTGGGCCACATAACTAGGGAGGATGGCAATGGGGTGCCTTGAGGGGGATGAGATTAGGCTTCGTCATTTTCTGGTGGTCTGTGGTATCTTGGCTGAGGGAGGTGATGATGGTCTCTCCAACTTGGAGATCACGACCTGGAGCGGTTGCTAAGATTTTGTAGGGGGCGCCGCAACGGCTGTTATGCATAAATGCTTTTTAGGTACAGTACCTGGGTACTTAGGATTACCATTCCTGGAAAGGGGGCTCTGGTCGATCGTAGGTTTTAGTTCAGGTCCCATGTCAGCCAGCCAGCATCGCCGAGCTGGAGCCTGCCCGGCTGGCCATCAATAAAGTTCAATTGAGGCTAAGATGTGCTTCTGAGCTCGGCCCTTACATATCACATTCGCTTGATGGATGAGATCTCCCGGCGGGTCCAAGAACTTGCATTATAAGACCGCCCCTTTCATCGACTGGACCAAACGGATTGTTCCTCGACCATGACTTTGATGGATTACTGTTGAACCTTTCCCAACTTCTCTGCGGCAGCAAATTGCGAATCCTCGGGGATATTCTGGTTATGCATTGCTCTGTGGCGTTATAGTCAGTGAGGTCATGGTTTTAGGATGATGGCTGGGCCCGGAAAGGTGGGCACACACCCCTTCAGACCGGCAGCAACATTGCTGGCGTTCTTGGTCTGGTTCCCGTCAACGATGACTGCCAGATGATCATATTAGCTCAGACACCGATGGAAGTGAGCAATGTCGGCACACTGTTGTGCTCGTCCTTCAGGACGTCCTTGGAGCGCTCCTTGGCTTCGTTGGAGGTGTTGGGGTTGTGGAGGTTTGCCTTGTGGCCAGCGATGACGTGAGCTTCGGTGGGCATCTTGGGAGGTGATCGAGGGGAAACCGTAGTGAGGAAGTAGGTTCAGGCTGGAATGGGAGATGGTTGGTAAGTCGGGCGAAGAGTGGGCGGTGCGTGAATGGTTTTGTGGATGTATGGAGGGCTTGGCTTCCTTTTTATTCTAACTCTTCAGTGCGAGGAATTGTGTATCAAGGCCTCCGCGCGCTCTGCCCGTTATACTCAGATATGGAAGCCTCCTTCCATGTCTATCTCGGTCTAGAGACTGCTACCTCCCATTTTGACGTCATTCTCTTGCTTTCGCTGTCATACCAAGTGTGTGACAACCTGTTTTGGGTGCCAGCTGTTGTCCCGTGAGGGGTATGGATAACCATGACGTGCCGTGTTTGAGTCTGCGTTCCTATGATACGCGAATATGTTTGTGTAGATTGATGTTTGGAAGGGTTGATTTGATACAAGGCAGAGAGACGGTCTGGCGTCCGTTGTGGGCTTTGTCTATTCTGGATCGATAAACTTGGTCCCACTGTTAAAATATGGGAATTACTGTAGCCGACCTTGTCCACCTGGGCTGGGGAGACGACCATGGGTGGGAGAACTGACGTGCAGTAACATTGCTCGGCGGTAACATCTGCACGTACGACAATGCAACCAACCGCCTTGTTGTTGTTCTTTTTTACCATGTACATTCAGGGCCTTACGAGGACAGCCTGGGATATACTGTACTGTATGTCCGCGGGAATGAGACGCGCTTGGCGAGACTCTCACGCGACCTATTCCCCGGTGCGACATCACGCTGATCCCCCCACACACCCTGGGGAATCTGTATTCAGGCTATCTCGCTAGACATTGCTGGCAGGGCAGACAAGGTTGACGGCATCCTTATGAATAGTAAGCATTACTTACTGCGGTTATGTGCTTGAGCGTCCCCTGTCTGCGGACACTATCCGGTATCGGGTATAGATTCCGCTACTTTTCTCTTAGCTAAGCCCGCCCTCCAACGTCGGCTTCCTCCTGGAAAATCACCGCCATGTTACCCAGTGTTTACCCCCTTGATCACCGCTGACGCCGTCCGCAGAGTCTACTACAGGAATTCGTTCTGGTTTGGCACTTGACCCGCTACATTAATGGATCTCACGCTTGAAAGTAAGGCCTGCACCGCATGTGCGAAAGCCAAACGCAGATGCGGCAAGCAGATCCCGACGTGTAGCCGCTGCACTTCACGAGGCGTCCCGTGCGAATACCCACCACCCAGACCGTTTGTCCTCCCTCCTCGGCAGCCACGTGAGACGCATCTCTCGCCGGCACGGATAAGTCCTGTACTGGACACGTCGCTCTCTAGCTCGATACCATGCACGCTATTCGACATCTCCGGGGACTCCATGGCCATCGACGACCTCTTCCCCGCTGAGATGAATCTCGGATGTGTCGATTTGCAAAACCCGCAGGCCCTCATTAACCCGAACCCGTGGGGTCAAACCTCACTTCCATGGTACCTAGAGCCTTCTTCGTGGGAAATTGACCACATGCCTCCGCCCCAGTTTACTACGCCTATGTGCACCGCCGTTTTGGAAGATGTCATTGAACATATCAAGGAATGGCAGACCCGCTGGGTCAATACGGCCTCCAGCCCTTATATACACCGACATGTCTACAAGTTTCAGACCCCCAGATGTATCATAGATGCTTTCACAACTCTCTCGACGTATCTCAACAGGACACCTGAGAACAAAACCGTAGTGCTGCGTCTCATCGAAGAGAGGGTGCGCCAGCTGTTGGCGGATCAGCCTGAGGAAGACGAAGACGATGGCAGCGGCGCACACTCGACGCTCACCGTCTTCGACCACCTGGCCCGCGTGCATGCCCTGCACATCTATCAGACCATCGGCCTCTACGACGGGGCCATCCGCCTTCGGCATCTTGCCGAGACACATATCCCAGCCCTGGACAGCTGGCTCCACCAGCTCATAGAGTCCGCAAAGGTCTCAGCTGCTCAGGGCCCGGAGAAGTTCGTGCGACCTATTCTCACGGCCAGGGACCAGGATCCGGATGCACAGTTTCGGCCGCCGGCGGCCGGGCTCGTCTCCAACGAGTACGTCGCCTCCCTCGCAAGCGTGCGCGAAAGCCCGATCCTCAGCCCGGAGGATACCGCGTGGTATGCGTGGGCCTTCGCCGAGACCATCCGCCGGACATGGCTCATATGCTCTTGTACGCAGAGTATATACCTCACCTTCCAGATGCGGTGGGCGCCGTGTCCCGGCGGGGTCATGTTTACTACGTGCGAGGGGCTCTGGGACGCAGACTCGGCTACTGAGTGGACAGCACTCTGCAAGAACCTCCAAGACGATTGCGACGGGATTGATTTCATCAACCGGCAGCAGTGGGACCGAATCTTTGAGCGCAGACGGCCGGAGGATGTTGACGAGTTCACAACCTCCACTCTCGATATCAATTTTGGTCAGCTTCCATCCTATCAAGCCCCATCCTCTAACCTCGAGGCTAACTAGTAGATAGGGGTAGAAAGGGTTCGGAAATGGAAGGCCAAAATGTGTACAAAATGAGGGGGGCACGCCTTTTGGGCGTTGATTCAGTCGCCGCCTGCACGGGCGGACATCCCGTTCACCAAAGTCGCCCAAGGTACCTCGGATGTTCGGGTAGGAGCACATCATGGCGGCCACGCGTCCGGACCTGATATCGCTAGGCCGACTATCATTCATATAAATGGACTCTGTCTTCACTTTCTCTCTCTCACACACAAAAAAGGGGGGGCTATGCTATCCTCTCGCAACACTTGGTCGGCTTTAAGATCAGCTTTGACCAAACTTAGTTTTATAGAGAGTACTTTAGGATAAACTCGAGGCCGCTATATACGCCTTATCTATGAAATATCCATAGCACTTGTAATAAGCCTCCATCTCACAGTGTTAAATAGATATAGATCGATACCTATTGCATTGATAAGACTAGAATTAGCGAGGAAACCGAGTCTATTAACTCTATTCAAGTAGTACCAAGGCGTTATAGTATATTATATCTACCTCTATGATGTATAAAAGAGGGATGAAGGCGATGTGCCTCATATTTTTCAGGGTTGTTAATACCGGGAAGCCATCAGTTTCGGTCACCATGGGGTGGACGCTGCAGGAACTTATATCTCCGCTCAAACCAGTGAACGGTCGTGTATAAAACTGCGGAGGCTGTTCACACGTTCTAGCAAGAGCTAAGGGCCACAACCAGGATCTACCATGTTTGCTTATTCTAAGTTTTGTCAAGTACTGGAATCAGGATCCAGGAAATCGTTTTTGATGAGGGCTGTGCCGCAATAACAGGCTGTCTTGACCTTACTGCTGGCCTATTGTTGGACCCCGGAAGCGTGTGTACAGTAGCGCTTATCCAGACGCGCCAAGACCCCACGTAGAGATTGCCGTACAGCGCTACAGTGCCTCTTTATAAGGGCTGAGCTGATGTCTTACCTTTTGGGAAGCGTCCTAGTCTCCAGGTATGACGTTGGAGCCTGCTTACGCCGATTTGATGTTGCACCTGTGGTGAAAGTGCGACGCTTCGCCGCCCAAGAGAAATGGCTGCTTGTGATTTGGGGGTGTGTGCCAACAATTATATATTGCACGGCGTTCCATGGAGCACGAGGTAAGATATCACTTTCCTACAAAATAATAAAATAGCATGATCGACTTACCAAGCTCCCCGAACCCGATCAGAATCATCTAAGCCATGGCCGCTAGGCAAGTTTCTGGCACTGCTATTTCGTGTAAGGGGCACAGCCGAATCTATCTTGGGAATGAAAAAAAAATTAGGGATGAATTACCCCCGTGGTATCTCAAGGTATCACACTCATAGGCGGAGATCCGGAGCTCTTGTAGGACAGATCCCGTGGAAAGAGCGTACGGAGAACGAAGAGCTACTACAACCGTCGGGTACCTGCATATTGGTATAAGCGCATGGAACCGCCAAAGGACGCGGGCCAGGACGACAAGAGGGGCCCAGAGAGGTCAATGTGGGATTAGAAGTCGGAGCCGTAATGAATTTATTTGTCACGTGGTGCTTTTGACCCTGGGGTTCAAAGCATTACCGGGACAGCATCTCACAGCAGCTTGCGCCGTCATCCACAACTTGAAGTCATAGACTGCTAGAGAGCTTGAATAAGAGACGAGTAGAATCAACGAGACCAGCCGACGCAGGAAGATAATCCCAGAACATCTCCCCTTTACCAAATATCACTCATCTGCCTGACCTCGGCTAAAACGGCCGACTTACACGCCGGGAAATTCAGCAAGGAAACAGGTCTGAGCCCTCCCGGGGAGGGCTTTGTCCCTAAAATATACAAGCCCAGACGCGTCTCTCAACTAACTTCCATAGCTCATAGACGAAATGTGTACTGAGACGACGACCACTCACAAGTGCGCCCATTGTTAGAAGGTGATCAAGAAAGACGGCAAGAACCTCGAGTCGATAAACAAAACCGTTTGCGACGAGGCCAAGAGCAAGAAGCTTGGCTTTGGAAAATGCAAGAACGGAGCGACCGCAAAAAAGCAGGATGTGGAGCCTGGCTTTTGTAATACCTGCTGCCAGAATTACAGCGAAGCCAAGCAGATGGGCGATGACACAGGCTACGGTTGGTAAATGTAGGCAAAGTACGCGGGGGCAGGCCCCGGGGGGGGGGGGAGATATATTCCATCTGGCTGAATTCCAGGTAATTGCCCAAGATAACCAGCGGTACGGAAAGCCGAGTAATAAAATAAAATAGGCTTATCTATCAAATTCGTCTTTCCATAACTACATCGGCGCCCCAACACATCCTCCACAGTATGTGAATAAAATTCGGTAAGATAGCTGCGACTTTGATTGCAACAGCGACCTCAACTAACCCTCTGATTACTACCATACAATCCCACAGGACAGTTAACCAGACTTTTTTGGCCCTTCTTTGATTCAAATGGGGTCCTTCACATTTCTACAAATGTCTTCCTAGCGGGCAATGGCCCCGGTCATGCCGGGAATGGCAAAACCGCAGGGCTCTTCTTGCCATCCTTCCCAACAGCCCGGATGCCGAATTGGACGGCATCCTTTGGAAGGCTGACCGTCACATTCCCCACGTTGCCAACGTCCAGACTACGCGCCCATTGCAGGGCGCCGCTGGGGCGCCAGACAAGCTCGTAGCTCCCCACTAAGGGATCGTTGCCCGTGGCCCACGCAAATTGGCTATCATTGCTCACTTCCTCCAACGGCGTGTCGGTACTGGCTGCAGGGAAGCCTACAGTCTCAGAAATGGTGACGTTCTTGGGCATGGCCGGCGCGTTTGCAGCACTCCACATACTGGCGAGGTTCACTCTTGCCACGCGCTGTGTATATGCAAAATCAACGTACTCGAGCAGGTCGCCGTACTGCGTCCCGTTGTGTACCCTCACGTCCTGGTGCTGATGCGTGAAGTCCTCGACCGCCTCGGTGAAACGGATGGCGGGGAAGCCTTGGGCCAGAAAACCTTCATGGTCGCCGCCGCGTAGGAAGCGATCAGGCCTGTAGATGAGTGCGACCTGCATATCAACCGCATCGGAGGCGCCGGCTGCAATTTCGGTGATGAACCGACCAAGGTTACGGGCTGGCGAGTCATTCTCATAGCCGATAATCCCGATTTCCTCGCTGTGTGCTGCGCTGGTCGCGTTCGGATATAGGATACTGGCACCAAACAGCCGAACGGTGTGGTTGTTGATCGGCGCAAACGGTGAGAACTTCCCTGTCCCAACGATGTCGTTGTTCCAGTTACCCTCGACGTTCGTTCCTTGAGCCTTGAGTGTTTGAGCCAGGTGACTTGCTCCATACAAATCCTGCTCCTCGCCTGCTGTAGCCGCGAAGATCATCGTCGCCGCAGGCTTGAGTTTGGCGCACGCCCGTGCCATTTCCAACACCACAGCCACCCCGCTGGCATTATCGTCCGCGCCAGGTGCGTCGCCGGTGTAATCCATGATGTCCAGATTTCTGCTATCGTAGTGGCCCGTGACGACGTACACCCGGTTGGGGTCAGTCGTCCCGTTTATGCACGCCACCACGTTGGTTATGTTCACCGGAAAGGAGATGCGGTCCGCGACGCCCTGGATGTAGCTATTGAAATACACATCCATGTTCCCATCGGAATCCACGGCTATGTTCTGCATCTGTTCATAGATCCAATCGCGGGCAGCTCCGATTCCGCGAGTTGTCGAGTTCTGTGCCGAGAGCGTGTGCCTGGTGCCGAAGTTGCTCAGGGTCGTCACAATGCTCTGGATGCGGGACTCATCTATCTCCGCAACTATGTCGACTGTCTGGTTGTCTAGGGTCTGTGGCGTGAGAGGGACGCCCAGCGTGGTCACCGGCCAGCTCGCGTCGGCACAAGCGGCCCATGGCCGCTCTAGAGGGCCATAGAGGCTTCCTGGGAGATCGAGCCATGGCTGAGCAAAGGTCATTGAGGAATACAACGAGAGCGTGGGCAGTCCGAGAGCGAGATATCGCGACAACATCCTGCCTAACATTGACTGCGCGCGTCAATCAGGATACAGAGACTAGACTCGCCCTTGGAAGCCTAGGGAGGATGGCTGAAATATAGTTCATTGTTGCGCTTCCACCTCCGCAAACTTTCCCATAATGCCACTCACCGAGCTCCCATTGCATGACGCCATAAAGGCAAAGCCAGGATGTCGTCGTTCGTGCCGAATCACCCGATATGTCGGTATTTATCGAAATATGTATAAGCTTAAATCCGTAGCGCGGTTAAGTCGCATCACCTGCGGGGTTGATAAGGTTAAAGGCCACGTACTTCCTGAGGAGGCAGGTAATATAGAGTCTACGAGGTCATACTCCAGGTACGCTCACAGAAGCCAGAACTGCTCGCAATGGAAATCCCCGCAAAAAGCCCCCTTTTGGGTGTCATAAAAGACTTGAAGGCATCAGGCTGCAGATATCACACTAGAATTTCTAGGTAGTGAAACACGCGGAGAGCAAAAGTTCAAGCCGAACCTTGCTGCAGGTAAGATGGGGAAAGGCTCCGTCAAAGGTGCAACGCATTACGTGTTTTACCAACGACATACTCTCTTGACGCTGAAAACTTGCCCAGTATAATGTTGTTATCAACACGAGACTTCTCACTTGAAACCAGCATTGAAATACACCTGAGTAGATACCTAGAGGGACCAAGAGGATCCTGGATATTATGAATTTCAAAATGCAGAGTCCATCTAGAAATGATCCTTGAAGATCCCGAGACTCACTTGCTGATGATCATTTCCTCAGCAATAGATTTTAAAAGCATCATGGCACTTGTGGCGGCCAATCCTCGACGTGTACTTTTCTCGTCGGCCCAAGGGGCAATCATGCTTGGGAACTTGTCTTACACACTATCGAGTACGTAATTCTTGGTACCTCCTCGGTAGATATGGACCGCCGCATTTTAACTGCTAACTTCATGACCAAATTGAGCCTAGGATCAAAATCACAGCCTGTATGTGCGTGGAGATTCACCTTGGGACTTCAAGACTGGGACCGAGGTGTTAGAGAGACTCTGATGTTTAAAACAACCAGACGCATGGCACTTACCTGATTCATTGTTCCTTAGAGTTTAGTGCCCGTTATTGAGACTGTAATTAAGTCTTCCGGGGCCATTCACAGCTCTAGGTCCTCTCTCAGGGGCGAATCTCATTATCATTCAGTGAGACTTGAAGTCTGGCCGGTCAGAGGAATGGGATCAGAAGATTGTGAACCACGATGCCAGGCATGTTCTGAATATATAGCTCTTGGTCAATGGACGCTTCAGCTCTTGTGAGTACAAACTGTCGCCATGGACCGTCTACAAATGGCGACGATTACAAATGATATTAGGAGCTTTCTCTCACGCCAGGGAGTCCACTGGCACTACAAGGAAGGCTTACTCCTGTGAGTGCCCCAAACCTGGGTCCTCGTCGCTTGGGTGGTAGTAGGACCTTGCTGACAGTCGATCACGACAGACAACTTGGGAACCTATTTCACGGCCCACCTGGCACCGGGAAGAGTAGTTTTGCGTTCGCACTCGCTGGCCATTTCGGCCTCCCGGTCTTTATGATCAATCTCTTAGGACCGGGTTTGGCCGATTCGAATGTCGAACACCTTCTTTCGGACTTGCCCTTCCATTGCATTATCATGCTCGAAGATATAGATGCAACTCAGCCATTGAACCGGGACAACAGGAGCAAGATTGGAAAACAAAAGGACGAAGCGGTACCACCTGCTTCAGAGTCCGACTCGTCAGACGAGCAGGATCCAATTGCACGCTTCCAATCAATGCGTGATAAGAGGAAGCGTAACGGCGTCACGCTGAGTGGACTCTTGAATGCGATTGATGGTGTTGGTGCTTCCGAGGGTCAGTCATTACGGGCAGAGAGAAGTCTCAAAACTCGTCATCCTGCTAACTTTGCTATGCTTACAGGCCAAATCCTAATCATGTCTACTAACAAGATTGAAGCCCTTGGCGAAGCCTTGATTCTCACCGGTCGCACCGATCGCATGGTCGAGTTCACTAATGCCACAAGGGAGCAGGTTTACTACATGTTCATCGGTACATACACTGGGACTCGCTAGACACACCAGTCGCCTGCAGGCGGTGCTCTGGCATCCCAACATCTCGAGAGGGAGGAATGGACCGATGAGGATATCACGCTGCTTGCCAAGGAATCTCCGACGAGATTCGTGCCCAGGAGTTCAGTCCTGCGAACCTTCAGCAGTTTTTCAAGGACTTCCGGGCCGAGCCACGCCGCGCACTTCGAGAGCTGGACGAGTGGATGAAGGGACCCGCGTGGATACCGAAGGCCTGTGCTCCTGCCTCCAGTCCAAGACTCAGCCCTTGGGACTTCTCGCAGTGGTGACCCTAAGCAGTCTTCGACCACGGGTGTCTCGCCGGCCGTTAGCGACACGTCCTCATCATTCGAGGATCTGATGTCGCTGGATGACCTTGGTGGATACGAAAAGCCTGCGTGCTTTGACCCAGATGCTGAGTCTAAGTCGAAGAGCCCCTATGGACCTCTTCTGGACGCTTCTTGAAGCTGTATGGGTGCTCCACGTAGCTGGGTGGCGGATCGGGTTTATTAGAAGCATGACCGATAATATCAGCTGTCTGGCGGGTAGCGTTGAGCAATGGGAGACCGGGATGAGGTCGAGCGGAGATATTTAGGCTGGATGACGAGTAGCGGTCCTCCTACATGATTCGTTGATAGACAAGGGGGGAAATACTTGCACATACTTGACTTCTAAGGGACTTGTCTGCTTCGTGGTGCAGTTATCTCCCAGTGGCGTGCGTGCCACCCGCGTTTTCCCATGGCACGTCGAAATACCGGACCTGATTCGGAACCAGGTATCGACAGCCTTAGTGAATTGGGTGCGTGGGTTGGCTCGGATTGCAGTATGTTATTTGGCGACACCAGTATAAGATACGCGTAATCCAGGCCGGGAGCGACTTGCGGCCCCGTCTTCATCTGATATATCATATTACGCAGTATCGAACAGGAAGCCAAATGAACAGGACCCCAGGAAGACAAATTGCCTGGATCTCACCCCATCTCAAGTGACCAACTCTCTTCAAGATGCCATAAGAGCCCCCAAGGGGTCTCTCAAGCTAAGGATGGCGGGACACGACATTCCTTTTCTCTAGTCACAGTCTTTGCGAGTGGGCCGCCGGGAGGCCGCATGCCGGGAAATGATCAGATTGATAAGATAAAACATGGTTACATGGCCTCTCGGCCAACTCGGGTGACAGGCAGGGGTTGCGTGGGCCCAATTTGATCTTGACGCGCGTCGCAGGCGGAGGGTCTTTGCTGTACTGCATTGCTGAGTTGGCTCGTTACGGATGCTTTCTACAACATTTGTTCCTTGGAGCTTCCAGTTCTGTCGAGCTTGAGAGTCCAGCCAAGCCTCGTTCTTCATCCCTCCACCGAATCTTTTCCCCGTCATCCTCACCTTGCTTATTTCCTATTTAAGGAATAAAAATAAACATGGTGGCGAGCCGCATTCTGGCGGCGACTCTCGCCGCCTCAGGCCTGTCTCACGCCACTAGTGATGGATTGCCCACCAGCGAGAGCTTCGGTCCCAGCACCGAAGTCGCCAAGAGCCGGGGCCCTCAGATCTTTAACGCGGTACACGATGCCATGAGACAGTGGGGTGCGTCTCTGCATCACAACGGCATGTCCTTCTTCCTCGCCACGGTTCCTGAAGGCGTGATCTTCCACCATGGCAACAACGACGAGAGATCACCTGATGAGCCTGACTGGCTCGCATATGAAATTGAGCATGCCGAGGGTTTTGCGCGTGGAGGGAGAGGTCCTGGCGGAGGACCAGGTAAAGGACCTGGCAAGGGACCTGGCGACGGTGGCCCGCCTGGCCCGCCTACATTAGCTGGGGACGGTGCCTACCAGGTCCCTCTTGGCTACGAGGGACAGTTGCAAGTCTCCTTGAGGCAGATGCCCCGCGAAGAGCCGCCGGCCGAGTCCAAAGGAGGGTGGCTGCACACATACCGCACGGCTCGCCCTATGCGATACATATACATCGATGGAATGAGCGGAGGGAAAACCACAATGGGCACATTGGACTCCCAGGACTACCTACTGCGGCAGACGAGGGCCGAGTTCGATTTCGACAATGGGAAAGGCGACATGCATGAGAGGCGTGCTGGCGGGCCCATGGACGAACGGCAACGCGCCATCGAGATTTGTGCGCTGTGCAAGGACTGGAATCTTGACGGCGCCGTTCGCATGGAGGCGGGTTTTGAAATCATCCATTGCGACTTCTACGATGGACTTGAGCAATTGCAGGTCATGCAGCGCCCGGGTTCCAACAGTCGCGGCCCTGGGGCCGGAGGCAACTTCGGCAACTTCGAGTTCATCCGTGGCCTCTCCGAACGATATCATGATATAGGCTCAGCAAGAACCAACATCGACTACTCCTCGATGGTCTCGGCCTTTTTCTTCCCGATTAACATCACGAACCCTGACCCCGCGCGACCTGACCTGCCGAGGCTGCTGAACACGACCGATGTCGAGCTTGCCGCCATTCGAGGTTATCTCAACAAGACGATTGCCGCACGAATCAACGACCCTGTCCGCCCCATCGACTGGAAAGACGTCACTGATATCATCGTAGCTCGCTACGCTGACAGGCTCAAGTTCATGGCCGAGAAGACGACCTCGGCCGCCCAGATTGCGGACGAGCTCAAGTTTCTTCTGACGGTCTACGTCGACTACTCCGGCAAGGGTAGCGACAGCGAACAAGTCCCAGCCGCCATCGACCGGTGCACCAACTTTTACCTCCACGCCATAGACCCCGTCACGGAGTCTGACAAGATGATCTACACTGCCTTCAAGGCCGTGACCTCCAACATATGCACCAAGCTCTTCGATGTGCGCGACCTCGTCGCTGGCACCGGCGACTCGGATGACTCGGAGACGATGGCTCAGGCCGTTGCAATCCTCAAGGGCTTGATGCATGATCTCGCCTGGGCTCGCTTCAAGCGCTGTCCTCCTTGCGACGTGGACGAGGTGTGCTTCATCCCGATGTGGCCCATGGGCACGAAAGCAGACTATGAGTCGCCAAGCTGCGTCAACTCTTCTAGCACGAGGAGAGGAGAATCGGAGGCGTATTGGGGCCACTTCGGAGGCGGCCCGGGCGGCGGTAAGGGCGGAAGAGGTCCTCACCCGTAATGGACAGGCCTATCCAAGTATCGATTCATGGACATAGGCTCACTACCTGGGTACAGAGCCGCTTGTCGTCATCCAGCCTGGATGTATACCCTTTTCTAGATGTAGAATATCTGTCTTTTTCGCGTCTAAGTCGACGACACCTGCGGCTTTCTGACTAGCGTCTTGTAACTATAACTACCATAGGCGGGACGGGTCTGGGATATGAATGTCCGCCACCACCTCGAAGCCATGACTCTAGAAAGTGGGTGAGCCTCACGTGGTTCCAATTGAAGCGTCTGTTGCTATCGACTAATACTATGATGTAGTAAGCCTGTCCCTTTCCACTACCATGGAGGCACGTATCTAGACCTTCACGATCTGCCTGATCAGTGCCCCGGCGGATGAGGGAGCCAGCAATTCCTTTACATTGGTAGTCCTCATGTACACCAAGCAGGTCAAGAACTAGGCTGGAAAATCAGCGTCCCACTTCTCCTCTAGCATAGTGAGGGCGATAGAGAAAAGCGTCATTACTCACACCAGTGCGACTTCTCCCCCATCGATTTCTTTCTGTTTTCATCCATTCCGCCAAAGAACGGCTCAAAGACTTCCATGTCCCAACCCCCATCCCCGGGCTTGACATCCCCATATGAGTCGTGCGCCTGGATCCCGCCCGGCTGGGGGACCTGCCACCTGCTGAACCCCACGATCCTGTCCCCAGCCTCGGCATCGACGGCGACAAAGGTCCTATCGGTCGGGTTGTCCAAGCCCCTTCAGCCATGTCTCGTCCATCGAGCCCCGCATGTACGGCGTGTCTGGCATGAAGTACTGCCAGAAGGGGGCGTCGAAAGCACGGAAGTAGACCTCGGTTATGGCCACCACGTCGGCCGCCGTCGCCGGTCGGATGTGGAAGCGCGACGACGGGGCTGTTTGAGGTATGGGCTGGGCCACGCTGACAAGCCGTGAGCTGTTCTCCCGGTCGCGCTCTCTTCTCTGCGGTCCACTCTATATGCTCTTCCCCTCGGTGCTCCTAGAATGCTCGTCACGCAATGGAGATACAGAGTATTTGCGGTTACTGATATACGTTGGAGGTGCCGGCCCCGGTGGTACCACGTCGCTGACTCACTGACTACGAACTCGTCTTCATCTTTGAGCGGGGAAACTTGCGGAGTGCCTTGCTGATGCGCAGATGAGCAGCTAGGCTGCAAAGGATTTATTTAAGCTTTTAGAGGAAAACAAAATTACCCTCCAAACCCATAAGTCACTTGTATATTTATCTATGCGCGCCAATACAACGGCAACATTAGAGTTGGTACCATGTACGCCTGTTGTTGAGTCATTCAATTAGCGTATGAGTATAATTTGCACTTGGAGCTTAATTAATTTGAACGAAATCTTGATGGACGCCAGCGCTTGTTGCGTGTATTCTCAGACTCGTGCTGATTGTTAGCAAGCTACGTGCCACACAACGTCAAAATAAATTTCTTCTAATTCGTATAGCATAACCAGAAATACCTTTGTGTCTCGTCTTTTGTCTAGCCTAGGATCGTTCGTTGTCCCCCCGAAAGTCTTGCCTTGCCCATAAAAAATATGTGTCCGGCAGTAGGAAATTACTGCTATACTGTACCTTGTCGACCAACAAACGCTTCATGCTCATGCTGCATATCCTCCTATGTTTGGGTCTTCCATGGCTCAGCGGGACGAAATGCTGCAGGGGACTCTAGCGTTACAGCGAAGGCCTTCCCCTCTCGTCGATGCGTGTGTTGTCGTTTCTAATCTCATCACCATGACCAAAGTCTCGCACCCGGGATGTGATGCACAAGGACATCATCATTTTATCTCAACCATGTCGCCAGTAGAGAAGAGCTCAAATTTCAACCGCCGCAGCTCCACACCTTGCAGCTTGAGGTAGTCCGCCATCTCGATCATGAACTGCTCTGGCCCACAGATGTAGTACTCGGCGCCGCCGTGGTTCAGATGCAGGTCCTCGCGGTTGACCTTGGCCAAGTCCACCCTGAAGTCGTAGTCGTGCGTCACGCCCGCCAGGTCCCCATCCGCGAGGTGCGTCTTGAAGATGTTCGTCCTCAGGTTGGGCATGCGGCGTTTCGCATCCCGCAGGTGGTTGCAGAAGGGGATCATCCGCCTGGCGCCGTGGATCCACGAGACCTCCCTCGCGGGCTGGAGGTCCATCATCGCATTGAGCATGGACACCATGGGCGCGACCCCGACGCCCGCCGAGATCAGGACCAGCGGCACGCTGCTCGACTGTGACGTGTCGAGGAAGAACTCTCCGGCGGGGTGCGTCACGTCCACGATGTCGCCCGGGTTCATCTGGTCGATGAGGTAGTTGGTCATCTGCCCCACGGGGTACGTGACGTCTGCCGAGCCCGGGACCTGCCCGCCCGACTCCCTTTTTATGGTGATGCGGTAGTAGTCCTCGTGTGGCGCGTCGCTGAGCGAGAACTGTCGCGACTGCATGTATCCGACGTTGGGGAGGGGTACCTGCACTGAGATGTATTGGCCTGGGAGGAAGCCGGGCAGGGGCCGTTTGTTTTGAGGAGACAGGTAGAACGAGACGATGTCGTCGGTCTCCGATTCCTTTTTGATGATCTGGAACGGCTCCCAGCCTTTCCAGGGCCCAAACGCGTTGTATAGCTGCTTCTCACGGCCTATGAGCATCTTTGCGAGGATCCAGTATGCTCTCGTCCAGGCCTCTTCCGTTTCTGTCGTCATGGCCGGTCCGAGGACAACGCCGAAGGCGTCGATGAGGTAGATGGCCACGATGCCGTAGTGCTCGGGCTTGATGCCAAGAGAGCAGTGCTTGTTGCACATTCGCTCCAGTTTGGGGATCAGCTCACTGATATCGTAGTTGATAGCGCTCGCGAATGCCAGGATCACAGACGTTAGGGCACGTGGTTGCCTGTGATTAGCCTGATTTACCGAGTTGAACATATTATTGAGCTCCGGGTGGGCTCTCAACATGTTGCCGTACATGATTGTCGTGATTCTCTCGCCTTGTTCCCGAAGTTTAGGGATGGTGGCCCTCACCAGACGCATCTGGTGATAGGTGAGGTTGTGAGACATCGTGGAGGCGTCAGCGCTAAGTCGAACAGCGGAAGAGAAGACGAGATCGATAAATTCGGGTGGGTAGATAGGGCTCAGAAGCGAGGAACGAGAATATTCTAGAAGTCTTCCATCGCACCGCCAAGAGCTTCTGCCATCTTAAATACCTGTGCAACTGGTCGGACACCAGATATCGTGTTTGCTTTTCTTGGATCAGGCCGCGACCACCCCACAACTCATGACCGTTTGTTCGGGAATTCAAGACCACGGACCACATATGAACATCGCGAGCGTGGCCATCGTACGATGTCTTGTGGAGCCAAGAAGTTCATGCGCTGACGTGTAGTGCAAACACAAAAGCCCGGTGTGCTCGCCTCTCCCGAGCCCGCTTCATGGGCATCGAACCCTTGTTGGATTTGCTCACTCCTTCTGAACCAGGGCTGCGCCCAAGGAGTGGTTCGATTCAATTTCGGCGGGTCCTCCAGAGGTCGAGGTTGCATTGATCTTCCACACCGCAGATCAGCGAAGTCACGTTCGAACCCAGGATGAGAGGAGCCTGAAGCCGGGGACTTCAGGGACTTGTGATGTCACTTGTCGCAGGGCCACAAAGCCAGTAAAGTTTGGCCCAAGGACCATGGCCATATACTCCGTACGTGGGCCTGCATGATAAGTCTTGATCCGTCTCCTCAAGCACCTTCTATAGAAGCAATTCCACTCCGAGGCAGCCGATTGATTTCTTCTGCACAGCAAGACCGGGAATCAAGTCAGAGATGTAGGACCCCTCATAGATTGGAAAGCGACAACCCCCCCGGAAGGCTCGGCTACGCTAACTACAACGCTGCGGCTCAAACCCACGGGCACTGATGGGGAATCGCCACGAGGACACGGCCCTTAGGACCCTGTGGTGGAAGATAGCCCCCATTTCATGCAAAGAACCTACGACGATCCGGGGTCGAATGGAGCCTGGCCACACGCGAGGGGATCTTTCTGGTAGCCCCGCTGTCTCAAGTGTCATGTCGTATGATTGTGCCTACATGACGAAGAATAAGGTTGACACTGTGGTGCGTTCCTCGGCCCTCAAAGCTTTTCTTTCGCAGAAACAAGTGTTGGGGCACGCTCAGACTCATGTCACCAGCACAGTCCTCACCCGGCACTGACACGCAGCCAAGTCTCAACGTTTCCATCTGACAGAATAACCCACAGAGGCCGTGATATCTATGGCCGATAGTGCCGCTTGGCTCGGAACAACACCCGAAGTCAGATTCCTGACCCAGGGGCTGTCAGATCCCGAGGTCGAATTAAAACCTGCAGGGGAAAACTCGGCCTGGTCCGCAGTGAGCATTGATTATCCACGACAACACTGAATGGGAACAACACGGCCCAGATACGTGGTCATTATTCCTTGTACTCCCCTACAAGATGCATGTGACGGAAGCCCCAATTCTCTTACCGTGATGGTCCCTGTTCCTAGCAAAGGAATACTGTAGAAGGCAAAGGTCATTAAACCATCCCAGTCCACCATAGTACGTTAGGCATCAATTACCCTATCTACCGCTGCTGCCAGCAAATTTAGCCGAGCCGTCTAAAAGTTCTGACAGCCGACCAGGCCCCCTTACCTCAATATAGGCTATCCCTCTGTACGGGCATTGGGGGCGGCAGGGTTAGGCCTTTGTGGGTCATGTTGCTCATGACATGTGACGCGACATCAAGGCTGGAGTAACAAATTGCGTGCGATAAAACTTACAGACAGGCGTATTGTCAAGTGCAGGTCACGATCGCGATCAAGATTGGAGGAAACTCGCCGGTACGGACGCGCTATCTGCTCTGCTCCACTCCTGTTTGTTAAAACTCCGGGCTTATGGCGACCGTCTGAGGCCCGAGGCAATACGACCATGATAACTAACACTTGATGCGCGGCGATACTATGTACTGACTTGCTATTGCATAGGTCAATCGAGATTCTAGACGCCTGCGTGTAGCCGTGCCTGACATGCGATTGATTAGATTGCCCAGTGGCGCCGGAGAAGGGGCCCGGTGTGTGTGTGGGGGGGGGGGGGGGAAGACCCCGGCCGTGGTCGCCAGCGGGCCGAGAATCTGACAGCCGATGTTGTTGTTCTGTCTCAATGTGAAACGACGTCATCTTGTAGTTCGAAGACAACACCGCGAGCCCAGCAAGGTCAAGACACACAGGCTCCGAAAGAAGAGGACTGCCGACAAGACTGGCTGTGTCGTCCTGACTCGATATGAATGCCATGAAGGCATACAGGAAGTCGGTCGGAGTGCTGTCTGCGGCCCTCTTCGTCATCCTTTTCCTGGGACTCTACAAAACGACGACCCACACACGTCCCAGGCCGCAGATAACAGACAAGCTCGGCCTCAACAGACCGGATCCGGCTCCTGGTCCCGGCACCTCGACCGGCGACCAGCCTCCAGCGGTGCCAGGCCCCTCTGGGCGCGTCCTGGACGAGGATCTGGTGCTGCACGATGCGCCCGCCACATACCCCCGGCTGACGCGCCTATCAGACGGCTCCGTCCTGCTGGGCTTTACGCGCATCGAGCCGCCGGCGCGGACCCTCACTATCAAGCGCAGCGTCGATAATGGGAGGACGTTCGAGTCCTGGGGCGAGGTCACCCGGTGCGGCCATGACTGCGGCAACCTCTTCCTGCTCGAGGTGCCCGGTTCGGAAACCGAGCCGATGCCAAAGGTACTGGCCGCCTTCCGGAACCATGATGTCGTTGATCCCAAGACGAACCGAAGGCCTACGTGGTTCCGCATAACGGTCTGTGAGTCGCTCGACGGCGGCCGGACGTGGAACTACCTGTCGCAAGCCGCAGAGAAGCCGGCACCCTGGGGTCTATGGGAGCCCTTCATGCGCATCGGCTCAGGCGGCGAGGTGCAGATGTCGTACTCGCAGGAGCTGGAAGCGAAGGATCAGAATACCATGATGCGGGCGTCGTATGACCGGGGCCGGACTTGGTCGGAGGCAAGGACGGCCACGGGCGCCGGGGAGCTACTGAGGGATGGGATGACTGGCATTGCGGCCACCACGGATCGGGGAAGGCCAGCACTGGTGATGGTCTTCGAAACGACGAGATATGGGACATTCTCAGTGGAGGCTGTTGTCTCGTATGATGACGGATCCACGTGGGGTCATCGGCAGGTCGTTTTTGAGACGCAGCGGGGTGCGAATGCGGGATCCCCTCAGATCGAGGCGTTTGCGAACGGTGGTCTGGCAACAGTCTTCATGACTGACATGGATGTGGACGTGAGGGACTGGCCGCGGAAGGCATCAGTGAAAACCCTCTTTGGTGGGCCTCTGGTCGATGGAAAATTACAATGGCAGTCTCCTCAGACCGCATGTCCCCGTCCGTCATTTTGGCCTGGCATCTTCAGATTGAGTCATACCCAGCTGCTTGCAGTATGCGAGCACGGCAAGGGCATTCAGAGCCGTGTACTCGAATGGGGCCCGTAGAGGAGGAGGCTTGGTATTATTGACCGAAATGCATGGCCTTGCTAGCTAAGATACTCTGAAAGATACTCTGAGAGAGTTGAATAGATGACACACACTTTGCGGTATTCAGATTTGACTTCAGACATGGGCAGCGATTCTTTCAACAGCGGTACACATTCTATTGTATTGCCCAGCCATTCTGAGAGAACATAAGGTCCGTGCGTATTGAGTGAGGCTGACTGAAGTATCTGGGATTTGTCCTACGCACTTCTGAGACAAGGCCCTAGAAGACATAAGACCTTGGAAACCGACCTCATGGGCTCCACATTGACTTGGTGAGTTGCATATGACGCAGGGCTCGCGACTACCTACATATGTATCGCGTTCTTCTTGCAGCCTAGATTGATATATGGCTCGATCAAGCCAGAGGGAAGTTGTAGACCATCAGTATGGGTCCAAGCACCCCCCGCCAAAGATAAGTAATTTGTAACACGATGATGTGAGTGACACAGCTTTCAAAGATCTGCTCTAGGGTATTGCGGCTTCAGGTGTCTCGTAGGCGCTATTCAACTGCTCACGATCTACGACTCGTCATACAGATTTACTTCCATAATCATGTAAAATCCCAGGTCGACGTGCTTGCAGTGACATTCGACGCCGGATGATTCACTCTCCAGCACGAGGGTCATTGCTTTCAGGCTCTCATACAGCCTCGGACATCCTGTTGCTCCTCGAAAACACGCCTCGACGCTGTTGAGGAGGCTGTTTTAAAGGCCGGGAAGCAAAATGGTAATTATCCCTTGCCATCGACTTTCTGTTGCGATACTTCTCACAAGAGGCAATCGATCTCATTGGAGCATTATTCCGGGTGCTTGTCTCGATAATAACGGCATTTCAGTACGCTTACGCCTTTCGCAAAATGGGTTGTACTTCCTCTCGTTCAACGCAGCCTCCCCAGAGAGAACACCAATCTGGACGAAGCGAATACGGGTCTTCAGATCCCCATAACTCTGTCACGTCTGTACAACATCAATCCGGCACGTCTAGAGGTCTTCGAGGTCGGGGGCTGGTGTCCCTTAAGGATCTTGGCTACGAACTTTCACTCGTAAGTGAGCTTTCAAACGATGATGGGACTTTCTTGACTTGCAATATTCACGAAATTGGAATATTGTCGTACATTGCTCAGCTTTCCGTTGTCGAAAACGGAGTGAACCAAGATGATGCTGGGTTACTCATTGTTCACTTCATTGGCACAGAGAGAGACTCTCGCGAGGAAAGGCAGAGGCCGCGCGCTCGGGATATTCTTGCTGCGTTCTGGGTATACCAGATGCGGCGAAGTCTCCAACACCTTCGCAAAATACAGTTTCGGATTGTTGTTGAACCAACTACCAGAGATGTTGTGCGAGACTGCGTCTGCCTGCTGTTGGATGTGGCATTCGATCAGCTCCAGGATGCTCCATGGGAGGACATGACTCTATACGCCTCTCCATCGGACAGTAACTCAGGTCAGGCGTGGAATCTCCTTTGTGAGCGCTCCAGATTAGTTCGGTGCGTCAAAGGCATGATACGAGAGTTTCCGGATATGGCGCATCTAGGCGAGCGACTCGATATTGTCCGAATAGACATCAATCAGGCATACGACAGATTCGGAGAACGAAGCGCATTTGACTTGGAAGTCTTTCTGGACCATCGGTATGTTCTAAATGTGCATGGGTCGCTAGTCGGACAGTCCATTCTGGCTGTGGGAAGTAGTATTACTGACACTTTCTTTGGGACAGTGGATGAACGACTCAATGTGGAATAATCAAGGGGCAAAATTCCGGATGTAACTGAAGAGACGCGTACATCTTCAGTCATCCGGCGATACAGCAGGGATGCCAACTTATGGAGTATCAACCTTAAGCCGCAGGTTTTGTATACTAGCGAGCTTGAGCCGTAATATTCAATCACCAGATTCTCTGATTACCTAGGCATATGGCAGCTCTCTGGCCTCCGATGATGCCCTCGGCAAACATCTGTATGATATGCGCACACGGGGGGGGGGTGGGGGGGGAGAGAGAGAGAGAGAAGAAAAAAGGAGAACAAGGAAAGGTAAAACACACCCGTAATGATAGAAAGCCGAGCACTCTTGAATCATTTCTTGAAACTAATCTATGTGCCAGGCTCGGATACTTTACCCCCTGGCCTTACTACTGCTGCCTCGTGACCCATTCATCAACAACACCCTTGAAATCAGGTTTGTATAGCCATCCGAGGTCGAACTCCTCCTTCATCACGCCACTATCTGTTCCAACTATGACATCATTGCTGGGCATCCGCCTCAGGTCGATCTGTCTGTTCAGCTCCAGCACCTTGTCTATGCGACCCTGACGATACGACTGCCAGAAGCTCAGCGCGTCCTGCTTGTTCTTCATCTCTGGAGCGCAACCCAGAAGTAAGGCTAGCATGTAGACGTCCTCAAAAGCCTGGTTGATGCCCTGACCGGCTGACGGAGGTATGGCATGGGCAGCGTCGCCGAGGATGATGACACGGCGCGTATTGGAAGCCCAATTATCAAGCCTAGGAACGATGAAGTATGGCCAAATATTCAGCTTAGCAGTGCTGATGTGTGAGGTCGCGTTATGGACTATTTCGGGAAATAGGTCATTGTCCTGCTGCAAAAACCGTACAGCGTCGTCTTTGGATTCAAGCGTCTTCTCCCAGCCGGCGCGATTCTCTTCGAGCACTCGTCGTTGCTTGCCAATGAGAACCTCTGAGCCATCTGGCTCCTGAGGCGCAATGACAAATGCACCGCTGGGAGAGGTGATAGTGACAGGAATGTGATAGCCCTCTGGAAGCTTGAGCTGGGCCGTGGGAACTGCTGCTGTAATACCCGCCATGTGAACGAATCTCGGTTCCAAGTCTAGATACAGATGGCGTCGGACTTTCGAATGGATACCATCGGCACCGATGAGGAGACTAGCTGTCTCAGTTGTGCCGTCTGCAAAGGCGAAAGTGACACTGTCTTGCTCGTCCTTGACCACATGAGAAAACTTTTTGCTGAAGATCACCGGAACGCCTTTCTCCTTCAGTTCCTCCACCAACACGTCAATGAGCACATGTCTGTAGACACGAAGGGCTTGATACCCATACTCGTTCTGACTGCCAAACTCATACGTCTCAAGTAGGTTACCAGGGACATCCTTGAATTCCAATATGTCGAAGTTATAGCCTTTGGATTTGACCTTATCGTACAGGTCGAGGGCGTCAAGGACCCGCAGAGCGTTAGGAGAGAGCATAACAGCACCGCCTATATTCAGAGGTGCAGATCGGAACTCATATACAGTTGATGGAATCCCCTGTTGATGAAGAGCAAGAGCTAGAGTGAGGCCGGAAAGTCCAGCGCCGATGATCTTGATAGTAGCCATGATGAGAGGTTCAAAGTGAGATGAGCATTCGGTGTGCAAGAAGACTGACGTAGCGATTTATTTGTTTAATAGATTGATGGAGGCTTTATTCAACTGACAATCAGAGTGGTCTTCGACATGTTATATATTTTCTATAATGTCGCCTCTTCACTTACACGCCAATGCCGAAAAGCCCGAAATAGCTCGGGCTTTTAAGTGTGCCCCGGGCATTTCGGTGCTGTTTAGTCATCTTCTAGACGCCCGTGGTCTCAAATTGCAAATCATATTGTCTCTTCGTTATGTAGTAAGATTAATCATTGCAACGGACAAGGACTTGAACTAGATGCAGAAGCATCAACCTGCCCAATGGCACATCCATGGCTGCCTACATAGTATACAGATCAGGACCTCGCACACCATCTCGGAGCTTCCAGACTTAGGCAGCAATTTTCCATGCTTCGCCATAGGTCTCTGTATGCGGTATGTTCTGAATCTACATGCGGCGTCTACTCTTGGTCCTTGGAGATCCGAAGCCTTATGCGATGAGCAGTTCCTTGTAGTGGCTTCGGATTAGAAAACGACACGCGGTGTATAGTTGGCTTCGGCTTCGATGACATGGGCATGGCCATGTGTAGTGATGCTGTAATTTAGGTGTTCTCAATTCCCATCGAGGACTGCCTTCGTCTCGTGGAAAGGTGAAACAATCAACACCGTTCATTCAAACGAGTCGACGCAAGCTTCTGCGTCCGCATAAGTCCTCTCACTCCCTCAGGGGCAAAAAGTTCCATTTCATAGCTAAATTATGAGGTTATCGAGATGAACGAGCCTATCATTGAGAGGAATGGGATAGAGAAGACGGCTAAGGCATGGCGAAGAGAATAGGCTCTCTACTAACATCGGACGGGCGTTGCAATGGTAGTTTGAGCTTGATCGCCATAGCGCGGCGTTAAGGCAACACACTGGGCTAGAGCCTCAAAAGTGAGTTGTCAGCATAGTGCGAGACACGCCAGTGGAGTCCGAGCTTCCATAAATGGGAATGCTGCTGCACAGCGCATAATCAGTAAGTAATGGTGCTCTAGCGTGTTCAAACTTGGTGCAGAGGAAGAAACGCGGTATCATGATACCTTTTGGGCTGCCCAAAGGTTGTTTGAGCTGTCCCAAAGACAAGAATACTTTTCTAGAGTTTAGACTTCCCACTTCGCCGAGTACCATTCCAGATTCTCAACGCACCACGCTGGCCCAGCATTGCCCTTTTGTGCCCCTCTGATTTCGCCGCGAAGTCTCAAGCAAGCGGCTTCGGTAGTGCTCAACAGACCCTCCGGACCCGAGACGTAGACCCAGGCTTTCGACTCCGAGCCACACAAGGTGCTCACGACTGTCGTTGTTTTCTCCCTATTTTCATCCACGTGCAATATGTCCCGCAGGCATGACGAGGCATCGACACGGCCAGACTCGGAGCTCACATGAACCCTTAAATCCATGTTCCTTACCCTCCTGGCCATCCCTTCTAATTCTCTCCATTCATGGACGTTCGATAATGCTCTACTTCTCACAGTCCAGAGTAGGAAAAGCTTCGCTTGGGCGTCGCCACCCCGGTTCTCCGACCACCAATGGGCCAGACTGCAAGCCCCAGTGATGCCGGTGCCTCCCACAATGCAGATGACTCTCGACGCGGCGAGGTATCCAGTATCAGTGGGGATGTACGGACCCTCGACTCGCACCTTGATGTCTTTCCGATCTCCCCTCGAGGGCACCATTGCGCCAAGCTTCCACGTCCACTCTGATAGAAGTCAGAGATCTATTTCGCAGGGGCAAGGTGCTAAACGCCTCGGGGTAAAAGGATGAACTTACCCTTGTCCAGTTTCTTTTGCTTCTTCTTTCCCTGGGCTCTCTGGAATAGGAGGATCGGACCCACAGTGACAGAGCCAACCTTTGCGGCGGTGAAAGGGTGGTTTTGCACCTTGCTGACTTCTGGGAACACCAAGCTGTACGACTGAATCGGTTGGTCCACACTCACTTGTTCCTCTGCCGCGCCATCATTGTCGATTTTCTCCATTGTGACGGGCAACTGAATACGGTACCAGCCGTCACCCATGTTCTCCACTGTCCCGGTCACCTTCCTCACCAACTTACTAGCTCTCCAACCCCAGTCAGCCACCAGCATCATCAATCCAGGCAGAAGAAAGTAGAAATCGGTGCCTATGATACTATGTGGTCAGTAAATGCCTGAAATTCAAGGGAGTATGTCTCAAGCCCAGGGCCAGTAGCGGAGTTCTTTGTACAACTGACATGACCTATCCCCTAGTGTGAAGGCTGAAGATCTTGCCACGATTGGTAGGGAGGGCCTCTTGGAGTTGCTTACTGGCGTGTAAGGATAAGAAAATAAACACACAAATGCTGAGAAGCACATGAATGTAGTAAAACACGTTGTAATTGTTTCGTCGAAGCACAGGAAGAGACGTGATGATGATGATAATCATCAGAACGAAACTGATCAGGCCACTTGGAAGTGCGAATCGTGCGGAGAAACCACTCGCGGTCATTGCTTCAGGGAGTGTTTGCGTGGGATTGTCGGGATTCCAAGCCAGCTCCTTAGGTGTTGGCACAAAATTCGTCGCATTGGATGCAGAAGCAGAGCTATACACTCCGGGATGAAGCCAACCCACGAAGCTCTTGATAAAGAATAAGTAAGATCATCAGGACCAGGTCGAGGAATTACTCACATAGTACGCCACAGAATGTGCAATAGCGGCTGTGAGTAACAAGTATGCGATCAACTTGTGCGCATATAACAACGTGCTCTGATGCAGTTGAAACACTTGACCAAGGATACTATTCCTCGAAACGGGGATAATGACAAGCCCTAGGAGGATATCGGCATGGTGTCCCATCACGCCTGTAACGGCCAGGCGTAGTCGTGCTGCCATCCAGCCATAGGGGTCAGTCCTCTGGCCCCAATAGGCCAGTTGAGGTCCGAGCCATAACCATGTGATCCCCAGACTCAAGCCAATAATCCATGTTGCCAATGTGATACCACCGAGGCTAAGGCGCCTCCGTAGTACAGGCAACTCCTGTCGCACAAGGTAAAAGTTGCTTATCCTCCGAGCCCTAGGGGACACGGCGCGAATGTACAATATGCAGCAAGTACTTGTTAGGAACGTATAGAATGTCGCAATGTGTACCCGAGTCTGGTAAGGAAGGTATGATTCTGGGCAGATCGTCGCATAGCAAGGAGCATATGTAAGAGCCAAAGCCAACCCTGTCGACAGAGTAAGGACAGTGAAAAGAAAAATGGTTTGGGCTGGTCGGTTCATGATCGTGAGTGAGTTATAGACGTAAGGCAAGGCGTTAAAGCTATTTGTCTGGCATGTCTTCTGAGGACCAGCCTTTTGTTTATGCTCTATTTTATGTCCTCTGTAAGAAAAGACTGTTTCCCTCAACTGCGAAGTGATCACCCGCCGTCTCGGTAGATTGTCTCGGTTTATTAGCTCGGTTGATAGTCTGCTTCAGATGTTCATTGACCCGGCCTGCGTAACAGAGAGTTGTCAGCCATGCTGCAACTTTGGCGACCTTACGAGTCAAGAGGCTTTCTTAATGAGATGAAAAACCGTAGTCGTGACAGCACATACAGAAACTACAAGGATGGCAGTGTCTCGGCAATATGGATGAGACCTACTAAGTGTAGCGCTCCTCGCCCCGATCAGTGAGTCAAGAGACCAAGTCACCTAAGTCTCAACCTTGAATCTTGTCGACTTATACATGCAACAAGTGCCTATAGTGTATTATCTGTTACTAAAGAACCGCATGTTCATCAATGGCACCGCGCGTCTGGATTGTTGAGACGAGGGTCCCTCCGATCTTTCCACTGCCGAGTTGTCCTTTGGCCCTATTGCCAAACTCATGCAAGATATGGATGGACTGCATGGGACTAAGTGTTGCAGAAATGCGGCCAGAAGAGGGCTGAAATACATATGCGTGATTCGGCGGCATTTCGGACAAAAATTCTGCAAATCCGCCACATATTTTTATGCTGCGTGATCATTCGCTCCATGTCCTCTTGGCCTAGCTTGTTCATGTTACGCACCCATTACTCACTCTAGAGCAGATCGTGAGGATTCTTCGAATCCAACCAATGATTACCATTTGTGACCGCGCAGGCAAGAGTCAGGGTATATACCTAGGTATGCAGTCACAGAACTTCAGGGGGCTGGATGGAAATCTCTTCTTGACCGAACCATAAACAATGCCGCTAGTTCTTACATAGTTTTACACAAAAGTTCGACAAGGCTGGGCTCAAAAGCAGTGTGGTGCTACTGGGGAAGCACACTAATTATGAACGTGAACAGGATTCCGATGTGGCTCGGTTCCAGTCCCTTGGCGTACCAGCCAGTGATTCCCTTGCTGAAACATGCTTTTCTCAATTCAGCGACTTCGGTGTGGACACCATGCACGTCTCCGGCACTTCCTCTTCTTGTTTCTCAAACCTGACCACACCAGCACCATTCTTGCCAGGGTGGTGTGTTGGAGCAGGTGGGCAGAGAAACGCCTCGCTCATCTGCAGAGCCCCGAGCAGTTGAGCTCGCAGACACGCAACCGCGTCCCTCGCCGACTTCTTCTCGTGGTCCACTTCTGTCTGCAGGTGGCTCTTCTCGGCCCGAAGCTCAGAGATAGTCTCATGGGCCCTGGACAGGCCTTCCTTGAGGATGGTAATCTCCTTGTGCAATTCGGCTACCTTGGCATCGCGCAACCCAATCTCGTCCTCGTGGGCGGCTTGAGCGGCTGCGATCTCTGCCCCCCTGGCTTCGTAGCTATCTGCGAGCTGATTCTTGAGGTCCGACGTGTCGCGGAGCGCAGACGCCAGCCTGGCCTCCAGCCTCGCCAGCTGGCCATCCCTTCGAGCAGCGGTCTGCTTTCCGGCCTCGAGCTCGAATTCGAACCTGGCCTGCGCCCCTTCGCTCTCTGTGTACATTTGCTGAACAAGCGACTCGAGATCCGTAAGCTGACTGCGGTAGTCTTCAACAGCATTATTGAGCCGATCGACGTCAGCGACAAGCCCCGAGATTTGCTGGTTCTTGGAATCGAGCTGTGAGGTCATATCGCTCATGACCTGAGCGCTGTCATCCAGCCGCTGGCGGAGATCATGCTCGGCGTCATGGCTGCCTTGAAGTTCCATCTGGCATTCTTCCAACTTGCCAGCTGCATCTCGTAGGCGTCGAAGCACGAGTTCAAAGACTTGGGCGCCTTGAGAGGACAGGATGGCCTGGTCCTCACCCGGGAAGACTTGTTCCATCTCCAGCCGGGCTGAGTGCATCGCCTCTGTCAACTTGAGTACCGTCTCCCTCGCACCGGATTCAGATCCTGCGATCGAGACAAGCGATGCCTTTAGGTCATCGAGCTCAGCGGTCTTGTCGGCGAGATTCTGGAGCATAATGTCCATTTGGAGCTGGAGGTCAGGGTCGCAGCCGCCCTCGAGATCGGCAGCCTCAGCCAGTGACAGCTTGGACCTTAGGTCAGACTCGACTTGTTTCTGAGCCTCCAGACTCTTGCTGATATTGGCCAGGTCGTTGCGAAGGCCCGCCAGCTCATTCAACAATGCCTCTTTCTCGAAATCATCCAAGCAGGCCTGCGTGCTTGCCTCGCAATTGGAAGTCAATAGCGTGTGGTGTTCAAATCCAGGGCTGAGTGGCTTCGTTGGACTCGTACCAGGAGGGGTGAGGGTCTGCCCGGCAGCCATGAAGGTCTTCTGCAAAACGGGCGTGCTGCTGGTACACTCCGTCCCTTGAAGGGTAGTATCGTCGTCTAAGTGTTCGCCTGCGTCCAGGAAGCTGTCGTCGTCGGAGAATGCGTCTGCAGCTCTCATGTCCCAGTCGTCGAAGTGACGACGAGCCCCCTGTTCTGTCGTGCCCCTGAGTTCTTGCCTGAGGTCGGAGATCTCCTTCTCGAGGGTCTCAATCCGGCTGGTGTCCTCCGTAAGTAGTGAAGAGCGCTCGCGAAGTCTCTCATTCTCCTCGTCCCTTGCGGCGATCTCCTCCCGGAGTCGCTGTACCTCTTCTGCAGTCTTCCTGCCTCGCCGCCTCCTTTCGCCATAGATTTTGTTCATCTCCTCGCTGAGCCCATTCCGGCGGATGCGCCTCTTGACTCTATCATCCAGGATCGTTCGCAGGGGGAAGATCCGTATCTCGTTTTCGGTGTGCTCGCACGCCCCCGGCCGGGTCATTGACGAGTACCTTCTCCTCTTTGCCGGGGCGATGGCCCTTTGAGGAGCTGTGATTGCTTCATCCTCAAGGCGAACGACAATGATGGGCTCCGAGACCCTCTTTCTCTTGTTCTTTGTCTGGTTTGGCACTTTCGACGCCGGTGACTGACGCTGGCCTCGGAAAGACGGTGAAGGTTGTGTTGCATGGGTGATTCCGGACCGTCGCCTTGGTGTCCGCCTCAGGGCGATAGGAAGCTGTGTATCGTCCTTCATGATTCTGTGTGTGAAGGTGGACTGAGCCTTGCACCAGGCGAGAACGTCAAGGATCGAGACAGCTTCGGGTAGCCATTATAAAGAATCGAGGTCGTCAAGGAGGCTGGGTAAGGACCAACGGATCCACTTCGTAGCCGAGTCGCGTAGACGCGTTCCACGTATCGGACCCACGCCCTGCCTAGAAGTGGGCACGAATGTCCTTGTTGGACAATGAGATGTGGTCGGCTTGTTGGTCGAGACCATGTCATTATTTCTGGGGCCCCTCAAACCGGGATGGTATAGGGCGTAGAACAATTGTAGTGTAGAACGACTTTGATCGGGCTGGGCCCTATTCGACCCGGGCTTCAACCTCTCATCTCGAACCACTGACACGTGCGACAATGCTTCTCGTTGGTCAGTATTCGCGCGACGACCAGGGGCGGTTCTGATTTACAGCCAAACAATAGAGAGCTGGAGATAGACCGGCATATCCCCGTTGGCGGCATTGCCGGTCAAATGTGGGTAGCCTCTGAGTTAGCAACAGCATACGACAACATGCAAGCAAATGCACGTTCCGGAGCGGCCACTTGGCACCGGTCTGTCCGGTCGTCAGGCTGGTGGCCGTTTGCTTGCTGCATGCACCTCCACCAGCTTGGGCCATGCGCATTGCCCGGCGCTAGAAGCAGATGTGTCGTGTGCTAGAGTAACCGTACCTTTTTCTGAGGAGAAGTATGTGCTCGACCCACTGCAGAGCAAGGCCCCTCTACGTTGATAGAGCGAGCTTCAATGTTGTATAGTCATCCTTCCACCAATTTGTGCCTCGTTGTGCGTCATTGCTTGCGAGACTATTAGGTGATTGTAAAAAGAGCTTGATAGTTCTTGCTTGGGCTGAGTTATGAGTATTTAACATAAACCCTGGTCAGAGCTGAGATGTAAGACCGGAGGGCATTCCGAGGTTATGTATGATGAAAGCATCATAGGAGTGGCACATTAGCGAATGATTGCAAGAGACCATCTGGGAGGTGTCACTTGGAGGTTTTCATAGAAATTTCCACATAGTCTAAACAAGAGACATTCTGCAGGGCGTGAACGGTGAATCGTTGGCTTGTTCAAGAACGTTTGGCTCTGTGCAACCATGCGTGTCGTCCTGACTTGGCCTTTGGGCGGGTATATAAGCCACCGGCGGTATCCTTCAGGCTGTCCCTGCACCCATTCTCCTCAAAGGGCCTTCATTCCCGTATACAATTTATGAAGTCAGGAGTAAGTCATCTAGTCCCAAGCATCAAATTGAAACAGCCATCCGTCAGGGGGTGGTGGCATAGTCCTCGTCGGCTCAATCAATATCGACAGGGAGAGTCGAACCAAAAATGTGGCTCAAGTAGTAAGACAATCGAGGTTATCCTATTTCACCTCGAACAGAAAGAGTAAGTGGCCAAAAGTATAGCAATCGCAGTCCCTTTGAATCCTAGGGTAAAATATCCCAGCAGAATAATCTCTGGTCCACCGTATGCTGCTATAGGCGGGTAAAACATTGCGGAGGCGGGGGGGTCCTCTGGGAGCACGATCCGGTGGGCGTCGGTGCGGATATCAACAAGGGACATTTGCCTGCCCTTAGAAAAGGCACCGGCCGTCCCTTCAAAACTATGACCCCGGCTGAACCTCCTCGGCGGGCCTGAGGGTGAGCCTTGTGGTTCTGAGCGGGCCGACACTCAAAAGGTAGCGGCTAAGCATGCTTCTTGCTCTCGCTTGCTGGAGTCCCCAGTATAACCTCTGTCAACCAGCATGGGTCCTGGCCGAGAACCATGTCTACGCCAAGGCTCAGACCACTTCCAATCGACCTTCGTGGATCACGTCGGGGTGAAAGTCCTTGTCGATGCAGAAAGCATCACGGCGCTGCTGCCCCCCAGAAACCGGTGTCTCCCTCGTCGCGGCTCGGAAAGGAGGGGGCGCGGCGAATAGTGCCGCTTGGCAAGGCGTCGATCGCGCGATACCTTGGACCAGAGTGGGTTGCCGTAGAAGGGACTAATCTGAGTTGTGCGCCTCGAAGTTCGATGCTGTCCACATCCCCCGTGAAGTCTGAAGCAGCCTGGTTCCCTATACGCAGGGATACCCCGAGCCTCCTCCCTACACAAAAGTAGTACTCACTCACCGTACACGCTATGCATAGTGCTTACTGCAGCTGAGGACTCGGACCGTTGGAGCTCTGGAGGAACCCCCCGACCCCCCCGAACCCCCGGGGCCTTTCCCTCCAACTCCCATCTGCCCCGTCTCGCATCGTAGAGCCTTTGGCAATAAAGCACGGCCGGAGGAATTATGGAAGAAGTATAGAAGAAGTATAAGTTATCACCATGAGTCTGGGCTGGCGGCACGTAGAGACGACACGTATCGACGAGAGACCCCCCCGAGACGGCCTCGGAAACGCTGGCACCACAGCTGCCCTGACGAGACCCCCTGCAGCCCTGCGAGCCAGCGCACACACACACACATATATATATATACATATATACTAGGTAGCATCTATCATTGGGAGACCTGGGCGAACTGGGGTAGAACGGTCCATGAGACCCGGGGCGGCCGCGGCAGCCCCCCTCCCAACCGCACAAGCTCCCTCGCGCCCGCACCAGCTGTCAGCGGGACAATGCCCGGTTTGCGACGGGTTTGGGGGAGCGGGGGTCATTGAAACAAACCCAGCCTGCGCCAAAAGAAAGGACGTTCGACGCGGCACAGTCTGCGCAATGCTAGGGATGGGACAGGTCTAACATGGTAATGAAGCCTCGGCAGGAGGGAGGATGCCTGCGGGGGTGAAGCCCATCCCCTCCTACTATTAGCCGGACGTAGACTGGGTCCAATTCCACGTTCATGATTCTGTATTTCTTCTATTGTTATTGCCGCTGTCTTTTGTGCCGGGTGTTGTATTTTCACCCTGATTCCACGTGTAGCCTCGTATGTGCTACTAGTAGCAGCCCGGTGCCTAGGACTTGCGCCGTCACAAGAAGCGATCGAACAGGGGCTGCCCACAAAGGTGTGACGTAAGGGAGCTGTCTCTGTATCTTATAACAATCATCTCGTTATGGGCAGAAGTATAACCCAGCGCACGCCCGATGGTGGCGTCATCTACAGGGCCGACACACATCTCGACCTACCTGACGTTGACCTGCTCACGCTGCTGTTGGGTGGGTTCCTACCAAACAGGCGCACCCGTTCGCAGATTGCAAAAGCCGGCGGGAAATACTGACCTTGCCTTGTCCTCCAGACTCCAGATACACCATGGCACGCCCCGACAGCGTCATCCAGGCAGATGCCGCTGACCCGACCAGATGCTTCACCACGTCCCAGATCCGCAGCCTCACGTGCCAGCTTGCCTACGAGCTCCGACACACATATGGCATCGGGCGTCATGGTCCCAATGCTGATGACATGCTGGTCATAACGGCAGGCGACTACAGGCTGCAGACGCTGTTCTTTGGGACCATCGCCGCAGGCGGCATCTATTCCGCCGCCAGCCCGAGTTCCACTGCCTCGGAATTGGCATATCTGGTCGGGCTGGTGGACCCCAAGGTGATCATCTGCGACGCCAACACGAGAGCGGTGGTGGAGGAGACGGCCAAGAAGGTCCACTTCCCGGCCAATTGTGTGCTGTTCCTGGGAGATGGCCGGGGTTTGGACTTGACGGTCGTAGGCAAGGGAAGGAAATTGGACCTGTCGCCCTCACGATCGCTTGACTGGGTGAGAGTCACGGATCCCAGACAACTCGATGACTCCATCATCTGTATACTGTTCAGCAGCGGCACCACCGGCCTGCCTAAAGGAGTCAAGATAAGCCATCGCATGATGGCCGCAGAATGTTTCTTGACCATGGAGCCAGACAAGGAGTACTTTGCCCGTGAAAACCCCGGTTTCGAGTACCGAACATTGGCCCACGTTCCTGCAGCGCATCTGGCGGGAGTTCAGTGTTACTTCGCCAATTCCATATATCGTGGTGGGACGACCTATTGGATGGTAGGTCTTCCGGGAGGATGTTATTCCCCTGCTCGGCTGCCTCGGGGGGCAGGTCCGGCCTGGATAGCTCCAGCCAAACCCCTCTCTCTGTTCTCGACTTCTCGGATGGAATCCTGTTTGCCTGACAGTCCAGTTTAGGACAGGTTCGACTTCCCCAAGTTCCTCAGGTATCAGAAGAAGTACAAGATCACATTCTTCTTCACCGTACCACCAATCTGGATTCTCATCGCGAAACATCCAGGCGTGGAGGTTGCGCTGGACTCCTGCCAGTACGCCACCACGGGTGCGGCGCCGATGGGCGCGCAGACGCAGATCGATGCGGAGGCCAGGCTGGGCAAGGGACAGGCGAAGCTCACGCAGGTGTGGGGCCTCACGGAGACGTGCGGTGCGATCACGGCCATGCCTCCAGGTGAGGGCGAATATACCGGCAGCGTGAGCCCCCTCGTTGCGAACCATGAGGCGCGGATTGTGGATGACAGCGGGAAGGATGCCGAACCTGGAGGAACCGGAGAGGTCTGGGTCAGAGGCCCGGTGGTGACAAAGGGCTATTGGAAGAATGAAAAGGCCAATAGTGATAGTTTTGTGGATGGCTGGTTTTGCACTGGTGATATTGGCAGATTCAAGGACGGGATGCTCTACATCGTTGACCGCAAGAAGGTAAGATCCGTCTCACCCATCCCTTTCCCAGTCCTTCTTGGGCAGAAAGGCCCAAGGGGCACTTGCTGGACAGGACGATGTAGGACGCAGACGAAACCAGGCGCTGACAGTATGGACTGGCAATCTTGTCGGCAGGAACTCATCAAGTACAAAGGTCTGCAGGTCGCGCCGGCAGAGCTCGAAGAACTGCTCTTGCGGCACCCAAAGATTGCCGACGCGGCCGTGATCGGAGTTGAAGGCGAGGGGACCGAAGTGCCTAGGTCAGTTGAACCCCGATCTCCCCAGGATGCAGGTGAATGCAGGTGCGCCAGCCTCGGGCTACCGTGCATGCACTCTGGGCCAGATCTGTCGGCCGGTTGTATCCAAGGTGCTTCCGAGACTACACCGGATCGCAGTGTGGTAACACAGCTGACACCCATGTCTTCGGCTCCGCAGGGCATACGTCGTACCGGGTACCACGGATCTCACACGCGAGGAGGTCGCCCAGTGGGTGGAGGAGAAGGCGGCGCCGTACAAGAAGCTGCGAGGAGGTGTGGTGTTCGCCGACGCCATCCCGAAGAGTCCCTCCGGCAAGATATTGCGGAAGGTGTTGCGCGAGCAGGCCAAGAATGCGGAAAAGACCTCCAGGTTGTGAAGCTTAGCACGGCTGGTGGCGTAGGACCTGGAGCGTCTCCGAGGAGACGGCGAAGACGATCAGTAGCGCGCCATGTGGTCTTTGCAATCCGTCCCGGACCAGACCGATCTTGTACTTGGGGCTAGCAGAGAGGTCTTGTTATCGTGTAGGGTTGCATAAACGCACATTGATGAGCACCGCCAGGGATCGTGAGAGTGATCTGCAGTGCGCGGTCGAATTAAGCAACCGCCCAGGCTGGTGGCAGCAGGGTCTGTGATCGCGAGTGATCAAAATCCCCCCCAGAGGCTTGACGCGTCGGCAGATGCCAGATGCTGATCCCTGAAGCGGAAGTTAGTATCAACCTTGGCAGATCCGGAAGCGCCAGCCCGGGTCTCGGTGGTGATGCTACCGGGCGTCGGTCACTGGACCGCATGCGATGGTCCGAGTTCCCAAAAATGCATCGTGCCCCGAGATGCGATGCCAAGACCGGAGAATGAGGGGCGCGCAGGCGATCATCGCGAAGTTGTCGAAGTTGTCCCAAGCACGATGCCAGGCGCGGAGTTTGGGGCTTGACGATTTGGGGCTGTGCGCTGGGCCCCCCGCCTCAAGATCATGCCCGGCCCCTGTGGTAGCTTATCAGCCTGTTGGACCGTTTCCAGTTATCGAGACCAGAACAATGGAAATAATCTATGGGCGGCGGGGGGGGGGGGGTTGCTCGGTAATACCAGCGGCGACCCCCTCTGTTGGCGCCGAGCCAGGTACTACAGCACGTTGTCGTCCAGATTTCATAGGGCCCAAAGCCTGAGGGAATCCAGTGGCTACCCGCGCCTGGGAGGGCTGCGAACAGACGCCCCCCCCCCCCCACACTGACCCTTTTGCCTGTGGGTGGCCTCTGTGATCTCATTGCCACTGTCAGAGTCGTCGTCAGCTCCCGAAAGCCTTCTGTCGTCTGAATATCGTCCCGTGGCCCATGACGCGTATTCGACCTCCTGTGCACTGGATGCGGGCCCCTGGTCTTCTCTGTGGTGGGAACTAGACGATCATCACATGGACGGGAGGGAGGCCTGCGGTGGCATTGGTGGACATGTTGGCTGCCCAGCACGGGAGGAGGTATGTGAGGCCGTCGACTCGGCGTAGAGATGTCATCCCCGATCTCAAAGAGATGGGGTCGTGTTTCATCCCCTTCTGAGGGCGAGGGAAGATTCGGGATGGGTTGGTGCAAAATTTAGAAAACTTGCCTTGGTAACAGCAGACAAACCCTTGCTGTTGATGAAACCAGGGTTGGGCCGAGCCAGGGGTCGGGGTGGGGCCCTGCGGACGGTACGTACCAGGCACAGCGGGTACTGCAGAATTGTTTGGATCACGCCAGGGCCCAGAGAGGAGTTGCGGTCTCTTCCCACCGAGGGCATTGGCCAGGAGTAGTATATCGAAAGATGCCTCGAAATTACGTGCCAGGTGAGATCTTCAAGACGATACTGTGGCAGACAGATACAAGTACTATGGCAAGAGGGGGAGGAGAGGATCTGCACAGACATGCCAATCACGACCCGGGGGCCGGGTCCGATACCTTTTCAATACTGCGCGGAGGGGATCATTAGGGGGGCACTGAAAGCAGCACAGTACATGTTGGGTACTACTAATGTACGTAGCAGAAAGCTGCCGCTGCTGCTGCTGCTGCTGCTGCTGCTGCTGCTGCTGCTGCTGCTGCTGCTGCTGCTGCTGCTGCCGCCCCTTGCTGCCGCCCCTGCTGCCCCTGCTGCCCGGCGCCTTCCCCCCTCAGCCCACCCGCCGACTCCCATCAGTGATGGCTTGCCTCTACTATGTAGCTGTGTAGCTGTGACCTCACCTCGCCTCGCAGGAGTCTTCCTCACCTTCCCTCCATGACTCGAGGCCGTCCCTGTCCCTCCCTCTGCCCATAGCCTGCGCTTGACAGACTGGTACCAGGGAGGGAAGGCCATGACGGCATCCTCCTGGGGGGGGGGGGGTGGTGGTGGTGCCAGCAGCAGCCAGCCAGAGAGAACTTGGTATAACAGAGACGGCCGCTCGCATGGAGTCTCCAGGTGGGGATCCGAGAGCGGCTTCCGTTCTACGGCCCACTTCATTCAGGGGCCCTCGGCCCAGATCAGGCCGTTAACCTCTGGAGTCTGAAATAGGGAGGCTCCACCCTCTCAGGCTCCCTGGCGGGGGCAGCATGTACGGGTCCGTACCTGGTACCTTGGTACGCGCGTCCTACTATGGCAACTCTCCAGGTCAGGTTCGCGACCCCACTGCCGCACCTGGTATGGGCCATCCCGCGGCGCAGGCCGACCGTCGGCTTGCAGGTCGTGTGTCTGGATCGTCGTCTCTCGTGGCCACCGACCGACCTTTCACAGCTTGGACGTGGGACGGTGAGACCGGGGTCGCTAAAACAAAAGAGCTTGTCTCTTCCATCCGAGAAAGAGATGGGGCCTCTGGTCTGGTTCGTCTTCTGGTTACTCCCGGCCTTTCTCTTTTGTCTCTTCCCTAACCATGCCAGTCACTACTCCCCTTCTTCCCTGACCTGGACGATCCATCCCGTTCCCGGCCTCGTCTCCTGGTCTCCCCCAGGTTATCATCTCTCTGGTCCATTCCTATCACCACCCTTCTCCCGCATTCTGTGGGCCGTGAACACTCTCTCCCCTTTCCGAATCCCCTCTCCCGTCCTTCGACCTCGTACGTGTCACCCTTGGACCAGAAGCAGCAGTCTGACACGACGCCCTAGACAGGGCCTCAGCATCGTCGTCAGCTCACACCTAAGCTGCCAGATCCTTCTGCCACATCAACCAACCCGCAAGGCCGAGCCCGACACCCGAGTCTTGACACCCCCCCCCCCCCGCGGCTTTCCTCCTCCCAGCCTGAACCATACCTACCCGCCCGTCTTCTTATTCTCAGTTGACGCGCCCCGCCCCCCCCCCCCCCTCTCCTCTCCCCGGTTGCCAGAGCCTCCGTTTCCCTTTTCCACCCGGGTCCCTGCCCCCGGCATCCACTTTTCACCGAGGCCTGGCGTCCGGTGGAGCGCAGTTCACAATTCCAGATCCAGGGACGCAGGGGATCCAGGCTGTGCCTAATTTGGGCGGGCTCTGTCTGCTCTGGAGGAGGCTGTATAGCTTGGACCCCTTGCCGCACGTCGACGGTCCATCTCCTCCTTTTTAAATAATTTCCAACTCGCCAACCGGCCGCCCTTTCCTTCTCCCGGTGCGTGTCGCCAGACCATCTCTCCTCCTCCTGCGATGACAGGAGCCTGATCCGACCTCAAGCCCCTCCCCACCTGGCCCCAAGTCATCCCCGGACCATGCACGCCTTCTCCCGTCCTGCCGTCGTCCTGGGCGCCCTCGCCGCCGGAGCCGGTCTCGCGGCTGCCGAGGAGTACCCTCGCCCCTACGTCACCGACTACCAGCCCTACAATGAGGGCTTCTACGGGGACCACCCCAACCAGACCTTCAAGTCGTCGAAGACCCTCGCACCCCTCCTTCAGGTCAACCAGTGGGACCCAAGCCGTTCCGGCCTGTCGAGGTACCTGTTCGTCTCCAGCCCGGCCGGCTCGCAGGGCTCCTCGCCCTTTATAATCGACACCGAGGATCTGAGCATGGTCTACGGTGATCCCACATGGTCGTCGGTGAACAACCCCAGGATACAGGAGTACAATGGCCTCCCGTACTTCACGTTCTGGGAGGGTAGGGATTTCAGCGGACACGGCCTGGGCCACTGCCTGCTCTACGACTCGTCGTATCAGCAGGTCTACAACATCTCCGTCAAGATGATCAACACGCTGATGGACTCGCACGAGTGCCAGTTGACAGATGACGGGACGGCACTGGTTACCGCCTACGAGAAGATACCGTTCGACATGACCAATGCGCCCGGGGGCGGGCCGAAGAGCGGGGAGCTGTTGGACAGCATATTCGAGGAGGTTGACATTGCTACAGGCGACCTCAAGTTCCTCTGGCGTGCGAGCCACCACTTTGACATCAACAACACCGAGGTGAACTGGGGACCCGGCGACTACGGCGCACAGACCGAGGATGTCGGCTGGGATTTCTTCCACATCAACAGCCTGCAGAAGACGAAGGCGGGTAATTACCTGGTGTCGGGCAGGCGCATAGATTCGTTGATACACGTCAGCGGCGAGGACGGATCCACCATCTGGCAGCTCGGCGGCAAGGACAACCAGTTCTATGACCTGAGCGGTGGGAACGCAACAAACTTCGGCTTTCAGCACACGGCGCGCTTCCTCAACGACGATCTCACCGAGATCACCCTGTTCGACAACCACGACCTCGACCCGGCCAAGCCTTCTCCTGGCTGCCCCGACGGCTGCTCCAGGGGTCTCCACCTGCGCCTCAACTACGACGATCCCAACAACTTCACCGCGGAGGTCCTCCATGAGTACTATCACCCCATGAGCATCTCGTCCTGGGCGATGGGGGGGTTTCAGAAGCTGTCCAACGGCAATGTCCTCATCAGCTGGGGTACAACCCCCGTGATAACCGAGTACACCGAGGACGGCGATATCGTTCTTGACGTGCAGCTTGGTCCATGGTACGACGAGGCCGGCAATAGGGAGCCTGTCTATCGAGCCTGGACGATGAACTGGACGGCATACCCTTCTTGGGAGCCTGACATTGCGGCAGGGGACGGATATGCCTATGTCAGCTGGAATGGCGCGACGGAGGTAGACTCGTGGGATCTTGTAAGCCAAAAGCCGGTCCTGGTGGATGCATCCCGGCTGCAGGGGCTTCCTAAAGCTGACGTGGCACCGCCGACAAAACAGATGGAGGGTGACGCCCAGGACAACATCAGCTTCACAGTGAACGCGAAGAAGGTCGGGTTTGAGACGGTGATCCCTCTCAAGACGAATGCGGCCTTTGTCGTGGCAAATGCTTTGGCAGCAGATGGTACCATCCTGGGCACTACGGACGTATGGGATGCGGAACTTGGAGCAACGGTGAGCAACTGGATGCGGATCTCCCCCCTCCCCCCTGCTTGGACGTCTCGTCCTGCTCCTGAATTTGGTCACCCTTTTTATTTTTAAATTTTTTTTTGTTTTTTTGTGGACACCAGTGCTTATTCTTTTTCTTTCCTCCCCAAAGCGCCCAGGTGGAGCTGCAGGTTATTGCACGATCGGCTGCGGCCGGTTTGATGATTTCGATTCCATGATTCTGCTGCTCATGTGCTCCTCTGCGGTGTTACTACTTCTCATGGTGGCCACCAGGTGGAGGAAATGAGCCGCACATATTTTCTTGACGAAGGATGACCGCTGTGTTTGTCACTTTTACCCGCATCGGCGCGCCTACGGATACCACAACCAGGAGTACCACCACAGTACGTCACTACTACTACCACTGCGTTCCCTGCATTCTCGCGGATACACAAAAAGAAAGTTATTCGCCGATTTCATGTCACAGTCCGGCGTTCAGGCGGGTCGGGGAGATCTAGGTGATACCGGCATATTACAGCATGAGCATTGTCCTCCCGGCCCTGGGGGATAGCATTGGTTCGGCGTCTGAAGAGATTTGCTTTCTTGCGAAGGGTTTCTGCGATTTATTATTGTCTAGTTCTATTTGCCTCTGTTACCTTTATACCATCACGACCACTACCACCACCACCACCATCATAACCACAACCACACCCTTCTTGTCTATAGTACAATACGAACTAGCATTAAAAGAAGAAAGACGTATTGGTCTTCCATACCAGCAGCCACGTCTGTGTCTCGCTTTTAGGTGAGACAGCGCGGACAGAATCCGCGCCCGGTCGTTTGAGATCTGAACTTGGGCTTGAGACCTGACTTCACCCCCCCCCCCCCCAGCAGCAGGCCGATTTGTTTGCTAATTAGGTTGTTTGTCCTGGAACATGCCAGATACCACACAGGGGGCCGCCACCATCTGGAACATATACGCCCCCCAGCCCGCCCGAACGCCACGTACCCGAACCCCGAGTGCGAGCTGCAGAGCACCTCTCCTGGCGCCGCAACCCCCCCCCTCCGTCTCCCTACCTCGGGCGGTATGCCGGGTGACAGCCAGGTCCTGCGGCGCTCGGGGTGGCCCACGGTTCGGTATGTCGCGGCTGCGGTGGCGTCCCCCCTGGGCCTGTCTGCGTTCAGACGGGCTCGGTCCCGGCTCGGTAAGGGATTGCTGGGCGGTGCGAGCAGCATTCCTAACCCCCTCCCCCCTCGAGAAGAGAAGAGAGGAGAGAGAGAGAGAGAGAGAGAGAGAGAGAGAGAGAGCGAAAGAGTGGGGGGCGGCGGAGGGTGAGGATTCGGGCGTGGCGGTCGACGGCGGCCCAAAGTGGCTTGTTTCGGGTTTCTGCCGCTGATGCGCGGGTCAGATTCGGGGTAGGGGAACGGGGCAATGACTTCTCAGTCCGGGTGATGGTGATGGTGTGGGAACACCGCGGGCTGGGGCACGGCACTGTGCTGGTCTGGTCCAGGAGACACGGACGGGATGGACGGTTCCACAACACACACACACACACACACACACACACACACACTGTATGCGACCGGTGGGCAACGATGGTGGACTGAACACGCGAGGGTTTTGCGACGTTTCGCATGGGATCACGACCTGTCTAAACCGGGACATATCGACTTGTTTTCGGCCGGGTCTTACTATTTGACGGTCGGCCGGCTGCCGCTCGTCCCCCCCGCTCGGCTCTCACGACCTTAATTTGCCGTGAATTCCAGGACACACCACGATCATTAGACACGAATACGGCCTGGGTCTTTTTTTATTTTTAATTTTCTTTTATTTTTTTAGTGCCGGGGGGGGGGGTGGGGGCCGACTGGCCAGAGGTGATGCACGCCACTCGATATCTGCTGAATTTCAAGGGACTTCGTTAATCCAAAGGGCCGAATGGCATCGCCGGACAGCTGATGGAATGATGAACTGGGCTTTGGTATTCCCCTTCTTTCGAAGGGAGGCGACACGTCCGGACAAAGTTCTAGGAGCCTAACCATGTCTGACCTTGGAGGCGACAGCTCTTGGCGCGTAGTTTAGTCCAATGTAAGTGAGGCTCGCACAACGGGCGCCCAGGACAAGATCAACCAGTGACCCGTGGCCGATTTCAGTTATGAGAAGCCCCCAAGTGGGCGGCGGATGTTGCCGTCTCGCGCGAACTTCGCGCGACCTTGAACCTGCGCCAGTGCGGAGCTAACTCTCCGGCATTACATCAGAATGGTTAGAGGACAGGCTAGTATGCTATGTGGCGATCCACACATACGCAAACACACCATATCACCAACGACGTCAGAGGCCCAGCACCGCGGCGACGGCCCCAGATCTGCGATCTGCCTGCCTGAATTCGTGGGATCGAATTCTTCGTGGACCTTTTGGTTCCCCCCAATAAGGGGTTCTTCCCCTGGTAGTACGGCATGCTGGAGATGGCCTTTTGCATCATCAACGTCGAGGAATCAGATTTCCGGCCCAGATCTGGATCTACGACACTGGAACGTGTATGGCATCTTGAAAATAGGGCCCGCTGCTGAGGTATACTGACGTCAATGGAGGAGGGGGATATGTCCAATGCCCGCCTTCGAATTGCCAATATGCTCCACACACAATGTCTCCGAGTCCTGGCTATTCGCGGTGATACATATATGAAGCCCGCTCTGGGCACCTGGCCTCCCTGCTGTCTCTCTGCTTCCGGCCTTCCCCTGTCACGTCTCAAAGCAACAGACCTGGCTACCCGAAGTGAGAGCCGACAGGTTGCATGGCTTCGTTGATCCCACAGACTATACAACAGGCCGCCCAGAAGATCATCATGGGTTCCAGCGGAGACAAGGTCGCTGACCTCGGCAAGGACACCATCGAGCCGTCCACTGGCACAAACCTGACCTCCGACTGGGGTGTCAGGCAGTCTAACACGGACCACTGGCTGAGCGTCACCAACGGCGAGCACACCGGACCTTCGTTGCTGGAGGACCCGTTTGGCCGGGAGAAGGTGGAAATGGCCCTTCGCCCCCGATGACCGCACGCAACCGCTAACACACCCCAGATCCACCGCTTCGACCACGAGCGCATCCCCGAGCGTGTGGTCCACGCACGTGGCGCTGGTGCCTTCGGAAAGTTCAGGGTCTATGAGAGCGCCGAGGATGTCACCTTCGCACCGGTGCTGACGGACACGTCGCGGGAGACGCCCGTCTTCCTCCGGTTCTCGACGGTGCTGGGGAGCCGGGGCAGCGCCGACACCGTCAGGGATGTCCGGGGCTTCGCCGTCAAGTTCTACACACAGGAGGGCAACTGGGATATCGTGGGCAACAACATCCCCGTCTTCTTCATCCAGGACGCCATGAAGTTCCCGGACATCATCCACTCGGGCAAGCCCGAGCCCCACAACGAGGTGCCCCAGGCCCAGACGGCCCACAATAACTTCTGGGACTTCGTCTTCAACCACACCGAAGCCACACACATGTACATGTGGACGACGTCGGACCGCGCCATCCCCCGCTCGTACCGGATGATGCAGGGCTTCGGCGTCAATACCTACACACTCATCAACGCCCAGGGGAAGCGCTCCTTCGTCAAATTCCACTTCACCCCTGAGCTGGGCGTGCACTCGCTCGTGTGGGACGAGGCCCTCAAGCTCGCCGGCCAGGACCCGGACTTTCACCGCAAGGATCTCAACGAGGCCATCGAGAACGGCGCCTACCCCAAGTGGAAGTTCGGCATCCAGATCATCCCGGAGGAGGACGAGCACAACTTCGAGTTCGACATCCTTGACGCCACCAAGGTGTGGCCCGAGGAGCTCGTGCCGGTCCGTTACATCGGCGAGCTGGAGCTGAACCGCACCGTCGACGAGTACTTCCCGCAGACGGAGCAGGTGGCCTTCTGCACCAGCCACGTCGTGCCCGGCATCGGCTTCTCCGACGACCCCCTCCTGCAGGGCCGCAACTTCTCATACTTCGACACACAGGTCAGCCGCCTCGGGGTCAACTGGGAGGAGCTGCCCATAAACCGGCCCGTGTGCCCCGTGATGAACTTCAACTCGGACGGACAGAAGCGCCACACCATCCGCAAGGGCACCGTCAACTACTGGCCGAACCGCTTCGGCATCAACCCGCCCGCCGCCAAGGAGGAGGGCGGGTATGTCGAGTACCAACAGAAGCTCGAGGGGATCAAGCAGCGCGCCAAGAGCGAGAAGTTCGGGGAGCACTTCAAACAGGCACAGCTGTTTTACAACAGCCTGTCGCCCGTCGAGAAGGCGCACGTCACCAGCGCCTTCGGCTTCGAGCTGGACCACTGCGACGACCCCCTCGTCTACGAAAACCTGGCACGGCGCCTCGCCGACATCGACCTCGATCTCGCGCAGTCCGTCGCCGAGCTGGTGGGCGCCCAGGTCCCCGAGAAGGCAGGCAACCCCAACCACGGTAGGAAGGCCAAGGGCCTGTCGCAGTTCGACTTCCTCCCGGAGAAGCCCACCATCGCCAGCCGCCGCGTGGCCATCATCGTCGCCGACGGCTTCGACTCGGTGGCCTTCACCGCCGTCAAGACGGCCGTCGCGGCGCAGGGGGCCCTGCCCTTCGTCATCGGCACCAAGCGCAGCGAGGTCTTCGCAGCGGGCCAGGACAGGGAGAAGGGCAAGGGCGTGCGGCCCGACCACCACCTCGAGGGCTTCCGGTCCACCATGGTCGACGCCGTCTTCGTGCCCGGCGGCCGCGAGTCGATCGACACGCTTAAGAAGAACGGGCGCGCGCTGCACTGGGTCCGCGAGGCCTTTGGCCACCTGAAGGCCATCGGCGGCACGGGCGAGGCCGTCGAGCTGCTGCAGATGGCCTTCCAGCTGCCGCGCGTCCAGGTGTCGGGCGGCGCGGAGGTCGCGGAGAGCTACGGCGTCGTCACGCTGGGCCGGGCGGCGCCCGAGAGCTTCAGCGAGACGGTCAGCATCGCGAAGGGGGCCAAGAACTTCGTGGACCAGTTCTTCTTCTCGATCTCGCAGCACAGGAACTGGGACCGGGAGCTGGACGGGCTCAGTACCATGGTGGCGTACTGATGAGGTTTGGGAGGTTGATCGTCACTTGTAGCATAGGATGGTGATGTTTAGTACAGCTGGACATCACGCTGCATAATGAATAATGATTCACTCTGGTCTATTCGAAGAGCTTTATAAGTTTCTGTCAAGGCTCTAATCCTTGTACTCAGTCGTATAGGCTATCCGCTCCCCCCGAGTCTAGTTCGGGGCTTCGTCCCAGCCTTTCCTCATACCACATCATTTCCCTCCCTCTCTAAGGCTGTGGCCCCCAGGTTGGTTTTGCCCATGCTGATGGTCTGGACCCGTCGGACGCAGTTCAAGACCTCACCTGCGGCCTCAACCCGTCCTTCCCTCGCTTCTTAAATGAGACCCCCCCCCCCCGCCACAAAAATCAAACAACCCGGTCGTAGCATCAGCATCCATGCGACCCATGTCCCCAGAGTCGGTCGCCCCGTCCCAAGACTCGGAAGGGTCTAACGGTATCACTGCCCACGGGTCCCTAGTCCCTCAGGGATGGGAAGATGTCGAGCAGGTCGCACACCCGGTAGACCATATCGCACATCAGGCCCCAGTATCTGTCGGACGACGCGATGACCATGTCGTCCTCGGAGACCGGTGGTGGTAGGACGTCGCGTCCGCGCCGTGAGCTGGTTGGGGCGGCCGGATCCTGGCCATCCCCTCTTGCTCGCGGCTGTCCATCTCCTCTTTCGGCCGTGTATGTTGACGGAGTTGCCTTGGGAAAAGTGCCTCGAGAGAAGAGGACCTGACTTGACATCATGCGCCTTTAATATGACATTGTTCCCCTTGGGATGGCAAGGACGGGAGGCGGAAATGAGGATGACTTGCTTGATTCTCCCCAATAACAGTCAGCTTATCGGTCATCCAGACCGTCTAATGCTGTCCTGAGTGGCTGGGAGTGGTGAGTGACCCGCCGGTCTCTGAGATGCCCACGGATCCATGCACGACTTTGATTGCATCCTCGTGTGTAGATGGTTCTGTTTAGAACTGACAGGCTGATTTATCTACCCTAAACCTCTCGAGAACTAAAATCGGATATCTTACTTCCTAATTCCCCGAGCCCAAACCGAGTCCAACGAACCTCAATCGCAGTATTGCCCCCTTCTCATCTCCAAGGAAAGAAAAAAAAAAAAAAAAAAGCCGAACACCTTCCCCCCCTCCCAGACTAAAACCCCCCTGATTCTTTCAAAACCCCAAGATGCCAAACCCATAGACCCCTTTTGGTAAAAGTTTAGACGTGCACGTGGACGGTGTAGTGAGTCGATTGTCTCGAGCCGTGGTCTGAGCCGTGGCGGGAGCTATGGCGGGAGCCGTGGTGCGAACCGTGGTGCGAACCGTGATGTGGAGAGTGATGAGACCTAGGCCGGTGATTGACCACCACAATATCACGTGGAGCACAATAATCGGATGCCACCCTAGTGCTGGCGCCGCTCGTGTAGCTAGCTGTCGCTGAGGTGTTGTACCGTGGCGTTCTGATGGAGGTAGGTGTGCCGACGCCGTACATCGAGTGGGCGCAATAGTAGCCGGACGGGATGTAGCAGCTACAGTCGTGGCAGTAGTAGTACTGGCTGCGCGCGTACGAGCCAACGGTGGTGGTGGTAGTCAAAGACATGATTATTTGATGTGTCTTTTTCTTTTTCTTATGTGTTTTCAAGGAGGCAGGACTTGGTGATTCTGGAGACCTGAAGGCGAATGGGATCCCTATTGGCAATTCGGCGAGAGTCTTCACAGGAGGGACAGGAATTTACCTCCACAGGCTTTAAGCTTTTCTGAGTCTACAATCTGCGTGCCTTGGTTGATAACGGTGCAATATCTAATCTTTCTGACCCAGCCGGAGGCCGCCCCAAAGGGATATGTCCTCGTCAGGCCTGTTCTGCAGACCCCGTCATGGGACCTAAGATATCATCATGGGGCGAACAACTTCGGCCGACGTAGTCACGGTGTCTCCCAAGAGGCTGAGCGGAGATTGCCACCAAAAACAGCTCGTAACAGCGTATAAGTAAGCCCAGAGGGCGTATGGCTCGGCGGAGTGTCCCAGTGGGCAGAGCCGCATGAGCGCATTATCCAGCCTGGAGTAGTGCTTACTAGACGCACTAGGCCGTCGACTCACCATAGTGAGCCCCTTTCGCTACGCATATTGGCGGCAAAGTGAGCATTAATGGCGTTCTGATATTGTTTCAGCCTTCCCGGTCGTCAGTCCAAGCCTGGATGGCTGTGTCGGTAGCGTTTCTCGCAAAGGAATGATATATCACCGCGGTCCCTGCGGGCAGCCAATTCTTACCGGAACACACCATCATCTTGGTCCACACATACACATATGGCAGATCAGTCGCATCTTTAGGAGCGCACACACGATGTCCTCGGTATTGAGACCTTTAAGTATGGAAACGGGACTCCTTAGTGAAGCGTCGAGTTCAGAGGCATTCGTCCATGCCAATACGAAAGCCACCCAGCTCAGGAGGAAAATCCATGTTTCTGATCTCGAATTATCTCCGTTTGACAGCGTTTAGCATGGCGGCTTGCTTCAGTGTGATTCGTAAGCGAAGCCCTGGGTAGAGGTATGTTCGGAAGAGAACATCTGATCAACGAGCAGAAGAATGGGTTAGGAAGCAAAAGTTTGCACTTAATTTATACACTTACTATCCCAGTTATCATAATATCTGGGCAAATATGCTCTCCCTGGGCTGGGTCGGGCTGTCACATCTATCTTTTACTTCGAGACAACTTTCATCCGTTCAAGCCTTTATGAGATGTACCGACCGGCACTAGAAACCGTGTTCACGCAGAGTTTGTGACCTGCACTAGCTACGGGCCTTTAGACTAGGCCACACATGTGTTATAAATTTTATTCCCGGCACATTGCGTAATGAGGCATGTCGAATAGATTTCGGATGAGAAACTTTTATTCCGCGCGCCGCGACATCCACTCGGAGAGTTGCTCACTCTGTACAGGCCATGACAGGCGTCTTAAGACGTGATATCGCTATGGCGAAGTACAGACGACCTCAACATTGCAGGCTCTGCTGCGTAGCTGGCTGGTATCATCAACGTGTTGGTTTCCCATCCAACCAAATAAATCAAGAAGTGCCGAGTGCTTGACCTGTATCCAGCTGCCGAAACATCGTGTTCCCCAGGTCTCCATGACTGCTCACGGTCCTATGTTATTAGTACTCGCCTGCAACTAAATGAGTCATGGGTTTCGATCTTCGCTAACATCTGCCACCAAGCCACCCGCGCTGGATCAATGTCAATCCGACTCAAAGCTATATTGCCACATTCCGCACTCAATGTAGAGTAGGCAACATCAGGAAGATCAATATCGAGGTAATCTGGGAACCATACATCGCTACCTGTGAAACCAGACGTTGAGACGGCAGAGGTTAACAGCCGGACCGGTCACGCAGGAGAACGAGTCCTATGAGGCAAGCATGGATCACAAGCCCCGGATATGATCCGGGTGGGTAGGAGCCATAATCTCGTTCCAGCTACTGTAACAGGGTGTTTCTTTTTGCCGCGACCCTCTCGGATCTTTGATGAAGACACCACCTCCTAGACAAATGTTGGGTTGGAAACTCGGCAATCATGTTCAGCTTCAAAGATGATCTATAAATCTGAAGGGTTCATAAACTCGGGCAGCTGCTCCTAGCACTGGGATAGACATACCAGGTTTCGCTTTTTCGGAGTAGTGTTTATTTACTCTGGGACACACTGAAACGCATCTCGTGCCGGACATTTGACTTTCAATATGCTTAGAAACATCCTCATTGGCGCTTTGGCGGTGGGTGTCAATGCTCAGTATGGAGGGGGTGCGACCCTGCGGTTCTCCTGCTCGCAACTTGTTGTAGAGCGTCTGGACCCGTGAGTTATCATGATTGACAGTATCATACAGTAGAGAGGTGTCCTGATATTTCAGTTCAGTCTAGTCAATCCTGGTGTCAATCCTTCGCCCCATCTTCACCAAGTTGTTGGCGGCAATGCCTTCAACGTCACCATGGACCCGAACATCCACGATATCGCAAGCACGGCAACTTGCACTTCCTGCACGCCAACTGAAGACTTTTCGAACTATTGGACAGCAACACTATTCTTCCAGTAAGAAATACGGCGTCAATTTCTTGATGCACTCCTCTCACCTAACGAAACCTGCGCTGATATTAGGCCCCCCAGAGCTCAAAACGGGACGTTCAAACGCGTGAACACCTTTGGCAACGGCCTAGGCTTCTCAAGCGCCAACGGAGGTCAGACCGTATACTATCTCTCTTCAGGAAAAGTAACGGCCTTCAAGCCCGGCTTCCGTATGCAAGTCGGCAACCCATCGTTCCGCACACAAGCGCAGCTCGACGCAAACTACAAGTACATGACCTTCACGTGTCTTCAAAGTGATATGACACGGACAGGTGCCACCGAAAACTTTCCTAGCGACGCCTGCCCAGCGGGCATCATGATCAGCCTACGATTTCCCACGTGTTGGGACGGAACCAACCTCGACAGTGCAGATCACCAGAGCCATGTTGCGTACCCCACTGGTAGCAGCTGTCCGTCTAGTCATCCTGTCGCAATTCCGCAGGTGTTTTATGAGACGGTCAGTATTTTGGAATTATTCTACCTTGCAACTCTGGGTCTGAGCCCTTGTACCGTTGTATTCATACAACCTGTTGTTCGCCCATCAACTGGCCAAGAGCAGCTCAACCCCCAAACTCTACCTTCCCCCCTCCCTCCCAGAGCAGAGACTTGATCGCTGATTTGTCGCTCAGTATTGGGACACCACCCCTTTCAACGACAAGTCCGAATGGCCCACAGACGGCTCGCAACCATTCGTGTGGTCGTTTGGTGATCCCACTGGGTATGGCATCCACGGAGATTATATGTTTGGCTGGAAGGGCGACGCCCTGCAGAGAGCCATGGATGCCAACTGCAACAGTGACCTGTTCAGCGATAATATGAACTGCTCCACGCTACAACGACAGACAATTGAGCAGGCCAATCAGTGCAGCGTGCAGAGCCAGGTTCATGAGAACCTCGATGGGTGGCTCAGCCAGCTACCCGGTGGTATGCCTGTGACCAGTTGATTCTTTGAAGAGGTGAGAGGTGGCAATGTACACGGTGTACTTCGATCCGTCCAGTATGATGTGCAGCGGCAGCCCTAACAAGGCTACACGATGATGAGGATACTCTCGTGCCATTATGGTGTTAGTTCCTATGGTTAATCAAGTTTCTCACCCACTTGGTGTGCTCAGTCTGCGCCATTCCCAAGTTATTGAGGTTTCTCACCGTCGAAACCCATACTATTGCGACAAGAAACAGGGTTCCACACCCGGAGCCCTTCACACGCTTACACAATCAATGTCCTTGCCGGAAGCGTACTGAGTTTAGGAAGGGACTGATATGCTTCTGCGTCGATCTCTGATACAAAGCATAAACAGTGTAAGGCGGAAAACTCTACCTGAAGCACCCTCATGGGTATATTGGCAGATGGGCGAACTGAGCATTGAGATTTCATCCTCGAGAATTAGCTACTTTTTCAGGTGAAGGGTTTCCTTGACCTTCTCCAGCGTTGATTTGTGCCCTCCTTCTGCCTGGTGGCCGTGCTCAGTATTGCTACCCTCAAGACCAGCTGTCTTGGTCCCCCCAATCATAGCATCATCGCCTTGAGCCTGCGATGGTTAGTGGAGGTTTGGGATTGGAACTGAGAAGGGCATCGTTGACAGACTTGCCCGTTGCTCCTCGGCCTCGGCCTGCTCCACGATATCGTGGGCTTGGGTTGCGGCATTGTCTGTAATTCCGCTCATGTTTATGTGCGATGAGTGATGTTCACGATCAAGTCTTGTAGTTATGTGTTCAAAATATAAAGGTTAGATGTCAAAGTGTCATGCGCTTCTCAAGAGGCTCGTAGGCATCTACCGCAAATCCTATATAGAAATTGTCCTGGCCACAGCTTTGGCGACACCGTGACGAGGAGTCGTCATTTATTAGCTTACTTTGGGAATGATGGACAGCAGAACGTCATTTGACACCACATGAGAGGGGCCCAAGCCAAAGAGAGTTCAAGAGTCTCACGGCTTGACATCATAGCGCACAACCATTCGCTTCCCGAAAGTATCACCAACATAGATCGTCACTTCGTGTTAAAATATTGCATGTGATACCAGGGAATCTATGCTTGACCGTTAGATTCATGCTTGCGAGAATCGAGATCGTCACTATTTTGGTAGTCACCGGGCATTTGCCGAAGTCACGACCGCGAGACATAAGCTGGCCATGTCACGTCACCACATTGGTAGATTATACGTACATAGATTTCAGCCGTTCAAGTTGTTTTCATTGTGGGACTTTCGAGAAGTATATGGTTATTATTGCTATTGAATGAGCACCCTTAGGGCGTTTATTGTATGTTTTACGAGTAGAGAAAAAGGCTATGTCTGGGATAGTCGAGGGATTTACAAAAAAGCTCAAGGGTTCGTAAGCCCTAACCCTAATGCAAACTCTGCGCCTAAGTGGGCCGCCCTCTGCCCCACCTTCTTCCCACCTCGTACCATCCAAACCCTTTACACTTCACCACAGGCTAAACACCCCCTCCACACATAGAGGCGGAACCAATCATCGTTAAACCCAGAAGAATATACTAGAAAAAGAAAAAAAGAAATGATGCAAAAAAGTAGAAAAGTAAGGGTCTTGCCGCGGATCGAACGCGGGGCCTCTCGCAATGATGATCAGGGTACGGCCCTAAGCGAGAATCATACCACTAGACCACAAGACCTTGATAAAAAAGTAAAGAAATAATATACTATATTCACTGTATTCTACGACTTGCTCTTGACGCCGAGGTCGCCCTGGGCTCTTGTCTTTTCTCAACCTGAAAACGAACTCATCTTACGGTTTGGTGGTATCATTCCTTCTTCATCGGTGCGTGCATACTGGATCTTCATACTACTGTATGATTTGTTAAAGACATTTACCCTATAACGATGTCTTCGGCTCATGCTTCCTGTGGATATGGAATTTTCAGTTTTCGTTCCCACACTTATCGAGAAAGAAACAGGCCGTGGCCAATCTAAGCCCAAACAACGATACGTTACTAAGATCGATGTAATTAGCTGAGATAGAGGAATATAAATCGTTAATGTAAGATGGATATCGAACACCCAGATTTACAAACCACACGACTGGCGAGCGTCAGGATATGCTTCATCGCAGTTTCCCCTTTCCTCATGCAAAACTTGAAGCGGCGCTGCAAGGCGGTTTGCCACCCATTAATCTTCGCCAAGATCTTTAGGCCTATGATGGGAACATGCTTCATTTGACAGAAGCAGTTCAACTATGGAATATTACGCGTAGACTATACGTGCGCTGCTGTGTACATTCACGACCTTCCTATTATGGCTCATGAGATCGCTCCGTGGATTCTGTTGTGGTTGCACACTAGCCTCATCAAAAGTGTGCCGACAAATAGAACGATGCAGGGTCGAGATTCAACAATGGAATTTTTCGTACTGGCCTCGATGTCTCACAGCATCGGATCCCTAAAGCAGCGGTGAACCGGAGGGGCGCGGCACGGTCGTCAGCTAAGATGCAACACCATGCAGCTAGGGCAGTGGCCTTATACCGAAGTACCTACTGATACCGGCTAAGCTGCCGGGTTAATGTTCAACACCTCGTGGCTTGGTGTGCTTAAGATCTTGAGGAGTCTCCCTAATCGGAGTAACCTGCTTTCAACCGTGAGACTCGTCGAGATCCGTAGAGACAGGCCGTTGACTCGCATCATGGCGGATGCCTTGACCATGCTGCATCGCCTCATCGCGGACACGTGGACTATTCACGCCCTCTTTTCGCAGGAATCGGCCCCTCTATTCCTCAGCCATCTCATCACCTTGATGGCACCCTTCAATGGGACCGTATCATTGTGGATTGCTCCTAGTGTGGTACTCAATGATGCATGCCGAGCTTCCTCTGCAGTGCCCAGGTGGTGTTGGATAGGGAACCACACCACCAACCAGTATCGTAGAAATTTGTCTGGTACAAAAGCTCGCGTGCCTTTCCTATGCACGTCGCGCTCGCTTGTTCTGCCCTTCTCCACTAGATTGTAAGGTACGTGCTGCTTCATCGTCACTGCCCCTACGTACCCTCCGGCCACTTCACAACATGTTGTATCAGCCTTTCATATCCGCCCTTGTTGGTGCCATAGTCTTTTCTTCGACCACTGCAAGTCCGCTTGATAGAGGTTTCCAGATGAGCAAGAGAGATGTCCCAAGCACGCATATCCTTCATGAGCGGCAGATACCTCACTGGTCACGGACCTGGACAAAGAAGTCAAAAATCGAAAAGTCCCTGCTTCTTCCCATGAGGATCGGTCTACGGCAGACCAATCTAGAGAAGGGCCACAACTTGCTTATGGACCGCTCGAACCCGGATTCAGACACCTTTGCGAAGCACATGAGAGCTCACGAGGTCATTGACTTTTTTGCGCCTCAAACAGAGACTGTTGAGGTCGTTAGGGACTGGCTGGTAGCTGACGGTATTGATGTTACGCGTATCACCCAATCCGTCAATAAACAGGTGACAAAGGCTCCTTCAAGGTTTCTGTCCAGCGCATGAGCTTAAATTCTGCAGTGGATGCAATTTGACGCTACGACAGCGGAAGTCGAAGATCTTCTATACACCGACTTCTACATGTGGCAACATGGGCCTACCGGGTCAGAGGATATTGCAGCTGAAGAATATCACATTCCAGCCAACGTGCAGAAGCATATTGACTACATCACCCCTGGCATCCGACTTCGAACTAACCCGGGACGTGTCCGTCGCCTCAAACAGCAAGCTGACACTGCAGCACTTCGGAAGCGAAAGGCCCACGCCATGAATACAGGTCTAGAGTTCATTGACGCTGGCAGCTTGCCACGTATGAACAGCAGTATTTGTGATACCTACGTTACTCAAGAGTGTATCCGCACCCAATACAGCATTCCAAAAGGCGATAAGGCGACCCCAGGCAACGAGCTGGGCATCTTCGAATCCCTAGGCGATCACTACTCCAAGGAAGACCTGGATGTGTTTTACAGCACTCTCTACCCGGAGATTCCAAATGGGACCTACCCCATTGAAAAAAACATCGATGGAGCCTTTGGAGCCGCAAAAAGCATTGCGGAAGCGGGCATCGAATCCGACTTGGACTTCGAAGCCGCGCAACCGCTCATCTGGCCACAAAGGACAATCCTGTTCCAGACCGACGATGAATACTATGAATTAAACGAAACCTCTGCCGACACCCCTATCAAAGGTTTCTGGAATACTTTCTACGATGCTCTTGAGTAAGCCATCAATTTCCGACCGATATTAATGAGTCCCATGTGTATGGATGGGTGTCTCACAAGGCGTGTCAAAAACCCGAAGGCCCCTTTCTCTTCACTAATAAGACACGTTGCTGCCACATCTTGGAACTCTCAATCTGCAGAATACTGACTTGTCGTCGTTGCAGTGGATCTTATTGCACGTACAGCGCGTACGGCGAGACTGGGAACTGTGTGGCTCCCGAGTGCCTCGATCCTGTCTACCCAAATCCAAATCCGGGCGGTTACAAAGGCCAATTGCAGTGCGGTGTTTACGAACCTACCAATGTGATCTCTATCAGCTACGGCGGCGGCGAGTCTGACACCCCTGATTATTATGCCAAGCGAAGGTGTAATGAGATTATGAAGCTCGGCCTGCAAGGGGTCACGGTCGTGATCTCATCAGGAGATGATGGTGTCGGTTCTTTTCCTGGAGATCCTACTGAAAGTGGCTGCGCTGGTCCTGAGGAGAATGTCTTCTATCCGGCAAGCGATGCAACCTGTCCCTACATACTGGCTGTGGGATCGACGCAGCTCATCAAGACTTTGGAGAACTCCTCAGTGCCGAAATACACAGAGTCATCCACCACTCGCTTTCCCTCGGGCGGTGGTTTCTCGAATTACTTCGACACGCCTGATTACCAGAAAGATCAAGTTTCAAATTACTTTGACTTGGTCACTCTCAATTTCACGGGATACACCGACCCGGGTGTCAACTTCTCCACCGTTGGAAATGGTGTCTGTAAGTACACGAACCGATCACGATGTTTCCGATTTATATGAACGCGCTGCGGATTCTATCATATTCCTGAGACTGAAGAGTTATTGTAGACAAAATCGGTGGCAGAGGCTACCCAGACGTCTCGGCTATTGGCGATTACTATGTTATTCGAGCACAAGGCTCATTTGGCCGTGTTGGCGGCACGTCTCTATCGGCGCCGGTCTGGGCTTCCGTCATCACACGTATAAACGAGGAGAGAACCGCGGCAGGAAAAAGCACTCTAGGCTTTATCAATCCAACATTGGTATGGCCCTACGGCCTCATCTTGACTGATTACCTGATGTACCTCGAGCCTTGTAACTGATATTATCCAGTACGCCCATCCCGAGGTCTTTTCTGATATCACGAATGGATCCAATCCCAGTTGTGGGACAACGGGATTTTTGTAAGTCCTGCAAAATCCTTGCGCTCATGAGTTTTCCACAATTGGCGGGTGTTCGATCACTCGGGGCAGCCTCGGTTGCTGTTCCTAGTCTTCCTACCCCTCTCAGCATTGAGAATGACATCTTGTTCTAATCTCTGTACAGGGCCGCCGGTGGTTGGGATCCAGTTTCCGGTCTTGGGCAAGTCTCCTTGTTCCTACGATTATGCCATCAAATCACTGATCCATTATTCATGCAGGACACCTGTGTATCCCAAATTGTTGAGCCTCCTTCAAGACTTGTAGGAGATTGGATGCAAGCTTTCAAACCCTGAATAACTGGAACTATAGTGAATATATATTAGGAATCTCGCATGTCTATCGAAGTAAACCTAAAGGGAGAAAGCTTTTGGAGATAAGGAGACAACTTTCTGTCATGCTCAATGCTCGTCACGAGTTTCTGATTACGGTACTATCCAGCCATCCCCTTCCATCAGAGTTACAAGTCCATTTGCCACTGACCTTCCTAGACATGACCCATATTACAACAATGACTTACATCAACCAGTGAATTCGTACCTGAGGTCAGTAAATCTGTAGGACCTACGCGATTGCTGCCGACTGGCATGCAGGCACCCCCACATATGTCACATCCCATCTCACTACATATCACAGTGCAAATCCATACCGCTTTTCTTTTGATATATTAAAAACTTGGCGCTTGATAGCTTTTGTGGGTAATTATTCTAAGTTGGGCATCTCCGTAGCAGTCCCTGAAGGAGGGAAAAGAGCAGCGGAGCTTGGCAGTCAGGGAAAGCATTGCAGCCGGGCAGTCGGGGGCGTTGTGCCTGAGAGGTAGAAATCCGCGGTCTAGAGGGATCTTGGCACCTGGTGGCCCACGAGACTGCAGTGACTCCGTATCCCTCAGGTCCACCAGTAGCATATCTTGGGCTTACAGGGCTGCGGATTCCCAACTCCGAACTCAACTCAATCCAGATGCTGAGAAGGTCCTCCCGTCTTGGCAAACCCATACTACGTTATCCTTGTGACACAGGTAATGACATATCATTATATCAATGCAAAACATCGTTCCAATCCTACACAATATATGTTCATCCAGTGGTAAGCGACGTGGAGTTTCAGAGCCGGTGGCCCTGAAATTAAACATACAGCTCCACCGTCACCTCGCCAAGAAACGGTTCACCAAAAAAGTCAGGAGAAACATGGGAGGATCTTGGTTGATCCAAGCTTCCGAATAACTATAAAGTCTAAGCGAGCAGATCTTCATCCTCTTGTGTCGATCAATACTCACATCACATTACTGAGTTCTCTTGAATGGAATTCAGGCACTCGAGGATCAGTCTTCTCCGCACATATTTTCTTTCCCCTCTGAAACACTGAAACATACTTTTCCTCTGCGTTCTGGAAATGCAATACTCCATCTTCTCCGTTGCCGCCCTTGTGGCTGGCGTTACTGCGCTCGTCCCTGCCCAGCTGCCTACGACCACTAGCGTACTCAAGCGCGATGACACCTGGGGTGGTGCTGTTTCTCTCGGCCCTTCCAAGTCCACAATTGTTCATGCCGTCACGACGCTTACTCCTGGCACCGCCCCCTCCACACAGAACGGCGAGCTCTTCCTCTGGCCCGGAATGAGCAACGGCACCGGAGACCTCATCCAGACCACCTTGGAATCATGGCCTGACAACTCATGGTGCGGCGCCACAACCGGACAATGGTGCGTTCGTGCTTCGGTCTTCGGCGCGTTCGGTCAATACGATGGCACCGGCAGTCCTGTCTCCGGCGACACACCGGTGGAGATCGTCTACAGCCTGAGCGGCACCACTTGGACGCAGACGGTCACCAACGCCGATACCGGTGCCGCGTTGAGCTCGTACGAGATTGACGTTGGCGAAGGTGCGACCATGACTGGCTACGGAACTGGGACGGAATGTGACGATAGCTGCTCTGGCACGATCGCTGCTCAGAAGTACACCGGCACTACGATCACGCTGGCGGAGGCCGACGAGTCATTCGGCGACACCATCACCACCAGTGCCGGGGCGACTTACACCAGCCTGGCGACCGCAGACGGCGGTATCACATGGACCATCAAGGAGATAAACATCCCTGCCATGGATTAAGTGGGCGACGATAGCTGCACTCTCAACAATTCCTTGATAGTCACTGTAGTATAACCTGCATTTTGTTGGTATTTTTGGTATTTTAGTATGTTTAGTGTGTAGATACTTTTGCAAATCACATGTTGTATATAGCATTTTGGCATTGCTCAGCCTACAGACCGGCTTGGATGTGCGTATCTTTTTTAAATAAGCTACCCGTCTTCACATTCAGGTCCGAAGTACTTGGTGGTTGTGTTATCTAACTTGTTACAGGGCCCAATGTGACTTGAAAGGGCTGGGAGGACATGAGGCTTATCTGTTTGCTCAGTATCGGGAATCTGCTGTGATCCATAAAGCATTGAAATCGTCACCAGTGACCAGTAATAGACATGCCTCGCGTATTGTTACAGGCGTTCTCGGTCAGGACCCAGCCTTGGGGCATATCTGCATCATACTTGATCAACTTGGAGGGCAAACTTTACACATTGCAAAGATTACACAAGAAAAGGGAAATTGCAGTAGTGCATGATTATAAGCTTCTTGTGCAGCTATAATAATGACTGTGTAGCTGTGATTGGGGGGTACAGGCATTGGGCATCATCATCATGAGGTTACCTAGAGTATTGATTGACAGGCGCTTAGATGCGTCCTTTGACTAAGCAAGGCTACCTAGGTAAGGCCAAATTGAAAGAGATCGTCATGTTGTTTGACTTGCTATCTACGAAACCGATGTATCTGAAAGAACAAACCCTAACAGAAAAAAAAAGAAAAAAAAAACCCAAAAACCGCGGGGTATTCCTACATGTAGCTAGTCTTGAAGGTGTTTGACTTGGATCTATTTACCAATCAAATTCAGCTGTAAAATATGGTTGCAGGGTCCGCGATTTGTATACTTCAGTACTGCAGTAAGCAGGCTTGAGGCTCAAGCTGATGCTGGCGAGCACTAAATGGGTAGCCATGAATACCTTATGCTCGCATCACATGGGGCGGGGGTTCTTCTTGGTACCATGAATGTACCACTCATGCGAGAGACTTGTACCTCAATACCCCCTGGTACGACTCTTGCTTTTCAGGACCAAGTGTGAGCAGGAGAACAAATTTCAAGGCCGAAATGAGCTTGTAGCTATGGCACCAGCCTCATTACAGGAACAACAAATATTATGTTATGCATAGCAGAGCAGGCTATCATCAGCTTGCAGTTCAGCTGTTATCACCGGAACGGGTGCTTATGTGCTGTGTACTTGTACTATGTGTACTTTTATCAGTTGTACTAAACTCTCTTCTGGGCTTAGCGTCTAGGGGAAAGCAAGCTCAGCGGGGCACAGCCCCAAAACTTGAGGCCGCCCCTCCTTTGAGGCTTAGGCTGACCGTCAGGCTTCATCTCTTGATCTTACACTTCTCCCTTACTATCGAAGCGCACGAACTTACCACTAGAGACCGATATGTCATACGCGTCGCAAGATATCTGATGAGGCAAGGCCCCATATTTTCAAACAAACATAGCAACAGCGGCTTGACCTGTGCCTGTGTCACTGCCATACCCATGAGGAAGCTTCGTAATTGGGGGCGCGCGAAACGGCCGGCCAGGTCCTCCACGCGTCAACGGGAGGCTCAACTGGGACGCGCGATGACATCAAAGACAGACCCATCACAGGTAGCGGGCCCTACAGAGCTGTGGATATTCCTGAATGACTTTACGGACTCGGACAACGAGGCCGCGGGCCTGGTCTGGGCATCGTCTCTGGATAGGCATCCGGAGCGCAAGGGCATCTACATAGCCGAGCCTCGCCACGTGAATCTGGGCTATTACATGACGAGCGCGGATTTCGGGAAATGTATCGTTCTTGTCGGCAAGCTATGGCCGCCCCTCGAGAGCGGGGATCCGGCCCTGACGACAGTGTTGGCCGGCCGTATGACTACGGACATTATCGAGTCCAGGAAGGTCGATGAGGGACCCCTGAATGAGCAGGAGCGGAAGCTTGTAAGCAATATCATGATATGATGAAGATTTGGGTTCGATAACGACAACACAATGGACTGACGACTAGTAGCGGCCCCTGAGTGATGAGGAGCGGAAGCTTGTAAGCGCTCTCATGATGTGGCCAAGTTTTGGGTCGGATAACGATGACACAATGAACTGACGACCAGTAGCTGGGAAGATGTATCAAACCATCGAACGGATCAGAGAAAGACGCAATTGTACATGCGCACCTCCTCGCGATGGACTTTCTATCCACGATGAGGACTCGCTGCCGCCGACCATTCGACATCTACGTAGACAACGTGGCTCTGGAGCATCTGGAGAGCCCCATTAACCTGAAAACTCACTATCATGAAGAACTCGTATTCCGCACGGCTGCTGAGCTGGACAGGTTCTACGAAATCACAGCGGATGCTACCGATGACGATGAGCAGATCGAAAATAGAAGGAATAAGCTCAGGGAGTGGTACAGCAAAGCAGTAGAACGAAAGCTGGCTGATTTTGGAAATGGGAACCCCTTGCGAGACCTGACAAACTACAAGACCTTGTTCGACGAGATGCGAAAATACGAGCGCGTCGTTTTCTTCGGCGGTTGCTCATTGACAATTCTTCAAGAAATTCTCGAAAAAGAGCCCATGTTAGCCAAGAAGATTTATTACTACCAACAGGGAGTACGTTCTATTCTAAGATCACAGTTATTCGCTTCGTAGGTCTCAACTGACCAATTCACGAACAGGGCACTTTCAACTCAAGACTCAACATCCTGGGGAACCCACTCAACTTCGCTCTGAATACCAAAGCTGCAGAATTTGTTTTTGACAAAGACCGGATTGACATGCTCGCCAAGTTCACCCTGATACCTACCGACACAACCAAGAAGCTTGAGTTCACTGTCAAGGGACTCAAAGACTGGTCAGATGCGATCGGCCTCCATTCCCTCGGGTTCTACGGTCGTATGGATCCTTTGGATTTAATATCCCCGAAAGAGCGGGATTGCCGCTCCGCGAAAACCGAGGACCTCGTTGCCTGGCGGTCTGAATGGGTTAACGATAAGAAGTACACAAATCCCACTTTTAAGGGCTACAAGGCCGTCATGGCAGACCTCGTGGCCTTTCTGGTTTCCTTCACCAACGCCTTCGATAAATACGAGACGCCACAGGATTTCGTGCGCAAGCGTGAGATAGGAGTTGCGATGGGAAAGCCGATTGAGGGCAGCAACCAGATGGTCCTGGAAGAAGACGAAAACTCACCTATCAAGGCACTGATACTAGATTTTTCTAAGGGGTCGGGTCAGGATCCCCTACTCGTGGAGGACACGTCAGCTGTGGTAGAGAACGCGATTGAGTTGAATGAATGGGCATCGTAGTCTCAAAGCTTAAAAACTGGCGCAACTACCCCCTTAGCCTCTGCAGCTCAACTATCGATTGATAAGAGATCAGTCCTAGCAAGCCAGCTTCACAAGTATCTAGCTAGCGTCATCTCTGGTAGCTAATATCAAGCCTCGCATAGCGATATACGCCTTGTTCTACCGAGGTAACGTTCTTTACGGGGAAGCATACTTTCTCAAGCGATTTTTGCTGGCGTCGCGAATAGAGGAGGTGCTTTGTGGGTGCCAGGATGATGAAAGGGCAAGGACACTGTTGACAAAATATCGAAAGGACTGGATTTTGATTTAATGACTTATGACAGGCGATGAGGCTGATATAAACTTGGCCAAGTTATTCAGGGGGATCCAAGGTTCAATGATTCAAGGGAGTCTTTTGGCCGCTGCTCGACATCCTGGCGCTCCCGACAAGGGCGGCGACATACTGTTAAATTGGAAACAGAAACTTCTGCGTCGCTGACATTGTTGATAGGCACCTGGCTCTATAACAGAGGTACGATAATTTTTCTGCGCCTCAGAATTTGCATGGTAAATTCATCGTCAAGTCTTCCCACCCAAAAGCAGGTCAGACAATGAGGCAGGCTGCTGCTGCTGTAGTATTTTCCCTGCGCATTCAAGCATCGTCTATTTTCTTCTTCTTTTTTCTTTCAGTCATTTCAAGCCTCAGCCTCGCAAGATCGTGAACTCGACCGCCAAAAACCCCCCATATGCAACCAACATCAACGCGCCCAGCATTTGCCTCACGCCAGCAACCTTACAAATACCCTTGCCCCCGATAGCAACGACGACGGTCAAGGCGACAGCGGCAGCCCATAGCCACCAGGCTTCGATGCGCGAGACATCCACAAAGCTCAGGCGCCCATCCGTGGGGTGGTCGTGCCAGTCATGCGCAGCCACACTCCACGCCGCGATACCGAGGCACAGTGTCAGCAGGAACACATTGCTTCCCACGGCGTCCGCAACGAGAAGGCCCGTATGGCCACGAGTGCTGCTCATCACGGCTAGGAACTTTTCTGGCAGTGTCGTTGCGAGAGACAGGACCGTGGCTCCAAAGGCTGAGTCCGACATGTCGAAGGAGGCGGCGAGGTGTGTCGATGTATGCGAGAGGATGAAGCCGCTAACCGTCAGGGCCACAAAGCCGCACACGAGCTTGAGCATGGGGATGAGGGTGTGGTGGAATCTCTTGAGCTTGGAAGCGCCATGCTTGGGGACGAGGGGGTCCGACTCGCCGGCTCCTCCATCGGCGCGGTGGCCGCCGTTGGTCTCATGGTGGCTGACGGCAGACGACCCGAAAGAGCTGATCGAGGATGTGTCGTCAAGATGGTCGTGGGCCGCCGCGCCGGACTCGATATCCTCCGCCTCGTCATGCGGTTCGGTGTAGAACATGGCCCTCCAGATGGTCCACAGCACGAGGACCACGTACACGACGAAGCCTGCAAGCAACAGCCCTGCCACGACGCGGTTCCACAAGATGTCTGCAAGAGCGAACAATGATACGACGCTCGTTAGCGCCAGCAGAGCCACGCAGGCCATTTTAGAGCTTTGGTCGAATCCCTCCCACGCCCCCGTAGAGAAGACCAGGCCGAGCGCGAAGGCACCGAAGATGTTGGCCACGGAGCTACCGATAATGTTGCCCACCGCGAGGGCCGGGCGCCTCTGCGCCAGGCTGAGTGCCACAACTGCCAACTCCTCCCACTCTGCACCCGCGATGAGGATGGCGATGAGCATCTCTGGGAGATGCAGGCGTTTGGCCAGCGTGGTAGCGTTGGAGACAAAGAGTTTGGCGCCGCGCTCCAGGAGCGAGAGGCCGGCTAGAAAGGCTGCCACATTGAACAATATCTCGAAAGTGCCCATCTCCGCTTTCTCTCGCTCAGGCAAATCCGATCAGGATGTTTGTGACGTCGACGGAAGGATTGCGTATGTTGAGCTGCGATCACCGTCTGCGCTTCGCGTCCACGACATTTGGGAAAAATGAAGAGACTTCATCCTCGCCGTATGCCAGCTGAGTCCATCTGTATGGGGCTCTACCGTGGCATTTCCACTCAGTCGCGTCAATCGCGTTGGTCCACGACATCCTGGGCAGACCCACTGCGGTGACCCGCAAAAAGAAAGCAAACGTCTCGTGTGAGCCAGTGAAGCCCTGAGGGTACGCTAACGCTGGGACATCGACACGACTTCGATCTTCAGAACTTGATGAAATTTGACAGATTCAATGGTTACTACATTGGAAATATTCACAGCCCGAAATGGAGTAATCCAGGATAGTTTGTAGTGTAACCATACACGAAATGGCGGCTCAACCCCTCGGACTTGCATTTGCCTGACCAGAGTGTCGCCTCCCAGCCTGATTGCGGTCGCTAACGATCGTGATGCCCCCTCTCTTTTCCCTCAGCAATGGCGGTCGGGTCATGTTCTCATTTTGAGACCTTGATTTGTAAATCACGCAACCTGATCGAATCGTTCTCGAACAGCTGATAATCGAGCTTCATACGAGGCTCAGCTGTTTGCTGGCTCCTTGCATCAGTGTCCTAGACTCCTGTCAGCGTCAGTGTAGTTTTCCTTGGATTGTCGAATACCTTCAAGACAGAGAACGTTTTCAGTCTGGCAATATCGTCTCGAGAACATACCATCGACAAACAAATCCCCAAGTTCGTCAAATCATCCGCGTACACACCTATTAGCAAAAACCCGGGCGGCGGTTGGCCTTATAAGGGTGCTGCCTTATAACAACATCCCTGAAATCCACGAAGGCGTCTGTGACGATATTGCTGATAATAGCTGTGACTGTGCCCCCGATAAGACCAGGAAGAGATGAGAGTACTAGCAATAAATAAGCGTTTCTAAAAGAGGCGGAGACTCACATGACTTATAAAAAATAAAACCGCTGGTAGCGGCAGTGTTCCTTGTCCAATCGGGCCCGTACCCGATCTGCCTGTTGTACAGCTCAAGCTAAAGCAGCATAGCGGAGCTTTTTGTTTATAGCATGGCCGATCAGGTTTGAATAATTTTGTGGTCTTCTGGACAAAGTTGTGTTCATCAGAGGTATAAACTGAATGGCGCTAGGCATCCCTCCTATACGTGCGGGCGAGTCTTCAAACAGAGCTCCCTAGGTATAGGTTATAGCAATTGAAGTGTGATCATTCCCATCGTCCCTCATCCCTGCAAAGCAAAAAAGGGAGAATTTAAAGATATTAGGGAAGTCCCTTTCCTCAATAAAAGGAGCAGATGGCATAAGTAGACGGAAGTGGGGCTGCATGGAGCATGGGCAAGGCGAGTGCTTTAGAAGTCATACTTTATTGCCTCTATGACGTGAAGGCAAATATGCTGCAGTAACATCATTGGTTTTTTGGTGTTTTTTTTTTTTTCTTTTTCAAAAACCCTCCCCCCCCCCCAAAAACCTTAAGTTAGGCGATAATTAATTCACACACAGATGACCAGGAGCAAGGCGCCGAAGGTATAAATGCTTGGTAGCAACTTGATCAGTCACAGGGAAGCACTACCCCCTGGTGTTCATCAGACGATGGATCACCAGCTGTGGAAGCAAAAGCCAACTGTCGACGCCAGAAGGGTCGGAATTCTACCTCCACCTGCAATGATTTCGCTACTGAACCTTTGGCGTTGGTGCGGTCAGATGAAGCTTATATTTAAGCTTACTTGTACCCCAATCCGTGGACTCGCTACATATAGACGAATGCAACCTCTGCCCCACGAGACGGTATGTTCCGGGCAGTTCCTTGGCGACGCAAGACAAGGGCCAAAGAATGGACACGAGGTCCAAGAATTTCTATGTTTGCAAGGATGGGCCATCAACAGAATGTGGGTAAGGTAGAGACTCCAGCAGCCCTCGTTGCAGCTATTGCCATGCATTTGGCCACATCGCAGAGAGTCACTTTCCCAGCTTCCGGGGTGAACGGACCAGAGCGACTCTAGAATGTGAAGAGAGACGACAAGTGCCGAGCGTGACTTGCGCAAGCTACGCGAGCAGCTCCCGTGCGACATCATATGTGTTCATGTACGCGATCCCTTCTTTTCTCCACGTGTCCGCCTCAACCCATGGGCCCGTGACATTGAGTACCATGTTCTTGGGCTTATCAAGGCTGTATTTCGGCCAAGTCGGCAAAGACAAGGCATCGACCTTGTTCAACGCATTCCACGCGGCAGGCGGATTCGGGTCGAGGTTGTGCACGAAGCTGATATACGCAATGGCGATGCTTCTCGCGAGCCTGAGGTCATCGTCGTAGGTCGGACTCGGCCCCAGCAGCCCACTGATATTCTGGAAGCTGAAAGCCACGTTGTCGAAGTGTGGAATCCCCTTAAGCGGGTTCTCGGTCCAGAGTCGTGTGTCGAAACGGTAAGAGTAGACGTCTTGACCACCCGTTCCTGAGTAGAGTTCGCACATCCTGCGGCGACCTGAGTGCATCACCATATCCCCTCCGATGGCTGCGCCCCAGCGCCAAACGAGACCTTCCGCGGGGAAGACGGAGCAGTTCCAGATATACATCGGGGGCTCGATGCACGGGTCATTTGGATAGAGCTCGAGGAACTTCCGAATCGTAGGCGGTGAGAGAGCATAGCTGCGCCACCACAGGAAATCATCAAAGAGGTCTTCCTCGGTATTTGGGCCAGTGGGCGAGAAGCCAGTCCCTTCGTCGGTGTTGGTGCCAGTAAGAAGAGGAACAGCGTTGAACTTGCCATCGCGAATGAGCGTGCTAGGATAGCCTGTGAGGAAGTCGCCATCAATGAGTGGATTCCAGACTTGCGTGGGCGCAGCGGCGAAGAGTGCGTCTTGGTCAAGGCTTCGCAAGCACGGCAGTATTGTCGATGATGTCCAGCCTGCCGTCGTCCAGCAGCCCACTGTGCGGGTTAGATTTTCGACGGGAACCGCGTAATAGGCCAAATATTGCACCTGGCACCCTATTTAATGTCAGTGAAAGGTAGCTCTGGGAGAGCCATGACTCTACGCACCTGTCGGCCCACCGCTCTCCATGATGGCTCCACGGTACAGGCCATCGTTTCGACCATCATGGCTAAAGTGTTGGTACGCGATGCTCTGTGCACCAGCGCTCTCGCCCCAGACGACGACCCGGTCTGGATCGCCCCCAAATGCTGCAATGTTTTCTTGAACCCAGTGCAAGGCCAGCCTCTGATCCAGCAGGCCGGCATTGCTGGAGCCCTCAGCCACCAGCCCGGGCGTCTGCAGAAAGCCCCACATGCCTAGGCGGTAGTTCATGGAGACGGCCATGACGGGCTGGCCCATATCTTGACTGACCTTCACGACACCGGTGAGGTTGTACTGGGGGTCAGCGGTCGAGCCGGTATACAACCCGCCGCCAAATATCCACACCAGGACCGGCAGGCTGGAGGAAAGGTTCCCGGAAGGACGGATGACGTTAAGGTTGAGGCAATCCTCTGAGATGTTGAATGCTGTGTGGTACTGCATACAGCTGTACCCGTATTCAGAGGCATCCCGAACACCTTCGAACGAGGTGTTTATGCTCTGAGGCCACCGGAAGCGCAGGTCTCCAACAGGCGGCTGAGCATAAGGCATGCCGAGGAAGAGATCTTGATCCCATTCCGGCAGATATCGACCCTGATAGGTGCCATTCTTGGTGGTTGCGAGGGGCGCAGAGGTCGACGCAGAAACCAGCTGCAGCAAAGCTGCTGTCGCCAGCAGGGGGGCATACATGGTGGAGGACACAAGACTGAGACTCTGGACGTCGGCCGCTGCGAAGCTCTAAGCTGCGAACACAACGATGGGTCCCCTTCCACCAGACTTGGTCACGCTGGATAGCGTCCCAAGGACATCTTATAGAGTGCCATCGTGGCTTCGCTTACACCACTCAGCAGATGCCAAGCCGTCAATATTCCTCCCAATATTCCTCCGGGCGATGACCACGATGCATGCAGATTGGAGGAAAATCATCATACTTGTGTCACTAGCGGCGTGCAGCCGATGGTGGAGGCAGGTGGTTAGTGTTGGAGACGGGCGACCAGCGCACTCGAGGGCGTATGCGGGGTCGCGTATAGATTGAGCAAGGCAGAAGCCAACGGTGAACGGGATAATTCGTGTAGACGGCAGTAACTTCTTGATATCGATTCATGGTACAACCTCCAGAGTTAATAGTCACGCTGTAATTAAAGCTCACCCCTTGGCTGCATCATGCGAGTCTCTCTGCTCACTCACGAATGCTCCTATGTTGACGAAGTATTACGAGCATTTTGAATCCTTCACACGCGCTATCCTGACCGCAGGCGCCCTGTATTGTCTAAGCATTATCAACTAAGACATTCGCGCCACCTTGAAACTTCTGAATGTGGCTCCATTCCGCAGGTGCGCGCATGATGGCAGGTGTAGACCTCGGTTCGCACTGATGCGATTGCGCCTGCCATCATTGCAGAGATGCCAGTGCATCTAGGCAGGAGCATCTCTGAAAGCTCTGAGATCTTCATTTTGGTCGGCAGGCAGAGCTGGTCTGTCATGATTTGAACCTGGTCTCTTTCCATCATCATAATCACAACGTCTCTCCCCACCCCAACACCTCCATCATGGCAGACGGACAAGTCTCAGAGAATGAAATCCCTTCTTCTAGAGACGATGCAAGTGTCCACGACGAGCATCCAATCTCGGAAGCTTCCGAGATGGGCGACGAAACCCTTGACGAGGCCGAGATCCAGTCTGACGAGGGATCCAAAGCTCAGGGCATCGATCCAAGCGAGATTGCGGACGGGATGGAGGGAGCCCAAATCCACACAAATGGTAACACCGCGAGCGTTGACTTGGGGTATGATATAGCTCGGGGATCCAGGCTCACCAAAGCCACCGAAAATGCCACCGAAAAGACAACGCCTGAAGGTCCCCTTGATAAAGGATACTTCCTCTGGGTCCCCGTAGCTACACCTGCGCTTCGACGACCCTGCGCACGCTACGCTGTCGTCACAAGTGAAGGCTTGCATGTCTACAAATACCTTACTATCTTTGAAACCCCAGATGATGGTATCAACTGCCATAGGCATGGGTTCTTTCGATCAGATGAGTTCACCAAAATGGTTCGTCTGAAGTTGTACACCATTCTGCTGTCCGATCGAGTAACTGAACTCATCTAGGGGCCTCTCAAACTCAAGCCCGGGTATTGGAACTGCGGGAAGCTGCTCTTGTTCAGACGCAAAGGAGAGCTGAATTATCAGCTCGTTGAAACGGAAAAAAAGACCCTGCCCCGGCTGAACGAGCAGGCTCTTTGGCCCGAGAAACCGGACGTCGAGATCGGTGATTTGGATCCGTGTGTGAGCCATTTAGGAAAGCTCAATGGGCGCTCCAAGATCTTTTCGTGTGTGCACAAATACATTTTCGACAGCAAACCAATGGTCGCAAAGGTCTGGCCGACGCCTGTCTGTGTGCCTCGGGGTATCGAGACGGAGATGATGGCATACAGGGCCTCTGCGGGAAAGGACATCACGCCCGAGTTCCTCGGGCACGTGACAGAGCACGGCCGCGTTATCGGGTTCCTGATGGAATTTATCCAGGACGCTCGCAAGCCGGTGTGGAATAGAGACAAGGAGCTGTGTCGCAAGGCCGTGAAGCGTTTTCACAAGTTGACGGGTTGGCATCGTGCTGACAAGGGGAATTGCAAGAACAACTTCTTGATCAAAGACGGGAAGGCGTGGCTCATCGATCTATCGAGGTCCATTTCACCCGCAGACGTCCAACTTCATCCGGAGGGTTGGGCTGAAGGAGTGCTAGAGGAAGAGTTTGATGCTTGTTGGGACCTCTGATTAATGACAGCACGCTGTTGATCGAGCGATGAAGAGTCCTATTGGGAGAGGCAGTGTTCTATTGATAGCAAGAATAAAAGGTCTTATATAAATGTTGATAACCAAGGATATCGATCCAATGCTGGACGGGCGTCCATTTTTCCAAGCTCATACAGCCGGCATTTCATTTACTCAAGTCGCTCAGAGCCCATCTGAGCCCTTCTCTGCCAACACATCCCTAAGTATCGGCGTGGAAATTGAGAAAAACGACCATCCCAGGAGGACCGGCGAGGATCACACTGGAGCAGAAATTGTGTACGCATCTAGGGCGAGCATTGACTTGTTATCTGAACAACAAAGAGAGCAGTTCACTTGTCCAGGATCTATGGGCCCTTCAGTTGACATGCCATGCTACAGCTTGATGAGAACTGTATCCGAGGTGCCATCCTCAAAGCCAAAATGCTAGTACCCTGCACGTCTTCCCTTCCGAATCGCATATAGTCAAGCATACTGACTATAAATAACTTCTGATAATTACATGGTGTGGGATAGTCAGAGCCTCGTTGAGCAACCTTTTTGACACTCTGATAGCTGTCTCGTGCAATGATGAGCACACCCTCAGTGCGCCCTCTGACGAATGCAGGAAACCCATTCAGGGGTGAACATTCACGATAGGAATGTGGTGTGTAGTAGGGGAACTTGTAATCTCTTACAGGTCCGAGTGTCGCCCACGACATGTGAGATGTATACCGATGTGAGATATTGAATCTGGCGACAAGACACACAGTGAGATGCACGTCCTTGCGCTGAGACCGGTCATGGGAATTCTGCCAAGACAATTGTAATCAGCGTATCTTCAGACAGGGTTTAATTTATGCAGCGATTCGCTGATCTTCATCCTGCAACAATAAAGGTAGTCGGCCGCCGAAATTGGGTCCTAAATGGCTATCTTTCTCCTCTCGACAGACATCGAGGGTATATTGTCGGTCTGTGCATGGCCCTTATGTCGACATCCACTTTTTGACAGGAGCAAGTTTTCCGGTTTAGAGCTCTGAATTCAGGGCATTTAGGATCTACTATGATCCGCAGTCTCTACTATAGTATGTTAATAGTGCCATAAATGTTGTGTCTTCACCGGGATTACCATTCCAGACCTTCGCTTGGGAATAACTCCCACGTCGGATCCATTGCATCACGCAGGCCCGGCATTTTGGTGTGGGTCCTTCAAGGATCAGGACGAAGAGTCTGCCTCTTTTGGATCTTAGAATCAGACAAAGGTGGGACCCCCACTGACAATCTCCGCCGCAGGGTTCACCAACCACGTGTGTGCCATGTTACTAAAATGTGCTATTGTTGGGGGGTTCTTTTAAGAGGTCGGTGCCGATTCGCCCACTTTGAAAATATAGCGCACAGGAGGGAAAAGTTGACGGGGCTGGTAGCCAAAGTAAGTCGATATTCGGAAGAATAGATATCGCGGGATCCCAGAGCAATATCATACAAGAGGTCAGGCAGGCTGGTTTGGCAGCTCCGAGTCTTTCTCGCGGGTTGCCACCGCGACATGGGTGAGTAGTTTGGCAATCATACAAATCTCGAGTTCCAACCGCTCCCGAGGTTGAGTCCTCGACCCACCATCCAGACCATCCAGCGTGACATCGCGGGGCTCCACAAGGACGAAAAAGATGGGTCGCTCAGGAGATTCAGTCGGTGGCCAGGGAGCAGCGATGCATACTAGGGAAAAGCTCAGGGGAGCCAGCTTGTGGATAGAATTGCCCTTCTTGAAATGAACGTCGCGTCTCCGCTGTCGATTTCTGTAAAAAGTCGACAAGGACACCAACACAGACTGCTACTCCTCGCTCCGACGTTGACTCGCGTACCGATACCGACATGGGATTCAAAGTTATCGTCGTAGGCGGCGGCCTGGCAGGCCTCGGGCTCGCCCACTGTTACACTAAAGCTGGAATCGACTACGTTGTTCTGGAACGGAACGAGGATATTTGCATCCCCGATGGAGCGTCCATGGCAATGTGGCCTCATAACGCCCGTATTCTTGACCAATTGGGCCTATTGAAGGGTGCACAGGAATTGGACTGCCACATCAAGTTGAAGACCAATGTCAGAAAAGATGGCTCGGTCATAGGGAAGAGTAACATGATGGAGACTATCGGTATCAGGTCAGTTTCACTGGATGAGCATATCTCGTTATGGAATGCTTACACACAGTGAAGGCTCGGGCACGACTGGATGTGTTTCCACCGGCCAAAGTTCCTCAAATTTCTGTACGATCAATTGCCGGACCGCGAAACATATATTCTGGGTGGAAAGGCTTTGGAAAAAATTGAGACGACCTCACAAGGAGTCCGCGTGACTTGCAAGGACGGAAGTGTTCACGCGGGTTCAATTGTCGTAGGCGCGGACGGTGTCAACAGTGCGGTCAGAAGACATCTCGCCAGTGAGCTGTCGGACCCGAAGCTTGCGAAACCATTCACAACATCATACAGAGGCTTGTTCGGTTGGTCAACATGGACCAAAGATATCGAGCCAGGGCACCTTTACGAGATGCACGGAGACAAAATGAGCGTCCAGGTGATACCAGGCGAGGACATGGTGATGTTTCTTGTGTATGACCGCTTGCCAGCAGAGACAAATGAGAGTGTACGGTTCTCAGATGAGGAAAAAGACAGGCTCGCGAGGGAGGTCGGCGACTTGTTTGTCACGGAGTCTGTTCAGTTCAAGGACATATGGGGCCAGAGTCAATGGTCATTCTGCTCCGGACTCGAGGAGGGCACGGCTGAGAAATGGTACGGTGATCGCCTTGTGTTGGTTGGCGACACGGTGCACAAGATGACGCCAAACGTCGGTCTTGGCTTGAACAGTGGCTGGCAATCCGCGGCGGTCCTGACGAATGGACTTCGCCGTCTGTTACAGAAGGACCCGGAACCCAGCGCTGAGGCGCTGAACTCAGTATTCAAGGAGTACCAGGAAATAAGGAAAAAGGACGCATCAGACATGGTCGAGGTTTCTGGACTTTACACAAGAGTTGTGGCATGGAACAACCCAGTCTGGAAGTTTGTGGATCAGTACGTCACAAAATACATCGGAGGCGACAACAAATTACTCGACCTGCTTATGGTACCGATGGTCAGGAAGGGAAATGCCTTGGATTTCCTGGACGAGAGCAACTTCAGAACCGGAACTACGACATGGCTCAAGGGGCAAATAGTCGCCCCGAAAGAAGCTGGCACCACGGACAAGACCCCGGAGACGAAAGCCTCGGGTGTTGCAGGGGCGGCGATGCCCCTGCCCACACAGGCATGAGTTGCCGCAGCTCGCATTATTGAGAGCTCGCCGGAGAGGGCCTGATACACTCAGGGGGGATGTTTGTCCAGCGCCTTTCCATATATCCATGTAGTTCTGACGCACACATACCCATAATTCTGCTTCTGCAATCTCGGCCTGGATTTTGGATGATTTCTCAAATAGCCCTCAAGAAATGCTCCAAGCCTATGTCCACCTCGGACTCCTCGTCACGTAGGTGTAGAGCTTGTGTCATGCCATCATAGTGGCGGTTGCGGTTATATCATATGGGTGCCTCCAGATCCACCGCCGCCGCACCTTCTCCTGGAGGGTCGGCATCCACGAAGACATTCCAGCGGATGTCGACGCCGAGGATATCACTGCCATCGGACCCCGTAGACCGCATACACAGTAACAGTATTATCTGTCGATGTCCAGCCCCCTCTGACTTCCGCCAAATGCTGCATGTTCCTTTCGAATGCTTTGACCAGCCTCATCACGGCACCCTCGTCTTGAGCTGACATCCATGCCACCCCTTCATTAGGTCTCCCAGCACCGCATTCACCATCCTCTGCTGCTTCAGCATGTTCGCGCCGCGGAACTTCTCCGAGCTAATCTCAATCCCGTACATCGACCCGCACCCGCCTGATATATCCTGCACCACCAGCTCGACGGGACTGAATTCCTTCACCAGACGGTCCCAAACGACGGATTCTGCCTCGTCGAGGAAGTCTGGCTTCTCGGGGCTTGCAGGGGGCGGCGATTCTGACTCGGCGGTGGAGGCGGTTGGCCTGTGTAGGGCAGTTGAAGAGTGGAAGGTCGAGACTGCTGAGAACGGTATCGAGGGGGTCGGCCTGGCTCCCAGAGAATGTCGCCAGGCCGCTGAGGCCGTTATGGACAGGGCTTGTCGTCGGCTGGCTGAGGAGCTTGACAGAGCTCTTCTGGCGGCGTGAGTGGGCGCGGCGATGGACCGGCTGGCCCGCAGAAGGCTTGCACAGCTCTGACAAAGCATGTTGAACGCTGCAGGAGTTCTCAGATGACTCCTTGTCCGTGTTGAGAGCTTTCAGGAGCTAGAAACAGAAGTTGAAGACTGCTTAGCAATTCAACCGAGGTCAGTCGTCGTTCTGTCCATGTCACCCAATTGGCCGAATTGTGTGGGTCTGTATTAGGTAAACAGTATCCTTTCTCCCTAGCGGCAGCAAGCATACAACCACAACAGATTTTCGAAAGAAGCATTGTGAACTCGCAAGCATATCGACTCTTGAAACAATCACGTATTTAATTTATTATGCATGATGATAGTATCTGTATAATCGCTATCCCTCACTCCTGAATATCGAGGTGCTACTCATCACTCTTCACTCTTTTGGCAGCTACTTGGTCGCCATACTTTACAATCCCAGCAAGCCAGATAGTTGCCGTTCATCACTTTATAATTAACTTCACTATCAAGTCAGACGCGGGCTCCTTAGCCACAGCATCTGAGTCCTCTTCTCATACGTGGCACGTCTCCATATGATGCCGTCTATATTCCCTGGAGGATGTGCCCTGTCTTTCCTTCAGCCCTCATTGACATCACCCTCGCACAGTTTCTCCTGCATAAAACTCTCCCACCAAGGTCATCATATGCTTTTTAAAAATAGCAGGCATCTGCTCGGCCTCGTAGAGAATCCATTGCTTATTCACTCCGTCCTCACCACGAACCATCTTCTGGGTCTCAAGGTTTCTCTTCGCGTATACGAGCGCATCAGGATAGTTCATGATGATGCAGCTGAACATGGCGGCGCTGCGGTAACTGCGAATAGAAATTTTGGTCAGTCACGGAGCTTCATGTATGGATTTTCATGTGTAGGAAGCTTCTTACGCCGAGTAAAGAGTCTCTCCTCCAAGGTCAGCGTCCTCCAAGAGGCTGAGAACGACCTCGGTCTTTATGATGGCCTCCTCCGCAGCCAATTGCCGCTCTGTGTCTGAGACGCCCTCGCCCTCGCACCTGTCGCCAAGCTCTTTCATTGACGCCATCAGCCTGCCAACTTGTACGTAGCGAGCATCCGTGACCTCCGTGTGGGCGCAATCCGGGCAGGTGCAGAAGAAGCCCCACGTCTTCGAGAGGTAAGCGTCCCTCTGCAGCTTCGTGTGGAAGACCGCGTGGCCGAGGTAGTTGACCAAGACCTGCTCGCCAGCTCTGATGTCACGGGCAGCGTGGACTACCCCCTTCCTCAGCTTTGTGTTCCAGGAGAAATAGGCGTTGGGGACGCAGGAGTGGTTGATGCGACTGAACGTAGAGAAGAGGGCCGAGGCCGCCTTGCTTCCTTGGACCTTTTTGATCTGGATCTGGGTGAGGTTGGTCATGAGCTTGGCGAAGCGCTTCAGCGCCGTATTCAGCTCCTCGAAATCCTGATTGGGCTCTAGGGCGCCCTCGGATGCAGCGACCTTTATGACGTTTCCAGGTGCAGAGCCATTAAGGTACGCCGGGTTGTAGAAAAGCTCATCAATCTTGTTTCTCTTCTCCTCATCAATCAGGCGTGTGGTCTCTAGGAACTGTGTGAAAGGCTCTAGTGACTCCACAAGAAGGATGATAGGAGGTTCAGAAATGATTCGAGTGCCCTTGAGAATGTCGACAGTAGTGAAGACACCTTGTCCCATGATTCCGGCAGAGCGTACCTCAATCATGATGGATGTTTGATTGCAAAAAAAAAAAAGTTGGTGTTTGTTTTGCAGTGTACAGAAAAGCAGGAAAGGGGCACAAGAGGTGAGAGGAGCAGAACAAAAGCTTTGCCGCCCTAGCGGGACAGTTTTCTCTGGTTGATTAGTCGTTCGATATGTTGAGTTGCTGGGGGCTGATGAGTGTTGTTTGGTGAGACTTACACGACGTAGTAAAGCTAAAGACTATATATTGCTGCAGTGACCCTATTGGAGACTATAGGCTGTTGATCAGTTTCTACTCAAGTCTTATATGTCGCGGTTGAAACCTTGTTCGGGATTGTTCGCTGTTGATTAGTCATTCTTATAAAGTCACAAAACACACTATGTTGCAAATATCAAATTGTTGCAGTCGTCTTTGTACAGAAAAAGTTCTCATATGCTATTTGAGTTATTGCTGGTTGATTAATGAATTGTTAAAGTGAGAACCATGCACGTCTTGAGGTTGAAGACTATGCGTCGTAGAAGTGGCCGTATTAGAGTCTATGTCTTGCAGCCAAGACTTGATTCAAGAATACATATTGTTGATTAACTGAATTCACGTGTCACACTGAAGAGTTTACTACACCTATGTGGCAGAAGTGTGTGGACAAAGGGACACAAGGAGCGCAGAAGCAGTCTCCTCAGCTCAGACCCTTAATATCTGCTTTTTTGGTACCCACTGAACCTTAATGTATCTAGTATGATTGGTTTCTTACTGGAGTACTAGGTGGGTAAATATGATATGTCTTGGTGTGGTCTTGGCAAGCTCTGATATGAGCTGGAGGGTCAAGAGACTTTTTAGAGCATATGCATTGTTGAATGAGTGTATGGTCATGGCGAAGCTGTTTGTGGTTCAGGGACCTTGCCTGAGGTGATATATCATTAGGGGGCTGGTGAGTTTATGCTAACACGAGTTGATCAAGGCTACCTTAGAGGTATAGAACAACTTGTATGAGGTGGATATATGAAAGATGGGGGTTTGCCTGGTGCTACAACATGAATCTTTGCAAGCCTTCTGGGACCAGAGTGGTCTGAATAAATGAATATCATCTCCTTTATGCCTGAGTGAACAGCTCAGACGAGAAGCGATCATCCTGGAGGCTAGTTGTTGTGGAACTAGTCTGTTGTTTTCGCAATTTGAATTTGTCGATGTTCTACTGTAGGTTGAAAGTATTACAACCATACAGTGTACGAAATTGCAGATTATACTCAAGACCAATGCACTTATTGTATGTGGCCAGCATACAACTGATGTGACATGTAACGTGGCTTAGTATTTGAAGATCGAGATATCCTGGACAATACCTTCAGTAACGCAGACTAAGCTTTCACTAACGCTATGCAACGGAATAGCACCTAAAGACATTACCCAGGTGCTATGAAAGCAATATGCTACCACCCCTGTTGTTATATTCCGTGCTGACTTGCTGACCCAGGTCATGAACTGCAGTATCGCCTCTTGACCTATCTGCTAACTCAAGCTATATTAAGTCCACCCAGCCTTTGCTCGCACACAGATTCGATTGTTGCCATTTTGTCCCTTTTCCTCGGCAGTCTCATGAGTCTGAACTACTCTCAGGATCCGCTCGAGCGAAACAGCTCTGTCCTGTCCCCGTCGAGGCCGGTATTTTCGGCTTATGAAGACCTCTCCTTCTGGTCCTTTTTCTCACAGCGCCAGCACTTTCCACCCTGTGGCCACTTTTCTCTCTTGGGAGGCGGAAAATCTGACAATAGCCAGCATGGTCGTCCGGTGTTCGCGGCCTTGAGACAGCCCCTGTCGTCGAACGAGGGGGCCACGGGCGTTAATTTGTGCTAGAGACTCAGAAGTCAGTGCTAGGCTTTTGCAGCAGTATTGGGAGTTGTTGACAGAGATTTCGTGAAGAGGCTGCTACGTAGAGTCGCAGATAAACTGGCGTGGGGCTCTTCATTGTGTGGGGATTACTCACACCGCAGTCCAGTATGAAGTCCACCCAGCGACACATCTTGGTGGTTGTCTTACGAGGCCATATTCGATGTGTGTAGGTTGGATGTGGCACTCGGTATTCGACGTAGCTTATGAAAAGGACCACTGCGACGGCCTTTTTTAGGGAATCCGGGAGGGAGAGGGGGGTCGAATCAAAGTGTTGAGTCGATACAAACCTTCAATCAGTGACTTTCAAATTGCCAGCTTGGAGGTCCATTGTGAAGGAATTTGCAAAGTCGGATTTTATGGTTGCCTCCCAACCGTGACAAGGCCCCGGTGATGAAATGCCAGGAGTGAATGGACGTTACGGGCTTAGATCTTGAGTTCACTCATTATTATCACTGTGCGTCTTTTGCGAGGCATAGTCTCTAAGACAGGGTGATGTTTCCTAGCTTCTCGGACTCGTTGGGTCCTCTAGAGTATGGCCGTCTCTACCGCATTTTGACTGATAGGTCAAGAGGGCGGTCCACGGAACAAGGAACAAAGAAAAACCAGGAGGTGTTTCCAACAGAGTGATATCTATATTTGTACTACATCTCTCGGGTTGTGATGATCTCCGGATATGAGCAGGCAGACATACATATATGTTTTTTTTTGGAGGGGGCGGGACTGAGTTACCTGAGCAACCAACAAAGATATCACAGCCTCGTAGGCTACGAGCATGTGACCGTGTTCTCACGAAGTCCATTGCTTTTGCCTGATTCCTTGAATTTTTGCCCGTGACTGAGCGCAACGTGCTCTGTAGTTCTCACAGCAGCTTGCAGTCACTTTTCAAGATTCTTGGCGAATCACAGCATTGTTCGGGACTCGGATCAGACAATAGAAATACAAACATAGCTGCTCCTGCAACCTCTGGGTGAGAGCCAGCCATGTTCCAGTCCTTCAATTACATTACTGCATGGGCATGCGGTCACCACAGACGAAATTCAGCTGCCTACGTGGACGCGTCAGCCCGCCCTCAAGTTGCATAGGAGGCACAGCAAGAGCTACAGATTGGGAAACTGATCGTCAGCTCAATCGGAATATAAAACAGCAGCCAATGTTCTAAACCACCGCGATCCACCACCACCATCCACCACCCAACAGCATCAATGTCTCAGCTAACTATGGAGTATCGATTCCTTGGCCGTACGGGCCTCAAAGTCTCTGTGATGGGACTAGGCAGCTGGTTGACTTACGGTGGAGATGTCGCTGAAGGTAAGGTATCTCAGCCGGAGGCCGGGAGTTAGATGAGCCCGTCACTGACGCTTTCGGTGGAAGAAACGACATTTCAATGCATGAAGGCCGCGTACGATGCCGGCATCAACTTCTTTGATACCGCTGAGGAGTATGGTGGTGGCAACGCAGAGGTCTTGCTCGGAAAGGCCATAAGGCATTTTGGATGGAAGCAGAACGACCTGGTTATATCCACGAAGGTGATCTATTCATTCAACCTTGGCCTGGTGCCTTACTGGTTCTCTGACTTGGTATCATAGCTCTCACACGGCATAGCGAACTCGAACAGACCCGAGAACCCACTGAACAATAACGGGCTATCCCGCAAGCACATCATCGAGGGAATGGCTTACTCGCTCGAGCGTCTGGGCCTGGCGTACGTCGACGTCGTGTATGCCCACCGGCCAGACCGGTGCACGCCGATGGATGAGATAGTACGCGCGTTCAATCATCTCCTTGATACGGGCAAGGCTTTCTACTGGGGAACGTCGGAATGGTCGGCCAGCGAGATCTCGGACGCGTGGAGAGTAGCTGACAGGCTCGGCCTCATCGGGCCCGCGGTCGAGCAGCCACAGTACAACCTCCTCGAGCGGGAGAAGGTGGAGCGTGAGTTCCGGTGGCTGTATGCGGCGCATGGCATCTGTTTGACGACGTTTGCACCGTTGAAGATGGGCATCCTGACAGGCAAGTACAATGATGTGGCAGAGCCGCCGGCTGGGAGCAGGTAAGTCTCTCAAGCTTTTCGAATTCCGGTACCATCTCAACTTGAGGGTGACAACATGCGATACTAATCAACGCTTCCCCTGAAGGATGGCCGAGAGTAGCGGGATGGTGGCAAAGCATCTGTCCAAGACGTTTGGAGACGAGACGTGGAAGAGCCGGCTCGCTGTCGTTGCAGGCCTTAAGCCGATTGCTCAAGAGCTCGGCTGTACGTTAGCCCAGCTGTCCCTGGCCTGGATCTTGACGAACCCACAAGTATCTACACTAATTTTTGGCGCATCTAGCCCTGGACAGATCCTGGAGAATCTGAAGGCGCTCGAGGCGAAGCCAAAGTTGACCGCAGAGGTCATGGAAAGGATCGAGGCGGTGGTGAAGAACAAGCCGAAAGTAGAGCCGCTGCGATTCGGATAAAGCCACAGGTCTTACGATAGAAGCGGTAGCATCCATAGACTGTGTAAGGTAGCCATCACGAACATGTGTCTCTGAGGTAAAGCTCTGAAGTAGAGATGGTGAAGTCACGAGTTGGTTGAGGTGCTCGACGGCAAGCTTGTTGTTTTCGTGCGGCTGCTTACTGAGGACCCCATTAATGGTGGGAGGAGGTCAGGGACAGGGTGCTACAGGTACCTACAGGGGCTCACCCTGCAAGTTCTTGGGGTATCGCCTGCCGGGATGGTGGGGTTAGTGCCTAAAGCCACACCAGTGATTCACTACGCAGAAGCAGTCACAAGGACCTCGTGCCAGCCTCGACGACATCCCTTGGGACTCCCTCTGAGTCTTCTGCTCCTCAAGCAATACCAACACCTTCAGGACAACACTTGGCACAGCAATCATCAGACACATACAAAATCTCCAGACTCTCGCATCAGCACTGACAAGTCTTGCACAACCCACCTAAAGCACACGAGAAACAACGCTGTCGATTCCGTCAACCAATGAACCAGTCCACCACCTTGAGAAAACACGTACAGGCAACAATGAAGTCCGATTCGTACCTCAACCTCTGTATCGAGCAGGCGCATCTTTCACCCCTCCACTACCGCCATGGCTGCGTCGTCGTCAAGGACGGCAAAGTCATTGGCCAGGGCTTCAACGACTACCGCCCCGGCTACGACGGCGGCAGCGTGCTGAAGACCGGCGCCCTGCCCAAGACCGCCTTCTCCTTCGCGGATGATGGCAACAAGCCGAAGCCTGACAAGCAGCAACCGGGCAATAGTACTAGATTCAAGGTCATCGAGCCCGTCTCTGGGAACCGCGTTGGCGGCCACCACGCCAACGCTTGCTTGTCCATGCACTCGGAGATGATGGCCATCAACTCTGCCCGGGCCCCATCCTCTACCCTGGCCGCCAGTACCGTGTCGTACCTTAAACCTTGTTTCAAACTACCGGGTGATTCTAAACGCAAGAGCATCTCACGCAGCCAGACCCTCGCCGCCTACGTCCGCGCCGTCTGTCTCAAGGCTCCCGGCGGCGCGGAGGCCCAGCAGCAACAACAACGTGCCGGTAAGGCTCAGGCCGACGAGTGGCGTTTTGAACTCTCCGCATCTCGATGCGACAGCCTCCTATCAGAGTTTGAAGACGAATAGTGGTCATCATCATCATCATCATCACGATCATCACTATCAGAAAGAAGAGAGGGAGAAGGCGGTCTTGGAAGAGGAGCACGGACACCGGAAGCAAGAACATCCGTACAAGTCCAAGCAACACAAGCAGTACAAGTCGTTTAAGAAGTCTCAGAAGGCAAACTTGGCTTCTATTGACGAGCGGACGAGCATTAATGCTGCTGACACAGCCCAGGACACGGTAGAATTGGGCTCGAGTTATCACGTGAACGGCTTTGGCCAGCGCAAGGTGAGCTACACCTGCCGTGAGAAGCGGATCTCCAGCAGCTCTCTGACAATGGGACAGGCGCGGAACAGGCATCTCTTTGTGCCGAAGGCGCAGACTGCAACTTCCTCTGCGGCAGTCAAGAACCGCCTGAAACATCCCAAGCTTGTAGGGGCAGACCTGTACGTCGTGAGGCTCGCCAACCAAGGCTCCTGCCAATATCCTAAGAAGAAGTCTCGTAGGCCAAGGAGCCTAAAGGAGGGTCCCGCTGGGGCCGACGTCTCAGATTTCGGCAGCATCTCGTCTGAACAGTGCGTATCGGCAGGGTCTCTCCATGACGAGCTCACGTGCAAGATGTCGGATTCTATCGAACCGCCCAGTGAGCCCGAAGAAATTGAGGATATTCGCGTTGTGGCCGAGTCGCGTCCATGCCACCGGTGTGTTTTGTACATGCACTCGGTAGGCATCAAGCGCGTCTTCTGGACGACAGATGAGGGTAAGTGGGGGGGCGCTAAGGTCCGAGACCTGGTCGACCAGCTGGACGGCGCTATGGCTACTTCGGATTCAACTCTTGGCCTACCCATCCCCGATATTTTTGTTACCAAACACGAGGTGTTACTGCTTCGACGGCTGATGATGGGCGGTGAGAGCTGAGCCACTCCGTCAGGGCTGGCGGCTTTCAATGGTAATGATCAACAGCTTTTGTGCGTTATGCTGTGCAATTCTGCATCATATTTATCGCCTGTCCTTTCTGATAAGCTTAAGAAGCCTGTGATGACCATCGGATCGGATTTTGGCACTGGCATCAACGACGTGACTTGGGCATTAAAAAAGATGCCGTCGCCGGATGTGTCGAATTGGGCATTCTTCATAGTCCCACCAAGAGCAATACTTTGGCTGGCTTGTTATCAGGCGAAATGCTCATAGGCTTCTCTTCCGGTTGGCTTATAGGGCTGCAGAGCCCCATCTTTGGGCTGATAGCTATCAAGGTTTCGAAGCCACGAGTTCTTGTCACTATCCGCCTTCCGTTCTTGGCTCATTCTATTCTGTGGGCGTTTCATGCTGATCATTATTAGCCTCGACGTCGTATCCCTCAGGCTGTGGGGATCCACAAACTTCAGCGCCGCCCGCGGCTATACGAATCCACGGACACCCGAGAGGGCTGCCAAGTCGCCGAGCTGCCTGCGGCAGATGGGTCTGCTGCAGGTGGGTCTGCTGCATCCGTGTTAGAGTGCGATACGACGCATACTATGTATAAAAATTATCACGACATCCGCTGCCAGCAAGTGAGATATAAGTTCCGAGGTCCTCGACCCGCTGGTGCACTGCAGTGTGCGAACGCGTGGTTCATATGCCTGTGGCAAGTGGGACATTGTAAATCAAGAAATGAATGCCTCGTGGGAATTATCGACGCTCGTGCACCTGCGGGCGGAGATGGCTATTGCTATTAACAACATTGGTTGTATAGCCCCTGTCCCCACCGATGAGGCTCAACCGCACTTGGCAGATACCGCCAAGGCTCATCTCAACTCAGCCGCGATTAAGAGATCAAAGTCCAATCTACAATCTGCTGTACTCATGTCGCGGCAGCAGATGATTGCGGTCATCTTGGGGCTCGGCACTTGTCGCGGGACAGTCCAGGGTTGTTTACATGGAAGCAGTTCCACAGCGTTCCTGGTTGGTCCTCTCGATGTCCACGTCGATCTTGGCGAATGGAGGAATGGATTCAACCAAGTCTCTTGGCCGGCCCCTTTCGAAAATGAACCGGCGCGGATAGATCGGGTGATACGCACTGCGTCAAGCAATTGAAGACAAACTGCCCGGATTGTCAAACGGATAGGAGTAGGTTTGTTACACATCCTCTTTGGCCTGCTACTGAGAATGGGTTTCTGGGTCCCACCGCCACGTACAGAGGGCTTGGCTGATATGGATCAACACCAATGGCCGACGCCCAAGCGAAATGGAAGACTTGGCCGAATTGTTGATATAAGGCCTGGAAACATCATATAGAATGAGACAGTCCTTAGGCCTTACTCTACGTGGTTAATTCAGTATTGGGCTCCTACAGTCGATTCAAAGTTCTCTCTTTTTTTTCTTTCTTCACATAACCAGCCCCAAACAGAAATTCGTACTTTGAATATATACAAACCTTCTTCTTGTCATTGTCCAGTTCGTTCTATCCTCATCTAAATCCAATACCGGTTCTGCCGCTTGTGCTGCACAATTAGTTGCTCACCGCAAGACGTGGAGGATTCAACGGGACATTGCTTGAGAGAGCAGGATGGTGGAGAAGGCGGTATCGTTCCACAGGTACTCTGATCTCCGGCCAGAGAACCTGCAAATGCAGAACGAGTCCATACCATCAATACCTGATCGCTTCTCAATGGACGCATACCAAGTTCAGGGCCACAGCCATGACCGCACCCTAGTGTCGACGCCAGATCAGGAACATGATGTCGAGAGGCAGTTAGACCACCAGAAATCAATACACGAGACCGACTCGGCCATCAGCCCCTATGACCCTAAAAGACCCAAACTCAAGCTTCGACAGCGCCTCAACCACTTCACCTGGGCCTGGTGGACACTGATCATGAGCACGGGCGGCCTCTCCCTGCTCATCTTCGCGCAGCCCTTCCAGTTCCCCGGACTCCGCCAGATCGGACTCGTCGTGTACATCATCAACATCCTCCTCTTCCTCATGGTGTTCAGCGCGCTCATGGCCCGCTTCTTCCTGTTCTCCGGCTCTTTCAAGCGATCCGTTACGCACGAGCGCGAGGGCTTTTTCCTCCCGACGTTCTTCCTCACGCTGGCAACACTGATAACCAGCACCTACCGATACGCCATCCCCACCGAAGACGCTCAGCTCAACTGGGTCATCCAGGTCGCGTTCTGGAGCTACATGGCCGTCACAATCGTCCTGGCCATCGGGCAGTACAGCTACGTCTTCCGCACGCACAATCTGGAGGTCAAGACGATGATGCCGACCTGGATCCTGCCCATCTTCCCCATCATGCTCTCCGGGACCATCGCCTCCGTGATAGCAGACACACAGCCCGACGTCATATCCTCGTCCATCGTGTTGGGCGGCCTCGCCGCCCAGGGCCTCGGCGTGTCGGTGTCCTTCCTCATGTACGCCCACATGGTCGGCCGCCTGATGTCCTTCGGCCTGCCGGACAGGGAGCACCGCCCGGGCCTGTTCATGAACGTCGGCCCGCCCGCCTTCACCTGCCTCGCCTTCATCGGCATGGCCAACGGGCTCCCCGCGGACTTCGATGTCGACTCCAACGGCGTCGTCGACATCCACTCCATCCGCTCGACCGCGGTGCTCGCGGGCGTCTTCCTCTGGGGCCTGAGCCTCTGGTGGTGGGGGATCGCCGTCGTCGCCGTGGTGTCGAGCAGGCCCAGGTACTTCCACCTGGGCTGGTGGGCCTCGGTGTTCCCGAACACGGGCTTCACGCTCGCGACTATAGCGATCGGGAAATGTTTGAACAGCAACGTGGTTCTCGGGTTCTCGGTGTTCATGAGTGTCTGCCTGGTGCTGACTTACTTCTTCGTCCTATACCACAACGTGAGGGCGGTGATCGTGCAGGATATCATGTACCCGGGCAGAGACGAGGATGTGAATGACCACTGAGACATCTGCTTGGTTCTATATTGCGTTTTTGCTAGACGGATGAGTAGACTGGCACGTCTCAAAATGGAGAGCATGGAGATTCACGAAGTTATTGACCAGAACAAGATCTAGCATCATGGGCGTTCTTGGATTAGAGACAAGACTGCTAGACATACCAAATAGATGAAGCTTAGAATAGAACTATTCAACTTTTGTCACTCATTAAAGTGTCAAATCTCAAGCATATGCCATTGTTTTACCCCTCCCCACGCACACACGCACACACACACACACACACACACACACACACACACTGACACGCTGACTCCCATACACATATCTAGGTCTCTTGAGTGCAGGAAAGGTCGGAGGGCAGGACTGTCATACAATCTCGAATGTACATCGACTCATACGTAATTTTCCAAGTAGTTATAACAGGTGTATCCATTATCACCGTATCCGGGGCGTGCCGGAATATTGACACCACCACCTTTCAGACCTCAACCCTCGGTCTCCCCCCTCACGCCTGAGCTGAATTCTTCTCGGCAGCAGCCTGCGGGGGGCGTATCGACATGATGTTCCGCGATGCTGTCGGACCAGAGTATCGTGCCTCTCCAAGGGCCTCTTTGCGGCGTTCATGGCGGCTACAGGTGTCCCACGTCAGCTGCCTATAACCCTCAAAGAAGGCCCTTTGGACCCGTAGCGCCCGCTCTGAGGACTCCACAGGGACGGGAAGTTCTCTTTCTTCCCTTTCCTTCAGGTCGGGGGGCCGGGGGGGGGGGGAGGGGATTATATGAAGGAAGCAGGACTTACTATGCCATCTTGGCAACGAACCACACAAACACACCAAGGACAGCTGTCCTGACGAGCGGCCGCCCAAAGCCACCTCTTGGCCGCGCGAAGCGAGGGTAGAAAGCCGCCCCCGGATAGAACGGGCCGAAGCCTCCGTATCGTCGCCAGCGGAAAGAATCCCTTGTGGTATCGGTGACCATGATGGACGAGCGTGCTGGTTGCAAAGGTAATCTGTTCAGGGGAAAGGGAAGAGGGTGGAAAAGACGCTCCAGTGTACAAGACTCGAAATGATACGGAAACCGAATATTGAAGGGGAAGGACCGAAAACAGAAAGAAAGAAAGAAAGGACCTCATCGAGGAACAGTTGAGCTCTTAAGAAGTGTGGACCGTCCTAACCTCAAAGTCCGAACCCGAGTTCGGGATCGGGCCCCAGGGCCGTTCTGGCTCGGACTTGCTCACTTCAGGATGACGGCTGCCCCTCGTCAGCCGACCCTCTCCCCCTTCTTGAAAAAGGAGAAAAAAGACCCTATAACATACGTAGCCAGTCCCGGAGTGTGCGCTACCACTCGAACGGTATCGTACCTACCGGATGATGCCGAGGCCGTCATCTTGGTCGCCGGTGATATCGTCGGGCTGCGCCGGCGGACGCATCAGTCCTCGGATAGATTTCATTACCGACGGCTTACTATATTACATCTTCAGCTATCAGTGCAACCATGATGATATCCAGGCACCTCGGCCTCTGTGGACTTCTGCCTTTCTCAGAGACCCTACCCAGACTTCAATATAGACGCGCAGGCTTATGATGTGCCTGTTCCCTGCTAGAATCCCGTGGGTCTTACCTTCGGCTTCGAGCAGCATTCCATAAAAGGCTAGGGAGATCACACAGTGAAGCGGAAGCATCAATAAAGGGTCACACATCACTGCTAACAGTTGATTTCTGTCGTGTGAAAGCATAGGTGTAGAGTAGTTGTGTAGTAGCTACACATTTGTCCAACGCCACGATCTAGTGAGGCCAAGTTGTTGGTCCTCCTGCTTTATCCATGCTCAAGGAGACAGAATCCTTGCCGAGGGACCCGGTATCACAATGCACGCTAAAGTATCAAAAAGAGCACATCAATGGATAGCCCGCTTCCGTATTGCACGAGAGCCCATCCATCCGTCGCCAGAATGCACGCCCAGATGCAAGCGCACTTGCAAACGTCGAAATCAGGGAATGGTCGAACCCAGACGACAGCTATGGCCTCGCCATGCTATAGTCTACCTCATTCCCAGCCCACCCTTGTTCGTCTCCTCTCCCTCTCCGTCTCGCGCATCGCCTGTTGAGGCGAGCTAAAATTGTGCAGCCTCTCCCCGATGAGGTACGCCTCGTCCTTGATCCTTACCCTCCAGCTCCTGAACACGCCAAAGATGCTCCTCATGATTGCTAGCGCGACAGCACAGAGCAACGCGGCGGCGAAGCAGAAGCGATACACAAGCACTACAGCCGCATTCGTGGGTGTATCGGCCTCAGAGCCCGCGATGTATCGGATAAGGGTCTTGGCAAACATTAGCGGGCCGAATACCGCCGCAAGCCAAAGTGTCAGACCCGGAACAACAAACGCTCGAGTGAGAACCTTGACATCCGGCTCAAGCCAGCCGTGACGCAAAACCGCGCGGATTGCGGCTGCAAGGCGGCTGTCGCGGTGCCAGTGGACAACGAACCGTGCTGCAAGCTTCAGGTAGATGACGCCGATGGTCCACGACTGCATCACACGAACGGTGTGGCGGGGCAGTACGGCTGCATCGGCATTGGTGTTGGACACGACGGAGCCGTACATGTAGGTGTCAAGCGGTATCAATATGTAGAGCTCCATAAGGCTGGACACCATAAATGGAAACACCACCAGCAGGAAGAAATAGGAGTAAACAAGTTTTGCTGTGCGCGTGGCCACAGCAGCCGCCCGTTGAAGGGTTTCTTGATCGAGCAGCGTCGCAGCTGTGCTGTGGAGCCAATGCCTGGCTTTGTTGTAGATGTAACCGATGCGGAATCCGAGGTAGAAGATGGAACCTAACATATACAGTCCAATGCTGAAGGCGTAAATGTCGTTGGTTCGAACATCACAAGGAATGAAGAGTCGGAACATGTTCCTTCCGAAGACGAGCGGAATGATCGTAAATCCGACACCGGTTGCAGCGGCAAATAGCCAAATAAAGAGGATGAACAGGAAGATGCGGAGGCGGAAGTTCGGGGGGATATAGACGAATTGATATGTGTTCGTCGAATAAAGATCGGTCGTTGGCTGATCGGGCTTGCCATCTTGCCTCTTGTTGTGCTCCGAGACGTCGAAGAAGACCCGTTCTCCCTTCGGTATCTTGACCTGATCTGAAGCTGGAGCGCGGACGAAGCGTCCATCGGGAATGAGTTGGCCCGTCCGCACGAGATGGGCCTTGTCTGTATCAAGAGTTCTGAGAAGATCGCGGCTGAGGGGAGGGGCTGGTTTGGCATGACCCCCCTCAAATGTGTCTTTCCACGTTTTTGGCACCACAGCCTGGCCGTCGACTTCCAAGAAAAGCCTCTTCCAGAACGGCAGTGCCCGCGACGGAGAGTCAGAGGTAAGTCCGAGGGTGCCTTCCTCATCAATTCTTCGCTCACCGAACAAAAACCAGGTGAGTCGCAGGGTTCGAGCCAGCCTGCGGAACCACCAGGTGTACATGGCATGAAGGCCGTCACTAGGTCGGAAGAATTTGACTGCGAGGGGCATCAGGAAGTTGTAGAAGAGCAGGTCAATCGGAAATTCCAGGACAGGCTCATTCGACGAGTAGTAGATCGGCAGAACATTCTGGAACCCGTAGGACAAGGCCCAAACCACGCCGCCGAGGCAAACGATAACCAAGGCGCCGTAGACAAAGGCGGAGAAGAGGATCTTGCGGAGCTGCGTCGTGACATTGCGTTCGAGAACATCGCGAACAGGGTGAAATTCGGCATCATCAGGATCGCGAATGAAGTCTGAAGGAGCGTTGTCAGTGGCAGGGGAGGAGCCTACATAGAGCTGGGTACACTTACACAGGACACCCTTGCGCATGATCTTGCGGCACATGGATACAAAGAGCGCAAAGTGGAACATGTATCCAGTACCGACAAACCAATGCACAAAAATGGATGTGAGGGGATAGTTGACTGTAAACATCGCTCGCGACATGATGGTCGTGTCTTCGAAAAGCGGGAGCAAGGCCACGTCCAGCAGTAGCCCGCAATACAGCGGGAAGATGAGCATCTCGATGCCGATGATGAGGATGACCTTCATAACGCCACTGGCTTGGACCAAGACGTCAATGAAAGTGGCCTCCCATTCCTGTCCGAGTCTTCCGGCTATAGGGGTCCCGCGTCCAAGGTAGGTCGCTGTGGCAACGCACATGGCGATATATCCCCCCAGAATGGCCCACAGTCGGTCCATAGCACCCCACGATGCCAACTCGGGACTCAAAGACACCGCAGTCTCGGATGCACCAAAGTCAATGACCCATGAGCTCGGAAATGCAAACAAACTCGGAAGATCCTTCAAGCCTTGCCAAATCAGAGAAGATGCCGCCGCGGTCTGTGCTACGACCTCTGCCATCTTGGTAGAATATTGCCCACCGAAAATGAACAGCAGGCATTGTCCAAATGCAGCGAGCACAGCAGCCGCCTGGCCCTTCAGTGTTAACAAGGCGACGTGGCTGACGATGGAGAAATTGCGTAGCTCCTCCGCTGAGCAGAAGGACAGATCGACTATCCCGCAATCACGTAGCCTAACCCCGGCATTCTCCATCAGCACCCAGGATCTCTGCACCAGGCTTCTGATCATGACTAGCTGTGACGCATCCGGACGGAAGAAGGAGACAAGCCCATTCAAAGCGCCAAATACCAATGTGGATGCGAAGCCTCCCACTAGCATGGCGAAGTCTTGGACAAAGCTTGAGATGCTAAATACCATGCGGACTGGTCGGATCGGATTGGCAAGCAACCAAATGGTAAACCGACCCAGGTTGTATGGTACGAAAACACCGATGAAGAGTGTGATAGACACCAGAAAAGCGCAGAAGAGAGCATTCTGGAACAAGCCAGCAATAGGCCCGCGCATACCCAAAAGTTCAAGGATGCCTTCCAGATCCTCCGCATCATCGATAGCCTCGGCTTCGGCGTCGATACCTGCAGCTGCAGCGGCAGCCATCACCTCTTGGTCTTGCTCTTGGAGTTGGGGACGATTGTCGGCGATGGCCAAAGCCGCGTCTTGTTCATGATCAAAGAAGTCATCAGCTGCGTCCGGCAACGGAGGAAGTTCATGGAGAGGTATGGCATCAACGTCACGCCACATGAAGTCTGCTACACGTTGGGTGAATCCGGCCGGTCGAGGGTGATGACGCGCCCTCAGTTCTGCCAGGGCGTCCGTTTGTTGCTGTGCTCCAGGCTGCCCATCAAACTCTGACAGAGTTTCCCAGTCGTCAGCCCGATGAGCCTCCAATGCGGCGTCCAACGCATCCTGACTGCGAAAACCGGCCTCATTGTCTGCGGAGTCGTTGCTGCCGGATGAGCTAGGTGTCCGGCCATGTACACTGGACGATGCACTCTCTGCTAGCGTGCTTGAAGGGGGTGTCATATAGTTCCATTGAGCAGTCGAGGCAGCCAAATTCGGAATAGGTCCACGAGGCGTTGCTTCTGAGGGCTCCAAGCGCTGGGCATCTCGAGAGGGCTCCGCATAAGACCAGTTATTATGGCTCAATGGATTTACACCTCCAAGTACCTGCGGTCCGTCCGTGGCGGATCGTGGTCGCGAGGAGTGATCTTGGTCTCCGCCAGCCTCTACCAAGTCGTTCACGATTGGGCTCTTTCCTTTGCCAGAGACTTCGGACTCATCTTCAGGCCAATCCCAGCCTGATGTTCGACGCCAGCCTCCTGAATTGGACGATCCGCCTTGCTCATAAGATGCCTCGGTCTGATTTCGAGAGGCTTGGACGGTTCCGATGCCCAGCAAGTACGCCAGCTCCTCTTCGAGATTCTCTTCGCGAGCGATGCGACGTATCTCATCCGCATCCCCCTGTGCCTGACGGTATATTCTCACGTAATTCTCCGCAGCACCACTGCTATCACGAGCGGAAAGGACGGTTTGGCTGGAAGATCCAGGCTGAGATGACTCCGCCGCAGGCCTGACAGTGTCGTCGGTCGTCTCTGCGGAAGTCCGTCGCTGTCGCACCTCGCTATCGATCCCAAGGGTATCATCCAAAGCATGTGGCCAGGAAGAGCCCCGTTCCTCCGAGTTTCCGTCAACTGCCTGCGTGCTCGTTCCATCATCTTCCTGTTCAGGGCTAGGAAAGCGGTCGATATCGCCCGGCCCCAAACCCTCGGTCGGATGCAATTGGGGCTCGACCGGTCCCAGACCTGGCACTGCATCATCTGCAGGAACAGCATTTTCTGCTGCAGCAAATGCGGCTCGCATATTTATATCCGGTTGCTGCTGAACGACGTAGTCTCGGACCAGAATGATCAGGATAAAGCAGATGATCACTAGGACAGTGATGATCTGTCCTTCCAGAACGTCGGTGGCAAAACCGCCAAGGGCGGGCGAGGCAGAGGAAAGCTTCTGCAGAAACCTGATGTCGCTCAGCAGCGTAGGCTGATGCGGAGGAGTTGGGCCAGCCATATTCTGCGCCACGGCGGAGGTGTCATCCCGTACAGCAGACCCGCCCAGGTAGAAGCTCCCGAGAAACATGCTGAGAAGTATGTTAGACAGGGGGTTGTCGGTGGTAATGTTGATACCATATAGGGATGTGGTCGTCGGGGAGGCAGCACTGCGCGACACCTGGCTCATGATGTTCTGGAAGGCGGCGGCCGTGGTGGTCTCAGCGGATAGAGGGCTCGACGGACAGGTAGCTGCACCGGGTGCCGAACCAGCGACGGAGCCCATGGCACTGGTGGCATCTGGTCTGCCCCAGACGGGACCGAAGCCCTCATCACTCAGCCAGAAAAGAGCAGACCAGACCCTCCTCATGAGATACGGAAGCCAGACGAGCCACACCATCAGGACCAAGGCACCTCGGGCCCAGACCAGCATATTCCGAAAGATGTACTTGGCGATGTGGCTGACGAAGACGTACGCGGGGACAGTCTTGGGCATGTTGGGAGCGTAGAGCTTGGTGAAGCGGAACGGAGTCTTGCAGAGCTCGCAGTGCTTCTTCTGGGAGTGCGACAACCACTCCATGAGGCAGTCCTGGTGGACATATTTTATGCTGCCACTGCACTTGCAGGGATAGAACAGAGGCTCTTCAGGAGTGCCATCCCCCCTACATATGCGACAGGTGTCGGGGTCTGACTGCGAGGCGGCATCCTGGGCGGTCGAATGCGACTGGGGATGTCTGGAAGGGTTCGGTCTCGATGCCGTGTCGTGTTGGTCTGTGTCAGGCGCAGAGGCCCGCCGCCGCCTCTGCTGAAAGGCCAACGCCTCGATGGTATGGTCTTGGTCCATGTCGTCGTGTGTCGGTCGGGGGGCAACGCCCCGGAACAGTGAGCGACAACGATTATGGTTTGTTCATAGGATAGCGTGGCGGCTCCAGCAGTGGAGGGTCGAGGACTGCTGACAAGGGTTCGGGGATGGCAAGGCGAGGAGGTTGTTAGGTACCGTGCGTTAGCAGGGATCGTGCGCGTCGCCGGTCGGATGGGTGTTCAATGTCGGGACGTCGTGTTGGTGCCCAGCGAGGCTGAGGCCAGGGCGTGTAGGAAGAGGACTCGAACGAAATGCCCGGGTCGTCTCGGTCGGCGGCTGACGTCTAGGGTGGTGAACGGAGCGCCGCTTAGTCAGAAGGAACGGGCTGACTGCGGATGGGGATAGGGTTGAGCGGGTTTCCAGGTGGAAAAGACAAGTTGAAGAATTCGAGAGCGTGCAGGAGATGGTTGACAGATGGTGTTGGCGGCTAACAGTCCTGGGGAAACAAAGACTGGGCTGTTGGTTGTATGGTTTACAGGCGACGAGCTGGGAAGTGAAGGACCAGATTCGGAGGAGGAAGTCTCTCATAGTACAAGAGAAGTCGGATGAGGGACGGTTTGCTATCTCCGAGGTCCTCCTTATCGATAAGCCTCATCAGGCAACCAACAAGAATCATGCATGCGAAGCATTCACATCGGAACCCTTCACCATACCTTGTGCGGGATACAGGAGCAGAGGGCAAGACATGTTTTTTGAGTCCTGCAGCCTGCTCTGTTGTTGCCTTTACATATCGTATTTTTTTTCTTCTCCTTCTTCTTCTCCTTCTTCTTCTTTCTTGTCCTCCTCAGAGCTCAAATAGTGTCAAACACTGTTCCGTCAACTCGATATGCGAGTCTGTCCAGCTAGGAAAAAGACAGGAAAATGACGGGGCTGGCTGCCTTTGAAGTCACCTGCAGCCTAGGAAGCATACAGTACATTCCTTGCCTGCCACCTACCCATAATGATGTATGTCTCGGGGGAGGTGGCGCGCAAGCCACAGATGGGATACCGTGGTGGAACATCCACAGTAAACTAGAAGCGAAGATACCGGCTTGATGGGTCTCAATGACGTGACCCCACCGTTGAGCTAAGAAGGACAGGCCGGTCCTCTAACTACATCCTATGTCTCCTTGGTCCAAGATACATCTTGGCACGGTGATGGAGACAGGACATGAAATTTGATGTCAACATGGGATATAATGAGACAAGGCGCATGAGTTGGGAGATGCCAGCCTCTGGTTCTCGACCTGTGTTGACCTTCTGCTGGCTTTGATATCGCGTGGGAAGCCCCTTGACGGCCACAGCGGCATACGTGCTAAGGGTGCCTCTGTAGCCCGTGCACTGACAGGGGGCCCACTATTCCAGCTCTCCACTGGCGCCTCTGACGTCCGAGCTAACCTTGCACCTTGTTTTCTTGGTCGCGACGGATCCCCTCCCAGATATCACATCTTCTGTCCTGGACACAAAGATCCTGCTCTGCCTCTTCCACCTGATATCCAACGATCCTGCATAAGGGAGCTTGGTGGTGTCTTTCTCGCAGGGAAGAGAACTCATTTCTCAGGTCTCTCTTGCTGCTGTCTCGAACCTGCGTCATCCGACAAGGCACTGCCTGACTCGACGTTGCTGAGACAACCCAGCATCTATCTTCCAGGCATCTTGACACCCACCTCGGCGAGGAGAGCATTCATTTCAGCAGTCTTCGTCGTCTGGGCCCGGTGCTGACCGCCGCCCCATCATGGAGAAAGCAAATGGGGCCCTCAACGGCTCGCCAAAGGCCAACGGTATCACCTCTTCAATGAACGGCCATGCGACCTCTTCTGCGAGGAAACCAACGCGGAAACAGAGACGGGGTTTCTTGTCTCGGAGCTTCAGCATAACTGCCAGGTACCTCATGACCCTGTCTACACGCCCACCTGGGCCTTATCACGTCCCGGGCACACCAACACTGACTGCTGTGGTACTAGGTTGCTCACCTGGTTCTCCATCATAACCGTCCTCTTCCGCTGTCCCGCAACCCTCGATCAGTGCACCGAAGAGTCGCCTCGGATCTGCAAGCCATACTTCCAGCTCAAGCACGCCGTCTCACCCCATCTCGAGCCCTACTACGACACCTATGCCGCCCCTTACATCGAGATAGCCAGGCCGTACTACGAGACTGTCGACCAGAGGGTCCTGACACCCTCTTGGGCATACGCGACCAAGTATGGCGGCCCGCGTATTGCGCAGGCCCAGGCGTTCGGCCAGGCTCAGTGGGAGAACAATATCCAGCCGGAATTGTCCAAATACCAGGCTCTTGCCAAGGTCAAGTACGACCAGAGCCTGGCTCCCCACGTCGAACAGGTCTCCTCCGCCGTCGCACCATACTATGCTATTGCCAGGGCGAACGCCCTGCAGACGTACCAGGACCTGCTTCTGCCGAGCTATGTCTTTGTCCAGCCTTACGTCCAGCAAGGTTATACCACCGCGTCCGTGTTCGCTACCGAGACTGCCATCCCTTCCGCTGCCTGGGCTTGGAACAAGACCTACATCTTTCTCGATGGCACAGTCTGGCCTCAGCTCCGGTTCCTCTACACGGAAAACGTTGAGCCTCAGTTGCTCAAAATCGGTCAAAGACTCGGCCGCTACAATTCGAGCAACACTCACAAGACGGGTGAGGCTATTACAAGGTATGTCAGTTCCTCAGGAAATGAGCCACAGCGTTGGGCTAAGGCAGGTGAAGCAGTGCTGCAGCAAAAGCTGCCTCAACCATCACGGGAGTGACACCGGTCGCATCTTCTGCCTCTGCTACCCCGGCTTCTAATGATGCAGTGACCTCGACCACCGAGCCCAACTCTTCAGATGCTGCCCCGCCCAGCTCCGAGGAGGCCGCAGCCCATACCGAATCACTGACCGAGAAGATCAAGGAGGGAGAGATATCTGCTCCGGAGCCTTCGCCAGACGAGAGCGACGTGCGGAGGACTGCACGAGAAACCGTCGCGGAAGACTTGAAGGCTTGGCAGGAAAAATACGCGCAAGCTGCTGATGAGGGGGCGGCCGAGATAGACGATCGCATCGATGAGATCTCCAAGCGTATGATCGACCGTCAGGCTCAGGCCATGGGTAGATCGCTTGTCAAGCAATTGCAAGAATCCGTGGACGCCGAGGTGAAGACCCTGAAGGCGGATATTGTGCAGATCATTAGCACAGCCAAGGCAGGCACGGAAGCACCTGAGAGCGCCCTGGAGCAGATCAACTCTGCAGTAAGGAGGGCTGGCCTGGAGATCAAGGACAAATCGCAGGACGTGCGCAGCTGGTCAGAGAACTACGAGAAGGAACTCCAGGCTACCGTCATCAAGGCGGCTGAGAATCACTTCAAGATTCTCGAGGGCATCCGCGATCTGGCCCTGCAAAAGATCGGCATGAAATGGGCCTGGATGGACGGAGTCACCTACAAGGATTGGGCCAAGTATCATCAGCTCAGGAGCCGCTTCGACGAATGGGAGGGCGATCTCAAGGACCTCGTTACCTCCCATCCCGGCCTACAGGCCGCTGAGGATGAGGGCCGCGCTGTCGAAAGTCTGGCTATGAACCTGGCTCAAATCGCAGCCAAGCAGCTCGCCACCCTTAAACAGGTCGCGGGTTGGAAGCTCGCAGTTCAAGATGATTCCGATAACTTCGATCCGGAATCAACGCGGCTTGCAGCTGAAGAGGCTTCCGTGGCGAAAGCAGAGGCAGGCGAGTCGGAGGGCGAGTCGGAGGACTCAGAAGCCGACAGTCCCGCAGATGAATCTGCTGCTGCCGAGACGACCGAGACTGTTATCAGCGACGACGAGGCGGCCTCTTCGTCTATCGCTCCAGGTCAGGCGGCTGAAGAAGCCGAAGACACACCCGACCTTGCATCGACTATCATCTTGGAAGAGACGCCAGTAATCTTTGAGAACACCACCGAGGCAACCGAGTCTGCTGAGCCGGCTCCCGTCCAGCTGCCGGCCGATGAAGTCGCGGAACCTATCGACGATGCCAAGTCTGCTGCTGATGGGCCAGAAAGTTCGGAGACTACCGCCTCTGTCAAGCCCGCGTTCCTAGGAGCGGCAGCTCAGTCCGTACCCAGCCGTCAGCCCATTCTGGACGACGATGATGACACCTTTGCAGCTGCCGGAAGCATCATCTCTGCCATGCAGTCGGATGTCCCAGCTACTATTTCTTCGGCTGCTTCATCAGCCTATTCGGCAGCCATGTCTGGAGCCGCTGAACGGTACTCTCAGGCACTTTCATTAGTTTCGGCCCAAGTTTCAGGTACACCGAAGCCGGCGCGAGAGGAGCTGCTGGCATCAGTGACTTCCGCCTACGGCAACGCTGTCGCGGCGGCAAGCTCACGCCTTGATGCTGCCCTTAGTGCTGCATCCGGGGTCTTCTCGACTACGACTACCAACGCTCTACCCGCTTTGCCCACCCTCGCAGACTGGGCCCGAGTTGAGTCTATTGCTGCACAGCGACTGAGTGAGGGTCAAGCCTGGGCTCAAGAGCAGTACGAAAGCGCCAAGGTCGCAATCGGTCTCGCCACCCCGACGCCCACCGATATATCCGGCACTGCTTCCTCCATCGCTTCCGTTGCCGGCGAGTCACTGGCTGCGGCCACTGCTGCCGCCGGCGCGAATGCCGAGTGGTTGCTTCAGAATGCCCAGCACAACTACTATGCTGGGCTCGGCCTTGCTCAGGCGCGTTACTCCGAGTTTCTGGCTGCTGCCTCGAGTGCTCTGAGCTCCGTGACAGCGACGCCAACGCCGACCGATCTCGTCGGGACCCTCTCATCAGCCGCTTCTGTCGCTAGTGAGTCCGCGGCCTCCGCGGCCTCTGTCGCCGGGGAGAATGCTAGCTCGATCGCAGCTGCTGGCTACGACAGCGCTGCATCAGCGGCCGGTGCTGCAGGTACCTTTGCTTCAGAGAGCTGGGATGCGGTGGTCGACCAGCTCAGTGCCCAAATCTACGGCCAGCCTACGCCGACTGCTTGGTATTCGAGCTTGTACAGCGCCGCCGGTGACTACGCTGCGTCTGCGACCGAGGTACTCGGAGGCAGCGCTGAGGCTGTCACTAGCGAAGCAGGCGAGTATGCCGAGGCCGTCACTAGCGCAGCGGGCGACTATGCTGCTGCTGCTTCAAACAAAGCTTCTGAACAGTACGTTGTCGTCAGCAGCATACTGTCGGAGCTCCTCGTCGGCAAGGAACCGACATTTAGTGAGAGCGTCTATTCACGCCTCGCTGGGGCATACTCTGTGGCTGCTTCCTCAGCGAGTGGCTTTGCCAGCGCTGCTTCCGATACGGTTTCGAGCGTGGCTGCAGATGCAACTGAAGCGGTCAAGGAGGCGACGCAGAACGTCAGAGATGAACTCTGAATTCGCTGATCGGCATAAAGACAAGTTGGTCGCCCTCGATCGGACCCAGCCAGAGACGGGACAAGGCCCGGTTTCAGCGAGAAATCTTTCCGTCTCAAACACGATGGTATGACCAACACCAATGGTTATATATGATCGAGCGGCGGCGGAAGGAACGAGCGAACAACACACGGCTGTGTAGATGTCTCGTTGAGCGCGACTGGAAGAAACGGAAGGCCTTGATAAAAGTGCCACAGGTTGGTAACGGCCCTAAGGAAACAAAGAATCTAGTGGAGACCCTCGTTCTATTTATACCCGATTCCTTTCGTGCGTGTCGAGAGCACGCCTGTTGGTCTGCTTACATCGCGGGTCTTTCTGGGGCTCACTCGTCATTCTCCCGGTAATCAACTCACCAAGGCTTCGAGTTCGATAGCCGACACAAGAATTACTGGTTGGAAGATGCCGTTCTAACGTACATTCGGTGGGTTTTGTGTCATTATAGCGGTTTTTCTTTGCCTTCACCGCCCGGCGTTATGCTTCATGTAGTTCTCGGATATACGAGCGATGCTGTTTCTCTGCTTCCTTTGCCCGGAACATATGTGTTTATTGGTCATAGCAACTAAGAAAATACGGGCACCTTTATCATCCCAGGTGGCCTGATTCTCGTCAATGTGGCAGTCCTCATCACGTTGCAGCTTGATGTGCTTGATAGCGGAGCACGCAATTGGCTTCCTCACTGACGACACGCTTGGAGATGCCGACGCGAACCACCACCATGACCTCCGATTTGTAAGTCCGCCGGGTCTTCAACCATGAGCGTGTCTCCTATATCTTGGGGCTGTGGTTATGTTAGATGTCCTGGCCGTGCCTAGTTAGTGAACCCTATTATGACTTCCTCGCTATCTGTTAGCTGCTGAGGTCCTACCTGCTCGATCTCAAACACCCAAGGACCTGCTTAGTTTCCCGTCTAGGTAGTGGATCCCGACATGGGCAGCGTACTCTCCACTAAGCCCACCGTGGCCGCCGATGATCATGAAACCACTACTGCCGGCCCCAAGAAGCTTAGGGTCGCAGTCGTAGGCGGGGGCCCGGGAGGACTGGCAACGGCCATCGCGCTGTCGAAGATCCCCAACGTCGACGTGCACGTCTACGAGAAGGACAGGGTCCTCCGCGAGGTGGGCGCGGGCATCAACATCGGGCCCAACTCGTGGAACGTCCTGGAGCTGCTCGGCGTGGCGGACAGCCTCGTCAGCGGGCACCAGAGCAGCGTGGTGCTGAACATGAACGGCCGCACGGGGGAGGAGCTCCACCGCATGGTCCGCCCGGGCGACCCGGCGTGGCCTGCGGGCGGCTGGAAGGCCCGCCCGACGGTCCGCACGCAGCGCACCAAGCTGCAGTCCGCGCTGCTGGCGCATGTGGCGCCCGGGGCCATCAGGCTGTCCAAGAAGCTGTCGGGGATCGCCGACCTAGGCGACGGCGAGGGCGGGGGGGTGGAGCTGACCTTCGCGGACGGGTCGAGGGAGGTGGCGGACCTGGTCGTCGGCGCCGACGGGATCCGCTCCGTCGTCCGCGACTGCGCGTGGTCGGACTACCAGATCGCCTTCACCGGCACGACCATCTGGCGCGCTCTGCTGCCGCTCGGGGACCTGACCGCCCTGGACGAGAGGTTCGCCACCAGCGGGTGGTGGCACCTGCCGACGTCGCACGTGTACTTCTCGCCCGTGGGCGAGGGGCTGGGCGAGATCGCGTCGAGGGAGTACCAGGACCCGGCGGTGCACAGCGCGAGCAAGGTCGTCTGGGGCGTGCCGGTCACGAATGAGCATGTCGAGTCGCACTTCAAGGTAAATAATGCTCGCCCCCGCCCCCGCCCCCCACCAAAACCTCGGGGCGAAGAGAGCTGACGGTAGTGCCTCTCCAGGAATATCTCCCCCAGATCCAAGCAGCCCTGAAGAAGATCCCCGACGGCGCCTGGCGGGAGTTCGCCGCGTTCGCGGGGCCAGAGCTGTCGCAGCTCACGGCATGGAACAATAAAGTCGTCCTCGTCGGCGACTCGTCCCACGCACTCTCGGGGGCGTTCGGCTCCGGCGCTGGCTTTGCCATGGAGGACGGCTGGGTGATCGCGCAGGCATTGCAGCACTTCAACAACGACATAGGTAAGGCGTTGCCGCTCTTCGATAGGATCCGCGTGCCGTATTATCATCGTATGTATGAACACCTGAGTGCTGAGGCAGCAAAGAGGGCTGCGAAGCTTGCGGAGCTGGAGGTTGGCCCGCGCGGGTTGACGGAGGAGGAAAGGGTCAGGGTGAAGATTATCCGGGACGGAAAGGACATGAGCTGGATCTATCAGAATCATATTGGGCGGGTGTGGGAAAGTGCTTTAGCTGAGAACGCTGGGGAACCGTCCTCATAAGGTAGACGTTGAGCGGTGTGTTCTAGATCGACCTACAGTATAGACCATAAAAATAGATAGCTCACTGGGCTGCGTCTCATAGCAGCCACGAGGTGCCAGTTCCAATGATACCTACACAGCTATCCAATCCACCTGCCGTTACCAACCCTCGATTCCACCTGCTATAGTAATACAAACTTTATCGCTATTACTCCATGCATACCAACAGGTCCGTATAGGCATCTAAAGCTATTCCCAGTCTTCCGCAAAGCTGGAAGGACTGCTGAAAGCCGGCGGCTGTAAATACTACTTTATGATTGTTGCATCAATCTCAAAACTGATATGCTACTAACATGCTTGTGAACCTGTGACATCTGGCTTGCGCAATCAGTTCCCTCTTACAAACTAATCTGTCTATAGATGCTCTTCCTTAAGATCCCGAGTATAACGCAAGACATGATCCTATTGTAAGAAGTTCAACAGTTTCAGACTAGCAGTCTCGTGGACCGAAGCATATGCGGAGAGGAAAGTCAGCCTGGGCTCACTGTATGGCTTTCTTTGGATGCGATGGCGCCCCTCTCTGTAAAGTACAGCCTGGGAAGACTCCTCGCCCAATATCGTGCCATAAAAGGATGGATAGACGTGGTTGGTGCAAGTTATTAGAGCCGAATGTGGAGATTCCAGGAGTTCTAGCTCTGTAAGAAAGAGCCCGTCTGCGTCATCCGGGATCACAAGCTACGATCGGAAAACTTCACATTCGCCAAATTTAGACTCCTGACAGAAGCGATGTCACATAAGTACCGGGATGTTTTTGTCAAACCTGACCTAGATCAGCGAGACGCCACCATTCTTGACGAATTCCGCAGTCTCCATCCTTGGATCTCAGAACGAGTCCAAACCCTCGCCTCTGCGGATGTCATCCTTGGAAATACCCGGAAGACACGAAAGAGACAAGGTCACCTATGCAACCTGCTCGCAATGACGATTGGCCGCGAGTGTCGTGACCCGCGTGACAAGATCTATGCGCTGTATGGTGCCGTGCCAGCTCTACAGGCTGAGTACCCGGCAGACTACAACAAAGAGTTGGGACGGATAATGCTGGAAGCTACGGCATTTGTCGTGAACCACGAGGTGGGTCTCATGGACTACGGACTCTGGGCACTCCTCAAGGACCAAACCGCCGGTCCGCCGTGGGCGATCGACTACAGGCGCTGGTATTTGGAAGACATCCTGAAATTCCAGGCACTGGTAAGGGACAAGGGCGTTGTCCCGAGTCTTAGGCTCGCGCAAGGTGTACCGAAAGCTGTTGCAGATGTGCAGACGAAGACACTGACGCTTTAGGCCCGGACGTCGGGGACTTGGGTGACAGTATATCATCTCGGATCGAATATTGACGAGGTAATCCAACTAATGCCTTGGAAGCTGAAAGAAGTAGTGAGGAACAAAACCGAAATCGGGGTTAGACGAGCCGAGTCATGCATTGCGATACTCTTCCGGTTCTGTCTCACACTTGCTGGGGTGGATTCGAAAACCACAGAAGGATATATCCAACAAATTAATCGAGGGTTTCAAAGCCCGGAGTTACAAACGGAAGATCTAGATCTACCAAGCGTTGACAAAACTCTTGGTCTCCTGGTCAACAAAACTCTTATAATAACGGACAAAGGCTGGTTGGGAATTGGAGTTGACCCTGTGGAGAAGAGGGACACCGTGGTTCTGAGCCTTGAAATAGCAAGCCCCAGACGTTCTAAGGCGAGTCTCCGAGTTCTTCGTCGATGGTCCAGAGTACTGGAGAATGGTCGGATTGGCGAGAGTAGATGGGATTGATGACTACGTACAGGACGTGGAACTGGTAGCTGACGTCGAGAAGCTGGAATATGAGCGCTTCTTGATTGTTGATGAAAAAGCCAACGAAGTACAATCTCACTCAGGGCAAAGCTGACCTCACCTTGCCCATCAAGGCATAAGGAGCTCTCCTTCCGTTGACACTTAAGTTAACAATCTTGCTTCAGTCTTGGCCTGCAGCTCCCAAGAACGAATCACTTCGCTATCGAAGAGAATATGGCACGTGCCTTGACATGCTATGGCTCGTCGTGTTAGCATCAACTAGTATGAGGGCTCTCATGCGAGATGAGAACGTGAAGAGGGATCCGGTGGATTGGATTGACAGCTAAGTAGGCTGGAAGAAATGAGATATCGTGGGGGACTACCACCCTCTCTTCCGCTTGACACTCTAATACAAGCAGCTCTCGAAGCTTACCAAGGAAGGCTATTGAGGATTCGATAAGCTTTCTCACCTTGATAAAATTTCCGTCCTCGTTCCTGATTTTGTTTACTTACATTTCACTTTGGGGAAGGGACGTTTCCTTATTTGTCGTTCCTCGCATTGCAAGATAATTTAGAGGATGGAGAGATTTTAAATACCCAGATTAATCTATGTAATAATCTGACATTCTTCTTCAATCTCAACTCACAGAATACAAAACGGGCACAACGCCCTCGGAAAAGTCCTTGTCTTACCAAGCCCAGGTAGATGACAAATTCATATATATCATTCTGTCCCGGACTCGGCCAATTCTGGAGAGGAGCCCCTGACGTTGATCAGAATATCATGATCACTCTCACTCCTATCATTCGAATTCCTCTTGCCCAATCCCACCACGTGCTTCAGGCTTCCATCCCCCTCGACTGACAGCTCCTCATCCCCTCCTTCGCCGCCTCCCACATCCGTCGCAGCTCCTCCGTCTTCTCCTCGCCGGCCCTCGGGACCGCGTCAAAGTCGAACCTCGCCGGTTTCGCCATCAGCAGCGGCGTGTACGTATCCCAGTGTACCGGCACCTCGTCGCCGGTCACTGGGTCGCGCTTTCTCTGCACGGTGAGCGCCTACGCCAACCCGCCCATGGCGAGGAACAGGTCGTGCTCCACGATAGGGACGCCCTGGCAGGTGCGGTGCCCGAAACCGAACTGCGAGTAGCTGTTCAGGTTGGAATGGTGGGTCACTGGCTCGCGGTAGGTTGCGGCGTAGGCGGGCGAGAGCCAGCGGTCCGGGTTGAAGGCCTCTGGGTCGGGATAGGTTGTTTCGTCGCGGGTGAGGCCCCTGAGACGCTGTTAGCATGGCCATCGCCTGGTGCGAAGGTGATGATCCTCAGGTTCTTACCACTCCAGAGCATGAACCGTCGCTCCAGCCGGGATAAAGTATCCCTTGTACACATCGTCCTTCTCAAGCGCATGCGGAATCCCCGTCGGCACAGGCGGCCTCCAGCGCAGGGCCTCCTTCACCACCACTCTCAGCGTTGGCTACTTCTCCCTATCATGCCACTGGGAACACCGGCCCTGACACTTCTGGTCGATCTCCTCCTGCAGCTCCCTCTGCCAATCTGGATAGTGGCACATAGCAAGCAGATACGACTGGATCGGGCTCTCGATGGTAAGGGCGCCCGCGATCGCCATCAGGCCCACCACATACATGGCCTCCGCCTTGTCCGTACCCGTACACCTCCGCAGACCCTGCTCGCCCCCTGGCGCCACCTTCTCTCCCGCTCCCTGCCCGCACTCCTTGTCCTCCAGGAACGTCTTTACAGAGCTAGGCCTCGAGCCCCCTTCCCGCATCTTCTCCTCCAAGTACCCGACATTCATCCTGAACATCCACTCCTCCAGCTCGTGCCGTGCGTGCTCCTTCCTCTTCCAAGGGCTCAGCGACGCGGGCATGTGCCAGCTGACGACGTTAGACAGCGCGCCGCAGGGCGAGACGGCCTCGAGCAGGCCGAGGGTGGTCCTGCGCAGGACCTTAGCCGGGTGCGGGCTCCTCCAGCACACCCGCGAGACGGTCCGGGAGGTGAGCTGCTCGACCCATTCGATGTAGTTGGCGCTGTCCTGCGACATGAGGTAGAGGAAACGGTCGCGCTCGCGGGTAGGGTAGCCGTGCAGGGAGGCGTGTGCGGATGTGGCCATCGGGTGATCGCAGAGCCTGCGTTGGCGTTTCCAGGTGTCTGTTGGAGTGAGCGTCAGTATTTCGTTTTGTTCTTCTCTTGGTAATGTTGACGGGAGTCTTGGGTGAGAACCCACCAGTCCTCCCGAGCAGGGCCAGATAGCCACCGCTGGTCTGGTTGTCCGGCAGGTTTGCGATGACGGGGCGGTCTGAGTAGACCGTGCTCCTCTTGGACAGCAGGTCGTGGGCGATCTTTTCGCTCGAGATCCAGACATGTACGGTGCCGAATATCTCTATCTGGTAGATACGTCCGTACTCCTTGCTCTACTCGTAGAACTTCAGCTACGATGCCTCCGGCGGTACATCGTGGACCCGGCCGATGAGAGGAAGGCTTGGAGAGTCGTCAGTCACCGGGTCTTTACCATCAACGTCTCGGACCTGGCTAGACTCACCTTTTGGCCCTGGTAGTGGTCGAGTGCCCTTGGGCAACTTCTGCCTCTTGGCCCTCGAGTAGAAGACATGCACTATTGCAAGCGCAAGCCCTACAATCACGAACAGAAATGGCGTTGTGAGCATTCCGGACCGGGTGTTGATTCACGATAGATCATGCTACAGACTCAGGAAGTAGGACAGGATACGAGACAGCAGAAATATCAGTAATCTACTATCAAAAATTCGTCGCTTCACGGGAGCGAGGCCTCTAACATATATCAACAGGACCTGACATGGAGATCGACAACATGCTCGGCCCTCAGCGGGCCTCCACAGTCAAGGGCTCCGCTCAAGGCGGTACAACGCAAGATATCTCACGGATAGTTCTGACCACGGCGTTATAAGAGGCCCTGAGACCGTGGGCATTTGGTGTCGTCCCCAGATTGCTTCCTGTCGCTTGGCGGGACAAGGGGACCGTCGTGATGAGAGGCGAGACGGCAGCGTCCGTACGAGACAGGTCGTGCTGACGTCTACATTGCTCGTACTCAACGCCAGGTAAGAACGTGCAACGATCTCAGACCACTAGCCTGTATCATCACCAGAGGAGGGGGCGGGTCCTCAACCCCCAACCCTTCGCATGGGCTCAGTCGAGCTGTCGGCGGACATCACTTGACATGACGAAGGGGCTGAAATTCTTGACATTACCAGCTTCTCGCGGACTGCCTGGCTGTGTTCCGCCGTGAAGGTTTATCTTTCACCTGAGGTGGGAGGCAGACAACAGAATGCAGACGGCAGAGACAGGAAAAGACGTCAAGAATGCAACGACGTCCCTCAGAGCCGGTTTAGCGGCGATATGGAGTCTGGCCCACGGCAAGCACTCCAGCCACAGGCCGAGCGGTGCTGTTGAGCGTTGAGGCTCGTTCGCGATATTTCCTTAGCAGCCGGAGTCCCCTAAAACGACCTGGGACGAGCATGCACTAAAGCAAACATCTAAGCCCCTGAAGCTAAGAGACTCGCCCGACAGAGAGGCCCGCATCCTTGGGAACAAGCCACTTAGTTCATCCCTTGATGCAGCCCTGCTGCAAACAGACGACATAGTCTTCATCCGATGTTCTGAAAGGGTACGAATCGAAGCGCAAGTACACGCGGCTGGTGATACGAGAACAGTGAACGGATTTCTGAATAGATTTTGCTTATCACTGTCTACTAGAAGGGGCTTTCAGCGGCGAAACAGCTATGGGGGATCTACGCACACTTTCCGCAGAAGACTTTCTTCTGTGGCCGCTTCTCAAGCACACCGCCCCCCCCCCCCCACCTCAACCAACTACGGGGGAATATGTGGTAGTGCAAGACGCTCACATCCGCTCCACAGGCGTCAACCCTAGCAAACGCATGCCATTCGAAATTACTATGCGCGCCGCATCGTACAGCGCCATACGGGCCTTCTTGGTCTCCTCCTCGGCACCCACGATGCGCAGCTGGTCGTATGACGAGCTGAGCACGTGTGTCAGCTTGAACAGGTACACCACCACGGTTGTGGGCTCCAGTGTCTTGAGCGTGTTCTGCACCACATCGGGCCACTGGCTGAGCACCCGGACAAGGTTCACAGCGTGCGGCTCCTTCAAGAGCGTGAGGTCTGCCTTGGCCAATTCCTCGGCAGGGATTGCTGCCCGGCGCTCGATGGAGCACACGCGTGCGTGGGCATATTCGAGGTAGGGGCCAGTGTCGCCCTCGAATGAGGTCATTGCCTCCATGTTGAAGGTGTAGTTGTTGATCCTGTGATGATGTCGTCAGTTAATAATCTCAGTCCGTGGCTGATCAATGCATGTCACGTGCGCACCTCTTGCCGGTCATATCCTGGATCATCACACTGCTGATACCTAGGGTATCAGCCGTTGCCTCCGGGTTCTCAACCTGCGAGTACTTGTCGTCGTTCTTGCGCATCACCTCGTGCATCTTATCGCCCACATCCCGCAGGATGTCATCGAGGAACTTAACCGTCCCCTTCCGCGTGCTCATACCAAGCACCATACCGAAGTTGATGTGTTGGCACTTGGCGGCTATCTCCTTGTGGCCCATAAGCTCCACGATCTTGAACAGCTGCTTCAGATGCAGGTCCTGCTGCGATGCGACAACGTAGATCATCTGGTCGAAGTTGTACTTCTCGTGCCGGCCCAGAAGCTCACTGATGTCCCGCGTCAGGTACAAGGCGGTGCCGTCCTTCTTCCGGATAATAGGCCGCTCAAGGCGCTTGCCCTCCTTGCCCGGGATGAGCGACGCGAAGTCCACGACACGGGCGCCGTCTGACTCTGTCGATATACCCTTCTCCTCCATCTGCTTTGCGGCTGCCTCCATTGCTGCTTCCGGCACCTGACTTTCGCCCGAGTAACTGTCAAAATGGATGTTCAACCGTGCGTAGGTCTGTTGATACCGAACGATCGACAGGTCACGGAACCGGCGCCATTGTGCCAAAGCCGCCTCATCACCGTCCACCATCTTCTTAAAGTATTTCCGGGCCTGCTCGTCCAGGCCACTCTCCGTCAGCTGCGCCGCCTCTGCTTCCTTGCCCTCCGCTTTCAGTGCCTTTATCCTCTCCTCTTCCTCCTTGATCTCGGCGTTGATCCGGACGTATAGATTGAAGAGGTGGTTGATCGGGTCCTTGTTCAACGTCTCCTCGTCGCCGTACCGCTCAAACGCCAACGCCAGCAGACCATACTGCTTGCCCCAATCACCCAGGTAGTTGATGCGGACGACATCCCAGCCCGCGCCCTCGTACAAGTTTGAAATGAAGCCGCCGATGATCGTACTCCGCAGGTGACCGGCGTGAAAGGGCTTCGCGATGTTGGGCGAAGAGAACTCGACAATGATACGCTTGCGGTCGCCCTTGGGGTTCTTTGGGTCCTTGAGGCCCAGTGCCGGGTTGTTGCCGTAGCTTTTGCCCAACGAGCGGATCAAGGGGACGACGGCCTTTGTGAGCGGCTCAGCCCTAAAGTAGAAGGACAGGTGGACGGCGGTCACGACGGGCTTGTTGATGAGGGGGTCGTCCTCGGGGAACTGTAGGCTCAGCACGATCAGCAGCCGATCTCCTGCTTTACATCTCTTTGGGCGCTCGGCATACCTTCTCTGCCCACTCCTTGGCCAGCTCGTCAGGCTTCTTGCCCTTTACCCTCAGGGCGGGCACAGCCAGCATGACGTCGCCCTTGTCCAGGCCTTGCGTCCATTGTATCGCGGGGTAGATGATCTTGGGGTCCACACCCGTGATCTTCTCGAGGATGTTGGTCAAGTGTAGCCTGTAGACATCGACGGGGTTTGTCTCAGGGTAGCACGCAGGGAACTTGTCGCGGATTTGGTCAAGGGACAGGTCGGAGGTGAGCTTCACCAGCTGGTCAATGCCAGTCGGAGGTGGAACCGCCATGATGATAGCCTGGTGGAAGGATGATGCGACTGGTTTGGTTCGGAGGGCAGCAGAGGTATGGAAGCGACAGGTCGCGATCGGTCGTGGGGTCAGCGCTCGAAGGGCTGTGGAATTCGAGTCGAGAGTCAAGGTGGGGTTGTTTTTGTTGGATGAGGGGTCCGTAAACTGCTGTCGCAGACGTGAAGTCGCCTTTGTGCTGAGTAGTTGCGATTTTTGAGTTGGGTTGAAGGAGAGAAGTGAGCGTCGAGGGAGCGGACGGACAACGTGCATATCCTCTCCTTTTCAATATGCTCAGGATGATTTAACTGCTGCCTTTTGCTGGTGACTCAATCGCCTTTTTTTTTTTTTCCCTTCAACTGCAGTTACCCCAGCATGCCCAAGCTCTTTCGCCCACTGCACCGCGCTTATCGATAACAGCTCACCTGGCGCAGAACCCCCCCCCCCTCCCAAACAGAAAAGAAAGAAAAATAGAATTGAGAAAATGATATGAAAACCGCCAGCCACCAGGAGACGTCTTAGCTTTTCACGCACTTACAGCTGCATAGCTGTACTTCGTATGGGTATTGACATCGAAATTTCTTTTCCATTGGTCATGTTCATTCACGTAGCTCGTCACGAATATTACGCAGGTCTAGAAGCAGTACTCCTCGACATGTAAATGTATCCCTTGCGCACCAGTCCCCTTGTGCACGGCTCTCTCGTCGCTCAACTTCGCAACACAATTCCTGGCCCTCGCAACCAGCGACTTTCCACCACAGACGACTACAGACGCCTCGCCACCAGCCGCCTCTACAGCATCCCTGATGAACGCCTCAATATCCGGCCTCGAGCTCAGGTGGTGTACATGCGAGTCGCTGCTGGCAGAGCTTCCGCGCCTCCCGCCAGCCAGTGCAGCTTGTTTCTCGACGTCGACGGCGGTGACGTCGGTCTTGTTGTTGAAACTGGCCCGATTGGAGGGTGAAGCACTGGATGAGGATGAGGATGCGCCGGAGGTCTTCTCACGAGTGCCTGATCTCTCGAGGAGCATAGGTAGTGGTGGCCCCTGTGTCACGGCAATGTGGACCTTCAGTTCGATGCCAGCATCCGCCGCCCTATCGATCATCTCGTGAAGTCTTTGGACGTAGTAATCAATCTCGTCGCCCTTCTTGGCGGCGAGCAGGAAGTCTATCCGCCGCGTACACAAGGGCTCATCCTTGGACATGAGGGCGCTCTCCAGGATTGGTAGGGTGAAACTGGCTCCTGTGGATGCCGAGATGAGGACAAGCGTGTCATATATATCCCATCGTGGTGGAAGACCATAGGGCCCGGTGACGAACGCCGTCACTGTCTCCTTTTTTCCTGATGTCTGCGTCTTCTTCGCATAGTTGTAAAGCCTCCGCGAGAAGCCCTTGTGCTTCCTTACGACGAGCTGGATGCTGTTGCAGATGCACGTCTCGGGCAAGGTGTGAGCGCTGGCAATGGTGTATGGGTGGTGATCCGATAGACCAATCTTGGGCATCCACAGATACAAATGCTGTCCTGCTCTCCAGGAGAAATGGACGTCCTTGATGGTGACGACAGCGATGTCTTCGCCGACTGCCCGAATCTGTGCCTGATGCCCGATTCTCTGCCCGCCCTTGCACCCCGACCGATTTGGTCTAAACTTGACGTTCTGCCAGATGAGTAAGACGGTCCGGTAGAAGCGATCGAAGCACAGAGCTGCGATGGCAAACCAGACGTTGTACTGCGCATAATCAGGGACGTGGATGTAGACGATATAGAGGAAGAGGATCCAGGTCAGCATGTGCTGCGCGACGAAGAACTCGTAGCACATGTGCCGCAAGGGTACCAGCGTGGAGATGTTGGCCCACAGCAACAAGCCCCAAGCGCCCAGTCCGTACTTGACCATGGGCATTATCTCAATCTCCTCCTTGACAATATCGGAGCGCACCCACTCTGACCAAAAGTGCCATCCGTGCACCGTCGCCGTGATGAACATGGTGCGCGCAACCCATCGGTGCAGCCAGTTGAGGCGCTCGTAGCTACTCCCGACGATCGTCCCTATGACGCTGCTCTTGGATGCGAGCAGGTAGAGGAAGGGCACCTGTGTGACGGTGACCCAGGCATTTCGGAAGCCGATGCGCTCCCAGAAGTAGGCGTCCTTGACGATCGCACCTGCGGTGGCCATATAGATGACGACGGCCCAGTAGACGAGCAGGACCAGTACACGGCCCATCGATGGAGGCGTCAGCCAGGAGAGGGAGCGGGTGGGAACGTATAGTTGAGGATAGCTGGCTTCACGGCCTATGGCGGTCGCTGTCGCCCATGCTTGTGATATGGGGCCGTGCGGCTTTGTGGGGAACTGGATGGGCGAGGCTGAACATCTTCGTAACCTGTAAGTTGTGAGTATGGACGAGCTGGCCGGGTTGAGGTGAGTAGGGTGCCAGCGACCACGACGGACCTTATTCTCCTCTGAAGATCGTTGGCAGCGCGCACTATCAAGAGTAGACCTATCACACCGACGATGAGGTACCAGTATGTGCGCGCCAAGCCCATGTTCTCGACCTGGAACAGGCTCGTCCCCATATCCATAGACATATCCATCTTACCTGCTTGTGTGGATGAAAGAGGCCCAGGAGGCAGGATGGTTCGCGATGGATCTCGGTGTGTCCAGATAAAAGCACGATCTTCGAGCAGCGAGAAGTCTGTGCCTGCCAAGACGAGCGCTCCTTGCAACCTGAGAAGCTATCAAGACCCAAAGGAAGTGTAAGCCGTCCGGCTCTTGATAGCGGGAGGGTCGATACTTAGACCTCGAGATGCTCTTGGATACCGAGCCTATGACACACACTGGAGCTTATCGCCACATGGATGAAGAAACCAATGATTTCAATGCCGGGGAGCAAATTGTCATCTCACGCCAGCCGTACAGGCACAGGCCGCCAGAGCAACCCAGGCGAAGGGCTCTGAGACGTCTAGGCCAGTGAGATGCCGGTCCACCACGCAAGACAGATTTGAAATCCTGATAACCCCAGCAGTCAGGAAGGTCTGAGGAGGGGTCGCGAGAGGGATATCAGGGTACCGCCGGCGAGAGGCTCAGAGAACCCATGACCGGGTCCACATTTCAACGTGGGAAAATTGGATAGTGTGGTTGCAAGCTCTCCGGTACGGCGGCATCACCACCCTCACTCAGTCCCTCATCGATCCGAGCCGAGACGAGGAGGAGGAATAGAAACTTGCTCATCAAGGCTCGGGCTCCTCCTGAGGCGGCGCGCCGGCGTCAGACCAGCGGTAGGCTTCCCGGGTCGGTACTAGGGCATCAGAGGTGGTTAGGTGGCGGTCTCGAACAATCAGTGAGGCTCCACTTCTTGGGCTGTTTCTCCCTTCAGCACCACGAGCGCCTGGAATGTTTTTTTTTTTTGGTTTTTTATTGGGGGGGTGGGGGGGCTCGGCGAGCAGTCTTTCCTTCGTGTTTCTCATGAGGATCCCAAAGCCCATAGAGGTCGGGGTCAGGCTCGTGTGTCTTCCTCTCTGCCTCTCGTCGTGGGAACCTAGAGCGTCGTCGAGTCTTCGCATATCTTTGGTAGTTGTCGCTTTCCAAAAGCTGATGGCGCTGCAGAAACATGCTCAGAAGGTCGAGATGCAACCCCTGCTGGCGCACGGTTGTGGCGCCAAGGACCCGCTGAACAAGGCCTCATGCTTAACCGGGGTGAGCCTAGGCTGAGCAAGTATCCTGCCGCTAGACCATGGCCTAACTAGTCCAGCCTCATCAACCTCACCTCACCACAGATGTGTACTATAGTATGTGTGAGTTGACCTAGGGCGGGGGCAAAAGGACCTCGAGGGCGATCGCATGTCATCATTCCATGGTCTTCCGGTCCAGCAGACGAGGATGGTCTCGGCAAGACATACAGAAGAACCTCTGAAGTGAGTTGGAGGAAAAGAGCCGATCTGAAGCTTGAGGTTATCTTGTGGAGGAGCTGTTTCCAAACATCAAACAGCCGTCGACTCAAGGATCCAGGCCAGAAGATGTCCTTCCTTGATCGCCGTCCCAGCTCTGTGTCCCATGTGCGAGTCGCCAATCCCAGATAGAACGTGACAGTTCCGACCAGTCGGTACCGGCGTGAGCAGGTTTGAGACGACAGTCTCTGCCTCAACAAGAGATACCCAAGAGCATGTTTGGAAGTGCCGGCAGATTGCTCACAGTTCCTATTCCACAGAAGCCCCTGGACACTCCTCTCGTTTAGGTATTCTTACTCGGGGTTGGGGCTGAATGTCTTCATCATGCCTTCCTCCCGAATGGGGGTGAGCCTCGCTCTTCTCGTCTTTGTTTCGTTCCATGATATGAGCTTGAATCACGGCTGGCTGTCTTCCTTCCTGCCGACCTTTCCCTTTCTGAGGTAAGACACCGAGAATTCCCACCTGCGCCCTGGTCGATACACGTTCCAACCCCAGTTATGTGCTCAACCTAGTTGCGCTGCACCTCCGCTGGCGTTTCCACCCAGGTTCTCTAGACCGAGAGCCCACGCTAGACCCCCGCCATCTCGAGGCTCTCCGAGCTCTTTTAGACCTGCGATCTTCCGCTCCGGATCTGTCTCACTCCCTCGCATCTCCTCAGCTCTCTCCCTCGATCATCTTGCCGTACCAGGTTCCCTGCCCACTCCAGAACACAAGTCTTATTCTCCATATCACTCCCCAAGCCTCATCATTCCTACGACACCTCATCGAGTATCGAGACCCTCACCCAGTACTTCGACCCTCCAAACAACACGCAACATGACTCTCCTCAACCTCCTCCTGCTGCCCACCCTTGCGGCAGCCCACTTCACCCTCAACGCCCCGGTCTCAGTTGGCCCCTTCGACGAAGACACAGAAGGCACTTCCCCCTGCGGCGGCGTCACCCTCGACTCCTCAAAGGACAACGTGACCGACTTCCACGTAGGCGGCGAGGCCATCGAGCTGTTCCTGGGACACCCAGAGGCCAACTGGCTGTTCCGCGTCACCACCGACCAGACCGCCAGCTCCAACTGGACCCAGATCTACCCAATCTTCACACAGACCGGCGAGGGCGACTACTGCCAACAGGCGGTGGCGGCACCAGCCAGCCTCGCGGGCTCGACGGGCGTCCTTGGCGTCGTGTGTGACGGGCCAGACGGGTTGTTGTACCAGGTGAGATCCTCCGAGCCATTACTGAAGGTTCAGCCTTCCATTTTCAGACGTTTCAGCCTCTAACGCGGCTCTCAATAGTGCGCGGCTGTCAACTTCGTCGCTGGCTCCGGCAACTACTCGACATCAACTTGCAAGAACTCCAGCTCTGTGACTGCCGCCTTCAGCTCCGACTCCAGCCTGACACCCCTCGTCAGTTCCGACGAGTCTCAGACAAACGGAACGACTACCGCAGTAACATCTAGCAGCAGCAGCAGCAGCAGCAGCAGCGGCACCGGCACCAGCAGCAGTGCCTCTGTTGCACCTGGACTCGCACCGGCCGTGAACGGCCTGTTTGGCAGCCTAGCGGCTATGTTAGCAGTGGGTCTGCTCGGTACTGCACTGATACTGTAGAAGGGCTTCTAGTGTTTTCTCCTTTTGTCTTTGAGGCAGGCGTTGGTGGCTGGCATGAGTTATGGTTACGAAACTCGACAATCCGCTGGAAGCAGATCGGGGCTTGCTTAAAGCCTATTGGTGCATAGCTTGGTAGTACATTTCACGATATTCATGATAAAATGAAAGTCAAAAATAACTATGTGCATGAAAAACCCAAGATTGGGTAGTTGACTGATAATTATGAATCATCATGCGTTCGAAGTAAAATTCATAGTGATGTGCCCCAACAAAGTCAAGCCTCCTGTGTTTTGGGTTGTGCTAGTTTTTTTTTTTTCCTTTTTTTTCCAACTCAAGATTCTTAAGTTTAGAATTTCATTTTGAATAATATATTTAATAAGGTCGTATGAACAGAAAGCAATATAAACCATTGAATGCCTTCGGGCAAGTGCGGGTGGTCATTCTAATAGCCGCGTAACACTATAGTAGCAATTGATCACCTGGGGTTTTTTTTATTTGGATCAAGTGTCCTATTCCACATTATGAGATGCAAGTCGCTTAGCTCCTGAGCCTGGAGCTCAAAAGGTCTCGCGCCGATGTATGACAGCAATACCCCAAGAGGTTCAGGAGGAAACAGACGAAGGGGCGGGCCCCATCAGGCTGGGAGATACACTTGGAGGGTACGTTTGTATCATTTCCGAGTATAGTCCTAACAAAGATTGGTATCAATATTTGACTCGATGTTCTCCGGTGCTATATTCATATACTCACATAAAAAAAAACATTCCTTGAGCTTCTAAACCCGGCTCGCAAAGCTTGAGATCGACGCCAGCTAATATCTTAGAGACAAACAGTATATCTTCTCATATCCCCTGCCCCAACATACAAGCAGAAGCACAGCTGCCTTCCTGGGTATGGGTACACAGAAAGTCATCTTAAGCACGGAGAGAGCCGCTTGTGAGGGAGGGCCAGACTTGCATGACTGTGTACTTCAATCCCACACTCTCGTGCACTGTGGGAACTCTTTTTTTCATCCGGTTGCCTGCACAGAATACACAGGGTGCTCACAGCGTCTCACTGCAGCTAGGTAGCAGAATTCTCACCTATTGTTTCATGATAAGCGACTCGGGGTGATGTTGACGTGGCTTGCATCCTGTTCTTTCGATCGGACCTAATACGGAGCTTAGGTACCGATACCCTAAGATACGTTACAGTCGACCGTACCGGGGGTAGATTCTCGTCGATCCCAAGGGAAGTCCAGATTGAGAAGAGCCCATCAGCTGTGTCACAACCCGAGATATGCGGGCAGGATGCCGGGATAGCCAGGACCTGCTAATCTAGAGACTCGGGGTCGTGAATTAGGGCCTCCGGCTTCCCTCCTGGCCTCGGTATCTACCTGACGCATCCAGTAGATCAGGCCGACACCACCGCAGAAAGGTGTAGGCAGATCTTCGGAAGGATACAGCCACAATAACACTTCCGGTTCGGGTAGTCATTTATCTGCCTAGCGGGCGCGCCGACCAATATTCGGCTCGGGATCTGTTGTAGCTTTTGAAGGGCCACTCTCCGCTGACTAGGGATGATCTGTGGTCTATACAATGTTATGTAATTAGGTCAGCCTCGCATGGGTTCAGCACGGCGGACTTGTTATTAGGCATTGAAGATGTATCAGACTCGGCCGCCCAGGTGATCGCGTTGTGTATCCGGTGCCGTTCTCATGACCCGAGGTTGTCATTTCCTGACAAATCGGACCCTGCAGCACTCACACCACGGCTGCCTGGAGAGGTGAAGGGACTGCCGGTGCGAGCGTCGCATGGCGTCTCGAGCTCCAGCCCCGAGATAGCCCAGTTAGGATATATGAGTCGAACGATCCCCTTTCTTCGGTGTGAGGGCGCTGCAAATCGTCGACACCGTCACGTTGCGCCGATCGAGCAGAAGCGATGGATTCATTTGTGAGCGGGCTGAGGTGAATATGAGCATCTGTTGCCTGATGCCCCCGACCGCGCTACCGTTCTTAGTCGGAAATCGCTTCCATGCATCATCACCTAGGTAGGGTCCATCCGCAATTGGAGGATTCCGCATTGGGATGTCACAAAAAAGCGCAATCTTTCCGCACCATGGTATCTGCCGGTTCACACGTAGCCTGTCTCGACAAATCAAGCGTCGGACAGGTCCCCGGGATTTTTCAATGGCCGCCTCCATTCGTGGAGCGCGTGTCCACAGCATTTAGCGGGCCACTCTTGTCTAGGCATCCATATTCTTTGGAAATTACAAGTGCGCGTCCACACAAACTCGGGGGCGAGGGGGAGCATGTTATAGTGTACTGTGTCCGCAAGCCACAGGCCTTCAGGAGTGCCCACATTTACGGGGTGTAGACACCGGTACAGAGCGTGGTTTGTGACTATGATGATTCCCAAATCCATATTGGTTGCAGGGCAGAAAAAAATGGCCTGTAGCCTTTCAAATCTGTCATCGTCAATATAGCTTTCCAGGTCTTTGACAAGCCTTAATACGGGCCCCTTTGGAATATTAAGTCCTGATTTGGATAGTGTGCTGTGAGCAAGCCGCTGACTGCTCAGACCAGAGGATCCTTGGGTGGCGTTCCCATGTGCCTTTTCTCGAGCACAGTTCGTTGAGGGCTCGAAGGATTGGACCGACCCAAGAGCTAGCTTCCGCCTCGTGATCATTGGCTATCTGCGCCTCGTAACGTCAAGAAGGACGACATAAAAATCGGCGACCTGCGGCCCGGTGGAGGGTGGAAGGGTTTAAGGAGGTAATTAGAGAGACAATGTGTGTTGGCTAGATCGCGCATTTGTAGACTTCGCATCTATACATTGTGCTTATCACCAAAACATACAATGGAGTATTCATGAGAAAGCATCTGGGGGTCTACACCAGCCTCCAAGTCCGATTTGTTGGGTGCTGATTGTGGTCTCATGGCCTGTCGTCGTCAGTCGTTACGAGGAGTTCGTTGAGGACGGCAGCGTAACTTGGGCATTACATCAGCACTATAGAGCACGTGACCTGCATTTGAGATCTTGTCATTGGATCTTCGGCTCGAGCCGCCGGTCTGGGCTGTCTGACAAGGGCGGTCGCGGCGTAACGCCAGAGGAGGGTTTATTTGGCTGCCTAGAAAAAGCGACTTCAGGCAGCAACATTTCGATCGCCTCCAACGGCACAGAACAACACACTCGCACAGATTCCATCCGTGATGGGCATGCTGGCGGGACTAGCGCTATCTCGGTTGCATTGCTCGTCTCAATCAGCGTCCACGATGTCCCCTTTAGTTTCTACATGGTACCCAGGCTAGCTACGGATCTGGACAGAACCTGAGACATGCGTGTGAAGTACGGACTCTCAACTCCCTCCCACGCATATCAGGCTGGCCGCTGTTCTCGAACTGCATCGTCAGCAGCATCGTGATGCTGAGCACACACACACACACACACACACACACACACACACACACACTCTCTCTCTCTCTCTCTCTCTCTCTCTCTCTCTCTCTCTCTCTCTCTTTTTCCATCTGTGTCTCTATCCGCCTTCGTCTCCTCTCTTTGGCCCCGTACGTCGTCTCAAGTAGCGAGGACATTTGGTCGCTGCTCATCCTCAGCCCTTGTAAATCAACATCCGAGCAGGGCATAACGCGGCCGCGGTCGACGTCGGGGAATCTAACCAGTCGAGCTATTCGAGCACAATGATCTGAGTGACTACTCCATCCACTAACTGATCTTCGCTGTCTTACACCATTACGATCATCACCATCGACGGCCCCGGGAACGAAGTCCATCCGCCGGCGACACCATGGCGTCATACGGCTTGCCGCAGGGCGGCTTCCAGCTGCCAGTCCAGCGACGCCTGAGCCGGCTCTATACCGACACCAAGAAGTCTTCAGACTTCGTCAAGCAGCCCATCCAGAGCGCCGAGGATCCGGACATCAAGTCACTGCACCGGAAGCTCAAGATCCAGAATGACCGGCTTGTCACCTGGGGCCTGGGCTGGTCCGACCCTGGTAATGCGGACATCATCGATGACGCCCTTTCGAAGGCCGGAGTGAGTGAGGTAGTCGGAAGCATCATGTCTAACATCAAGGACATCTTGGCTGAGGCAGAACCGCTATGGGCAAGTTCAAGGCGTCAGGCCGGGGAGTCTTCGCGACCTACAAGGGATAAGAAGATTCCCATTGTCCCTTGGGATAAAGCCAAGTTCGAAGACTTGGTAAGGGAACTTACCACCTGTATCGATACCTTGTACGACCTTTCGAGGACACGGTCGAGTACAGCATTGTCTACACAGGCCCGGGCCAAAGGCAGTTCCACCGACGACATGCGTGCCTTTGAGTCCACGAGGATGCAGACACCACAAAAGATCGAACCCCAAACCCTGACCAGCCTGAACGAAAGGCAGCCACTGCCTATGTCGGAGTCCACCATAGAGACTCCCTCGAGAGACATTGTTTTCATGAGCAAACAAGCCTATTCCGATTTGACAAGGAATAACGGAAGGCCATATACTGCACTTCTACTGGAATATGCCGACTTCGATCCAATGTTTGCACAGGTCGACATCATGCCGGACATGTCTCGCTTTGAAAAACTGTCCGCAGGGCTACAGACAGAGCCACAACGTTCTCCAGGCTCCTGGACTGGCATCCCACAACTGCTGGGATACTTTGAGGACATGAAAAATGCAAGGCTCGGACTGGTCTACCATTTCCCCCCATCATTCAATCCAGTCTCTTTCGAGTCCATCACTCACAACACACTCAACACCCTCTGCTCACTCTCCGACCTCCTCGCTAGACCAGACTCTGAGCCACCACTGGAGGCCAAGTTTCGACTAGCCTTCAACCTCGCCAACACTGTATTCGACATGCATGCGCGAGGGATCACACATGGTAACCTTGTCAACTCTAATGTTTCCTTTTGCAAGGCCGTCGGCATTGGACCAGGCTTGGGTTCCGGAGAGGTTGATATCCGGCGACCTCTGGTCTCCTCTTTTGACCTTTTCTCCGACAGTTTCCAAGGAAGCTCTGCGCCCTCACTGTACCGCCACCCCCTCGACCCCAAGACAACGGGTGAGAAATCACTTCTGTCTAATGCCGACTCAAAAGCATTTGACCTCTACTCACTGGCAATGCTTCTGCTCTCTATTGGTCTATGGACACCCCTCGAGAACTTGGTCTCGACACCTTCGACCACGTCGATCCCGGAGTCGATCCTGGAGCAGCTCGCGATCAGGTGTGGTACACTTTACATGAAGGCAGTGCAGACGTGTTACACCGCGGTGGACGACGAGCTTCGAGCAGGGATGGAAAGCAGCCAGATCATGACGCAGGTTCAAGTCAAGACCAGTCGTTTTCTAGAAGCCTGCGCGATTCTAGACAGCGTTGGTGGACTGGAGGATCGTCTCAGTAGTGACCTGGCCATTCAACCGCCGATACGACAGAGCGAGAAGCCTGAGACCTCTGCCTCGAGTTCCTCGAGAGATGCGAAGGCTCGCGAGGCTGGCTTCCAGGTCTCGGCACCTGCGACGGCTGCGAAGAGAGGCTCGGCTACTTCAACCTCACCCCGAGTCGAACCACAAAGAGGTATGTTCACCGACATGAGGGGCCAGATGAACGTTCTGACTGTTGACGCAGCCCCTCAAAATTCGGAAGCGCGGGCCAGACGATCGAACAAATCTCGTCTTTACCCGCAGGCGGCACTGCCGCCCGAAGCCATCGAGCATTGGAACGAGGTGCTCATGCCACAGATCAACCAGGCTTTGCGTCATTTCTATCGCAAGCATCCCGAGTCGGTCGAGATCTCCCTCGAATCCATAGGAGAATCGGCCAAGGAGACCAAGGCGACTGTCCTGGTCGTCTGCACCTCTGTGTCGAAGGTTAAGGCGATACTGAAGCGGAAGCTGGGCGCCCTATTCGATAGCCCTGCGGGCTTCGCGTTGAAGGTTTGCAGAGGACAAGTCCTCCGGTCGCGCAAGGATGGTATCGGTACGAAGCGCAGCATGGCTCACGCAGAGGCTTCCGAGGTTGTGGCCGCCGCTAATGGAAGCTTCCAGGAGCGCCCATCGAATGGAGCCAGCATAGGAGCCTGGGTCGGCGACCGTCATCTACCGCCCGTCAGCTTCGGGGGTCTGGTCATGGTTGACGATAAGATGTATGGCATGACCGTCCACCATATGCTTGATGACCCTGATGCAGAACAGGCAACCTTGACCCCCAAGGAAGCCCAGCGTGTCCAGCGTAGCATGGCCGGCCCGAGGGATGATATGCCCGACCTTGCCGCGTGGTACGCGCAGCAGTACCCAAGCGAGTCTCCCGTCTCGGGCGATAGTAGCGACAGTGAGGACTACGCGGCCGAGTTTTCGGACGCCGGCTCCGATGTCATGACCGAGTCGGCAGTCACCAGCGAGTACTCCGAGTCTGATGATGAGGAAGAAGAGGATGAATACTCCCAGCCTGGAGACATACCCGGTGTGGAAGCCGGGTGCGGCGACGGATACATAGTCAGCCAGCCGGCCCTGGACGACGTCGACGAGGACTTCTACGCTGGTTCCGAGACACAAGACGAGGATCATCTCGATAGTTTCAGGCTTGGAGAGGTATTTGCTTCCAGTGGCATCCGCCGGCGGAACGACGAGCGCGGCCTCATTCACGAGATCGACTGGGCGTTATTCGAATTCAATGATGACCGCCTGCCCGGCACGAACTCCGTACCGCGCTCTCCGGGCTCAGGTGGACCGTTGATGCACCCAAAGTCCGTACTGCCAACCACGGCCCTTCCGAATCTCGAGGTGCAGTGCATGGCGCGCACGAGCGGCCTGCGGTTCGGCCTTGTCCTGCCCGCGCTGACCTCAGTGAAGATCCATGGTCGTATCTCGCCTAGCCACACCTATCAGGTGACGAGTGCCCTTTCCGATAATACCGGCAGCGACCAGCCCTGTCTGCCATTGGGCATGCCCGGCGACAGCGGCGCGTGGATTATCGAGAGGGACCATGGACGGGTGTGCGGGCACGTGGTCGCTTTCTCCCAGCGCAAGAAGGTTGCGTACATCTGCCCCATGGACGTGTTGCTGCTCGACATCGCGGAGACCCTCGAGGCCTCGGTGATCAAACTGCCCGGCGGCGAGCCGGTGGTGCGGATGGTGGGCGACAGCAGGAACGAGGGCTACCATGCGCCGCTCATAGGGGAGGAGTCCGACCTCGATGCCGAGATGAGGTCGATGGCTGCGGCGAAGAGGCGGAGTATACGGAAGGGCAAGGGTTCCGTCAAGATCAAGTTTCAGGGCGATGAGGCCCACCGGCCTGTCTCGATGGTGGAAGCCGGCGTGAGTCGGGGCATGGCGGGCATCCCGGAGAGTGCGAGGAGGGTGAGCCTGGGCTCACTCAGGTCCAGTGTTAGGTAGTGGCAGGCGGCAGGCGCAACGGGCCGGAGCCCCATGTGCGCTTCATCCTTTGCACCCTATACCGCCGCAAAACAATGATACCAAGATTGTCTACTTCCTCCCCACTCACGCCTGTTCTCGTGGGACTGGGGTTCGTGGCTGCGTAGGAGACGAATAGTGGCTACGTCGGGCCTTGCCATACCTGGGACGGGGGGTTGGTCCAATCAAGGGTGGACGGGCTCACCATGCCGTACAGATCCATGATAGACGTCTCCGGGGACGACCTGGGAGGGGAGCTGAGCACAGGAGGCAGGACGAACAGGTGTCCCGGGTGCTCCGCTCCAAGCCACAGACGCGAAAGGGGCCCGGTCAGAAAGACTAGTAGCAGACGAGAGGCCAACAAGGATACTACTTAGGGCCCAACGGTGGAGTCCACTCTCCGTTAGCCTACGTAGGCGCGAGCCTCTCCGTGTGGGTTTCGAGGTTCGACCGACAGATAGTACGTACCCGAGGCCATAGCACTGGGGAGTGGGTGGCTCGGCGTGGCCAGCCAGCAGTAGACCCCTGAAGGGGGCGTTACATCACCCGCCTGCTTGGGCCGGGAGGTGGCCCCAAGTGACGTAGGCGTGCGGGGACATCTGTGGCTGCTCCACGACGTCATCGTCGGCGCCCACTCTAGCGGCGCCACCATGGAACCCGCCGGGGGCGGCGCAGGAGCAAGACGACAGCCTCAGCTCGCCCGGATACTACCATACATAATACATAGTGGAAACCCCAGAGACCTGGTAGGGCCGACCTATGGTTCTAGAAGGAACCCCTCGTCCTGAAAGTGACCACAACATGTATCGACATAGTCACAGTATAATTGCCTCTGACTTGCGGCGGGGGTGTGCCCACGGAACACTCTCACAACCTGCCTCGATCGGTCTCGGCCAGCTTCTTCTCTCCAGAGACGGCCCCGTTAGGCCCTGGGGCTGCATGTATCACGGGGGAAGGGGCCCGAGGTGGGACAGGTGTCCCATTACGCTGTCGGACAAAGCCTGTTGTTGCCAGGGCGTATCGTAGTGTGTGTACGACGGTTTTCTGACGCAGGCCTGCAGACGCCGATGACCGAGCAGCTCCTCCTACTTGGCAGCCCTGTTGGACAAACAGACCTGGTAGGGACTAAGGCCGCCCTCGTCCTGCTGGAGGGCATATCTCCCCTGCAGGTAAAGACGTCACTTCTCCCTGAGACCTCGTTTTCTCAGAGGGGAGGGAAACCGGGTATGGCTGCCTCCTCCTCCTGGGGTTGTTGAAACAAGAAGAGCAGCCCCCCCCTCCCCACACCAGGTGCCCAGTGTAGTATTTATGTGCTTTGCGTACAAGTATATACCGGATCTTGCCCCATCTGCCACAGGACACAAGCTTCCTGATCCAGTCTGCCAAACGGACCTGATCTGCTACCACCCAAGGCCCGCCGCTGTCCCATAAAATACATATCCAGCCTGAAGATCCTGAACCTGCGGCCCCTCGAACGTCACCGAGCATAGCACAGCATCTTCTCTCCTCGTCAACAGGACCGAGAACCACCTCCCCATTACATCACATCTCACATCCAACCTCCAGGACACCCCCCCCTCCCCCAGCCGCGCCGCCCCTACCACATAGTACTACTTACTGCCTACCACCATGGAGACTATTAATTCCATCGCCTCCTCCGCCTCCAAGGCTATCTGGGGCGAAAACACCGACAACAACGACGCCGCCACCACTACTACCACCGCGAGCGAGAACCAGACGCCAGGCACGACCGATACCACCGCCGCCGCCAACACAACCATGAGCACCACAGAGGAGCCGGTCTCTGGCAAGCAGGGAGATACCTCGAAGGGGGAGCCCTTCGACGCCGGTAACATTGGTACGGTAACCCCTCCCTACACCCCGTGCGAGCCCTCGAGCCATCACACCTATCCGTCTTATTACTCCGACCCACAACCCACCCCCAAACCTGCTGAACAACTGAGGCTTACAAACACCCTTCCCCCCTCCTGTGTGTAGAGCCCGGCGAGACGGTGCAGTCCAAGGACGAGACCGCCGGTGACGCACAGGGCAAGGGCCCGACCACAGAGCACCCCTCCACCACGGGCGACACGGGCTTCAAGGCCGCGCAGGCCGACGTCCGTGACCCCGAAACCAACCCCACGGTCGACCCCAAGAAGGAGGAGGAACGCAAGAACGTCGACGACACAGGCGACCTCGACGAGTCGGAGAACCCGGGCAAGGTGGACGGGCCCGGCCCCCGGCCGATCGAGCAGGTCGCGGCGGAGCGAGGCGGCGACGCCGGGGAGGGGGAGAAGAAGAGGGAGGAGGGTGACCAGCTGGGCGGCAGCAGTGAGAACAAGGGCTCCGGCGAGGAGTACGTCAAGAGCTCCGGCCTGCAGGCGGACGGCGGTGACTTTGACGCCACGAAGCCGGGCGCCGGCCGAGAGGCCGACCGTAAGTTGTCCTGTTTCTTTTCCTTTCTTTTCTTTTTTTTTTTTTTTTTGGTTGTTTGTTTATATGCAGTAGTCCTTCCCGAGGGTCTGTTTGGAAGAAGAAGAAAAAAGAAAGAAAAAATAGGTCTGCTGACGTTTTATTTTGTCCCCAGGCCTTATGGAGGAGAAGGGGATGGGCAACCCGGCCGCAGCAGCGGCATCCGACGAGAAGTCGGAGGACACGGCGCCCGCCTCCGAGTCGCCCGACTCCAAGGAGAAGAAGAGTCTGAAGGACAAGATCAAGGCCAAGCTCCACAAGAACTAGAACACCTTCTGGTGCTACCAGGCCTTCCCTGAAGATATCTGATGCGGGGTGTCAACCGTAGAGGAGGAGGAGGAGGAGGGAGAGCGAAACGCCAGTCACAGCATAATCACATCTACGCTGTCTAATTTGGGGCGGTTCAGAAGGAGACCGGCGAAGGTTGTCTTCGGATGTTCGTTGACGGGGCAAGCGCTGAGATACCTATCTGGTTGCAATTCTATTTTCTCTCTTATGACATTGTATGATCACGACCCCACGCTGTGATGTTTATGTATGTTCGGGCTCTCCACCGTATTCAGCACAACGGTGACCATGTCCTCGGAGCCCGCCTGGGCTGTCCGGCGCGGCATACCATGTGCTGCCTTATTTCGTCGCCGACCGGTCTGGTCGCCGAGGAACGAGCTGGGCTTCGCCGACCCTGCTGACCGAATCATGATGGAAGCTCGGGCCTCGGGGCTGCGGGCCGTTGACGGGGGGGGGACCCGCCCCCTGGGGTTGAAGCTTGAAGGCCGGCGAGGGGGATGGTTCCCGCTGACATTTCTCATATATACATACATATATATATATATATATGTATATTCGATACAGCACATCAAGGCCCGGGTCCCTCGTTTCACATACACATCACCACCCTCGAGAGTTTTCAGAGTCCGTCCACCTTGGTTCCGCGCCCACGCGCATCACAGCCCTTAGCACGTCATCCGGGGCGGCTTCAGATCCAAAAGAAGGGTCCAAACCACCCAGAGATAGGAGAGAGAAAAGGAGACATCAGATCAGACGAGATGTGTATGGGAGCGACTTGTCCAGACTGCTGTGAGTGGCGAGGATGGCTTGACACCTGAGAACCCCCCGCCCCCGCCCCCAAATGCCTTTCTTTTTTTCTTCTCCTTCCCCCCCCCCCCTCTCTCTCTCCTCCCCTTCTGGGCGGCGAATTTATCCCTCCTCTTGCGGCGCGATATGCTGACACCTAGCCCCCCCCCCCGGGGTCCACCCAACATAGCAAAGAAGACCTGGCGCGGCTGCGGGAAGCACATCCCCAGCGCCATGTCGGGCGTCCCCGAGGAGCAATGGTGCACGTGCGAGCCCAAGGTCGAGGTCGACGGGAAGTCCTACCCCCGCGCCGCGCGTGCTGCCGACACGGGCTCCTGGTCCCTGGGCGGGATCCTCGGCGTTGGAGGGCAGAACGGGGGCGGGGGCAGGGGGCGAGAATGAGCTGTTGAGAGAGACCAGCCCCCGGACCGACTACCACCTGGAGGAGCGGGGGAGGGACCTGCGGTCGAGGCCAGGGGCAGGCGCCCTGCTATGTATCTCGTGGCTATGAGTGATAGGAGCCGTACGGTGGTGTGCCGTCGTTTGTCCCGACCGGTGCCGTACAGTGAACCCTACCGCCTGTCGGAATCCCGATGCCCGGATCGGACCCGTCTGCCGAGTCGCTACCGCTGAAAGCCCTCTTATTATTTCATACTTCATGGGCACTCCTCCCCACTAACAGATGGGGGGTGCTCCTATGTCGCTCTCGTCCCGTGAATTTCAGTATATTTGCCATAACACGTGCTTATCTTATATACCTCACCCCGCGAAGGCCGTGTGGGCGCAGCTGTTGATCCCCCAAGCAAAACCCGGACACCCTCGGCGGTAGAGTCACGATGCCTCCTGCCATCGTGGAGGTGGCGATCTCGTGGCTGTTCCCGAACGCCAAGGGCCGCGACGAGAAGTGCTTCAGCCGGTCCCCGGCCTCCAGGGACTGCCCCGACCCGACCATCGAGGTCACCTCCCCGGAGCGCGGCCGTGGCTGAGGGGCCCCTTTGTTAGGATCTTTGCCGGCACAGCAGCCACCAGCACGAGGGTGGACCAGTCCGACATCCAGGTGGTGAAGGACGGCGAGAACCTCGTGAGGGGGGGGGCTTCCACTACGGAATGACGAGGGGCGGCAAGGTGTGTACCTGCCCCCTCGGCCGCTGCTGAACCACGGGCCCCACCGATGTGAGTCTCTCTCTGGGGGGGGGGGGGGGGGGGAAGGGGCAGCAGGCCCCAGCTGACGTACGTCGCCGTTGCTGATGATCATTACGGCAACGCAGACTTCTACCAGATCGTGGCGCTGGGCTGGCCACTGCCAAAGGACCTGCTGGCGTCCAAGCCGCAGCCGGGCAGGGAGCAGATCGCTGAGGCGATCCGGGGGCACGTCCTGGGCTGGGGACTGTGGGTCGGGGCGTACGAGAGGAAGTGGTAGACGGGCAGTTCAGACAGTATTTATCCATTCGTATAGACATCCCTGGTAGGGAACGACACGAGATACAGTACGAAGTCGAAGGCCAGTTGGCATTCGCAGTTTCGTGAGACCACCAGTCCCTGATAGTTCTCACCAAGGGCGTGCATTGGATTCCTCTTGGGCAGGCCTACATCATCTTGCTGATATTACTTACAAACGGTGCGTTATGGGACCGAGGTTGGAAGATTGGTACACAGGATGGCGACAAGCCTGCGGTGTCAGGGTCTGCTTAACCCTGGCTTAAGCGTGCAAGTGTTTACTATGTACTCTGTACTTTTATCCATCGCCCCTCGAGACCCGCCGATTTCCCCCCGAACATGCGCATGCCGGCTCCGCATCGGCCATCGACATCGACGTCCACCTCACCCAACGCCCAGCAGCACGCGCGCGCGCGGGACGATGAGCAACAACGGGGAGAGCAGGGAGTCGCTGGACCTCCTGGCCTCGGCTGCCGAGCAGTCCTCGCCGCAGTCGCGCATCAAGAGGAACACCGCCTGCGTGTCCTGTCGGGACTCCAAGGTCAAGTGCAACGCGAGCGCGGTGCCCGGCCAGGCGTGCCAGCGCTGCGCCAAGCTCAAGCTGGCCTGCGTCGTCGACAAGTCCCACAAGAGGGTGAGCAAGAGGAGCAAGTTCGAGGAGCTCGTCCAGGAGGTCCAGAACATCAAGCAGGCCGTCGTCGCCCCCAGGGACCCCTCCGCGATACCGCAGGGACAGCTGCCCCTGCCCCCGATCCCACCTCCTCACCACCACCACCACCACCACCACCAGCAGCAGCCGCCACCGCCGGATGGGAACCGGCTCTACCCCACGGTCGCCTTCTCGTCCACCGCGACCCCGATATCGAGCATCGCATCGTTCAGCGCCCCTGCGCCGCCCAGGGTCGTCGCGGACGCCTCGTCCGTCCCGTCGCTGACCCCGGGCGGCCAGCTGACGACGCCGTCCACCACAAGCACTGGTGGGCGGCCCTCCCAGCCGCGCGCGCTGAAGTCGCGCGTCTTCGCGGGCCAGGATATCGACATCTACTTCGACAAGTACTTCGAGGACTTTCATCCCTACCTCCCCATCGTCCGCATACGGGACCCAGACGCCATCTACAATGCAGGCCCGGTCCTGTTCTGGGTCATCATGGTGACCGCCTGCCGCCGCATGTCCCACGCCGGTGGGGTTTTTGACTTTCTCGTCGAGTCCATCAGGTCCGAGGTCTGGGAGGCTGTGTACGTCTTTTCTCAAACTCCTCCGGCATCCAGAGGGACGGCTCTGTGTCCCGAGCATCCCCGATTCCACAAACGCCTCCCCTCCCCTCCCCTCCCCTCCCCTCCCCAAATTGAACACATGACCCCTCTCCTCGGAAGCGCCTTGGCTCTTGACCAACACGCCCTCCCTTCCAATCCTGAATGTTCCTGGTTTCGAGTCATTTTATCCTCTTCAGACGCTCGAATCGCCGGGCTTTGCTTACAGGAGTCCAAACAGATCCGACCCGCCAATGTCGCTCGCAACCATCAATGCTATGCTCATCTTGAGCGCATGGCCGCTACCTACCATTCGATTCATGAAGGACCCTTCCCCCATATACACCTCGATGCTCATGAACAGCTGTTACCTCCTGGGGATCCAGACGGGCCGGGGAGATATCCCTACGGTTCTCTTTCCAGTGTACCGCCTAGCAGTGTCCAATGAGGAGGCCGTGTATACATGGCTCGGCTACAACATTGTCTCGCAGCGGATTTCGACCTACAACGGCACGCCAAGCACAGGGCAGTTCTTTAATCGCACCATCGAGGGTGTTCTGGATCGCACGAGTCCTTTTCAGATTCCGACGTACTTCTACGTCATGCTCGAAAGCGCCGCGTTCCTCAACCGCCTGAGCCGAACAATGTCCGCGAGTCTCGAGGAGGAGCGAGGGGTGTCTCACCATATCGTGGACAACCTCTTGGAAGACTTCACCAAGGTTCAGAGGTTGATGTCCTCTGTTGACATCTCAGGCAAGCCGTCCCGTTCCCTCCTGCTGCCTGCAGTCGGTGCTGACAGACGAGCAAAGGTGTGGACCACTTCACGGTCCTCTCCACCCTCCTCGAGATCCAGGTCTATTACTTTGCGCCCACGCCCAATTTCAACCTCGAGGTCTTCAGGCGCAACGCCCTCAGATGTCACACCACCGCGCAGTCTGCCATCCGCCTCGCCCTGAAGCTACAGAGCGAGATAGCCTTCCTCTCTCATGCGCCACACTTCGTCTGCCGCTCCCTGCTCAGCGCCAGCTGCGTGGTCATCTCGCTCCTCATCTCGCCCACGCTGAGGGACGTCGTCGAGGCCCACATCCAGGAGGAAGGGGGCACGCCGGACCAGGTCGTCGCGGATGCGATCGCCAGCATCCGCTACTGCTCCATCCAGGAGGGCGACCTGCCGATGCGCTGCTCCAAGATGATGGAGAGCGCCTGGAACGTCCGCAACGTCCTGCCGGCCACGGAGCTCTCGCAGATCGGCGACCCCGAGTACTGCCACCGCATGGGCATGGGCCTCCCGCTCGACTGCATCCGCCGCTGGAAGCGGCAGATGGAGCAGATCCGCCCCGAGAAGCTGACCCCCGTGCCCGGCGGCCCCGGCGCGGCGGATATCCTGGGTGCCGGGGCAGGCACGTCGTCTGCGGCCATCCCCGACCCCGCCGCCATGATTGACTGGGACGCCTTCATGAAGGACTTCGACTGGAACTTTGACCCGAGCCTCATCGAGACCGTTGTCGCCTAAGGCCCTCCCTTCGGGGGGTGGGGGGGGGGATGTCCTGCCCCTTTTATCGCGTGTGGTCTGCGGTACTTCAGGGTTTATTAGCTGTATAGGTAGTGAGTGACGGGGCGATGGGGACCAATGTCACGGTGGACCGACAACATTTCTGATCTACATGTCGCCCCACGCTCAGAAACGAACTTTCTCGGGTCCTTTTCCATTCCGTAGAAGTATGGCCAGCCTGGTGGGTCCCCCCTCAGTGGCCTCCGATCTCAGAAAGCAAGATGCCCACGCCGCGTCTGATGTCGTGGCCGCTAGACACGAGGGTGGATGAACATCCGAGGGCCGACATTATCATATAACATCTGGAAGAAGAAGAAGAAGAAGAAGAAGAAGAAGAAGAAAAATCCAAGCTTTTTTGATTGAACCACGCACGCAGAGTGCTTTCTATCCCGGGGATCTACCCGTCCGTAACCGTCAGACGCCCTGTCTTACTTATGAAGAGTGCCTCTCTCTCTCTCTCTCTCTCTCTCTGAGCCTCCCTCTCATGCCCAAGACTCTAGGCTCTTGAGCACACACCCCTCCCCGTCCCTCCTCACCAGCCTTCCGATCCTGAAGACCCTCTCGCCCTCCGCCTCGAGGATGCTCACGGCCTTGTCGACATCGGCCGCCGCAACCACGGCAACCATGCCGACACCATTGTTGAACGTCCTCGCCATCTCCCTGGGCTCCACCGCGCCGGCCTTGCGCAGCCACTGGAACACGGGGGGCACCGGCCAGCTTGCCGCGTCGATCTCGGCCGCGAGGGTCCTGGGCAGCATCCGCGGCACGTTCTCCGTCAGGCCGCCGCCGGTGATGTGCGAGAGGCCCTTGATGAGGTTGAGCCCCAGGACCTTGAGCAGAGGCTTGACGTAGATGCGCGTGGGCGTCAGCAGTGCTTCGCCGACGGAGGACGCACGGCTGTCCCAGGGACACGCGTCGGTGTACTTCAGGCCTGCGTGCTCCACGATACGACGGACGAGGGAGAAGCCGTTGGAATGAGCACCGTTGGAGGCCAGGCCGAGCAGGACGTCGCCCTCACCCATGTCTGGGAGGCGAGGCAGTCTTGCGTCCCTGCGCATGACGCCGATGGCGGCGCCGGCAGCGTCGTAGTCGTCTCCGTGGTAGATACCGGGCATCTCAGCCGTCTCACCGCCCACCAGAGCGCAGTTGGACTGCTGGCAGCCCACAGCAACACCTGACACGAATGCGGCGGCGTCGGACGGGTGTAGCTTACTGCAGGAGTAGTAATCCAGGAACATGACGGGCTCGGCGCCTTGCACGATCAGGTCGTTGACATTCATGGCCACCAGATCGATGCCTACGGTGTCGTGCTTCTTCATCGACTGCGCGATGATCAGTTTCGTGCCGACGCCGTCGATAGCGCCCACGAGTATCGGGGCGTTGGGGTGTCCGGCAGCCTCAAGGTCCACCTCACCGCCGAAGCCGCCAATCTCAGCATCGGCACCCGGGCGTGCTGTCGACCGGACGGCCTTCCTGATCATCTCGACAAGCTCGTTGCCCGCATCGATGCTGACGCCGGCCTGGGCGTAGGTGAGGCCTGCGCCCGGCGCCGCACCGGGTTTTCGGAATGCGCGGTGCGCGATGTCTTTGCGGTAGAACATCTTGTCGAACTGGATGAGCTTGATGCCCTCCTCGTAGGCCTTCCGCACCGCCTCCTCGAGGCTCGCCCCGAGCGCATTCGCGGCGATCACGCGACCGCCCGAGGTCTGGAGCTGGTCCCCTGCCAGCTTGGTCCCGGCGTGGAAGATGGTAATACCACTGCCCGCGGCCGGAGTCCCCACTGTCATAGGGGTGCCCTTCGCATAGCTGCCGGGGTATCCACCGGCCGCCACGACCACAGTTGCGCTGAACTTGGGTTGTATCTTGAGGCTGACCGAGCTGAGGTAGCCCCTTGTGCAGGCCAGCATGATCTCGGCCAGATCTGTATCTTCCGACAACAGAGGCAACACCGTCTGCGTCTCGGGGTCACCGAAGCGCACATTGTACTCCAACACCTTGGGGCCCTTGGGGGTGATCATGAGACCCGTGAACAGCACGCCCCTGAAGGGGAACCGGTCGTCCCTCATGCCGGCGGTGGTCGGCTCCAGGATCTCCTTCTCGATCCTCGCGACCAGCTCGGGCGTCGCGATGTTCGTCGGGGCGTAGCAGCCCATGCCGCCCGTGTTGGGGCCCTGGTCCCCATCAAAGATGCGCTTGTGGTCCTGCGCCGGCGGCAGGCTCCTGATGGTGTACCCATCGCAGAACGACAGTATGCTCAGCTCGTCACCGGTCAGGAACTCCTCGATCACCACCTCATCGCCGGCCGGGCCGAAAGCCTTGTCGCACATGATCTCCCGCAGGGCCTGGTGCGCCTCCTCCTTCGTCTGGGGGATGATGACGCCCTTGCCCGCGGCCAGGCCCGTCGCCTTGATGACCACGTCGTGGCCCACGGCGTCGACGTACCTCCTGGCGGCCTCGTAGTCCGAGAAGTTCTCGTAGGCGGCGGTCGGGACGCCGTGCTTCTTCATGAAGTCCTTGCTGAAGGTCTTGCTGCCCTCCATGCGCGCGGCGGCCATCGAGGGCCCGAAGACGGGGATGCCGGCGCCGGCGAAGAAGGCCTCGACGCCGTCGACGAGGGGCTGCTCGGGGCCGGGGACGACGAGGTTGACGCCGCGGGACCGCGCGAGCGCGACGAGGCCCGGGAAGTCGTCGGCGGGGACGGTGGTGTCGTTGGTGGTCTTGGGACAGGTGGCGGTGCCGCCGTTGCCCGGGACGGCGAGGATGGACTCGACGAGGGGAGACTGGGCCAGCTTCCAGGCCAGCGCGTGCTCGCGGCCGCCGTTGCCTATGAGCAGGACGCGCAGGTGTTGGGAGGAGGCCATCTCTTTAGGACAGGGACTTGGAATAGGATGGCAGGAGGAAGAGAGGGGGGTTAGGATTGGGGGGGGGACGGGGTGGGGGGAGAGAAGGCGGTGATCAATCTGGGGCTCGTTGGAAGGACCAAGCCCAATTGACTGTGGTTGTCGACATCTTCCCTTCCTCCCTGTGACCGGGTCGGGAGAAAAAACTAGGCCACGAGAGTCGCGAAAATTTATGCTGCACGCCGGCCGCTGTGCCCCTCCCCCGCACTGGCTTCTTAGCCTGTCCCTGGCAGACCAGACCAAGAACCCCTCATCCACCCACCTGGACAAGCGAATCGCTGGGCGCCACCCTCACCTCCTCCCCCCCCCCACCCAAATCAGGAGCGACAAAACAAAAAAAAACAAAAAAAAAGACAGAACCTGCAGTGCTCAAACCCCAACCCTATCAGTTACTGACCTCGGCATAAAGTACGAGCGCGATGAGGCCTCGACAAGAAGGGAAACAACAAGACCTGGCCTGGCCGGCAGTGACTCTCAAAATCTCAATGTCCACGTCCGCCAGTTAAACAATGACAGACGACACGGCGACGACCGGCCCCAGCCCCAGCCAGCTCCAGGCCTCCCTCGCCTCCCTCGCGACGGCCGCGCACATCCTCGACGGCTTCGCCCACCGCAACAGGAACCAGCACCGCGCCGCGAAGTGGTGGGCCCCGTTCGACATGCTCCGGCGGGGCCTCCACAGGATCGTCCCCGACCTGGAGGGCGCCGTTCTGCGCGCCGAGATCCTGTCCTCTTCCTTCTCCTCATCCTCGCCCGCGGCCCCTCCGCCCGGCAAGAAGAGGCGGCGGCGGGAGACACCCGGCGCCGCCGCCGGGGCCGTCAGGCGGCCCGAGCTGGATAGGGTGGTGGGGAGGGCTGCCTGGGTGCTAGATGTGCTCGGGCCGAGATGCTACAGGTAGGTTTCTCTTCTTTCTTCTTCTTCTTCTCTCTCTCTCTCTCTCTCTCTCTCTCTCTCTCTGTGTGTGTGTGTGTGTGTGTATGTGTGTGTGTTTGTGTGTGTGTTTGATCCTGCAAACTTCATAAACCGACCGCTCGACCGGGTCGGAAGGGGGGAGGGGGGGTTTCCACGGGGATTTGCTAATCTTTTCTTGTCTTGGGCTGGCTCCAAAAGTGCGTTTACGCAGCTCACGGCCGACAGGCAGTTTGCGCAGCTGGGCCTGGTCCTCCTCGGCGTGCTCGCGCAGGTGCAGGCCGCGGCCGCGCCTCTCGTCCCCGGGGGCCCAGGCAGGGTTACACCCGGGGGGGACGAGGCGGCGCCGGCGGGCATCCCCTCCGGCGGTGCTGGTCGCGTTGGCGGGGGCGACCTCGGCGTCGCCGTGTCGAGGGACGAGATCGGCGGCGGGGATGACGATGCTGCTCCGGTAGCCGTCGGGCGGGGGCTATCACCAGCGCCCGGCAACCGGCCGTTGACGGGGGAGGTGCATGGTCCAGAAGAAGGGACCGAGGTCAAGAAGCATAAGAAGCCAAGAACGGACGGCGGCCCATCGACAACAGCCCAGGAGGGGCCGCCGCCTGTGGAAGCAAAGGAGGCCAAGAAGAGAAAGAAGAAGAGAAAGAAGAAGAAGGGCGGCGATGAGTTTGACGACCTCTTCAGTTCGCTGATGTAAGATACAGCCAGGAGGGATAGAGATGATACCCCAGCAACGCGCACACCTCACCAGAGACTGTATCTCTTATCATCTATGGTAACCACCTGCATTCTCTCTGTTCCGGGCCATCGGCACGTCAGACAGAGAATCAAGTAATATCTTTTGCCCCGCGGCCGCCTCCCGGGTGAGAGCTCGTTTGTTGTTTGGGTAACAACACGACGAATCGATAGGCATACGAAGCCCCCTGCGGATCTGAAATACGAGTATGACTTGTTACTAGAGACTGAACGTAGAACGAATATACAACCTCCGTTTATGCCCTCGCTCGGTCCAATTCCACCTTCTTTTCCCGTACTTCAGTGTCCCTACGTCCCCCCCCCCCCCCAACCCTTTTCCACACCTCCAACCCGGCAAGTGATGAACAGCGTTATTTCAGACAAGAAAACGAAAACAAAACCCGCCGAGAGCGCCTCTTCTAATCAGAAATTATTCAGGACTGTCCTCTATCCCCATGCGCTCCGGCGATCATCCGGGTGTTCAAGAGTCTTCACTGGGTTCCGAAGAATGACCAGGGGCTGCTCTAAGCCCCCACTCTATCGTACCGCCAGATGCGGGCACGCATGTCTCCGGAACCGGTGGCGAAGTACTGGCCTGTCGGGCTTGGGGCCACGGAGATGACCGAGTTCTTGTGGCCTTGGAGCATGACCTGGGTGTTGCCGGTCCTCGGGTCCCAGAACTGCACCCCACGGTCCTTGGAGCCGGACATGACCCACTGGGCGTCGGGCGTAAGAGCGACGCTCAGCACGAAGTCCTGCGGGTCGAATGTTAGTCTTGGGGGAGGGGGGGGGGGTAGGCGTTTCAGGGCTGTGATGCTTACCCGGTGGCCCTCAAAAGTCTTGACGCACCGCCCGCCCTTGGGGCCCTGGTTCATCTGGCCCTGGCGGGAAGAGCTGAGCTCCCACATCTTGATTGTCCTGTCCAGGCTGCCGCTGACAAGGTCCTTGCCGCTGGGGGAGAATGCTACGCTATAGACGCTATCTTTGTGGCCATCCGGCCCCTCCAGACGCTCGACGAGATGACCCGTCTGGATGTTCCAGACGCGAACGCTCTTGTCAAGGGATCCGGCAGCGACAAGGGAGCAGTCAGGAGAGATAGCAACAGTAGTGACACCGTCTTCGATGGTGAGTGTCAGGATGCTGCTGGAGGCCTCTATGTCCCACAGCCGAACGGTCCTGTCACCGCTCCCAGACGCAATGGTACGGCCGTCGCGGGAGAAGTCCAGGCTGTAGATGTCCTGTTCGTGACCGGAGAAGGTGTTCCTGATCGTGCGGGACTGGATGTCCCACACCTTTTTGGGACGTCAACACAAAGATCATCAACACACACAAGCCGTCCTCTGAGACTTACTCGGATTAACTTGTCCTCGGCCCCAGTGGCGAGGTACTTGCCGTCGGGGCTGAAGCAGACGCTCCTGATGTACAGGTCGCCTCCAGTGTCGGCGCTGTCGTCCTGCAGTACGCAGACCTTCTCCCCGGAGACGATATCGTAGATTTGGGCGGACTTGTTGCATCCCGTTGCGACATACTTGCCGTCCATGCTGAAACGGACGCAGCAGACGACACTCTCGTGGGCCAGGGTGTGGACCAGGTCGACGTCGAGGATGCGGGGGACGGACGGGTTGAAGATGACGAACCAGTCGTCCCTGGCCTTCTTGTGCTGAGCCGGCAGGCGCTCAACATCCAGGTCCCCCAGGGCGTTCGTGGGAGGGTGGTGCGGCTGGGCCATCCTGGCGTGGTCCGGGGTCGGGTGCGTGCCGACCTGAGGGGACTGGCCAGGACCCCCCGGGCCCGGGTAGGGGATGGGAGTGTTGATCTGAGGCGTGGCAGGGCCGCCCGCCGGGGGCCGGCCGACCCCACGCTTACCGGGGCCTGGGCTGGCAGTGCTCAGTGGAGGCTGGGAGGGGAAGCCGCCAGGGGCGGGGCCCTGGGGGTATTGCGGCTGGAAAGGAGGCGCCTGTGCCGGTGGAGGGGGAGGGGGGGGAGGTCCCTGAAGCCCCGGGGGCGGCTGTGGCATCTGGTGAGGGGCGGGCTGCTCCTGTGGCGGGGGGGGAGGCGGGATGGGGCCGCCCTGGCCGCCCTGACCAGACATGATGGCGCTGAAGGCATTCGTGCCCATGCCGATAGCAGGAGGAGGAGCCTGGGGCGGGCCGGCATGCGGAGGCGGGCCGACCATGGCGCCCTGGGGAGCCCCCCCGCGGGCCTGTTCGAGCTGCCGGCGGAGGTGGGTGACCTCCTCCTCGTACCTTGGGGAACGCGAGCTGTCAGCAGATGTCTGGGAGGAGGGGGTTACGGGTCCTGGCGGTCAAGAGTACTTTTGCTTCAGGGCCATATGGGTCTGCTCCATCGCGTAGACCTTCTCTCGGACCAGCTGCATCTCGTTGACCTGGGTCTGGACTGTTGGGCTTGTCAGAACCGCTCGGGGTGAATGTCGTTCACGCGGCGCCCGCGACAGGTGTCGCGAGGCACGGGTGGTCAGTCAATGCTCACTCTGGTGCTCATAGTTCTCAGACTGGCGAAGCTGTGTCTCAAACTCGGAGCGGATCTGGTCGAGCAGCTCGCTCAGGCGGGCGGCGCCATTGACCCCGGGAGGAGCACCTCCCATGCCGCGGTGACCTGGGTACATGGACATCTCTGCGACGCCGGGACGGGCTAGTTGACTATCGGCGGGTTTTGGGGTGGGCTGGCCAGGAACGACGCTGACTGGAGGAGGCAGCGGGATCTGGAAAGGGCACCGGGAGGTCCTGGACTGATGTCTTTTTTGTTTTTTGGTTTTTTTTTTCCCCAGAGGTTTCGGGTCGCCCGTGGGTGAAGCAGGACCAGGCCGAGTCGCAAGCGTGCGGTCGGGTTCAGGTTGTGGTTGTGGTTGTGGTTGGGGCTGGGATGGTTCGAGCGTTCGCCGTTGCGACCTTTTCTGTTTGGTGGGAGGCGGGGGGGGGGGGGGGGATTCTGTTTTTGTTGGCGCGATCAGCGCGACTCTCGTGCTCGGCCCCCGGAGCTTGGAGCTTCACCGCCGGCGATGCAGACGTCCGGGTGGGAACCAGCAGGGCGCGAGGTGGTCGTCGATGAGCTGGTTGGGGCCTGGATCGGTCTTGGGCGAGACGGTTGAGACTGTGACGTGGGGAGCGCGGGGGGGTCGTGCGAAGAGAGGGAAAAGGAGGAGAAGAGGAAGAAGCGCAAGATGGAAGCAGCCAAGCACCGGCCCATAAGAGCACACAGCACGGCACGGTCGAGCTAAGACAGGCAAACTCCCCTTTCCCTCTGAAGATGGGGCTAAGGGATCCACCGCAGCCAACCCTTGGTCGGCGCCAGAAGTTTGCGCCAAGCCAATCCGTCCTAGCACGCGGCGCAGGAGGGTCCCCTGTGCCCTGGCGGTCCTGGGTACGGGCCAGGTACCTGGCGCAGGGGTGGGGGCAGGGTACCTCGGCCAGGGAGGCCCTTCCGGAGGCTGCACGTCCTGACAACCCCCCTCCACTGCCGATAAACCCTGTGTACCTGGGCCCCGTATGTCTAAGCAGGTCTGGCATAAGTATATGTAAAGCCCCTACAGCACACTGCATAGGATGGGGGCACATATGGACAGGATACCTGGTCAGCCTGGCCCAAGATCAAGCATGCTACGGTGGGCGCTCTGTGGTCTGCGTTTGTCACCCTTGCGAAGCAGCAGTAATTGCGGGCTGATCGTGTGGCATTTACTCCTCAGAGGGGGTTGGTCGGTCCTGATATTGCCGGTGCTGCATTGCTCCAAACAGCCTAGACGGTTCCCATGGCTGATGTCTCTCGAAAAAGGCTGTAGGTCCGAGACACGGAGATAGACTGCGACGGAGGTCAAATAAGCAACGACACGTGGGAAAAAGGACATGCCATGCAGAAAGTACGGAACCAGTCAGGCCTGGGGAGACTCAAATCCCCGGCGAGACCAGCCGATCCCACCACCTCCTGCTCACCGGCCTGGGCAGTGGTGAGTGCAGGGGGGGAGGGGGGGAGGGGGGGCACGCGACCACACGGCCACGGAGAGAGACGGCAAACGAGAAAACCAAGAGAGGCCTTGAGGATCTTGCTATATAAGGCAGTACCAGATGGGCCAGACTACAACAGGCGGCGGGTGGACGGCTTGCTGCTTTGTACCCGTATAAACAAGAGAGATGAAAACGATGAGGCCGCAGTCAGGATGCGCATTCTTCGTGTGGGCGGCAAACCTTCCTGCTGGCTGGCCACCCGCACGCGCAGCTGGATTGGGGCCTCGCGCCCCCAGCCCCCCACAGCCCCGTACCCTCACAGGTACCGCCACGAGTACCGCTGCGAGTACCGCCGGGAGTGTCTGCGGGTCTAAAACAGGGGGGCCCGCTGGAACCGCACACCCCTGCACACGGCGCCTCTGTACGTCCGTACTTTTCCTGTAGGCGGGCGTGCGGGCGTGCGGGCGTGCGGGCGTGCGGGCGTGCAGGTGCAGGTGCAGGTGCAGCCCTCGGTCTGTGCGGCATGCTACATAGTATGGCGGTACATCCCCCTAGCGCGGGTGTAATAGTACATGCATATGTGCTGCATGCAGTAGTTTGGCAGGGTGCTGACATACGTAAAAGGGCAGAGGGCGGCACGAACACTTGCGTATCACGGATTACCACCGTGCCGATATGCAACAGGTCGTCCTGCTGCACGTCTCGCCTCCTGTCAGCACCCAGGTACAGGTACTGCGCTACCACCCAATCTCCTCAACGTCAGGTCCTGCCTGGCACCAACGGGACCACACAACAGTACACTTCTGCACGGTACCAGACGGCCCCGTGTCAGCCGCTAATACCGTCGTCATCAACCAGCATGCCTACAGAGGCTGCGACGGGCAGCCAGATCTCCGGACCGGGGGCCGGCTGGCCTTTGTTCCGCCGGCTCGGTAGAGGATCCTCAGGTGAACAGCGCTGGGCAGGGCGGCCTTGACCTTGTACCACCGTACCTGCGCTCGGGAGTCGGCTGCAAGCCTGTGGTCACGGGGTGCAGGCCTGACGTGCCGAGTCCAGAACAGGTGTGGCTCGGCCCGAACACTGACATCCCGAGAGGCTCCTCTCCACACACGAAGCAGGTGCTTCAACATTCGCCGGGGTAGAAAGTTTCCAACCAGGTGGTATTAGGGTATCTGAAACATATCTACTTTCGCCTGGCGCCCTGCTTATCCTGGCCGGGGAATCATGCAGAGTCCTGTCTGGGGCAGGCTACCACCAGCCCCGGTAGCCTCCCCAGAGCTCATGCCAGCTTCGCCCTGTCGAACGAGGAAAACAAAAGGAGAAACTCAAGCCGCCACCAAGCCTCAGCGTTGATGTTGAAGGTCTTCCGGATCCTTACACCTGAAGGCCCCAGGATGGGATGGGGCCTTGATAATCCCACGGGACCCGGCCATCTCCCCCTAGGTCCCTCCATCCTGCCTTCTGCGCCGGGCGTGTCGGTCAGGGTGGCGGTCCTGCTCGCCGTGTACTCGCTGAAATCTCTGCGTCCCAGGCCCTACGGAAGCTCTGGTCGGTCCCACTGGCCTTCTGCTGTATTTTGATCATATCGTGGCTGACGTCGAGCTGGAGGAAGTCGATATCGTTATGGTGCGAGAAGACGGACCCCCAAACGCGTTCGCTTTCCATGTCCTAGGTCGACGGATCCAAGATGATGTCGAAGGGCTCTTGCTTGCCGGACGGGTCACAATCGGATCCGACGCAACATTGGATACTGGACGTCCGCCGGCACGAGCCCCCATCCTGGGTCCTATGGCCCGACTCGATCACGTACACCGCATTGTCGCAGGTTCCGAAGGAGGGGTGGGCGGCATCCCAGGTCCATATCACCCCTGGCCGCACAGTCAGCGATGGTGTTCATGGCGCCAGGCACCCCACGGGATGGGAGGCCATGTAGGCAAAAGGATCTCGGCCTCTTGCTTACCTCGCCGGGTTGACACGGGCGCCGTCCTCGTTATCCAGGCCTTCTGGGCATCCTCCACCGTTCCAGCTCCCGAAGGCCCTTGTTGCACCCGACCACCGTTACCATCTTCCGCACACCCACAGCACAGACTATCGGGAGCGTATAGCCAGTGCTGGTCGTACATTGTCAGTGTGTGCCCTGGAGAAGGATCATATATAGATGGGCAGAGGGAAGAAGGCACACGGCTGCCCGTCGATACGGGCACGGTGGGCTTACACGTAACCGACGTCCATACACGGCCCGTCCTCGCGGCTGTAGGTGGCCTCGACTAGGCCCTCGTCGCCAGGTCACCAGGAGAACCTGGTGCCGTTGACCCGTATGTTTCCAAACCCCAGCCGTGCCGCACGCTGTACCGCGTCTCCTAGCCTGGAGGGAGGACCCTGTCGCCGTCCCCACTGGAATCTGGTGCAAGACCTGGGTGGTTGCCCACGAACCGGAGCCGGATGTCCGAATAGTGTCTAATTCCCCACCGAGATTTGGAAGGGGTAGGAACCGTCAGCCGCGGCTATGGTATCGGCCAGCAGGATGAAGAAGAATAGAAAGCTGGGTTTATGCTGCAAGGTGTTCTGGTCTTTCAGTCTCGACTTGAGCTGTTCAGTCCCAGCTTGATTTGTCTAGCCTTAATTTGATTCGTCCAGGGCTCGGTTGTATGGGCAAGAAAAGGGGTGTCCCAAACCATCACTTGTGCTGTCTGCAACCGTCGAGAGGCTTCCCAATTTATATTGAAGAGGAGCCCGGATCGTCTCCCAGGGCTCCCTAACTCCCACATGCGGTCGAACGCGCTTAGGCGCATCATGACGAGGACTGAGCGAGCAGGCCTCGTATTCTCAACACATACCACCGCTATTCCTCTAAATATGGGCCGATGTGTGAAGGCCATAGACGCGCTTCAACCCTCTGTGTATAACTTAGCCTCAAGCAGCGGACGCTGGATGGTGGAAGGATAGGACCTACTCGAAATAGCTCGGCGCCAACAACACTTTGGTTCATATTCACGTGACGATCACTTGAAGATCACCGTCATATTTTACAAATTACGTCGCTTCGTAAAACTCTCGTTTGTTGAGTAGGCCGCTAAGCAACGATCTACAAGACTGCGCCATGTAATTACTCCACCCGTGACCATATGCCTCGAGGGTACAACATCTGAAAGTCGCTGATCGTCCTGGCCCCAACACAGATCACGATGTGGCATCCTAGAATCGCGGTACTTGGGGCTCATCTGGTATGAACGCGATGTTTTCTCGACGTGTCATCCGTGTTGCCCTAGCAGCCGGTGTTGCCTGGGGTGAGTTGTCGTTCTCTGAGGCAGGGATCCGCATCAGGGTCGCGTTTGTGGAGCGTAGGCCCAACGCCAGCCTCCACCAATCAACACAACACCACTATAAATCATGGTCTCCTCCTTGCTCTCAACAAGTATTTTTGTTACAGCTGCCATCGTGGCTCGGCTTTTCACTCGGTGAGTAATTGTGGTGATGACGAATGGGGCCACCGATCCAACCGTTAGTCAATGAAGACAGGTCCAGGTTCGACGACACAGCATCATTCCTCAGACTCAGATTAAAATATCTGACGATGAACGTCACTGACCCAGAAAGCTTTATACTTATGGATGTGCCAACTTGGAAAATCTCCTTCATATTGTTGAAGTACTCGTGGATGATCATGTCCAGTAGATGCTACGTAAAATCGTGCTCCAGGGGCGTCTACCAACACCGATAAGTCTCCAGAAATAAGGGGGAAAAGCCCCGGACAAGTCCCAGCGAAGATCGCTAGAATAGATCACCCGCTATCCGTCGTATCCCTCCTCCTAGACATCATCACCCTCTTACTCCATGGTGCCCCAACGCTGCTTCCTAGAAGGATCACAGTTGGACCCCACGCAGCAGATGACCTCCTTGCTACCGCAGAGGCCATCATCAAGCGAGTCGTGAGCTGTCACGTATGTATACACGGCATGCTCACACGTCCTGAAGGACGGGTCAGGCCGTCTCGCGTCCGAAATCGTCCCCTGTGGTCCGCGTCAGAACCCGCTCGACACTCGCACCGTGGACGCGGCCAAGGGACGATAGGAGAGGGTGGCTTACCCTCAAGGGTTGCGGTATGCCCCTTGTCCATTGTCCATACCTTCTGCACAACCGCCGAACTCCTCCTTTCAGGTCCGTGTTGCAGCCATTCACCCAGCCATCTGCGTCACACCCGCAGGCTATCGGTAGGGCGTAGCCATTACCTGTATGGAGTTGTCAGCCTAGGGTCCAGGAGCGGATATTGTCCAACGCGGGAGGGGGAGGTGATGAACTCATATGTAGCTCACGTCGAAGTACTCGTGCAGGCCGCCGTCACTAGCATAGAACTCGACCTGGCTCTCGTCTCCCGCGATGTTGAAGTCCTCGGTGTGGACCTTGACGGATCCATCCCATCCGGGCTCGCCCTCAAAGATCATCTCGTCTCTCGGTTCGGTGACCTCTCCGCCCTCGGTTACTTAGCATCTGGGGCCTGGGCTACTCGCGATGTAGGCACGGATGGGCTAGTGGTGTCTATTTCACAGCGTCACGCGCATGGAGCCCGGCGTGGCCGGCGGTCATCAGACTGAGCACAAAAACAAATGAGAATTGCATATTGACCGTGTTCGAACAAGAAGGATGATATAGACACTGGCAAGTATTGTTAAGTGCAGCTGTCAGAGTCACGGTTGGATTTTGGTGTTTTGTTCTTCTTCGTTTTTTGTTTCTTTGTTTCTTTTGGGGGGGGGGGGAAGGGGTGTATGAAGAACATTTCTCGCCTGCTTGTCTCACCTACGGAGATGGAAGTCTTCTTTATATAATACTTTGGACCTGGGAATGTTCCATACCATCGCATCATCAACTTATCATCCATCCCCTCCAAAAGAGCTTGAGCGTAGCAAAACGCATGAGTGCGACATAATAGCAAGAAGGGGCCTATACCGTAATCCCACTGTGTGCTTCACACAAGGACGAAGATCTTTGAGCAAGCCCCGCAGACCAGTCACAACAGATAGTAATTCATCACCCTTGCCGGGGTGGGTGGTCGGCACAATTAGTGGCCTAGGTCAATCAAGCTCTTGTCCCATCAGCATGCACCGGCACCGTCTCTGGGCTCGGCATATGTTGAAGAGCATTTAGCGCTCAGTTGATTGATGATCATATTGTCTTTGTTGAGCGCTCTTACCAAACACGCCAACGGCACCTGCAATGAGAAGAATAATGTATGGAGTGTGTGCTCCGTAGCCACATGTTACAGCCGTGGGTTAAACTTGGTTGGCATTGCACTGCCGGTCTAGGCCCGTGACTAGGCCGGGCTTTGAGTCCGTTCATTTTGGGACCTGTTCCGCGGGGTAACCCCCATACATTGGTTGTATGCTCCAGATAATACGGCTCTGGCAACTTCCAGGTGAAGAAGGCGGGCGGGTTCGATAGCACAAAGTCGCCGCTGAATGGCGACAGGTAATTGCCTCACCGTCTACGTCCGAGCGACCGCGGCCTATTACGGCCGCTTCGTCAAGGACCACGGCCGTCATCCTCGATAATGATGTCCACACCGTGAGCCCCAAGCCGTACACGGTCGAAGGTGGGGGGGGGGGGGGCGCCGTGCTGCCGTGGTAGTCATCGGCAGTGTCGTTGCTTGAGCCTTGTGACAGGGCAGGGACTCGAATTCATGCGAAAAGACATTGGGCAGGCTGCGTGGATGAGAATGGCGTTTCCCGAAACCTCCGAGCAGCTCAGGCTAAGGGAGGTGATACCCTTGCACTAAATTGCCTATCGGAGGATACAGGAACCTTTGATGCTGAATCTTGGAACTACCGTGTTCGCGCCGTTCAAGACTGGGGATGCGAAAACATTACGGTTCGGGGTCTCACTAGAGTAGAATCCGAGGTACAATTGCTCGCAACACCTCATGATGTTGTCCCTCCCCACTGCGGACCAGTGGATGTTCCTCAAGATCTCAACAATGATAATGAAGATGGCGGGGAGGATTTGCTGCATGAGCTTTCAGCCATGGGCTTGGCCCTCGGGGTAACCCTGCTCTCGTCTTCTCTATAAACTTTATCGATCTTGATGCTAAGAGGGTCGAGGAGAGGTCTTGATGGTTGAGAAGGGTGTAGAGAAGCCTTGGTGCTTTGAAGCATTGGCAATTGTTAGCTCCTTCGCGATGAGCGAGAAAAACGATCACGCCTGAAGGATCAACTAGTCATTCTGAAGGCGAGACAGGAGGTTAGTATCCACTTGGCCAGATCAAAAGTCTCTGTGTTAGGACCTTAGAAAGTAGCCCAGCAGTACTCTATAAACTTGAGCGCCTTCTCATTGTATTAAGTAGATGCCTTCGGCCTGGTGCCACAGCATGGTGTGGCACATTCTATCTTGGTGTATCACATGAAAAGTAGCGCATTTGCACCGACGGCTAACAGAGCTTCTGACTTGCCACTTCCAGGTTTCCCGCATATCCAAAGTATTCCGGACTCCGAGCCGGGCCAGCTGATGTATGCCGGGTGTGTCCAGAGCCATCTTGCTGTGCCCTGTTCGGACCTTTCGACACGATCACGTCGAGCGTGGAGCTCTGGAAAGCGCAGCCTCGACAAACATTCTGTGACAAGCAATGGATCAGTAATAATGTGACGAGACACTAAAGATGGCCGAGTCGTATCCGAATGACCAGACACTAGCTCTCGGAAATTGTCGAGATATGAAGTCTCGCAGCCAGAGATTAACCTGTTGAATCATCTACCCACGTAGATTCGAAGCCACCCCCCCCCCCCAGGCCATGAACAGCCACGAAGATAATGAATAATAATAGTCAGGTGAGCTCAAATGGTTCTCTGTAAGCAACCAAATTGGACTTATAAAGCTCACTTACTCGACGTCAAAGTCTGTATCTGCAGCAATATGGTTCGGACTCTTGCTGTCTAGAGGGTACAGTGGAAACAACCCAAGGGTTTCACGGTTCTACTACGTCGTCAACATGTAGGTCTCAGGCTATAAAATATGAACACTATACTAAAGCACGTTTCAGTACCTGGAAGGTTTGGGGACTTGGAGGGGGAGGCTGGTTTGGCGAAGGGGTAGCCCTCTTTTACTTACGACGCAGCTGATACATAAGTTGGCAATTAGCCGTAGAGCTGCCGGAAACGTAGCATGGTTTGGGCACAAGCCTATCTCTCCTACTACTACAACAACAACAACAGCCCATGCTGTATAGAGCTTGGAGCGCCTCGCCGTATATGCTGAGATCATTTGGGTCGAGCCCCTGCCGAGTCGGCCAGTGTGGCTCGCCGCCTGCCCAGCGGCAGCTGAGAGCAAGGTACGATCGATTCCCAGGGCTCGGCGGGCAGGTACAAGGCGACTTGGTAGTCCCCTCCCTCATCCGGGGGTCTGAGCACTCTCTGGAGGGTCTTCGGCAGGAAGCGGCCGAGGAACCGGGCAGCCGGGTGGCCTGCGAGGACACTAGCTGATCAGCCTGCCCATGATCCAAGGTAACCACCCCGAGGCTGAGGTCTCAGATAGGGAGTGCCCACCGTTCACAGCAGGCATATCCCCAGACGGCTGCCGGCGATAGGTTATGCGACATCTGCCCTTCCACCACCTGGTGCGAAGATATTTTGGGTCCCGGCGGCCGACCCTGCGGATCCACAGAAGCCTTGACCTGGCGTCGGGGCCGTCCAGGGCGCACACGAGCCTGACCTGGCCGTGTCTAGACCGCACATCTCCCCAGTCCGGATGGCGCGACCAGTTGTCGCACAGCCGCAGCGCGAAGAGGCATCCACGGAGAGCCGCTATGTGGACTGTCTCGGGTCTCAGCCCGAGAGGGACCGTTCCGGGCCCAATAGCCTTCTCCCCAGATCTTCGATCCCGCCTCCGGCTTAGACTCACGATGCTGCTGCAGAGCTGACAAACGTAGCGTGACGGAGGATCTGCCATCGGTACTCCCTGGTCTTCTTTGACGCGAATGTCAGGATCAGATATAAATCACTTCGGAGGCACACCGGACGGGGATACAATTGTCAAGGTGAGGGGGGCGCGAGGGGATATGCAGACGTCCTAGGCGGTGTCGCAGGCACTCTTATCAGCTGATCCCTTCCTTGGACGAAGGACCACAACCAACTACATCAACAGGCACAGGGGGGCACAGCCCAAGGAACCCCGTTTGGACCGCACAACGCACCCGGGAGGTTGGTTATTGAGGAAAACCCCCGGGTCAGTCACCGCTGATGGTCAGTTCCTAGAGCTGAGAGTGCGGATGGCATACAGTGGCCACTGCGAGCGATGCGTCCAGGCAGGACTTATAAGCCTTCCACCCTAGCACAGAATCAGGTATAGAAGATGTGAACGAGAGCCCACCGCATCTACGACAGTATTAGACTTGTACAATGATAATTATTCAACATGACTATCTACCATATATGAGCTTCATGATGCCACTCGCTATGCAACGAATGGCAGTGTATAACCCTCTCAGAACTCCGAGTTCCAGAAAATTTGTTATAGGAAGGGGAAAGGTAAAAAAAAACAAAAATAAAAAAATAAAAAATAAACAGAGAAGGGCAATCTTCTTTCTATGCAATCTTACGATTTTATCCGCCTTGTTCACGTCCGCCCCCTCTCCGGCACGTCAGCAAACCGTATTCCCCTCCGCGCCGGCGGTACCCGCGGCGTATCGTCATCGTCACTATCCTCCTCCTCCTCCTCCTCCTCCTCCTCCTCCTCCTCCTCCTCCCCGCCGGCGCCTCCACTCACGCCGAGCGCATACTCCCTACGCCGCCTCTCCGCGGGTGTCTCGGTGTCTTCCCCGGCTGCACTACCTCCGTGCACCTCTCCCTCTAGACCCTTGAGCACAGCTAGTCGTCTGCGTCGTTCGACTGCCGTCTCGGGGACGTCGTGGCTCGGCGCGTCTGCATCGTGGTCGGCTTCGTGGTCGGCTTCGTCATCGGTATCGGACCGTCGGCGCTGCGTGATCGACGATGCGCCTGACCTATTCGAGAGCGACTGTCGCCGGAGCAGCGGCAGGGGCGCCTTGCCGACGGAAGAGCTGGAGCCGGAGGCTTCGGCCGGGCTTGGAGTGTTGTCGGCAGTGGGTTGCGGTAGTGAGATAGCCTTTCCACGAATGGACTTCGGTGCGGTCGCCTGTTCGCCGGGAGTAACGGATGGGGGGTCCTCCTTGGCGAGCGTCTTGACCCTCTCCGGCGCGTTGGACTGGTCCACGACTTCCTTCCGCGTGCGTGAGTCGAGCTTCTGCATTTCCTTGATGAAGTCTTCCTTTGTCATGCGCTGACCGACACCGCCAATGGTGAAGCGTATGTGTCGATCGTTGTCCTGCTCTGCCTCCGCCATGCTCTTCTTCTTGTCCGGCTTCTGCGCAGAGCCCTCACCCACACCACGCCCACTCAGCGCCTCCACCCAAGTAGGCCTTCTAGAATTTGTATTCGTCCTTGGCCTCATCTTCGGCTCTTCCTCGCTCCCACCCCCTGACCCGCTGGGCTCGCCTAGTTTGGGCTTTACCAGTCCACCCATGCCCATGTACCTAAGCCCCTGACTCAACTGGCTCTGCTGGCCCTCGGGCTTCTGTTGCGGCGGCAGCTCGTACTTCTTGACGACCTCCCCGTCCTCGTCCTCAACGATGATGGTAGTGCCGAATTGGTAGGCGCGGGCAGGTTCGTGCCTGTGGTCGGAAATCTGTTTCTCCTTGCGCTTCTGCACCTCCTCGTCGCGCCAGTGGCCGAGCCGCTTCTTCAGTCCGTCGTAGGTCCACTGTGACCCTCCTCCTTCCTTTTTCAATTTTTGTTTCAAGTCTTGTAGGTGGTGGTCCTGGCGGTGCTCGTCTGAAGCCTCAATCGCCACAACATCGCCCTGTTCGTTTTCGACGATGATGTGGTCGCCTTCGTCGTATACCTCGATTGCTGGAGATGGCTCCGCATCTCGCTCGTCCGGCGATTCCTGTGACCGATGACCGATCTCCTGCTCCAATGCCTCTTGTGCATCCTCCCTGGCCCTTTCCTCCGCGGTCTGGCTTTCCCGCCGCGCAGCTCGCTTCTCCGGGTCTTCCAAGGCCGAGGCCCCTCGGGAATCGAACGGCGTCGGCTTCTCATCAGATGGCGACTGGCTATCACGTAGCGTCGTGGATGTCAGCTCGCTCTGACTTCGCCTCTGGGGGAAGATCGCCGACTGGCTGACTGGACCGCCAGGGCCTACGCCCTCGTCCCACTTCTTCCTCCGCCTGCGGCTGACAATTGATGATGCGCGGCTGCCCTGCTTACTGGGCTGATCATCCTCCCTCACGCGCCTCAAGAAGTTGCCTGGATAGCCGACGGGCGGCAGAGTGCCTGGAGGGTACTCAGGCATCTTGAGATCATCACCGTCCGTGTCTGACATGGTCTTGGCTTGTGACCTAGATTGCGATGAGATCCTAGGAAGTCGGTTCATCCAGGAGGGCCCGTCCTCCGGTGCTGTCGTGTATGACATGGTGATGGTCAAGGTGTTGATCCGCTTGCCGAGGGTGAACACCGCCACCGAAGAGCCATGGACGATGATGGACGAAATGACCAGGAAAGTGACAATCGGCCACACCAGCGTGTATAAGACATAGTTGGGCTGGCTGGGGTCTGTCGGCACGGTGCCCTCGGGGACGGGATCGCTGTGCTCCAGCTCTCCGCGAGCAAGCATAGCCACAAAGATGGCACCAACACCAATCGGACCAAAGTGACCGGCGAACAAGGCCTCACGCCAGGTCTTGATGTCCGGTATAAGCGGTTTCAAAGCCATCATGATTGGGATGCGGCGGAAGAAGATGACGAAGAGGGCGATGATGACAAGCTTCCATGCCGTGAGCCCGAGGTCCGAGTTGTTGTACTCCTCCCAAGGGATGATGGTGCCAAAGTAGACGAAGTATGCCAGATTGAGCAGCAAGTCGATAACGTTGGAGACGTGGGATTCTTCGGTCTTGTTCGTGAACCAACCATCATTCGAGAAGCCCACGCCGCACGCGAAACCGACAAGAAGGTCGTCGACGCCAAGAATACTCCCGGACCCCGCACACCAGAGGGCCAGCACGAAGTAGAAGACGAGGAAGCTCTCCCGATCGATCAAGTCGTGCTTCTCGGCAAACTTGATCCCGTGTCGAGCCAGGTAGCCGATCATGAACCCGTAGAACGCTCCAAAGATGCACTCGTAGAGGATCGTGAAGCAGATCCAGTGATATGTGACCTCCCTTGCGGACAGCTTGTCCTGGATCAGGTACAGCGAAAGGTAGATGAAAGGAAAGGCCATCCCGTCGTTGCATCCAGACTCGGCGGACAGGAGGTCCCTCAAGTGCTTGGGCACACGTTTGGCGAACTTGCCCTTGCCGACGACCGAGGACGCCAGGACGGGATCGGTGGCCGTGACGCAGGCGGCGACGACCAGGCTCTGCAGCCAGCTCAGGGGCGGGACCATCCACCAGACGACGAGGCTGGTGATGAGCCAGCCATAGGTCATGACTGGGACGAGCAGGAAGACGACGGACTTCCAGTGCTTCTCCATGTAGAACTTGGGCAGTTCGACACCCACGGCGAAGCACTGGACGACAAGAACCAGGCGGGAGAACTCGATGGTGGTGATATCGGCATTGCCCCAGGACATGGGATTGATAAGGTTGGCCGCGTGGGGCCCGAAGATGACGCCGCACAGGGTGGCCACGGTAGCCTCGCCGATGTATGCACGCTCCTTGATGACGGAGGAGCAGAGCATAAACAGGGAGGTGAAGCCGCCGAGGATGATGTAGACCAAGTGCGGCTTGGTGACGGACAGGTGGTCCCAGGCCATGTTGGCGACGTAGAGCTGGACCGCCTACAAGATGGGTAAGTTCAGGTTCTGTGATCGGGGTCCGGTCACCTCCTCCTTTCATCCAAGAAGGCCTGGTGGGAGGGTGAAGCGGGATGTTGAGCCTCGCAACGGGCTTGCGACCCCCCAGTCGATCGATCGTGGCCCAGATCCGGAAGCCTGTCGATACATTAAATGTATGTATGGTCTGGCCCGTGGGCGATCAACTTGACGCCAATGCAATTTGGACCGGAAGAGCCGAACTTAGTGAAGGTGGCCGTTCAGGTCAGCGGAGCGTGCAATGCGATCCGGTCAGGACGTTGATTCAATACCCAGGGCACACGGTCAGGACGACCTCGTTCGACTCGCAGCTCGCAGCAGGAGAGTTGTCAGGGCGAGTCAAGGAGGGCCTGGTCGGGACACCAGAGGTGCTGAAAGTAAACAACCCGAAGCAGTCGTGTGTGTGTGTGTGTGTGTGTGTTCTCCTGGACTGTGGACGAACAGAGACGAACAGGGACCTGATGACGGCACCAACCGAGATAAGATAGGATTTGAAAGAGGAGGATTCCGTTCCCCCCTATGTACTATGTATGGGAAGGAGCCGGCGCCAAGACCAAAGGGAAAGAAAGAAAAGACACCCCCCCCCCCGAAAATCGAAAAAGTTTACGTCTGCGCTGACTGGTCGCTCACCCTCACTCTCGGCTGGGTGGGCACGGGTGGATAAGCATGGTGGGGTCGCTACGCCCTGCGCCACAGACGAGGGCCATTCCAAGGGGTTCCCTGGACGAGCAACCCACTCAGTCGTCCCCACCGCGATGGCAGCCGTCCAGCACTACCATAGCATGTAGGAGCAGACCATGCCTTGCCTGCTATGGTATAGCCTACGGCGTCTCTGTGGAAGTTGGGATAACGACTAACTCGGTTGCCACACCCAACCGCGACGGCGATACCGGGTCTGAATGTGCACACATCCAACGCATATATAACGTAGCACTGCGGCTCATCTGCAGATGGGGGCCGTGCTGGGGATGACTACCGACCACTAGAGGATAGTTGAGGCGTCACGAATGCATACACCAACCTTCCCTTTGGTCAGTCACAACAAGGAGCCAATCCTCGAAGGTTTCAAGCCGGGGGTGTTGTGCCGTGGTCGGGGTTCGGCCTGTCTTGTCGTCGAAGAGGGCCCAGCGCATGCAGCGGAAGCATGTCTTCCTGAGAACTTGCAGCCGTAAACAAAGGCTGCTCGGGTCTGCCCACCTTGAGCGCCTGGCCTTCAAACTTCTGTTCTTGTTTGTATCTCGTTCCCCGCGGACCCACACGGCCTACTCCAGATCGACGACGACGACGACGACGACGACAACGTCACAGATGGGGACGCAACTCCACACCGGGGGTTCGGACACCGCCTGCTCCACCCCTCCCAGGAGACCGAACCACCGATGCAAGCCCCGTGATGGATGCTGCCGTGCGTCTAAGCCGCTGGGCGTGCCTTGGCGGTCGACTGTGATTGACGAGAGAGAGGCCGGCGATAAAACTCGCTCCTCGCCAAGTATGCCCAGCATGAATGGTTCCAGGCCTACCACCATAGCACACACGCAGATACCCGATGTAGAGCACGGCAATGCGCGCGGAGCTCGTGACCTCTTGCACTGTACGTTTTCCTCTGGCGGCGGCGCTGGGGACCAGGCGCGGGGTGCGACAGAGACCAGCACGTGGGGGTTTGCCTACAGACTCAGAATGCCTTGACCGGGGTGTCACGCAAGGTCAACCTGTGTGATGACTTGGTCTTGGTTGCGGCCACAGATACCCGTGCTCCGTGGGACGATGGTCGATTACCGGATCCGGTCGAGTGCAGCTTGAACGCGAGACCCGTTTGGTCGGATGCCGTCAGTGTGCGTCGCATCGCATGTCGGGCGTGGAATAACCTCATTGCTCACTCAATGAGCTGTATCCAAGTTGTGGTGGTTTGCGAACTGGCATGTGCTGGTCCCCGATGATCCTCGCAGGCCTTTAACCATACCATGCTAGTAGGATGGTTGTTTTTTTTGGGGGGGGGGGGGGCAATAGCCCAGGGAGGGTGACGATCGCTAAGCAGGTGCCGGGGGTTAGGGATGGCATTGGGGAGGTGGAGGCACGCCAGGGTGGAGAGGATGTCGACATAAGGCTTATCTAATCAACGCGTCCATTGGCGAGACGCGACTTCCACTTTTCGCGAGATCAAAACGGACGACCACCCAGGAAGGAAGTGGCTAGCCGTGGGTCGCAAAGCAAGAAATCAACGGCGGCCACAGCACGACTTCCTCAATTGAGGCCACCTTGCGCCTGCTGGACTCGAAGCCAAATCCCTTCCTCTACACCTGGCGCTGTATGACTGTTGGTGTCGCCAGCTCCGTTTACCTTCCGCCTCTGAGTCGGCAGAGGGCCGCCAACAACGCGTTGCTCTGGGCACGGGCACACGCACATGCATACCCACATGTTGCACCCTTCGGAACTCGACCTCGACCTCGACCTCGACCTCAACCTCATCCTCATCCTCACCCTCCCCACCGCCGACAGCCATCAGCAGCCATCATGAGCATGTTCAAGCGTGCCAATGCCACGTACGAGGCCAAGCACGGCGGCGGCGGCAGCAATAGCAGCAGCAGCGGCAGCAGCGGCAGCAGCGGCAGCAGCAACAACAACAAACAGGCACCCCCCTCACAGGTCTCTCTGGCAAAGCAGCTGTTCCCCTCCAGCAGCCCGACTCCGATGCACAATGTCAACATCAGGGACCAGTTTCAGAAGCGTCTCATGCCCTCCTTTGGCCTCTCAAGACCGAGTCGGTCCTCCGAGTCCGTTCCGCCGCACCTCCAATCTCGATCCTCGAATTCATCTCAGCCCCCCAAGCATCTGCAACCCATCAGACATCTAACCAGCGGCAAGCCGCTCGCTTCCCTTTACCGCAACAATGAGGACTCGTTCGAGCAGGAGCCGGAGGATATCGTGGATCTTACGGATGATGTTGGGAGCAATTCGGGGCTGGCGAGGTCTGTTGGGGATGTCGTCTACTTCGAAGGCGACTTCAGTGATGACGAGAACCTGGACCTGGATTACCAGTGTCCATCCGCTCTACCTACCCCAGCACCACGGGTCGCACCGGCAAAGACAGGCATTGATCTCCCTGTCGACAACACCAGCCAGGTGTCCTGGTCGCAGTCGTCGCCTTCTCACTACCAAGCCGCTCAGTCCATCTCCCAATCGGCTGATTCGCAAACATCAGCCAAGCGCCCGGCTCCCGAGAATGACATTCCGCCAGCTCACCCCGTCGCAAAGAAGCGGACTCTGCTGGAGCAGTGTCCGAAGGACGGGCAGGCTGGAGACGGGTCAGTCTCAACATCCGTCACACACACAACACCTACATCAGTGTCCACTTTAACAAAGGAGCCGCTCGCATGCAACCTGACACCTGGGGCCGACAAGCTACCGCAGAAGAGACTGAAGGACAAGACCAAAAACTCTACCAGCAATGGGGTCGAGGCGTCCGCTGAAGGTGTGAGACAGGCTGTGACGTCCCACACCATCAAGCAGGCGGCCCTCTCACTCAGCAATGAACAGGAAGTCGTGAAGGAAATAGTTTGTGGCAAGGGCAAGAGCGTCTTCTTCACCGGCCCTGCAGGCACAGGAAAGTCAGTGTTAATGAGGGCCATCATCGCCCAACTCAAGAGGATGTACGCCAAGGACTCGGAGCGTCTTGCTGTCACAGCCTCGACGGGCCTGGCAGCCTGCAACATTGGTGGCATGACGTTGCATAGCTTTTCCGGGATCGGCTTGGGGAAAGACGATGTTGCAACGCTGGTCAAGAAGATCCGCCGAAACCCAAAGGCCAAGAATCGATGGTTGAGGACCAAGGTGCTGGTTATCGATGAGATTTCAATGGTCGATGGTGACCTCTTTGACAAGTTGTCACAGATCGGGCGGACTCTCCGCAACAACGGTCGGCCATGGGGTGGTATACAACTGGTCATCACTGGAGATTTCTTCCAGCTGCCCCCTGTCCCGGACCGCGACTCTCGAGATGCCAAATTTGCATTCGAGGCTGCCACATGGAACACTTCCATAGACCATACCATTGGTCTAACAGAGGTGTTCCGTCAGAAGGATCCAGGTAAGCTTCAGACCATCTCCCCCCCCACACACACCTCGTACCGAGTTTCTGCTAATGTGTGTCTAGCATTTGCCCAAATGCTCAACGAGCTGCGTCTCGGCCGCATCAGCGACGAGAGCGTCCGGGCCTTCAAATCCTTGTCTCGGCCGCTACAATTCAAGGACGGCCTCGAGGTCACTGAACTGTATGTGGTGTTGCACCATAACCGCGCCGCTCTGTATTGACAATTTTCCAGATTTCCAACCAGGAACGAGGTCGAAAATTCCAACCAGAGAAGACTCAGGGAACTCCCTGGCGAGACACACAGGTACGACGCTCTGGACACTGGAGATCCTGCGATTCGCGACAAGCTGCTGGGGAATATGATGGCCCCCAAGGTCATCGAACTCAAGAAGGGCGCGCAAGTCATGCTCATCAAGAATTTGGACGAGACTCTCGTCAACGGATCATTAGGCACCGTGATCGGATTCTCGACGGAAAGTGCTTTCGAGATAACCGGTGGCTTAGAGGATGGAGATCAGCACGGAAGCGATGAGATTGATTCTAGGGTCATGAGGAGGCTTGCTGCCTTCAGCAGGGACATGGATAAGATGGCGGGTCCCAACAAGAAGAAGTGGCCGATAGTGGCATTCCACGGGGTCGACGGCTCAACCAGGATCATGCTTTGCATCTCGGAGCCGTGGAAAGTCGAGACGCCAACTGGCGAAGTGCAGGCATCTCGTGAACAGCTGCCGCTCATCCTGGCCTGGGCTCTTTCGATTCACAAGGCCCAAGGTCAGACTCTCGAACGGGTCAAGGTTGACCTGGGAAAAGTCTTCGAGAAGGGTCAAGCTTACGTCGCCCTCAGTCGAGCAACAACACAGCAGGGGTTGCAGGTCCTGCGTTTCGACAAGCAGAAGGTGATGGCACACCCTCGGGTCGTGTCCTTCTACCAAAAGTTGTACAGTGCAGAGTCAGCCATGAAGCCGAAGAAGGCTGTTAATGCATCCATAACGAGCTTCATGAGCACGATGATACCGACACCGCCGGTGAAGAAGCCGTCGTTTATGGATAATGACGAGGAGGCGATGGCATCTCATGCAAATGCATACTAGACTTGGAAGGATTGGATGGTGTCATGGTAGCACGAGGACGTTTCTGGAAGGCGTTCCATGGGCGGGGAGAGGAGTTCAACTGTACATTAAGCATTCCTGGAAGGGGTCACGTTCTCATCTATGCATTCTAGTCACTCCTTTTTGGCGTCAGACCATCGGATAGACAGATTAATGCGATGATAGGCGCACGCCGGAGGGTTTGATATGTCGAGCCTGCATTTATGTTCTAGCCACTCCGATTCCATCAGCCTGTCTACTATATGCGCAATTTCTGCGTTGCAAGGACTCGGAAGCCCTTCCCGGGCAGTGCCTGGGCTTCGGCTTCATCTCCACGCGACTTGCAAGGCTGGCAGTACGCGAGTTTACCTTTCTGCAACGATCAGACCTTGGAGATTTCCGCCCGCAGACCGTTTCATTTGAAGTGAATTGATGCGATCATAATTCACATGTTGGTTTTTGGCACGTGTCACAGCAGGCACGGAACGCTGTGATGGTCAAGGCCGCGGGGGCTACTTCCTGGCTTATCGATAATAAAAAAAGTGTCTAGCTCCCACGACAAAACGCATCGTCAACCGGCGCCAGCCCACTTCAACCTCGTCTTTCCCATCCACGTCTCCACTCTGTCCTAAACAGCTTACAACATCCCACGCTCACCCACCCATCCATTTGATACTTGCGCAAAGCTGTGTGCGCGGCGACATTTACATTCTTCGACCATGGCTTCAAACGGTGACTCGTGGACGGGCCAGATGATGTTCGTCCGCATGAAGAAACCGCCCTATACGGTGACCGGCAAGATCGAAGCCATCGTCCCAGGCAAGGGCGTTGTCCTTCAAGTCTGGGTCGACGGCAGACCGTACCCCCAACGACTCGAGATCGCGTCCGATGATATCGAAGACCTCAACGTTCAAGGTGCCCAACGACCACCGCAGCCACAGGCTTATCAGCAGCCGCCCGCACCTCCACCAGTCGCGCCCATAATCCAGCAGCAGCAGCAGCAGCAGCAGCAGCAGCAGCAGCAACAGCATCGCGTACCCTTCCCCGCCTACCAGCAGGATCTACAGTCACCTGTCGTCCCTCCTGCTCCGGCGCAATACCCTCCTGCATATCATGCGTACCAGCAGCACCACCAGCAGCAGCAGCAGCAGCATGCAGTCCCCTCGCCCCTTTCCCAGGTTCCTCGGCACCCGCCGCAGCAGCCGCGGCAGCACGTGCCCACCGCTGTCCAACAGCCCAAGGCGGCCTTCGTCGATCCGGCGATCCTCTCGATGGGCAAGCCACCAGTACGACCTTCTCCGGCACCTGCCCCCGTGAGCAAACTGCCCGCGGCGGTAGCGTCTCCCTCGACAGCTCAACAGCACTTCTCCGCCGTGGCAAACAATCCGCCTCCGAAGGCCAGCAACGGGGCCACGCAGTCGCCGGTCCCCAAGATCTTCGTGGGCAATGTATCGCAGAGAGAAGAGACTCCTCAGACCGCGATCCTGCAGGCAATGCAGGGTTTGGGTCTGGGCACCACGCCAGCTGACCTGGCCGAAAAGCCTGTCGAGATTGCGGACCCCGTCGAACCAGAGGAGCAGGAGCAGGAGAACCAACCATTACAGAAGAAGATCCGGAGACGGAACCGGCCAGCCAAGAAGAATGCCAATGATCACTTGGACGTCGAGGCTTCACCTGCAAGAGGTACGAAGTCTGGCAAGAAGGGCAAGGGCTGGAGGGAGACTCCCATGCTGGAGGACACATCGACCTTCCAACCCTACAAGGCACTGCGCAAAACGAAGATAAATCAGGACGGGTGGGCATCTGAGGACGTTACGGACGTCCAAGAGATGCCCGAGTTCGACTTCGAGGGCAGCCTGCAGAAATTTGACAAGCGGACGATCTTCGATGAGATGAAGGAAAAGGACCAAATTGAGGAGGCTGATCGTCTAGTCTCTCATAACCGCAAGCCGAAGCCGGGCACCGCTGGCGGCAAGAATCTACACTACACGGAGAACGTTCTGGAGACGCCAACGATTGAAAAGCCCAACAAGGCACCGCCAGACGACTTCTGGAAGAGTGAGGCAGACGATGGGGCAGTAAATGGCAGTGAGCGGCTGAGCGGGAGGGAGTTGGGGATGGGAAGCAGGCAGGGTTCTCGCAGGGGCGAGGGCAAGCCCGCTGGCAAGGGGAGGTCCCAATCCCGCAAAGCCAGTGCTGCCAACGTGGGTCAGGCACCGAGCCGGACCAACTCGGGCGTAAGTCTTCAGAAAGGTGCCAGACGCCGGCGCAAGGCGAAATATGCTGATACCGAAGAAAAGCTGCCCCCGGGCGCGTCCACCACCGCCGGTTTCATCGTGCCCTCGTCAAATCGGCGAATCGAGATCCTGTCTCCTCTGCAGATGCTTAACCTTGAGAACATAGCACAGAACGACCTCGGTCTCACCGAGGACATGATGACTGAAAATGCAGCACGAGGCATCACGGAGGTTGCTCTTCACACCCTGACTGACCCGGCCATTAGGGTGAGGCTCGCAGCGGCGGACGGTGGCGCAGCTGAGCAACCAGCGACTGTCGTTATTCTGGCGGGCAACAACAAATCCGGCTACCGATCCGTTGCAGCTGGTCGACACCTGCGCAACAAGGGTCTGAACGTCATCCTGTGCGTGGTCGGTATAGAAAAGGGCGAGCGTGACCTCTCCGTGGACATGACCAAACAGCTGCGGCTATTCAAGAACTTTGGCGGCAAGGTCTGCTCCAAGAGCGAACTGTTCGAGTTCGTCAGGAAGGCCTCAATGCCTGTCATCTCGATGGACGCGCCTAGGAGTGTGCTCCCGCAAGCGCCGCCCATGGCTGTCACCCTCATTATCGACGCACTCCTGGGACATGTCACGCCTTTCGAGGACCTGCGTGCTTCGGACCAGGCGACGGTCTACGAGCTGATCGAGTGGACGAACCGCAATGAGGCTTTTGTGCTAGCCGTAGATGTACCAACAGGTCTCGACCACACGTCAGGAAGGCCGACCGTGCAAGATGGACACAGCCTCTACATCCGACCCCGCTATGTCGTCAGCGTTGGCGCACCCAAAAAGGGCCTGTTCGAAGCGATAGCAGCCGGGGCCGCTGAGGACGACGACACGGTCACAGGACACGCTTCAGACGACGTCGTGCTCGACTGGAATCTCTACCTCATCGACATCGGCCTCGGTGCAGCAGTGTGGAAGCGGGCCGGCACCAAGATACGCAAGGGGATCGACTTTGGCAATAGGTGGGCCTTGCAGTTCAAGTATCAGTCTTCGGAGGCGGACCAGGCTGAGGAGTAGAGATCCCCAGAGGCACAGCGCGCCGAAAATACAGAGGCGGTGCCGCAAGAGGAGGAGGCACGCACAGACCTGTCGCCTCTGTCCCGCTTGCTGAGTGCAATCGCGGCCTTGTTCATCTAGAATCATCAGCATTAACGAGGGAGTATAGCTTAGGCCCAGACGTGGGCAAATGGGGACACAGCAAAAAGGTGCTTTGAGTGTGCATTCAGCCTGGCGTTCGATATCTAATTGAATACCTACCTATCTTCAGGCCGGGAACCTGTCTGTGGTAAACCCCGCGGGCGAACTCCTCTTTCAGATGCACATCGCATCGCCTGGGTGATGCTCGCCCATGGAACGGGCCAGAGGTGAGCTGGTGTTGTTGACTTGTCGTCAAGTTTGTCTTCCTCAGGCCATGATCTGTCTCAGTCTCTGTTTCTCCTCGTCTCCACCAAAGATCACATCGATACCTTTCCTTGCCAACACTCGGGCATCGGATTCTGACAGGCCGAAGTGCTGGGCAACGAGGCGGTACTCATTTGATAAGGGGCTTCCAAAGACACCCACATCGTCGGTCTGATGAAGCCACCCTGTCAGCGTACATGTCCCCCGTAACACGGAAAGAGCATAGGTAGTGGTGGACTTACACACAACACAACGGTGCACTCATCTACCTTCCCTGCACATCAAGACGTCAGTCAGCACCAACAAGCCCCGCGCCTAGACAGGACCAGAGGCATTGTTGATCGACTTACACCACTCGCCAAAGTGATGGCCCTCGAACCCGCCCTGCACCATGCCCGCGTGGACGTTACAGCTCAGGCACAGCTCCAGCCCCAGCCCGCCCTCGTAACCACGGATCTCCCGCTTGACGGCCTCGCTCAGGTGGATCACGTGCCCGATCCGGTCGGGGCGCCACTCCCGCAGCAGCATCAGTAGCTCCGCGTCCGTCCCGCTCGCCTCGGCCTCGGCGAAGTGCAGCGTGACCCCGAGCCGGGGTACCCGCCGGCGCGCCTCCAGGAACGCGGGCTGCAGCGCCGCGATGCCGCCGCGCCTCGGGTCGCCGCAGAGGTCGATGCCCACCACCCCCCGGCCCGCGAACCGCTCGGCGAGGGCGGCGGCCTCGGCCGCCTCGGCGGGGGTGTTGCGCCTGTCAACGGAGAGGATGAGGCGCGTGTGGAGGAGGGGGCCGCCGCCCTCATCCCCTTCTCCTTCCTCTTCTTCCTCGAACGAGCGGATGGTCTCGAGGATGGCCGCGATGTAGCCCTCCTTGGAGAGGTTGGACCTCGGGAGCGCGCGGGGCGTGGTGCGCAGCTCGAGGTAGACCACGCCGTCGGCGGCGAAGTCCCGGAGGACGGAGCGGGTGGTATACTGCACGGAGGCCAGGTCGTCGACGAGGTGGTAGATGTAGGAGGAGAAGAGGGGGAAGAAGCTGAGATTGGTCCATCAGCGGGCGTATACATAGGCAGGTAGTCTTCCTCCTCCCCCCCCTTCATGCCCCACGGAGGAAGGGTCTTGTGAGATACCAGCAAGGAGTCAAGACTTCCGTGCCGCGTCCCTCTCAATAAAAACCTACGTCTTGAGATCATAGTCATGCTTCCCCTCGGGCATCTCGGCGAGGGGATCCGCCAGGTCCGTCTCGCCGGCCTCCTTCTTCATGAGCCAGACCTCATGAAGGCAGCGCCTGCTGATGCTCCCGCTCAGGTGAGCGTGAAGCTGGGATAACGAAGAGAGAGGCGTCGGTCAGCCAACGGACGGCCCTCGCACACGGATTGGGGAAAGAAAGAAAGAGAGGCGGCCCAGGAATGGGGTTTATCCTAGGCCTCCAGGACGGGCAGATTACTGGGGAGCAAACACGCGCTGCAGGGCTCGTTCGTCTTTCCTCACCTCGATCTTCGGAAGGGCCACCCAGTCCATCGTAAGGTGGTGGTGGCAGCGGTGGCGTACGCCTTGTCCCTCTTGCCTGTGGGTTGGTGCGTAGAATATACAGGGCCAGGAGGACAAAGGTGGCATCCAGGTGTCAGATCAGACAGGAGAGAAGAGGTCAATTGTAAAATGTCCTGCCGTGGAACGCTCCCAAGAATGAGGGCCGTGAGATCCGAAAACACGCACACACACGCTCCCTCTCTCCTCTCTCTCTCTCGTTCTCTCTTACACGAAAACGACCGGATAGACTCCTCGAGACGCCTATGGCTATCACCAATAGTCCTCCCCAGGCTTTAAGTCTCGCTGTGAGTCAACGAAGCGTAGCAAGCCATCGTCAAAAGAAGGCTCAAGTCATTAGCCACCACGAGAGGGTTAAAATGTTCCGGGGGGGGGTGGCCCGCCTCGATAAGATAAGCTCCAGTAGCGGCCCCAAGGGGTCCCGGGGGGTTCTGACGACAGCAAACGACACTGGGAGACGGCCATTGTCGGACTTCCAAGGCATTCTCAGCAACCACGGCTCTCAACAACCCTCCGAACTCTCTGGCCAAGACGACGACGTCTGCTCAACTTTTCTCCTCCCGGACGGAGCACGACAAGCTACCCCCCAAGACCGGATCCCCGGAAACCAAGGGCCCCAGGTTGACATCACAACCCGCGGCCCCTCGAGGACGAAACCCACACAAGAGAGCCCACAGTCTGCTCCCTCGCGCCGCGCGCACACACACACACACACACACACAAGCGGCGCGGACAGGCGCACCACCCGCCCAATATGTCCTTCGAGCCCGTGATGCCCCCCTACAACGCCAACGACCCGACGGCCACCTTCCTCAGCTCCTCGTGCATCGATCTCCTGCTCATCGAGCTCGTGCCCATGGCCTACCGCGTGACCAACGAGCTGGAGGCCGCGTCGGCGTCCAGCTCGGACATTCCGCCGTCGGCGGCGGCGGCAGCAGCAGCAACAGGCCCCTCGTCCACGTCGTCGGATTCCGTATCCGGGACGGGGACGGCCGGGGCCGGGATGGGGCCCGCTACCGCGGGGTCGAGGAGGGTCATGGACGAGGAGGAGGAGAGGGATGCCGTGTTCTACCGGCTCGAGATGCTGGGGTACCGGGTCGGGCAGGGCCTGGTGGAGAGGTATGTCTTTTTTTTTTTTTTGCCGGCCCCCTCCTCGCACTGCTCGCGGCGCTCCCGAGAAGGGGGCCAGGGGGAAGGGGCGCGACGGATGGACCATGTGCTGACCGGTGGGGTGACTCCGGCGGATCAGGTTCTCCCGCGACAGGCCGCGCTTCAACGACACCCTCGACGTGATCAAGTTTGTGTGCAAGGACCTGTGGACGTTGGTGTTCCGGAAACAGGTCGACAACCTGAAGACGAACCACAGGGTATGCGCTGCTCGCCTGGAGGACATCAGACAGCCTCCCCGATTAATGGGAAAAAAAGACAGAAAAAGGAAAGCATGCTGACGGGTGGGTGTTCTAGGGGGTCTACGTCCTGACAGACAACCTGTTCCGGCCGTTCTCGAGGATGAGCACGGGACCTGGCGTGAATGCCGTGCCTCGGGCGGAGCCGGTATGATGTTCGCGCTCTTCTTTCTGTCTCGAGCAAAGATTACTGACATCGGACTAGTTCCTGTGGTTCCCCTGTGGTGTTGTACGAGGCGCTCTGGCCGCCATGGGCATCAACGCGACAGTACAGGCCGAGACGACAGAGCTGCCCCAGGCAATATTTCAGATCAAAACGGTGCCGACAAAGTCATAGCCACTTTGCACCATGGGTTCGACATTCATCTCAATACTCTTTCGTATCAAAAGCGGGCACAGATAGAGGAGAGCGTTCACACAGATAGACGGGTCGGGGCTTTCGGCGTTTGTTGGCGTTCATCTCTGGCGGGCGCGTCTATACCCTGTCTTCAAATCGAGCGCATGCTGGCCCTTAGAGACCGACTGGATCATCTCCGGAGTGAATTTGTGAGGATTCTCTACTGCTAGCCATGTAGGTCAAGCTATAGATGAATCACGATCCCGGCCAACATCAAGGGCCTGACCCACATGACCTTTCCCTCACAACCTGGAAGATGGACAGAACAATCAGCAACTAACTCTTCTCCCATGTGTTGCTTCCGAATCGATCGCAAGGTCCGCGCTGCTGTATTGCAAAAGCTGGCCGCACTTGTCTTCGCGATTTCATCAAGCCGAAAGAGAAAGGGGGGGGGGCCGAAACCGGAAAGGGAAGGGGAAATCACTTTGCGGGTTGGTTGGCGAAGGTGATGCCCTTCTCGATGTTACCCTTCAGGCCCTTGGTGCAAGCCTCCAGCAAGGTCTTCTCCTTGTCGGTAATGGTGCCCAGGATGTCGACGGCCTTCTCGGCTCCATTGGGCTAGAAATGGTTAGTCTTCGGGGTGAACAGGGAAGGGCGGCAATTAAACTCACGCCAAGCTCGATGGGGACGGAGAAGAAGTCACAGCCAGTCTTCTTGGCGATCTCCTCACCGCCAGGGACACCAGGGAGGTAGACGTAGCTGGGCTCGACAAGGCTCTTGGCGCCCGCGATAGCCTTGAGCAGCTTCTCGGCGAATCTTCAGAGAGAGTCAGCTTGGGCCGTGCCGCGTCAGTACTGCTGGGCCTTACCGGTAGCCAGCGTAAGCCATGGACAGCGTGGCGGAGCCAGCACCATCCTTGGCCTTGACGACCTCGTCACCACCAAACTGGACCCGGTTGACCAGAGCGTCGTACTTGTCGTCGGGGATGGTGACGCTGGGCTTGACCTGGCTGAAGAGGGGGACGATGGTCTCCCCGGAGTGGCCACCGATGACGGGAACGGTGAGCTCCTGGGGGCTGGACTTTCCTGCGATCTCGGCGACGAAGGTCTCGGCTCGGACAATGTCGAGGGTGGTGACGCCGAACAGGCGCTGGGGGTTGAAGACGCCCTTGGCCTTCAGGACCTCGGCGGAGATGGGGACGGTGGAGTTGACCGGGTTGGAGATGACGAGGAGGAAGGCCTTGGGGGCGACCTCAGCGGCAACCTCGATGAGGCCCTTGACGATGCCCGCATTGATGTTGAACAGGTCATCACGGCTCATACCGGGCTTGCCTGTAGTTGTGTGTGTCAGAATCGACAAGCCTAACTAGTGAGGAGGCGTACCGGCGCAATACGTACGTGGAATACCAGCTGGGATGACGATGATGTCGGCATCCTTGAATGCGATCTTGGCCTGTGAAACATCGCCCTTCTCCTTGGGGACGTAGCCGGTGACTTTCTGTATCCCGCAAGTTTTTAGTATGAGAGACGTCGTCGGCGGGGTCTGACATTGCAGTAGTGAGAGGGATACGTACGGCCTTGGAGGAGATGTGGGAGAGATCAGCAGCAACACCGGGGGTGTTGACAACATCGTAGAGGGCGAGCTCGTCAACAAGAGGGGAGAGCTTCAGAAGCAGGGACAGGGGCTAGGCGGGGGGCTGTCAGCTCAAACTGCCCTGAAGCTCGTCGGGCCTCGAGACCGGGTACGAACCTGTCCAATGCCACCAGAGGCGCCAGCGACAACTGTTCAGGGACTGTCAGCAAGATCACAAGGCTCGGGATTGCCAATCGTCGGGCTGGGATGGATGCGACGGCAACATACCGGCCTTGACCATCTTGACGTTGTAGGCTTGTGACGTGGGGGAGGGGTTCAGGGTGCCTATGGTGAGCTATGGTGGGGTCTGGCCGACGTCAAGGTGACCAGTGATGGTGCTCTGATATGTCAGTCCAGAAAGAGAAAAACCTTTGGTTGTGTGGGTGGCGTCGAGGGAGAGTCAAGGTGAGCTTGGGTGTCACGACGAGATGAAAAGGGGATATTGTGCGAGGTTGGGTGAGAAAAAGAAGGAGGGGTTGTCGTGGTTTGAATGAGGTGTATGATGGCTGAGTCTCCGTTACACCTCAGCTCCCTCCCTCCTGGTAGGTAGGCTCTGGGGGGGCAACTGGGGAAAGCTCATGCAGCTTGGGGGGGGTGGGGGGGGGGCGCAGATTGGGGGTAAATCTTGGCGGGGTAAAACAGGGACACGGGGTTACTTGTCTCTCAACCACACACTTACTTCTCTGGGCGGCATGGGCATGAACCGGCCTCTGCCTCCTGGCGTAAGCGCTCAGACAACAGAAGCAAGCTCTCGCCACGATACTATTGACGCAGCTAGAATCCAGCATCCCTGTGTGGAGTCCCACCTGTCTCCGTCCAGTCCCATGTGAACGGGTCCCGAATTCACACGATACTGACTGGCCGGCGTGATAGGATTACTAGGATACCCGAGGTTTCCTCGGCAATGTCTTCCAGAGAGTGCCGCAGTACAACACCCTCGGGCTCACAGACCTACATCAGCGGGAGTAAGCCAGGCAATCGGTTCCAGGCCGCCAGACGTTTGAGACATCCATCCAAGCCGTCCAATAATCCCCGCGGACACGTCGACTGCGGATCTACTGTTCCGAGGAGCTGTGCCTTGGTATCAGTTCTGCACAAAACCGGGGCGGTACGCACGTGCTGCAGCTTGCATGCCCAAGCCTCCGGAACAGACAACCCTGGCCACATGCGTTGAGATGGGCCGTTGCTTTACGGTCTTGGCCTATCTCTTGGTAACTGCTGCTTCCATCTCTTATGGTGCTCGTCGTAGTCACAGAACGAAAGCGCACCGGGTCCACGCCACACCGTGCTGCACACCGCAAGAGTGACCGGATGAGTTTCACGTCGTTTGAATTGATAACTGACTGTTGACCGTTGACCATTGACTCCTTTTGATATCAAAATGCCACAGATCCCCTCGTTGCTCTTCCGGAACCGGAGCCGGGATGTCAGACCCGCGCGTTCAAATGTAATCTCCTGGCCCCCATTGACTTAGTTGTCACAACGTCCAACGTCAAGCTCTTCGGCCCGCGACTTTCCCCTGAATCCCTTACTCCGAGGCAGCAGCGCGCTTGGCGGCGTTTCCGCGCAGCTTCTTCTCGGGGTCGGCCTTCACGGGGCGCTGGGACTTCTTGACCGCCGACGCCCTGGCGATAGCGGCCTGGCGGAGATCCGGTCGGTAGCCGCCCTTGGCGACGTGGTTCGCGACGTTCTTGTAGGTCCTGGACAGAAGCAAGCAGCTCGTTAGAACACCCCATCCGCCCCACTGCGACACTGCATTATTCCACGGGTAGTGTCTTGCACGTACTTGCGGTTGTGGCCACCGAAGCTGGTCTTGTGGCCGGCCTTGGCAGGCTGGTGGACGAACTTGGCCTTCTTGGACTGGAAGGCGACGCCCTTCTCGCCGTCGGCGGAGATGCTCACGGCCTTGTCATTGACGAAACCGGCGTGCTGTACAATAGACAAGAATCAGCCGTCCCGTCCTCCCCAGAGTTCGCATTCCTCCTCTCCCTCTCCCTTTCCCCCCCCCTCTCTCTCTCTCTCTGTCTCTCTCTCTCTCTCTCTCTTCCCCCTCGTTGTACCCCTGTCTGCGTCGGGCCGGTCTGGGTGCTTCGTACCTTGCGGGAATGCTTGTTAAGCAGGTTGAAGGGATCGCGGGAGAACTGGGCACCACCGGCCTGCTTGCGCTTGACCAAGAAGGAGTTGTTGTGGCCTGTATAGAGATTCAAGAAAAAAAATTAGAACCCTGAGATCACGTCCTCGCCCCATCTTCTTCCTCCTCCTACAAAACACCCAATTGCCACGGGAAATACGTACGGACAATCTCCCAGACGAGATCGGAGGAGACGTTAGGAAGGGACATCTTGAGTGTGTTGGGAATTTGACGTGGGGGATAGTAAGAAAGAAAAGGTCGGGGATGGGAGTTCGTGAAGTCGCTTCGTTGTCGTCCTCAGCGCTGGTGATTTTCGCTTGACAAACTCTCCCGCCAGAATGATTCTGTGGATGGCTTATGTAAGGCTGGGACCCGCTCTGCCGTCGCTAGCTGACAGGAACCACGGGGGGCGGGGGCGGGGGGGGGGGGGTACGTCCAGTCTTAGCGCTCCGCGGCCGTCGGGGCGAGCCATTTCCCCCCAATGCGACGCGCAGATTCGCCGGGAAAGTGACTTGCGTCAGCCCCCCGGCTGCGACGGCCGCTGACGACGAGCCAACTCCTGTTCACGATCGTCTCACGAGACGACATGTCCTCTCCCCCCTTCACTTCCCCTCCTTCCTTTTCCCCCTTCCCAACATCCTTCTGTGTAATCTCGTCATGCACGCTCGCGAGGAGGCCCTGCTTTCCTAGGAACATCGCGAACGCGCTGCGACACAGCTACTGCTTGTACTACGACCCGAAGTCACCTTTCTTCTCTTTGTCCGCTTTCAAATTAAACATCGAGACCGCGCCACCCGCAGCGCGTACTTGTCCGACCAGACGATCCGGAGACGACGCGAAAGAGAGCGGTCGATCTATAACGCAGACGTCTTGAACCTCTCCACCAAATCTACCGTTATAACCTATACAACACCACCACCACCACCACCACCACTACTACCATCACCACCACCCAACGATGGCCTACCTCTTCTTCTACACCTCCCTCCTGATCCTCCCCCTCCTCCTTATCACCCTCCTCTACCTCACCCGCGGCCGCTGGGCCCACCTCGTCCCGGGCTCCGACTACCTCTATTCCCGCCTCCCGAGCTCCTTCACCGGCGACATCGAGGCCGGGCTCTCGTCCGCCAACTTCGACCTGTCCAGCAACGTCGCCGGCGGGGACGGGCGTGCGGGGCTCGACGACGCCGCCAAGAGGGAGATCCTGAAGATCATGAAGAAGCGCCGCATGAGGTTCGACGAGGCGAGGAGGGTGTACATGGAGGGGCGTTTCAGCGCGAACGGAATCGGGCCCGACGGCAGGCCGAGGGATCCGAAGTTTGTCAGCTTCTCGTGAGGGGGGGGGGGGGGGGCTTAATCGTACGGTGATGATGGACGGTTTGTGGATGGGGCGGGCGGTGGGCATGATCCGGTTTTTGATATCCTCTTTCATTTGTTGCAAACCCCTTCTGGGGTGACGGACTCTTGCGGTGGCGTTTTGTGAAATGGTATACCGGTGCGTCTCTGAATTGCTCTCGATTACGTGCTCTGCTCCTTGGTCTCTGGCAGGGAGCAGGCTCTATTGGTAATGGGGCAGGGTGAACTCTTCTTCTGTCTTGGTGGAGAATTTGAAAGGAACAAGAAAATCATTGTGTGGCAGATGCCAGGATTTTTGCTTACATCTCATACTTCTCCTTCTGATGACAGATGCCTAGCTGGATTTTGGGGGCAGCCAATACATCTCATTTCGTCCATGTCCGTCTTGTGGAGTCCTCTCGTGTAGCGTGGCAAGCTGTCAGAGTGCCATCGGCAAGAGGTGTCTGCTCTGCTAGGCGTTGAGGAGAGCAGTGTGTCGGTGTGCTGTGCTGTGCTGGGAAATGTGACCACTGTACAAGCCCCTTGGAAGCATCTTGAGTGGCATGAGGGAGGTGACCACTTCTGATACACGCATGTGGGAGAGCCCTGTTGGGGGGAGGGACGCAAAGGGAAAGCTGCACATGATGAGCATAGGGGGGTGGTCGAGAACCGGCAGGAAGTGTCACCCCAGAACCAGTAGTGAGGAGGGGAGACAGGCCATGATCAACCAGGTACAAAGCCTCTGTTGCATTCTGTCACGAAGTCTCGCCGAAGTCATGACGGCCAAGTGAGCACCCAGAATTCACAGGGCTCTTCCCACCCGGCCTGTCTACATAAGTCCCCCATGCCGCCGCTCACCCACCACCGTCGAGCACCTAGCCCGTAGGTACCGCTTGAGCTACGTGGCTCAGGGGAGTATTGTGCCCACTTCATAGTTTCCCCCCCCCCCCCTCATATTGAGCCACGTGGCTGGAGCGGCGGCTACCGGCTAGGTGCTCGTCGATGGTATCTCTTTTCAATTTTGTCCTTTCTGATTTTTTTTTTTACTTCGTTTATTTCTTTCTTTCTTGTTGCCTTGCATCCCTTCCCCGTCTCATCCCCCTCACTTATCAGTCTGAATGGGGGGATATTGTTGCAGAGGACGAGCGTGGCAGCGGATCTAGTCGCCTTTTCTTCTCCTTCTCCTTCCCCTCCCCCTCCCCCTCCCCCCTTTGGCAGAAGACGCTGGTTTAGTGATAGTTGAGAACAGGATAACGGTACTGAGGGGCGATGGAATGCGCAGATGAGGATCAAAATCATCACGACCTCGCTCACGATTGCTCGCGTTACAAAGCACCCCGACAGCCTAGTGTCTGTTCTCATCTCACACGCCCCAAAGACACCCCCCCCCCCCCTGAGCCATGATGCTGACAGCCATATCTCATCCAAGGCGGGAAGGGGTCCAGTGTAGGTGGCAAGGGCTGAGCACGAGCACGCCACAGGAGCACCAAAAGTCTCAAGGCCGTAATGCAAGGGGGGGTGGGGAGACATCAGGATCATCATTAAGAAGGGGTGATTAAATATTTCTCTGCGCTCGTGCTAATTACAACAGATTATCATCGCACGCGTTGCCCGCGATCCAACCGCCCCCCGTCACTTCCCCTGTGGAAGATCACGCGGGAGATGAATGGACGATAATAAAGGTGGTCTAAGATATTGCCCGGGGCGACGAGAGGGCGCACCATCGTTCTGTCAGTCCAGCCGGGCGAAGGCGTGAATGAAGCTTCATCACCAGCTGGCGACAGAGTGGCAAAAGGCCCATATGATCATCATCTTCCCAAGTCATTCGGACCACCAACTCCAACCAACCCAATGTCGTGCCATATTCGTCGCAAATTTACTGCCCATCTCGCCGTGCTGCCGCTTCCAAGCCAAGATGGGCCCGCCAAGGCCCGTAGGCACAAAGGGGGGGGGGGGGTGCATCCTCTATATACAAGAACCCAGGTGGTCGGGAGAACCCCCGTTTTGAAGTGAACCAGTCGATTGGTCGCAACCGTCAGAAAAAAAATTTGGGCCTCGCGCCGGCCTCTGCCGCACTGCCATGCCCCCTCGCTTCCAGACCTCCACTATCGCTCGAGCAGGTTGTATCTGCTTCGACCGCCGTGGGGCATCACGAGACAAGAGGCAAGCCTCTACCTCGTCTTCTTGTTCTCGGGCTCGGGGTCGTACGCCCTGTCGTCCGTGCCCTCGACGATCTTGACCATCTTCTCCATCTCCTTGCTCTGCTTCTCCCACTGCTCCTTGGACATGTTCTTCTCCTTGTCGAACATGCTCTGGTCGGGCTTGCGGTAGCTACCGCCGAGCCTGTCCCAGAGGGTGGTGTACTGGCCGTAGTTGTAGTTGAAGGCCAGGTGGTGGATGCTGTGGCAGGCGGCGCCGTTGATGACGGGGTTGTCGGAGACGAACTCGCCGTCGTGGATCAGGATGGTCCAGACGTTGACGATGACGAACAGCAGGAGGAACGCGGCCTTCTGCAGGGGGAAGATCAGGGGGAAGACGTGATACGGCACGGACTGGGCAAAGCCGTCGAGGGGGTGGAAGGCGTGGGAGGCGAAGGGCGTCGGCATGATCCACTTGTGGTGCGGCTTGTGCAGGTGCTTGTAGATGAGCGGGTGGTGCAGCCAGCGGTGGATCCAGTAGATGCAGAAGTCGGTGAACATGATAAAGAAGGGATACTGGATCCAGTTGTAGGCTGGGAAGGGGGCGTCCTCGAACTGGTCGTACAGCTTGCAATACCCGCGCACCTCGAAGAGCATACACAGCATCGTGCAGACGGCCATGCCCGGCAGGGCCGCCAACGTCTGCTTGATCTCGAGGGCGATCTGGTTACGGAGATATTTGGGGTGCTCCATGGTCTTCTTGTCGAAGACGAAGCAGTAGGACAGGGAGGCGAAGATGAAGTATAACAGGAAGCCAAATATCCTACAGAAGAAAGTGGTCATGTCAGCTGGGACCGTCCGCGGGACCCGGTTCTCGGGGGCATCGGGGCGCGTCGACGCGGAGGCAGGCTTACCAGACGATCATGAACAACGACAGGGCCTGGCGGAGGATGTTATCACGGGGCCAGGCGCTCATGTAGGCATATTTTGAAGGCTCCAGCGAGAAGTAACCGGTAGATGGTTTGTATGTCCATGTTGAGAAGACCTGTTGGTCGATGGTCTGGTTTGTCGGCGGGCTCGCGAAGCTGTACGAGGCAGGACGCGCCGGGTAGAGTTTGGCATAGAGATAGTCGACACCGAAGGTGTCCATGACCTCGAGTACGACATCCATGGTGGCACCGGGACGGGACGAGAGGGGGGGGAAGAGGGTAGAGGTGAGATGGGGCTGAAGGGCTGGCCCTGACCCGTTGCTTGACCAAGGGCTCGGCTGGCGGTGGTGAACAGGTCAGAGAAGGCGAGGGAGGTGTTGTGGGAGAGGCGAGGAATCAAGGGTGTGAGGTGAGTTGTGGGCTCGAGAGCGGATGCAGTCTTCTAGAAAAGATGTCGAGAGGCGCGGCCCACTGCGCTACAGGGTTCACGGAGGGACCCACAGGGGCCCACGTTTCCACACGCAACAAGTCGACCCGATTCAACCCAACTGGCGTGACGGAGAATGGACTGTTCCCGATCCGAGCGGGATACCGAGGGAATTCTCGCGGGGAAGGATGGCACGCCGGCACGGTGGGAGGGAGAAGACCGAGGGAGAAGAAAGAAAAAAAAAAAGGTACCACCAGAGGAACCGTGGGTATGGATGCCGCAATCTCGCCAAAATCTTCCCTCCTCTTTAACCGGAGAGATTGAAGATTGATAAGGTGAGAGCCGTGGCCCAAGCTCCGTGTTGCTGCGGCCAGTGCCTCGTACCAAGCAAAAGTACTATGGTGTGTAGCAGGTATTGACTGCTGTACGATATCGTGGCACAGGTGACCTCTACTTCATTCGCCTGCCCAGCAGAAATTTCTGACTGAGGCCCACGAAGACTTGTCGATAGAAAAGGGGCAGGGCAGGGCGGGATGGGATCTAGCCTGCTTGGCAACCGCAGTGCTGCAGGAACGGTCCCTGAAGGCTCCTAGTGTGCTCTGACAGGGCGCCGGGGCAGGCAAGGCAAACGATGGTCCTTATCGCTTGCCTTCCAGCCTTCCACGCTTTCTTCGACGACGATGCACGCCGAGGGTCATTCCGGCCCACTGGCATGCAGTGATGTGACGAATTGCTTCAGACCAGCACTGCGAATCAGATCTCACCGCTTCTCATCCCCCCCCACCCCCCGAGAGCAGTCCAATCCCAAGGCCATCCCTCCCCATCCCCATCCCCTGCCCGTCGATTTACGCAGACCGTACGATCGACCCCAGCCGTGAGTGGCCGTCCTGCCCTGAGGCCTTTCCCAAAGCGCACCACTCTGCGTGTTGGTCTGCTGTCAGTCATGCAACCCACCATGGGCAATTGCACGACGGGTGGGGCACACGGGCGATCTGCTTCGTCGTGACCTGGGGGTCCTCTTGGCCACCCCCAAGGCCGCATGCCGTCGTCGGTCGGGGGAAGCGGCCGGATGGGTTGGGAATACGTGGGGAATAACAGTTCTCATCCTGCGACTTCTGAACCTGGACCACTTAGCGCGACGCCGCGCCGGAAGCTGGGCTATGCGGCGCCATGCGGAAGCACCGGGGGGGAGGGCAACTGGGGTGGTAAAAGTGGCCTGAGGACCTGGCATTCGGATCCGTCCTGAGCCAGCGAGCTAAGGCACGGCCCATCGTCACCGCCTCTCCAGATGCGTACATGATCACCACCTGCGAGGCAGTGTCCAGTAGCGCCCATAATAAGCTTTACCTCCCATCGCCTGCCTCCTGCTGGGCTGGCCCCAGCTCCCCAACCAACCAACCAACCGAAAATGCTGCCCCTCGATCTGATAAAAATTGTGGTCCCCCCAACCCGCCCATCCAGGTCCGAATCCGAGTTGCTGGGCCCAACGCGCGGTGCTACTACGTACTATAGTAGTACTGTGGAAGTAGCTCGAGCTGATGGTGGCCTCCCCCCTTCCTCCATCCCTCTCGCCGGCTTGACCGGATCTCTCTCTCCCCAATCAACAACTGTGCCCGGTCAGGGTACCCATTTCTCGACTCCTCGCGCCGACAAGATGCACCAGGCTGGCAGGTTATTGGCTGGGGAGCAGGTCAAGGGAGACGGGATCAAACATAGCATGACGACAACGCTGTCATGCAGATATGGGGATGCACTCCGACATCGCCGCCGTAGTCACCCAAGAGGCAAAAGGGCGCCACGGGGTGATTATCCACTTGCACAGTGTACAGCACATCTACCACTAAGTGGTTCTGCTCTCTCTGCACAGTTCAATTCTTATACCTACTCTAGCATGGTACAGTTGACACTATATTCACTGCACTGGTACAGATCCAGGGCAGTCCCCACCCGCGCCTATACACCCCATATTACTCAGTCCAGCCCCCTATCGTTGATGCTGTCTGAGGAGAGGCCCCGACGTGTCCGCGCTAGCAGACGTTCTCATATACAGTGGGCCTCAGCCCTAATGAGGGCACCTCCTCGAAAGACCCTGCAGTCTTGGAGATGCCTTGACGGCGCAGTACGCACCATCAACGAACGTTCCTCGTGAGGGGGGGGCGCCTTGGAAGAATACCCACAGCCGTAGGTCTTCTTGATGGTGGTCCGGTGACAAGGGTCTCTGTGCGAGGCCCAGTCTGCAGTAGTGGATGGAGAGTAATGGAGTCCGTAGAGATTGTGCATTGGTGGCTGCGAACGCTATGGTATCATGAACAGACGCGGGCCGGCTCACACATCGTGAGTCCACGAGACGGTGTGGTCGATAGCCCACTGGTGGATCGCATCAAAGTTCCTGCACGTGTGCAGCGTGCTGAAGTCGGGCCAGAAGTCGTCCTTCTCGTACCCGTACTCCGGGTACTCCCGGAACGTGAAGATGCCAATGTCCCCCGTGCACATGAGGTTGATCCGGATGGCCTCGAGGCAGTGATCTGAGGGGGAGAGGACGTCACGTCAGCGAGATGGTCTCACACCTAGGGACAACGACTGAACGTGTGTTGTGCGGTGCTCGTATCGAACTTACCAACGTGGCCCCTCAGGCCCTCCTCCTCCTCCTGGATGTCGCTGTAGATGTTGATATAGTAGTCCTTGTATATGTACTGCCGCAGGAGGTTGAGGCAGTGCAGCTGGTGGAAGACCTCGACCGCGGCGCGGTAGCCGACCTTGCCTGTCGCCGGGTCCTTGACCTTGAGCGAGTTCCTCGGGAGGCCGAGCCTGTCCAGCTCTTGCTCGGAGATCATCTGGTCGCCCACTGTAACGGCCTCGTTAGCATCCGCGTTCGTTCGCCTGCAGGCCATGCACGTTGAGACATACTGTCGTTGGCAATCGAGTCCCATGCCTCGTCCACCTTGGGGCCGTAGCCGACAAAAGGCCCCTCCACGAGCGGCGTGAGGTTGTACCGTACGGTCTCGTACTTTACAACGGGCGCCACCGGTGCTGCGGTCGTTAGCTATGGAAACATGTGTACGTCCGCAGGAGGGGTGCCGGGCCGACCGGGTCCGACGTACAGTATGACGAGTATTGTTCTGTGACTGCCAGGTCCGATATCTTCGCCGTCCGCTGGCAGAAGGAGATGGTGAAGAGGATCAGCGACACCGACAGCAGTATGGTGTGCGCGATCCAGGCCCAGTTCTTGGAGAGAAAGTCCAGCGTCCTCGTCCTGAAATCCCGCTCGAACTGTTCGTCTTGGAACCTCACCCGCAGCGGCTCCTTCTCGTAGACTGTGTCCGAGCTGTTCCGGCTCTGTTCCTCGTCGGCGGCGACGGGACGGTAGGCTTTCCTAGGCATGATGGCGGTGGGTATCCAAAAAAGAGGGGGTGGAGTCACAGACTGTATAGATGGATAGACACGCCAGGTGCAATGAGCAGAATAAAAGTAGGCTAGAGAAAAAAAGAAAGCAGGAAAAAAAGCGTGGCAACGGTCTCCTTGACCCAGAAATGGGAGCGCCAGCAGAGCCGGAGGGAAGATACAGGACAATGCACGAGCGGCTCGTGCCGGGGGATCGAGGTCGTGTTTCGCGGCTGGAGTTGCCTTGTGGTCGTCTCAGGTCAGATCAACTGTGCCAAGCCTTTCTGATCTGAGGGATTTCCTCAACGGCAGAAGATCATAGAGAGAGCAGGACTCCTAGAAGTTCGGGGATGAGGACCCACGGTTTGCCAGGAACCAGCCTTTACGAGACGGACAGAGAGAGCGAGAGGGACAGGATGACAGGAAGACAAGCAGAGAAGAAACCAGTGCCTGCGCAAATCGTCGTGACGACCGGAGTCTTAGGTACGAGACGCCCGGCGATGGAAGCAGAGCGACTTGAGACACAGCGCAAGGCTAGGGTGTGTTTGGTGAGACGCGACCGGGGAGAGGCGGGGATTCAGGAGTCGCGCCTCTCGAACATGCCGCTTGGCATCGACGGCGTTTCGTGAGGCTCCACGATCAGCGGGTGATCTTGTATGCTTCGTCCCGATGATGGGCTGTGATCTTTTGCCAATATAGATCCATGCCATTACTTCCTCAAGGGCACTCAGCCTCGTAGATTGAGCATACCGCGTGGGGCATTGCTGTTCCATCTCAACGTCTCGGTCGGTTTGAGAAGTCCACCACGAACTTCGGATGGGAATGAGTTTCATCTTGGCGAACCAGGAATAGCGCCCTGCTAAACGCTCGAGGCCTACCATGTGGATGCAGGGTTCGAATTACCCCAGTTCTCAGCACTGGCCAGCCAATGAGATAGCTTCAGGTCCTGAAGTGTCGCCGTAGCAGTTTTGACCAAGTCAGGGCTCGTCAACGGCTTGTCTCAAGAGCGACACTGCGACGCCAAGCCTGATCGAGTTTCAGCCTCACCTCGACCTATCAACGTCCACTCATGCGCGCTCAGCCTTGCAGGCCTGTCAAAGCTTGATGAGTCCTGATCTGCGCGATGCGATGTCACTGTCAGCCCAGAAGTCGATCTGGTAATGACTGATGAACGTGCTCGTTGATCTGCAAGAGGCATCCGGCCAGTTCTTGCCCACCCTGTGAGGATGGTCATGTGAGCCTCCTGAGGCAGCTTCAGCGGTACCGACTATCCAAGACCGTCTGGTACCGAGGGCCCTTGGCATCAGAACAACTTCTAAGCCTCAACCTTGGTTCCACCGTGCATAGATACGTGTTGCTAATCGGAACTATCAGCTCAAGGGCGGAAGGGAAAATAGACCCCCCCCCCTCCCCCCAAAAAAAAACCAGCATGGATATGGGGTAAATCGCCGGTACCTTCGCCTCGCAAGGTTGTCAAGAGAGTTCGGGTACGGCGACTTCCTTTGCACTCGGTATTCCGGGACCTGAGTCTTGTTCCCGCAGCCTTGCAGGTCCAGGTAGTCCCCGGCTTTGCGAGACCATTCCAAACTCTGGTCTCAAGCGTGGACCGTCTCGTCCAGCTTGACTTAAGCTCAGTCTCAGCCTGGTCCCATCACGATCAAGCGTGGACCGCAGACATTGGTCCCAAGACCGCGCGCGGTGAACGGTTCCACCCGAAGATTATGAGACGGACTCTCAGACGGGAACCACTCGTCGATCAGTCTTGCCCTTGGGTCCCTCGTCCCAACTTATGCCCAACTCGCAAGACGATCCCACGGTTTTGGTCTTCATCTTCGTCTCGCATGGCAATGGCCAGCCGTAGTCATTCACGGCGCTCCCCCGGGCTGTCGTCTTTGTCAGGGGGGAAAGGGGAGGCCATCGCGCAATATGTGGTACGAGGAACGAGCAGATATCGTATAAGAAGGCGAAAACCCTCTCACCCCTCAAACATGCTCACGCCACATTCTATCCCTAATCAGCTGAGCATCTTATTTTCCTTGTTTTGCTTAGCCTAGGCCGTCCTTCGTCTCCACCTAATTCACTCATTCACTTCAGCTGGCCGGCCAGCAATTCCCTATTACAAGTTAGCGCATTCTTTGCTTCTAGCTCTATACTTATACCAGGCAAGATGCACGCTCCTTCAGTCCTCAGCCTGCTCGTGTCGGGCCTTGCGGCCTCGACTGCCACCGGTTTTGAGCTCAGCGCTCCCGGTACCGTGGCCCTGTCCCGCCGCAGCGTCGCCCTGATGGCCGCCCTTGCGGGTCCGGCCCTGGCCGTTCCTGTCGGCGTGGAGGTCCGTGAGCCCCACCACCAAGGAAAGGGCAAGAAGGCCGGCGCCGTGCGTGATGTCGACGAGATCGAAACCCGCGAGCCCCACCACCAGGGCAAGGGCAAGAAGGCCGGCGCCGTCCGCGATGTGGAGGATGAGGACGACGAGGCTGACCTGGAGGACCGGGACATCGAGACCCGCCACCACCAGGGCAAGGGCAAGAAGGCCGGTGCCGTCCGCGACGTTGACGACGAGGATGAGGCCGATCTCGAGGACCGGGATCTTGAGGCCCGCGAGCCCCACCACCAGGGCAAGGGCAAGAAGGCCGGCGCCGTGCGTGATGTCGACGAGATCGAAACCCGCGAGCCCCACCACCAGGGCAAGGGCAAGAAGGCTGGCGCCGTCCGTGATGCGGAGGACCTCGAGACTCGTGAGCCTCACCACCAAGGAAAGGGCAAGAAGGCTGGCGCCGTTCGCGACGTCGAGGACCTCGAGACTCGTGAGCCTCACCACCAAGGAAAGGGCAAGAAGGCTGGCGCCGTCCGCGACGTCGAGGAGATCGAGGCTCGTGAGCCTCACCACCAGGGCAAGGGCAAGAAGGCTGGTGCTGTCCGTGATGTCGAGGACCTTGAGGCCCGCGAGCCCCACCACCAGGGCAAGGGCAAGAAGGCTGGCGCCGTCCGTGATGTCGAGGAGATCGAAGCCCGCGAGCCTCACCACCAGGGCAAGGGCAAGAAGGCTGGTGCTGTCCGTGATGTCGAGGACCTCGAGACTCGTGAGCCTCACCACCAAGGAAAGGGCAAGAAGGCTGGCGCCGTTCGCGACGTCGAGGAGATCGAGGCTCGTGAGCCCCACCACCAGGGCAAGGGCAAGAAGGCCGGTGCCGTCTAGGAGCTTCTTGAGTTCGTGGTGTGGCAATCTTGGGCCGGCGTGATCGACCTCGTGATTAGGTCGGTGCGTCAGTACCAGGTGCTGCCCAGGTGTATCACATAAGATTCGATGTGCGAGAGATACATCTCAGCTAGCCTACAACGTATACATAGTATGTGTGGATGAGATCGATATCTGGCTTGATCATGGTCAACGTTAGGAACAAAAAAATGCTTCTAGTAAATTATGAAACCTCCTTTCCAGCCTCGTACTTTTCATTTTCCCTACTTTCTAGCATCCCACCTTTTTCAAAAACGTTGAGGGAATTATGTCTCGAGCTGAGTTCAAGATTTTGCTCCTGCCTGGCATTCGACGAGGTCTTGGAATCTGGTGCCTCTGCAGTCTGCTCAACGTGGATTATGTCAGCCTTCCAAGGTTCGTAGCAAGGCTGAGTTTCATCTCGACGTGAATCCGGTCCAATTGATTTTCAGCACATCATATCGGATGACGCTCAACAGATGAATCTCGCGCGTTCCAGAGTCCAGTGAGCCGCGAAAGGAGGCGAGAGCGAACTCAAACAAGAGTAGTGTATCGAGTTCGTCCTACTGTGCCTAGCCCGCCAGACTCGATCAAGATAGATAACTGTGCATTCAATCTGCTACATTGGATTCTTAAGCCGGGATGTGATTCTCTTTGACCATTATGACAACAGTCATTGCATTTGATTTTGAGCAAACACGAAGGATGATGCCCACGGCTCCGCTCTATATTCCATTCTGCGACAGGGACGGTGACAACATACTGTCTCATTTTGCCAGTTCACATCATGTCTCTTCCAAGATTCAACTCGTCGGCGATCCCTCCACCGAGGCAATATCACACGTCCTCTCATAGTACCTATGAGCAGTAGGAGGATTCCCGGTTAGGCACGCTGGTTCGTTCCGTCGGGCAGCTTCCTCCAACGTATCTCTGCCTGTGGTTTGGATGTGCTCTTCCTCACAAAGTAGCTACGGTCTTTATCAGTTCTACGGCTTCCTTCGGAGGACAAGACGACAGGAATGTAATAAAAATGCCGCTCCAGCTCTTTAATAACGAACTTCAAATGCTGTAAGATAACTGTAAGGAGCGCGAGCAGAGGGAGCAATTCAATAGTTTTTCCTGGGAGGCCACACGGATCTCGTTACTGTCGTCCGTTCTTGTCGGAAACTTAGATTGCCTTACTATTTGCAGCCCTGGTGCGAGGTCACCATGCTGAAAGCTACCTTAAAAGACATTATCAAATGAAATCGATCCCACTACCACAGTTCATCCGATCAATACAGCAAGGACTTCTAATCTTATCAGTAGAAGATTTCAGACTATATATATGAAGGCATGATGAAGCCAGTGGATATATATATCCAGACACGACTCCGAAGTCTGCCTTGCCTGAAGCGCGCTTGATTACCTAGGTAGTGTAAGCATCCCTGCGATCATAGCTATATCCGGGAAGATGTGTTGGTCTACATAGGTGTATCTGGTTACACACTCCTGAGATTGCGTGATGAATTTAATGGTGCTATATAAGAATGCACTCAGCCTGTAAAGAGGAAGATAAAATAATAATAAAAGAGAAACAAAAGAATTGAGAGGAGGAGAAAGAAAGTTGTCAGAAGTTCTTGTCATACTCGGATGGTCTGGCATCTTCTTTTCAACATGCTATGGCATCAAACGTATATTGATATGCATCCCGCTTCCCCATACGTCATTTCCAGAAACTCTACTCTGTGTTTCAATAGCCAATGGATGTCCGCTGCAAATTCTTTCATGCGCGTCCATTCTCTTCACATGCTTGTCACATTTCTTGCTGGTTTTGTTCGAATAGAAGCTGGACTAAAATGATTGTGTATGAAGGTGAAGCTCTTTTGTTACAGAAGCAAAGTGAGCATCGCAAACATGGCATGGTGAGAAACAGAGTGGGAAGACAGGGTGCTGCTTTGTTATCACTAGGTATAGTGAATCTCGGAGAGGACCCTGTAGAGCTGAAAACATGAGAGCAAAAACGGCTGTGAGAATTTGTGTATTAGTGATGATCCGCATTCAGTGAATGCTCTGCTTTGAAGATGATACTCTCTGAGCGGGCTTCACCGTGTTGCAAGTCTGCCCTTCAAAGAGGCCCCCTAGGAGGGGATGTCCGCGGTGTTAGAATCATAGACCACTCTTTAGTGATTAAAAGGTTTTTCTTTATATATCTTCATTTTTTTTGGGGAATTTTTATTCAAACAAAAGGCTCGAGGTGCTTTCTGGGAAACACCCATTCCGTTCTAGCTAGCACCCCCCTAGGCCAAGTCTGTCTAAGATACATGCAAGTTTTCTGGAGCTGGGACAAGCAGAGGTAGAACAAGACAAATAAGACAGTAGGTGCCTTGAGTATCATGCGACTGGAGGAGAAGAGAGATAGAATCTCATATTAAACAATAAAATTATATTGGAGAAGAAATGAAGGGAAGATTCAACTAGTACTACTCGCCCCAAAAGATGAGCATCATATTGATGGCAGTGATGGGAGGTGCAGCAATCGGACCTGGGCCGGGGGTAGACTTAAGGTCACCGTTTCTGAGGGCATATGACTGATTCAAGAGGGAATTGTCGCGACAAAGTCCATGAAAAGGCTCAAACAAGTTTTCATCCACATGTCAGCTTCTGAGTGGACCAACAGGAGTGTGGCCGTCGTCAAGTGTGACCCAGGTGCGCCTCTTCACCCATCATGCCCTGCACGGACCACCTCAGCACCTGCCAATCATTTTACACCAACTGCTGCACGTATCAGCATGACATCCGTGCACGACATGGATCGGCGTTCCCTGCTCAAGAATTTGACGCCTCTTGAGCGGCGAATGCTCAAAGCACTCGCCCTACGTCAACTCAAGCGAGCGTTTTCCTTCGGTCGCGTCCCCCATACCCTACGACAGGCCTTCACCCCCCGCCCGAACCTCTCGCAAGACCAGCTCCCTACCACTGCGAGCTCGACGCCGGCCTCTCCCAGCTGCGACCCCGGAACAACTCTGCGCCGCCCGCCCACCTCGAGCACGACAGGCCGCATACCGACAGGACCTACGTGCAGAAGCAGAGCCACACGCGGTCAAGATGGTCCAGCTTGTTGAAGTCGAGGACGAGGAGTTCCAGAAGCGCCAGCCTGGCCCTGAGGAGGACGAGGGCGACTACACCGATACTGGTAAGTGGCCTCTCGGGGACCTCCTGCGCCCGCTGTGCGCCTCCAGTGACGCAGTTGCAAAATTTCGAGATGCGCCCGGCACAGCTCGCCGCCCCATCCTCACCTCATCACCACCACAGCGCCAACTCTGGAAGCTCCGGCCCAAACCCATATGCTGACGTTCCCTTTCCCCCACGTAGACTCCGAGATCTCTAACGACTCCGACTTCGACCCGACCGCCGAGACCCTCGCGGACCGCCTCTCCGCCCTCCGCGACATCATCCCGCCCACCACCCGCTCCTGGTTCTTCGGCAAGTACCAGGCCACGCGGCGCGTCTTCACCGGCGTCATCTTCTTCGCCGGCCGCTCCATGTGGTCCATCTCCGTCTCCGCCCTGCTTATCGGCGTCCCCTTCGCGCTGTGCTGGGCCGAGGAGCAACAGATGATCGCCATGGAGCAGGAGATGCGCCAGCGCGAGCAGGGCCAGGACCTGCTCACCGCCGGCGGCGCGGACGGCAGCACTGCGGGCATGGTCGGGGAGGCCCTCGGGAAGGAGGGCGGTGTGCAGGCGAGGCCTGCGCTGTGAGGGGCGGGCTCGTGACGGATGCGATGCAGCGTTTGAAAGGGGGGTTGGATCTCTTCGATGTTGCTGTATTGAAATACACGGATCGCGATCTGCATATCGGGGATGGTTGGCGGTCTTGGAAAAGGAACTCTCCCATCTTCTTAAAAGGACCGGAAGAGAGGTCCCCCTGTACACTTGCATAAGACCTCGGCTGGGACGGCCGGAGGCACGGTCAATAGGGAAATGGAGTTTCTGCTTTGCGACCTAGGGGCCTTTCCACCTGGAGGCCCTCCTGTGCCTACAATACATTTTTATCCCGTGGGGGCCGCTCGTCGGCCATTGTTGCGTAGGACGGCCCTCGTGTGCGCTATTCTCGTTGGACAACGCTCCGAGGGCACAACTTCAGGGTCTTTCTTGGGTCTCGTTCCGTCTTCCAACCTTCCTGCCACCAGTTACGGTTCGCGAGGTCATAATCTCCTCATCATACCGAGCCCTTCCCCCCCTCCCCCCCCCCCCGGCTCCCCTCCGTAGGTAGGATCAATGCGAGTCCCAGGGCAAGTCTGCTGTATCATCATGTCTCTGGCCTGCGTGTTATATTCTTGACATTTTCAATTCGACCATCACATCATTAGAATCTCTTCATGTGCTAGCTCGGGAACCAAAGTACAGGGAGTGGGTGAGTGTGTGGTACGCCGATGTGATTTTCAGATCGGAAACGCCGTGGAATATTGCTGGTAAAAGTAATGAAAAGCTACCTGTAGTCGATCCGACTGAGTAGAGGGGGTATTGAACATCTCTTTTTCTTTCCTTTTTTTTCCCTTTCTTTCTTGACCACCCGAACCGTCACGTCACAACGTCCAGCATGTACGCACTACTATGCCACCTCGCTGAAAAGCTTCCAGCCCAAAACCACCTACATCGCCGCGGCCGCAGGAACACCCTCCAGGTCGACGCCCTCGACCTGCGCCCTCTGGTCCGCACTGTTGCGCACCAGGTTTGTGAAGTACCGCAGCGCCTCGTGGCTCTCCTTCTTGATCTTGAGCGTCTCCTCGCGGCGCTGGCCCAGCTGCTCGACCGAGCGGTTCAGGTTGAAGACGACGTGGTCCTTGGGCGTGTGCAGGACCTTGCGGACGGAGCCCGAGATTCGGTGTGCGTTGTTGTGCACATACTCCATAGAGGCGAGCTGCGCGGAAATCTTGCTGGAGAGGCGGTGCGGGAGGGATTGGGGTACCTGGTTGAGGACGTAGGCTGCGGCTGCGGCGGCTGCAGACAGTGTCAGTTCAAGTCTAAGAAGTGAAGGGGTAAGGGTAAGTGCATACCTGCAATAATCAAGCCGGGAATGATCATCCGACGGAGATTATCGTTGCCAACGATGCGAGCAGCGCTGAAAGCATGGTCCATCCAGCTGTATCCACCGACCACTTGCATACCAACGGTCGTGGCCACAGTCAGCGCCATACCCGTCCCGGCCACCTTCTCTTGTCGTTGCATGAGAGTCGACCAATCAACAAAATCAAGCAGCTCGGTGGGAATGTCAATCTGCTTAGCCAGAGCGTCACGTCTACGCCGGAACATGACGTCTGGGTGGAAGTTGAGTCCGGCGTACTCGTGACCCAGGTGTAGGATGCCAAGCTGCTTGATAGCGTTGACACCACCAACAGCCTTTTCACGTGCATATTCCTCGCAGTCGCTAACACAAGCCTGGATCCCTTGCAACATAGCTTCCTTCAGCTCTTCGGCATAGTCAAAGGCTCGGAACAACCCAGGGTACGGGACGTCAATGTTCTCGTCAGCATGCGCAATGGCCTCATTGAGACTGCCGCGGGTGTGCTGATAGACATCGTCGCATGTCTCATCGATGGTCTGGTTGACCTCGTCCGTGATCTTGCCCTGAGCCTTCTTGCTGGCGTCCAGCTGAGGCTCGATCTCTCGTAATTCCTTGCCTACCCGGTCCACCTCCGACTGGGCGACCTCAGCATTAACATTTGCCAAGGAGTTGACGTCAGCCAGGATGTTCAGCAGGTAGTGCTTGGCCGGGGCAAGCTTGGACCGTGCTCGCTTCTCCAGCACAAACCTCCGCAAAGACTGCTCCAGGTTCTGGAAGTCCCGGATCTTCTCCTTGTCCTTGCCTTTACCCTTCGGATCGCTGGGGTCGTCACCGCCGCCGCCGCCGCCGCCGCCCCCACTCGAGCTGCCGCTTCCATCGCTACCTGGTCCACCTGGTGGTGTCGGCATCATTGGTATCGCGTTGCTTGATACGAAGTGGACAAGCTCGGCTGACTCCTTGTGCGTCCTCGGACTTATGCCAGATACTTGGTCGAGGATCATCTTTTGACATCGCCGCTGATCTCTGATCATGTCAAAACCATTGACAACAATGAAGAGATAGGCCTTCTCCGCTGCAGCTGCCCACAAGAACTCCTTCGCCGACTGTGTGAAGTGATTGGCGGCCGAGACCACGAAAACGACAACATCAATCTCCTCCTGCCTGGCGAAGACAGCGGTCGTCTTGGTCGTGTCTGAGTTGAGGCCAGGTGCGTCGATAAGGGCTATATCCACCACACCATTGTTGAGCAAGGACTCGTCAAGAGATCGAACCTCCTTGACGTAGATCTTGCACATCAGGTAGGCGTCGTTGTCGATAACAATCTGCTCGAGTTGATCCAAGCTGTAGACGTCGTACGTTGTTTCGTCGTTTCGATCGTAGACGGCATCCTTGTGAACCGCATGAACCTCCTCGATGTAACTGTTCTCCTTGTAGTCCAAGACCTCGCAGAAGATGCTCGTGCACGGCTGCTGGTCTTCAGGCAGGACCTTCCTCCTCAGCAGAGCATTGCAAAACGTGGACTTTCCAGCATTTAAGTCCCCTGTGATCAGGACCTTGCTTGCAGTATCCTCTATCCGTTCCCGTAGCTTCAAGAGGTGTGCGATGCTGGAGCTGATCTTGCCGTCGAGCAGGGACGCGATTGAGCCCTTCTCTAGCGAATGGACCAATTGCGTCTGATGCAGAGCTCCCAGTTTGAGGTCCAACTTCAATATCGAAAACTCCTGGGCGATCTGGGGCGTGACAAGCCGTGGCTCTGCTCCGGGTCTCTTCTCACCCGCCTTGCTCGATTCGGCGCCGGCATAATCCCCCAAGGATGTCATCGCGCGCCTGATCGGTGGCGGGGGGGACCTGTGGGACGAATCACCAAAGTCATCGAGGTGTGAGAAGGTTTGCCGGAAGTCAGGTCTCGTGGGGGAAGAGGCAGCAGTATCGACTTCTGCGCGCTGGACGGATGGGTAGTGGGCGGGCCATTTCGCATTCTCATCCTGCAGCTCGGTGAGGAGATCAATGACCTTGTTGATGGCCCGATTGAGCACCCCGCGCTGCTGGTTGTACCATAGCTGGTGCACGGCGCTGGTGTGTGGCCGCCGACCGGAGCCGTTTGAGAGTGGTGGCGTGTCGGCGTGTGTGGCATTCTCCCACGCGGGCGTGCCCGGCATCAGCGCGTTTCCGACGGGCGCGCTGGCGACAGACCCACCGTAGCCAGAGTCTTGCTCGAGCATCTCCTGGAGTTGCACGCCATACTTGGATGTCGAGCCGGCGCCGACGGTCGCGAAGGCGGGAGCCAGGCCTCCGCCGTTGGGTGGTTGGTGGCCGTGATCCGCGACGTCATCGGGGTTTGAGGATGAGGACGCCCCGTCGTCGACCCGCCGCGCCGGCGACTTGCCCTTGCCGCTGAAATAGTCTTGACTCATTTTGGATCGTGCACGTCCATCTGACGTGACGAGGTGGATGAAGAGAAGGTGTGGTAAGGGGTAGGGAGGGAGAGGCGGAAAGGATCAGAGTTGAGAACTGGTGACTTTATTTTTCGGTCGGGATATGAGCAGGCCAAGGACGAGACCCGTTCCGCAAATTCATGCACATGCGCAGTAGTACAGTAGTATGCACGTAGGAAGTGCACCAGGACCACCCAAGTTTCCAGCAGCAATTCGCCTCCGCCTCCCATTCCGTCCAGGAGGACCCGTCAGGACCCGTCAGGCCCCGTCCCCCGACTTGTTATCGGCGGCTCGCTTACCTAACTTGATGGGGCCCTGACCCTGCTTGCCTGCCCGCCTGACGCTGTTGCCGCCAGCCAGCCCCTTCCGAGGTCCTGGCCGACCCGTTTCGTTGCCGGGCAGGGGCTTGTCCTGGCAGTGCCAAGGTCGGACACGCCCTTGGGCAGCCTCGATCTCAACAGGCTGTAGCCAAATGATACTTGCGCACTTCCCAGGTTCACTCCTTACGTACCACAACTACCACAACTGCCAAAGACCCAGGCAAACGATATCTGGACCCGGAACAGTTCGTCCCTGCTACAGTTCCCTGCGATATCGACACGACACCGGCCTTCTGGCACCCACCTCCGAGAGACGTAGCCTGGCGACCCCGAACACGACGTCAATCAATCTTACCAGCGGAACTGCGCTGGTACAGCAACCATGAACGTGAGCGGCGGGCTTCCTCATACCCGGAGATTGACAAAGTCTAATCGCCATGTGTGACTGGCAGATCCTAGAGTGGGCTTTCGGAAAGCGCATGACGCCCGCGGAGCGTCTGCGCAAGAACCAGCGAATGCTCGACAAGGCAATTCGCGAACTCGACCAGGTCCGGGTAAAGTTGGAGAAGCAGGAGAAGACGTTGGTCACACAGATCAAGCAGAATGCGCAGAAGAACCAGATGGGCGCGGCCAAGATCCAGGCCAAGGACCTCGTGCGGACGAGGAGGTACGGCTGCCGGGAGCCGCCCATGATCTCGACCCCAGGTTGACGATGGCTATCAGGTATATCGAGAAGTTCTACAGCATGCGGAGCCAGTTGCAGAAGATCTCTCTGCGCCTGCAGGTATGCCACCGGCGAGGCCCTTTGGGCAGATGGGTCATGTGGCTAATGGTGGTCTCCAGACCTACCGGACGAACGAGCAGATGATGCAGGCCATGAAGGGCGCTACCGTCGCCCTCGGCAGTATGAATAAGAGCATGAACCTCCCGCAGTTGCAGAGGATAGCCATGGAGTTCGAGAGGGAGAATGACATCATGGATCAGCGGCAGGAGATGATGGACGATGCGATTGACGACGCTATGGATGTCGGTGTGGAAGAGGAGGGAGACGAGGTCGTGGAGCAGGTCCTCGAGGAGATCGGTGTTGATCTGAGTCAATCGGTGAGCGACACTACGAAGGATCACTTCTGGGGTATGATACTAACACGGTCTTCATCAGCTCGGAGAGACGCCTTCCGGCCTACAGACGAGCGCCGTTGCTGAGGGTCGGGTCGCCCAAGCGGTCGGAAGTGGTGGGCTCGACCCCGGCGACGATGACCTTCAGGCTCGACTGGACAGTTTGAGAAGATGACAGTGGTTGGGTTGTTTTGCCCATGAAGATTGGGTATTGCAGACAGGTCCCGGGCGGTCTCTTTCGCACGTTATGGAGTTCGGTTGTTTTACGCAAATGCACATGCATATGTGGGGTGTTGTTGGTATGGCAGATCATCAGCAACAACTGACGGCTTCTTGTAGCTGATAGCATTGCAAGGTCCTTGGATTGTGGATCTCATCGATGCCTACGGAGAAGGAACAGTTGCTTATTCGACTTCTTCCTCTTCCTTGTCGTCTGTGAAGGGGAGCTTGATAGCTCTGCATCCTCCGCGCCCAGCGTTGAAGACATCGAGACCTATGCGCTGCTCCTGTCCGCGGCTATGGCAGCCTAGAGGAGTTCTTGGTAATGAACATTCACAAGAGCCAGGGTGGCCATCCATTCGTTGTTAGGCCCTGGATTTTTCTCATACTTGCTTTCAAAGCAGAACCAAATCCTTCTTGCTTGTGTCTGATGCGGTCATCACTCCCTGGGTTGCTCCGTATCCCAACGCTTGCGAGACATTACATCATCCTTCTTACAAGACCCCACGTCGTTTGCGCCCCTTCGAGCGAAACACCTGAAGCAGTGCCTGTGCACTTGGTTATTAGCCTTGCACCTGCGCCTGCGCCTGCACCTGCACCTGTGCCTGTGCCTGTGCATGTGCCTGTGCCTGTGCCTGTGCCCGTGCCCGTGCCCGTGCCTGTGCCTGTGCCTGTGCCTATGCCTATGCCTATGCCTATCAATGACGTACCGTGGCCCAATCTACACCCCACAGCAGAACTCCGTACCCAAACAACGGCTAAGGGACGCCCTGCCAAATCACCAATAGGTAGGCAAGCGCAATGTAATCTTTGGGCGGCAACGAGGGAAACACACTTGACTCTGCCCGGCATGCGTTAGGAAGGGAGCCTGACAACTCGCGCCACACCTGCACATCAAAAAGCACTGTGCACTATGCATCTCGTCCGTGCATGATCGATTACTCTGGTGCTTCTGCTCCCACCTGCTTCACTCGCCCTATGAATCCGATCTGGGCTAGCAGGGCTCACTAGTACCTACGGTGGATTCACTCCGCTCCGTCGCAACCGCGGGGCCACCTGGGGACTTCGACCCTTGGACCTTCCCGCCAACAGCAGCACTCTCTACTACTGTACTTGCTGGCTTTCTTACGACATCGCCAACCTACGACAAGTCCTTGACCATCGGCCGCATTCCCCTCTCTGACCTCGTGGCCTAGAAGGCCACTGCTGACCTCGGATCTGATACCTCAATTACAGAACGTTCTGACAGTCGAGGATCAACCCAGTGTCGACCCCGCGGACGTGTTCACGCCAGCGCGCACGACGGTTGCCAGCTCGACCTTAGCTACAACGTCATCTGCCTGAACCCCCAAGTTCCCGTTTCCAACGAACTTCGCGACCTCCCTTGGTTCTCCTCTCCCCGCAAGCCAACCTGGCAGGATCCAAGCGTCGCAGTCTCTCCGCTCAGGGAGGTCTGCTGTTCAGTAAGATGTTCGGCGGCTCATCCGGCTCTGCGCAGAAGGCAGAGAGCCCTTCTCCTCCCGAGTCGACTGCCAAGCCAAACAGCAAGTCACCTTCGCCCGATAACGATTCTACCAATTCCAACACCTCCGGCTCGCCCTCCAGCTCCCCGCCTAAGCCAATCAGGACTACGGATCAGGTTGCAAGTGGTGAGAAGCGCAGCGGCAATGGCAGTCCCCCCAGTACCGGCGCTGCTGCGGCTAAGAGGCGGAGTAGTGGCGTCAGCAGCAAGGCCAGCAGTCTGATCGCGAGTGCTAAGAACACCCTCAACTTTGCTCAGGTCGGGGGTAGGACCAACAGCGACCTAGGCGCTGCCGCGCAGCAGACCCCCCTTCAGAAGCTGGGCAAGCAAGACCCGTCTCTTGCAGTGCCTCAGGGCCAGCACAACAACGCTGCCGGCGAGTCCGTCCCTGGACCAAAGTCTACTTTTCGCGTCGGTGTCTGGGAGGATAGGAACAAGAAGTGCCGGCGGACGATGGAGGACACCCATGCTTTCCTATACAACTTCCTACATACTCCTGCGCCGGCGCTGCCCTCCGAATCAGGCGGCGCAAAATCGTCGAAACCTCCGGGTGATAGCAGTGTACCGTCCGCTCAGGATGTGCTGGAAACGGACAACGGCTACTTCGCTATCTTCGATGGCCATGCCGGGACCTTCGCAGCAGACTGGTGTGGCAAGAAGCTGCACATCATCCTTGAGGACATCATCAGGAAAAACCCGAACGCAGCCATACCGGAGCTCCTGGACCAGACCTTTACTACTGTTGACTCGCAACTCGAGAAGCTACCTCTTAAGAACAGCGGCTGCACCGCGGCCATTGCGGTATTGCGTTGGGAAGACCGGGTTCCTAGCAATGTCTCCCAGACTGGATCTCAATCCATCGCACCCGCGCTGGCCAAGGCCACTGAGAAGGTCCCCGAAAAGGCATCAGACGGCGCCGAAGTGCACGCTGAGCTCAAACAGACTACAGAGCTCGAGCGTGCCAAGCTGAAGGGCACTGCATCGAGACAGCGGGTGCTGTACACGGCTAACGTCGGAGATGCTCGGATCGTCTTGTGCCGCTCTGGCAAGGCTCTGCGCCTGTCCTATGACCATAAGGGCAGCGACGAGAACGAGGGAAAGCGCATCACGAATGCCGGTGGATTGATCCTCAACAATCGTGTTAACGGCGTGCTAGCAGTCACTCGGGCGCTCGGCGACTCCTACATGAAGGATCTTGTCACTGGTCATCCGTACACCACGGAGACCGTCATACAGCCGGACATGGACGAGTTCATTATCATCGCATGTGATGGTGTAAGTATCGGTGCCCTTCCTCGTCTTCTCTAGAATGCGGGCTGACCGAACTGGTAGCTCTGGGATGTCTGCTCCGACCAGGAAGCGGTCAACCTTGTCCGCAATGTCCAAGATCCTGGCTCGGCATCCAAGCTGCTGGTAGATCACGCTCTTGCCCGCTTCAGCACTGACAACCTCTCCTGCATGATCGTACGCTTCGACAAGGAGGCCCTGGTCGAGAGCCAGAACAAGAAGGACATCGGTGTGGAGGTCGACCCAGCATCGACAACCGGCAAGATCAGTGAGGTGGAGAAAATTGTGGGCGAAGTGAAGAAGCAGATTGAAGAAGGTGGAACTGCCATCGGTGTGTCGGCGAGCAACAGCGGCAAAGGACACGACCCTATACGGCCCGACAACGGGAGTGGTGATTCTACCTTTACGCCTACGACCCTCCAGGGATCTCTGGAGGAGGAGCCCCTGGAGATGGACGGCGAGATAGAAAATGCGTCAGACAAGCCCGGCACCGAGCCAGATCCTCCAAACTAGGCGTCGGCCAAGGAGTCTTAGCGTTGAGCCAGTTCTTCGGTCCGACTTTTCATCTCTTGTCGTAGGCTGCGGAATTCGTCGAACGCATGGGGCTTGGAGGCCGGCTCAAGAGCTTAGAAAACGAAGTTATGAGGGTACAGGAGCAACGGGGTGGGGGGGGGGGGGCACACGAAAGAAAGCATGCTTTGATGGTATCGTCAGGGCCAGACTGCTCTCCGGGCTCGTCTTTCTATCGGGGTCGGACGGGACGCCAAGGGCGGCTGCGTGGTCTTTCGGTCAGTCAGTGGGAGTCTACAAGAGGGAGGCACAGTCAAAGCAACTTTGTCATTGTCGTACTTCCATGCGAGGCATACGCAGACGGATTTGTCTGTGTAAAACATGTAGCTTGCACCCCCTGGTCTGCCTTTACGCCCCTTGACTTGCGCCCCTCCTACAGCAACAGAAATGCATAGATACGTCTGTCTCTCCCAGGCACCATAAACTTCCCGCGTGGGTGCTAGTATCCCCTGTATTGCAATGCCGTCTGACCGCCGAATTCAGCATCACAGGGGGATGTGAAGAGGAGCTGCGGGCTTCTTTCGGATGGATTCCCATCGAGCACCAGGGACCTGGGAACATGATACCCAATCTCAGCTACTGCCTAGCGGCCTAGCACGGACCGGTTGCTAGTCATTGACATGAGGTGCGCGCCCAGGGAAGAAGGGGCAGGTGGGGGGGGGAGGGGGAGACTTTTCCCGAGATTGCGACTTCGCTGAGATTGGATTCGAGATTGGATTTCGAGTAGCCATTTGCGCTGCTCTGTAAGCAGGGTCGTGCCATATGGCATCGTCGACATACAATTACCGGTTGCCCACCCTCTGCGGGCGGCGTTTCATAGGTACAGTCAAGTCCGAGTACCCACAGCATCCTCGTGGCAATGGGTTCGAGAAGCGCCAGGCGCCATATTTCCACCGGGTGATGATCTTCAAGGCGTGCCCCCGATCCGGACTGGGGGGAACGTCCCTCTGGTCTGCTGAGGGGGAGGAGGCGAGGCCGAAGGAGGGGGGAGGGGCAAGCACCCGTTTGCTTGATCACTGATAACCTGCGTGTGGGCCCAGTGATTTCTGGGAAGCCGACCGGAACAAGAGAGGCCGTCCGCTGCTGGGTGATTATTATTAGTTTCGTCACCGCCCTCCCCCCGGGGTGGCCGCCGGGACAAGAAGCGGCTCGGGACGACGACTTGTCATCAGGATGCGTGTCCACGACAGGCGCCGACTCGAAACGGTCGAAGACGAGCCGGGTTGTGGCTGGGGAGAGACTTGGTTGGTGCTGACAGGTGTGGGAAGGTTTTGAGGTCTTGCGGGTTCGGTGAGTCGCAGGCGGTGGTGGGGTGGGGATCAGGTACGCGAGACTCCACACGTGGTCGACCCTCCCTGCCGTGAGACCTTGGAGCTGGTCGCAGGTACCTTATGTAAGTAAGTCTGAGCCCAGGGCCTGCGGGGGGGGGAGGGGGCCGGATGATGTTACGCGACACAGTATGTACGCTCCGTGGTAGGATGCGGAAAGTCCATCACGCATACAGGTGCCGTGTTACCGCCTCCGCCGTCGTGAGCTTGTGGGATAGTGGTCGCTAATGGGCTGAAAAGAAGCTTGGTGGCGACCGACGCAGGAACGTGGAGCCATGGGCAGGGGCCGTCCCTGGCGAGTTCCCCTGGCGAGTCCCCTGGCGAGTCCTCTGGCGAGTCCCTGTCCAACAGCGATTGCAGGCGTGAAGGAGGAGGAGAGGGACCCCCCCCCCCCTCCCGCCGGTCGTGCACGCAGGCACCGAGCGGGCGCCTGCCACTTCTGCGACGTGCAGGTCCGTCACCCGCCCAGGAGAGACTGGGAGGAGATTGGGAAAGGGGGACACGCAATGATTCTGCGAGCTACATGCTTTGGACATACCATAGTACCGTGGTCGCAACCCTGGGGGGGAGGCGGGGTGGGGGAGGGGGTGCGACAACTGAACCTACAGCACAACCAACCAATATCACAGATATCCCGGCTCGTTCAACAACGCACCATAGCCATAGCATACTGCATTACATACTATGGTACCTAAATGACAGGTAGCGTCCCGCCTACCACGGCAGATACTTAACGATATTCTCCGCTGGCCGTTGCGAGCGAGTCAAGGAACCCCCCCCCCCCATCGGCCCCAGGGACTTTGCTTGTAACTGCTGGGCCGCACTGGCCTTTGTATTGGCAGAACCTCAAATTATGCACCGTTCTCTCGCATCTGAGGTTTCACGACGCAAGCCCGCCGCCTATCTACTATGGGAATAACCCCCTCATCCTCCTCCTCAGGGTCTCGTCTGTTTTGGGCAGGACTGCGGTGCCTGCTGCCAGTTACACAGGTCGCAGTGGGAACTAACTGGACATTTTCCTGTTACCGCGCCCAGACAGCTCAGTTACTACTCCAGATCGCTTGCATGTTCACTTCTTTTCCACACTAATTTACCCCTGCATCTGTCACTTCCTCTTTTCATACTGGTCACTTTTGGAGGCTTCAAGAGCTGTTCGTTCCCTCTCACCCGTTTCTCCCAACACCACCACCGTCCGATCCGCGTTCGCCCGTTCGAGATCGAGCGCCCTCCACGTCCCTGGATGCCGGGCCTGATCTAGCTGGTCACCCCAACGCCTCCCGAGGACGATCCCACATGGTTGCGACCGTTCTGACTTGGACTGCTGCGCGCTACAACCGCCCCGGCTCGCCGCTACCACCCTCACGGCGACTACAATACCACGTAGCCGTCCCACCCCTGAGGGTGGCCTTGTCAAGAACTGCTAGAGCCGCCAACCTGCGCAGACGAGCTCGCAATCACCAGGCGGCGGCGACGACGACGACGACGACGACGACAACAACAACAACAACAACAACGACCACCACCACCACCACCACCACCGACGACGACAAGCTCAGTGCCGCGGCGCGCCCGCCGAGTCATCATCCAGACCTTCTTGGAACACGGGTTGACCCTCAGGCTGCGAGGCGGAGATGTCGCTGAATGGCCTAGACGACGCCAAGGTCAAGGAGGCCCATGAGGTTGCGGTTGCCGAGGCGGGAGGATGGTACGTCTGAAAGCTACGATCGGGCGGGGCGGGATGCGCACCCCGATATCTCCCATGGCTCCCTTTCTTCTTATTGCCAATCTCGGTCGGCCGTGTGTTCGCACGCACAGATCAGTCGCTAATCTGATGGTGCCGCCCACCCCCCACAGGTTTCTGCTCAAGTACGCCAGCCGCGATGAGGTCGAGATCCTGGCCAAGGGGAGCGGTGGCGTGGTGGAGATGCGGTCCAACATCGAGCAGTACGAAGAGACGTCGCCGCTGTTCGGGTTCCTGAGGTACAGGAGGAGGAACGTGCTTCTCAAGTACATGCCTGAGGGCTGCTCCCGGTTGATCCAAGGTTCGTGGTGGCCTCCCGACACAATTATCCATCGTCCCCGGCCGAGTCGCGGCAGACCGTCCTATTACCCCTGACTGTCGTCGCCTCACCATTATTACCCGGCTAACCGGAATTGCCATTCTTACACAGCACGGAGCACGGTTCATTTCAATGCTGTTTGCGATCGTTTCGGCCCCTGCGAGACGACCATCGACATCGCCGACGGCAAGGACCTCAGCGAGGTCAAGCTGTCCAACGCCTGCTCGCTGCACACAGCCTCGGCGTCCACGTCGTCCTCCCACAGCTCACTGCGGCGGAGAAGGCTGGTGGAGATAGCGGAGGAAGGGGAAGAGGAGGAACAAAGGGAGGCTAAACGACAGTCTGTGGTCGAAGAGCAGGATCGGCGAGGCGAGATTGAAGATGTCCCGGCACGGCCGCGGTCGCCGATCACGGGTCCACCTGTGACACTCGACCCAAGCCTTGCGACATCGCCCAAAGGCTCGACATTCGCAGACACCGCGGAACCTCCTTCTTTTAGTGGCGTCCCACGACCGGCCTCTCCCGCCAAGTCTTTCGACAACGACCTCCCACGGCGCATGTCAACGCAGTCTTCACGACACGACTACTACAGCAACTCATCATATCTTTACAGCAAACCTCGAGTGAGACTCGGGCCGAGACCTTCAAACGAACCGGCTGGTCGGCCGCGGTCGTCAGCTGGTGACACTGTGCGACCAGTAGCGGCTCTGCCCGCAGGTCTTAAACTCGCCCTCAAGGGAGGGAAGAGGACCAAGACACACGACGATTCGTCATCCACCATCGGCGAAGGACCCCCCGAGAACAACCTCCTGGCCCCGACAGCCTCCATCCCAGAACACTCGGCATTGACCCTTCGACCTCACACCAGCGAGGGGAGGCCCGCCACCAGCTCTGGGATCTCGGTCAGGTCACTGTCGGCTATTTCGCATCCTGCGAAACAGGCTATTACCCCTGAGAAGCTCCGACTTATGAAGGCATTACAGCTAAGGGAGAAGAAGAGAAGGGCGAGTGCGGTACCAGAGACGACGGTACCCTCAGTCGAAATCACACCTTCGCGCGCTGCAGAACCTGGCAAGGACGAGCCCAAGGCGGTTCTTGACGACACTGAGGCCCAGGATACGATGCAGTACCCTACAGACACCGGGAGCAAGCCCGCTGCCGACCACATGCCCGCTTCGAAAGCCGATTCTGCCATCGATGTGGCCTCTACCGCCCCGACCGATACCACCTCTGAGCACACACAGACCGATTCGCGTCCACACTCGCCGAACTGCGCGTCCTCCGAGGTCGGGGACTCGACAAAAGCTTCTTCTGTCTCCGAATCCACAGATGAGACCGTGCACCCTCAGAGCGAGCACGCGGGGAAGGATAGCGAGGAAGCTGAGACGCAGCAGACGAGTAACGAGGCGGACGTTGGAGTATCACCTTCCCCCGCTGACGTCGAAAGCCACCCCAGCGTCGAGGGGCAAGACGCGCACACAGCACCCCTCGCTCAAACTAGGCAGCAACTGGACGTGCGGAACGCGGAGTCACCAAGAAAAGAAGAACAAGAAGCGAAATCCGCTCAGGAAGTTCCCGATACAGAGAATAATTTTGTCCCCACGTCCAAATTCGCTGCGAAGCTCCCATCCGGTCAGGCCGCCATAGACCCCTTGGATTCCAGGGGTCAGGACCCACCCGATGTTACATCAGGGCCTGGGAGGATTGATGAGGCGGACCCTGGCCGTGTGGATCCCCTAGAGAGGACAGAAGATGGGACAGCCGCAACATCAACAAAATGGAACCTCCCTATTTCAAAGTACTCGACACTTGATTCCAGCAAGTGCCTTGCTCCCTCGCCGATCCCAGACATTGTCACCTCTCCTGCCGAGTCTCCCAGCGGCCAGGACAGGTCTGCAAATGAGTCTGACAAGATGGTCGATGACGGCGCCACCGATGAGAAGAAGCGGTCTGGACCACCTGAGCCCATCCTGACGAACTCAGTTCTCCCCGCCAAAGAAACACCGCAGGAAAATCAGAATGTCGCCATCGAACCACAGCCCGCCACGAATGAAAATGAGGAGCCAACAATGATTCACTCTCCAGTGACCGAAACCCCACCTCAGCCAAGCGAGCCACCTACACCTCGCATCCTGCGGACGGTGTCGAGTCCTGTCCAGAGCCCACATTCGGTCGCGGGGGATGCCCCACCCCATTCTGCGAGATCGATTTCATCAGGCTCGCTGGCATTCCAGCAGAGAATGAACCAGCAACCCGCTCACCTTGCTCCAAGAACGCCTGGCAAGCTGAGCGGCGGCATCTCCTCACGGATCAAGGCTTTTGAGCAACTAGCGACTAAGAGTCCGTCACCTGCTCCCGTCACCACCGGCGCAACTGGAAGGCCGTCTTCTGCCTTCTTCTCCATTCGGCAGAACAGTGTTAGGGATGGAGCTCGGTCACCTTCGGTGCTGGAGAGGACGAATTCCATCTACCGAGGGAGGACGCCGACTCCAGCCGAGTCGCTTGATGGGTCTCCCGAGGCCGTCATAAACCCATCGCGGGACCGATCTGGATCTGTGGCTAGTCGCATGTCTGTGTTTGAAGGTGGCAGTGCTCCCAGAGGGAGGCCAGAGACAGTTCAGGTGACAGCCAAGATCGTTCGTGATCCTGGCCAGAACTACCCCAGGTCTCCGGGATCCCAGGCCGACTCCGTCGAGTATGCCTCTCTGGATCTTAAGCAGTCGCCACTGATTGTGGACCACCGAAAGAGCGTGGACCTCTCGGAGCTAGCACCTGCAGCTGATGCCCCGCCCGTGCCTACCCCTTTGGTACATGCAGGAGAGCCGCGGAAGTCGCTTCAGGAACGGAGGATGTCGAAGGACTCCAAGAACGCCTCGAGTGAGGACACCCGGGATGCCCTCCATCGGCCGGGGCAGCGGACCTCGCTGACCATGGCCCGGGACTTCATCCGCGATTCGATGGCGGGAAAGGACAGCTCAAACCAATCCCGGCCGCCGTCGGTGCACCAATCCGGCTCTATCTTGAGCCGCTTGAGTATTAACACGAGGCGCAAGTCCATCAGCCAAGACTCGACACTTCTGTCTCCCACTGCGACGGAGAAGAGCGAGTCGGGCGATGAGAATCGGTCGAAGGAGGGCAACCGAGCCAGCCGCTTGATGCGTCGCCTTTCTAGCACCTTCAGCCCTGGACGCAAGCAGAGTTCCGCGATGACCTCCCCAACTGTGGCTGAGGAGTTGGACGCTGAGAAGGTCTTGCCAGTTCGTTCCATGACGGCGCCTGCCACGCCCGGCATGTCGAACGTGGTTGCCTTCATGGGCGATGTCAATGTGCAGTTCCCCGAGAACCTTCTCTGGAAGAGAAGGACGATGTCCCTGGACTCGACCGGCTTCCTCCACCTCACCCCTGCTCAGGGTGCAGTGTCTGCTCGTGAGAAGCAGCTTAAGCGGTTCCACATGAGCGAGTTCAAGCCGCCCTATACGCCGGAGATCGAGTTCCAGGAGCTTCCGAACAGCGTGTGCTTGGATCTGAAGAGCGGCTCTGGTCTGCAGATTGCCTTCCAGGACCGCCCTGGGCAGCTTAACGGGCTGCAGAGTGAGTAAAACTCCTGTATCTTCTGATGAGGACAGAGTGCTGACGGGATTCCAAATAGTCCTCCAAGATGCGCATCAGAAGCACACCTCATTTGGCCAATAGAGCCGTTGGATTACCTACCAGTACTTAATTCCATTGAATTATGACGAGCACCTCTGGCCAAGAAAATGGCTTGTGCCTTACCTCCATCGAGAGTTTCCCTATGTCCTCCGACTCGAACGACCCACAGAAAAAAAATCACGACCTTACAGCACCTTTTAATCCGCTTCACGGCTTCGCCAGTCAGCAGCCACTTGGTTCTCAGAAAATGCCAGCATTTTTTTTTTTTTTTTCAACAGCGAGCACCGGAATCTCTCCCCAGGACGGAAATTTGCAACCGATCGAGATTCGGCTTTCACATGCTCCATTTCTATGCCTTCTGCTCTCATTTGTCCCCTTAATTCAACCATTCTCTCAACTGGAAAGAAAAAAATTTGGATCTGTTTGTTGCTTCGCGGCCGAGCCCTACTTCCACGTATTGATACCACCACATACCCCTGCGGGACGCCTTTCTTTTCTATTATTTTCTTTCATATCATTACCTTCTTCTGCTGTTCGCATGCGACCATCAGCTAGGTTATTTCCTGTTGAGCCCGCGTCTGGTCAACAAGTCGGGCAAATATGCTCATAACAAGCATGGGTAGCAGACAGCATGAGCATTGTCTTTCGCTGGAAGAGCCGAGCATGCGCGCGTTGAGAGGCCAAATGAGTTGATCTCGCCTGGAAGTCACTCTGAGATTGTACATAAAATCAAATCAACATCCCTTAGACGGATGGGTGGATGCGGAGAGGGGAGCCGCCACGGGACCAGGGGTTGGGACGGAATGGATTGTGGGGCGGAGGTAGTGAGTAGCAGACGAATAACACCCTCAACGAGGCGTTTCGACAGCTAATCTTGTCATGACTGTCTATTCTTGTGCGTGCCACTGTCTGTGGTGAGGTTGTCACCAGTGCCTCTGCCGTCCCCTAAGACATCTCGAGACTTGACTCGACCGGCGTCTTGTGTCAATCAGGGGCAGTCAAAGAGGGCTTCAGTCCTGAACACCGGCCTACAATACCTCCGAACACGGCCTCCTTGTTGAAATCATAATCATACCCGGTCCCACCCGCCTCGTGGCTGCCTTTGACTTCCTCTCGCATAAGCTTCTGTCTACTTCTTGCCGTCCCCGGTGGTGCTGGACCTTGCTGTGCCGCTCACCAGTCCCAGACACCTGCGTCAGCAGGAATATCGCTTATGGCCCCAACCCAGCTCACATGAGCACCGACACAGCCAGGCATCCAGGGTGCTGCCCCCAAGACAAACCAACCATGGTTGGTCCGCAGGGCAGTCTTCTTGCGGACCCCGTTCCCCTCATCAGAGTGCGGCATGGCCAGACAGCACACTCGCCTTGTCGCGATCCCAAGCAAGGCTAGCACCCCGGGCTCGCCGCCAACCCTCGGCGAGATGGCAGGCTTCAAAATCAACGAGTACGTCAGCCGCTGGCTAGAGGCCGGCGGGAACCGCGAGCAGCTCAGCTATGCGGCCTCCACCACCACCACCACCACCACCACCACCACGACGGGCGGCTGGGAGGACTGGGCGCTGTTCACCATGGAGTGCTCTATCCGCAGCGAGGCGAGGATCCCCCCGACCACACAGGTGCGCGAGGTGGACGTGTACGAGAGCACGGGCGCGGCGGGCAAGCAGAAGGCGGCCGACTTCACCTTCCCCCCCGTCGGAGATCAGGGGAAGCAAGGGCATGGTCGTCGAGCTGAGGTGCGAGACCGAGAACGCGGCCAACCTCGCCAGGCAGGTGGAGGCCGACACAGAGAAGCTAAAGGGCGAGTTCAAGCCGCAGTATTCACCGTTCGACAAGGTCACCCCCGCGGGAGGGGGGCATGCACCCGTGGTCAAGAGGGGGATCCCGGAACGTTGCAGCAGTCCTATTCTCCTCCCAGGTATGGGGGAGGGGGGGGAAGGTGACAAATACACATGCTCATATTACCACGAGTCGCCTATTTCCCTCCTCCCCCCACCCCTCAGGACCTCGACACGGACACGATCGTCGTCTTTGTGATCCCCAGGGGCGAGGCCAGCGCCGCCGCCTCGGCCTCGGCCGGGTCCCCCCGGCTGAACATGGCCGCCGTCTCCGACCTCCCCCTGGCCGCCTCCGGGCCGGCAAAGATCTCCTCCGTGCTGCTCGTGTCCCCGTAGTCCGGGCTCCTGCTGGACCTCCCCTTTGCCTTCTTGGTGGTGGTGGCGCCGCCGCCGCCCACCACGGTCTCGTCGCCAGTGATGCTGTTGAGCTCGTAGGCGCGGCCGCCGCGGCGCGGCTTCTTGATGGCGCCCGTGCCGCCGAAGGTGATGAGGTCGGTGAACCGGAGGGAGGAGGAAGGCGGAGAGGACCCGGAGCGCGCGGAGGAGCCCTGCGAGCCGCCGAGGAGGAAGGACATGTGGCGGCTGAAGAAGGGCTTCAGGGTCGAGATGCAGGCGCAGATTATGCCGGTGTTAATCTCGATGAAACTGGGGGGGCGGGGACGGAACGGGGAGCACGTCAGCCGGTCTGGTTCTGGGTCCGCAATGCGGCAGACGGGGAAGAAGGAAGGGGGGGGGGGGGTGGGGCGTAGTTGGGCTTTTTCCCGACTCACCACCAGACGTATTGGTCAACAACGTTCCAGGTGTAATCTTCGCTAGCGAAGAGTGGAGCTAGGAGAACCGTGCGGATGACCGCTGTCACGCAGACGCTGTTCCGGTCACGAGGAAGGTCAGCCCATCTGTATCGTCCGAGGGCCGGTCGAGGGTCGGTTCTCTGCTCTACATACAAACCACCTGTTATGAACAGTCCGATGATCGCAATCTTCTGCCTCTTTGGCATGTCTGGTCGATCCCTTCCGAGTTAGCAAAGCCCGCCTTGCAGACGGATGGACTGTTGGGTGGATGAAAGGAAATGCGACCGCCAAGAGTGCTCTTCTCCAGCCGCAGGGGCGATTTTCCCGACGGAGACAAGCATACATGGGAGGGAGGGGGGGGGGGGGCGAGAGGGCGGGCAGGCTCTAGATGAGAAGAAGTGACCCTTCCAAAGGGGGCTGGATGGCTTGACCACCAGGGCAAGCACACAAGGTCTGGACTCACGCAACCCGAGGAACATCCTGATCGGCAGCAGCAGGATGACAAAGTCGGTGCAGATGTTCATGATGCTAGTCGCGTATATTGCGGCGTCGCGGTTGATGCAGGTCGCGTCCGTGATGGTGATGTCCCAGCTGGCGGCTGGCGGTAAGCAGCCCACGATGAGGGTGAACACCGAGGTCAGGGAGTAGGAGACGACCAGGAAGAACAGGACGTATATGATATGGCGTACGGTCGGTTCGACTGACAGTCGGAGGTACAGGAGGAGGATGGAGATCTTGCTCGAGGTCACGGCCACGGCCCAGACTGCAGAGGAGATGATTTCCCACTGGATGAATACGCATGGGTCAATAAAGAGAACAATAGAACCCGTGTCTCCGTCGCATCGCTGTGCTACTGGGTTGTTCGGACAAACAATGAAGGGCAGGGTGGGCTCACGAGCAGGAAATGGGGAGACCACGCGCTCATAGGCACATTCCACAGGTGTATGCCGAGCCCATAGTTAGCAACCTTAAAGCTGACCCCGATGAAGACCAGAGACAATGTCATGGCCACGCATATCATGAAGTCATCCGCTCCTAGGCCCTTCTGGACTATGAAGAGGCGGGTGTAGATCCGCAGGCACAACACAAAGCTGTTCGCCACCGTCAGCGACATGTTCCCACCTTCGGGAGGAGTTGAGAGGGTAAGGTGTAACTGCCTCAAGCCGCTCCTCCGGTGAGAAGCTGGCAAGTTCAGACAGAGTGGTACTGCCTCTCAGACAGCCTGGGTGAAAGGAAACAATTCCAAGCCTATCAGACGTACAATGCTATACTGGTGGTTGCATATCCTGCTCTGTACACTAGTCCCGAGATGTCCTCCGGATCGACGAAGTTGGAAGCCTGTCCTGGAGGAGGGGGCATACCAGGCGTGATAGATCTGCCTGCTGCCGCCGCCGCCTCTACCCAGGCTTTCATGATGGGGTATGAAAGTTCGAGGACTGGATCAGACCAGGCGCCGTGAGGTACTCCGTACTCGCAGAAGGTCCATGAAGGACTGGCGAGTATAATTCGGCCGGTAGGGCAGGTAGCCGCTGGAGAGCTGATGAGAAGCGCAAATGTTCCGCCAAGGCTTAGGGACGGGAAAGCCGTCGATAATATCTGAACTACCCGCCTCTCCCTCTCGGGCTGTATTGTATAGGTCTCCTCAGGTTCCTAGGAATTCTTCGGTGGAGAGGAGACCCCTGGCTGCGGATGAAGGGCTGCCAAAGGATTGGAAGGCCCAGTCACAATGTACCTTGTAATAATTCGGATCATAGCACTGCAAAAAATGATATCCGAGGCCTGGAGATATGGCATGAGCATTTGATAGCGAAACCGACAGGTCAGGTTTGAAGAGAAGCCGCGGTGTGGACCGACAAGGTATTTATTTACCTTTTTTATTCTTATTTTTATTCTGCTCGCTTAACATCACCGGCGTGCCTGACTCCGCCGAAGCAATGCTATCCGGAAGAGATCTCTCAACCCCACCCAGATCAACATCCTACCACATAGAGTGGTAAGCAAGAGTGTCGAACTATAATGACTATCACTAACTACTATGTAGTAGTATAGGTATCATTGGCCGGTACTTGCTCTGGTGTATGGATTCATTCCCTTGATGATTCCCGGCGGACCGACCCATAGATGTTGCATTAGCTGCGCAACGGTCCTGGGGTTCAAACTCCTGACTCCACACTGGCTTCCAGGAAGGCAACGGAGAAGGAGCCGGACGATCCACAGCAGCTCGGGCAAGCCCGGATTTACAGTCCCGGTCTCCTTTGTCCAGTGTTGTTCGTGCTCATGGAGAACGCTGAGAAGGATTGGTCCTTTCCGTCCTCGTGATCAGCAAGACTCCACTAGATAACCCGGTACGTATATGTATCAGGTGGCAGGTCGCCCACAGAGAAATAAAGGAGGTTGAAAGGAGGTCGCGCCGCAAATTGTTACCTAACAAACTTCGACTCGAGTCAGCTTTTATGAGGACGGATGGTGCTGCATAGAACTCTACACGGGCCCCCCTCAGCTTGAGTCTCCAGCCGGAACACGGACCTACCATGTCTGACAACGGCACCAACGGCCGCAGCGACGGCAACGGGTCCAGCGCCGGCCTGAGGCCCGAGCAGGTGACCCTTGAGTCCAGCTTCCAGGGCAAGGTGTACGCCATTACAGGGGGCTCTTCTGGGGTGGGATTCTCAGTTGCCCTCGCATTGGCCGCCTTTGGCGCGTATGTGTCTTTCTGTGGGCGCAATAAGGAGCGCCTTGCCGAGAACGAGGCCGAAGTCGCCTCGCTGTCTCCGTACGGAAAGGATGGCGTGATGTCGTACAGCCTGGACTTGGTGGATGAGGATGCGGTGGACGCCTGGATCCAGGCTACCGTGGACAAATTCGGGAAGCTGGATGGCGCTGGTCAGTCACCGAGCAGACAAATCTGACGGGAGAACAGAAGCGACTGACTTTCCTTGCGGCCTCAGTCAACGCAGCAGCCCTTGAGGCCCCGGAGGCCGTGCCAATATTGGAGATGAAGTCGTCGACGTGGCATACCGTGATCAACGCAAACTTAACCGGCGTGTTCAACAGTTTGAGGGCCGAGCTGAAGAGGATGGGGCGAGGAGCAGTGATTGTGAACGTTGCGAGTATCCTAAGCAAAGTCGGCCTCGGTACGTTCCTCGTGTGTGCCTTTTTCTGCCTGCTGTTCCTGTTCCCGGTCGAATGGTCTGCATCATGCCGGTAAGAAGCAATGGAGCTGACGTGATAGTAGAGGCTAACGCCCCCTACACGGCCTCCAAGCATGGTGTTCTGGGGCTTACCAGGGCCGTCGCCAAGGAGTATGGGCCTAGGGGGATAAGAATCAATGCCACAAGCCCCGGCCACACCTGGACAGCCATGCTGGAGAACGCAACAAACCGACTGAAGGCGAGCGGCCGCGAGATGCCAGATGTGACAGCTCACACTATCCAGAAGCGCGTCTCGTTCGCGCATGAGCAGGCACAGCCCATCCTCTTCATGCTGAGCGATTGGTCTTCCTTCATCTCGGGGGAGAACCTCTCGGTGGACGGTGGTTGGACGTGCTGAGAAGTTATCAATTTGGGGGGCGGGTTTGGCCGGGAGTGGGAGTGAAAGGGGAGGAAACCCAGTATACCTTGACTAATGAGAAGAAGAAATAAAAAAAGAAATACAAAGGCAAAACCTCCAGGCAACACATTGCTATGCCGCCCGCTTTTGGGGGAGGAACCGGCGACTTGCTTGCGCTCGGCTCTTCTTATTCGGCTTTTTCGATCCCTTCTTGGAGCTCGAACCCAACGGCAAACTCGACGTCTCCACCGTGAATGGAACCCACGAGCTCTCTACTTCCTTGTTCGTTAGCACTCTAAGTCGACCCTGAGTTCCACCACCAGACCACGCAGTTTGTCCTGAGGGATTTCGGGCCCGCCCTGCTGCGTGTCTTGCAACAGGAGCGGGCGCGAGGTACATGTAGAAGGAATGAAGGTCGGCCGCAGACCGCAGCAGCGCAAGGATGTCATCGTAGTGTGCCAGCTCACCTAAAGGGCATACGGCTGGTATTCATCGTCTTGCTGTTTCGTTTGACGCTGTTGTGTGGGTCTCCTTCTGGACTCCGACGATACCCTTCCGAACATCCACCTACAACAATCAGTTGCACGCATCGCAGATGCCATGCAGTATTCTTCGCCACCACGCCCAGTCTAAGTACCCAAGGCAGGCCTGTCAAATGGAGAGACAGCAACCTTGCCGCATGCACGGCTGTATCAAGGCTTCTCATTTTATTCAGGCGCACTGACGAGCATTCTCAAGATAACAAACCAAACGATAGTAATGTAATCTTAGAAGAAAAGAGAACGAGGCCGGGGGAGGGGGATGATACAACCAACCCACACCCGCGAGTCTCATCATTCCCGTGCCTCAACAAGTGCTTCGCCCCTAGTCGACAAGTTCCGACTTGAGCACCGCTCTCCCTTACACCATACTCACCACGAGCATACAATGAAAAAAAGCTTTGACGACGAACCGGAGTTCATCAGGCCAGACTTGCCAAAGGCATGAGTACACCTCTGATGAACGAGGATGCACCAAGACGCAGACGGGATCCTCCATGATCGCACTTTGCACCAGCCGCTGATTCCTAAAAGCCCACGGGAGCGAGCCGGGGCCAGTTGGCATCGTTCGGCCATGCCGGAGTGAGCCCGTCAAGAAACATCCCTTTTTTTTTTTTTTTTCTTTTTTTTAACCCCCTCGGTCGCATGGAACAATCCGAATAAAGGGGGGGAGGCTGAGCAAAGGGGGATTCTCGTCACGGTTTTGAACATTGGGCCCGTGTGTCTTTTGGACGTTGGCTGCAGCTGGCCGGGGAGTACCCGCAGCTGGCGGCCAGCTGCTGGCTCAAAAGCCCGATCAAGATGGGCAGTGCGGACATCTCAAGAACATCCTGATGGCATGATTGTGAACAGGAGCATCTAAATTCTTAAAGGTCGGCGTTGGAGAGTTGAGGAATGTTGGCAATCCCGGAGACTTTTTTTCATTGTCCGCAATTCTAGAAGGAGTCTGGAGGTTGGCCATTTGATGCCCCGGTGAGCTCGATAAGAAAGAGACACAGTATCCGAGCTATTCAGGACACGCTGGCTGCTAGAAACGTGCCTATCGAAGGTGTCTACTTAATACGAGCATGAGAGTCGATGGGCTGGCTTCCCCTGGAACAAATTCTCAAAGGTCGGACGAATGGGCATGCCTTTGTAGAGCGAAGTCGCGTGTCTGTATATCGCTACATGTATCAAGCGAACGGATGCGCGTGTAGTCGGACCCTGCTCGATTCATCTGTTCTGTTCTGATTCGCGCTCTCACGTACGGGGTACAAGTACACACAAGGCAAGAACTCATGGCTCTACAGCTTGTCTTTTCGTTTGTCTTTTCGTCTGGAGCTTTTGTCCAATCTCACACCCGGCAGCGTGATCACGACCCTGAAGCCCCCTTAGGACCTCGCCTCCTCCAGCTCCAACTCCAGCTGACGAATCCTCTCGACCTGATCCTGGCTGCTCCCTGCCGAGACCACCCTCTTCTTGAGCGTCTCGACCTCGCCGGTGAGCTGGCTGATCGCCTCGTTCTGCCTGTTCAACTTGTCGCCCTGCTCCGTGATGATCTTGGTCTGCGCCTCGATGAGCTGCTTGATCTGCTCCAGGGACGTCTCGACAGATGGCGAGTGCAGCCCCGACGAGGCTTGAGGCGCTGCTGCTGGTAGGGTGGCCTTGACTGGCGATGGGGGCTGAGCTTGCGATATGGAGACTGCCGGCGTGCTGCTCTTGACGGGCGAGGCCGGCTTGGCAGGTTCTGAACGGATGGGTAGCGAGGCCCTTGGCGTGGGCTTCTGCACCTCCTCGAAGCTGGAGGTCTCGGCCTCGTCCTCATCTTCCTCGTCCTTGTCAGCGAACTTGGACGCTGCGGCAGCCATGGAACCCTTCTGCTGCGCCATAGAGGGCGGTGGAGCACGGGCCGCGACGGGTGATGGCTCAGGCTCCTTCGGCGCAGGCTTGGCTGCAGGGGCGGGAGTGGGAGCCGGTGCAGCTGCAGGAGGCTTGTAGTCGGACGCGACCTCTTTGGGAGCGCTGCCCTCGTACACGCTCTCGAGATCGATCTTTGAAGGCAGCCCAGTCTTGCCCGAGAGCCACTCCGGCGCGGACATGGCAGGCTTGAGGCCTGTGCATGGCGGGTAGATGTCGGACTGGAATGTCTCGGCCCGACGAGGGACGGTGAATGAGATAGGCTCGATATAGAGGTCGTTGACGGTCTTGAATGCGCGCATGACCTCGTTCTCGTGCAGCTACACCGCAAGTCAGCAGTACTTCAGGGCACGAGGAGATATGGACAACCACGCACGTTGACGCCACGCTTGGGGAGGAAGGCAACACCTCTTTGTGGGTCCCCAGACTTGTATTCGGACAGGAACTCGAACTTGTCGTTCTCATACTCGAAGTAGCGGATGTTGCCATCACTGCGCACGGACCGTTAGCCATGTCTACCTGGCCTGATCCACGACCGCGCGATGTTTCCACTTACCCCTTGCCGGCAAGGTAGAGGCAGTTGGTGCCGTCATCCCAGAATGGCATACACACGCCCGAGATCGAGTCCAGGTTCGTGAACCCACCGATCGGCTTGTCTTGACCGGGCTCCCACAATGCGATCTGGCGGTCGCTCATGCGCGAGAAGCCCGTGGTCGCAATACGGTTGTGCTCGCCCATCCACACGGCGCGACTGTTCTTTGCGCCCTCGTGGCCCGGTCCCACGTGCGCCGGCTTCTCCTGGCGAACGTCCCACACGCGCAGCTTCTTGTCTCTCGAGGTCGTGACGAGCAGGTTGCCACTCGCGTTCCACGACAGGGACTGGACGATGTCGTTGTGCTGGAGCTTCAGCGGTGCTTGGCCGGTGCTGATGTCCCACAGCTTGATGGTGTAATCGCCAGAGGCAGAGGCGAGGATGTTCTCGGCGGCGGGGTTGAAGAGGACTTGGCCGACCTTTCTGGACGCTTGTCAGAGCTGTGTCATCTACGCACGGGTGTCCCTGTAGGCATGTCCCCCCTCTCCCCGCACAACCTGTCTCCTTATGTGACCGTCTCCTCCTCTTGTAGGCAGCTCTGGTGTGTGTGCTCATACCTCGTATGTCCAGTCAGCTTGCTCACGGGCGCAACGTCCGCAGGCTCCTCCGCGTCAGTGAAGAGGGTGAAGTCCTTGGGGACCTGCCATATGAAGATCTTGCCATCGTCGGAACCGGATGCGATAACGTGGTCGTTGAAGGGGTGCCTGCAAGAGGAGGCCACACGGTCAGCACAGGAAACCAGGCATGTGTAGGGACCGAGGTCTCGGGCGAGGACATGGAAGGGGCTTTACTCACCAGTCAGTGTCCAGCACTACAGCGGTGTGTCCACGGAACAGCGGTATTTGGTCAGGCAGCTTCCCGCGCTCGTTCAGGGGGATGACCGCGAATGCGCCGCCGCCGCCAGACTCCCAATTGACGGACAGAAACTCGGGGTTCGCCCTAGAGAAAGCGAGAGGAGCACGTCAGCTGTCGGGGTCTGCAATGTGCGAGGTACGCCCTGATCCCAGCTGAGAGGCCGTACTTTACAAGGTTCGTATCCCAGGCATTCCTACTGATGTGGAGGTTATCGTAGCAGAACTCCTTCCTGGTCGGCTTTCCGAAGACGTGTCCTGTATCGTACCGGCGGCCCAGTCGTCAGCCAGCCAGTCCCGGCTCCGAATGGCAAGAAGCAAGCACCCCTCGAGCTCGGCGTGCTCGGGCGCCTGCTCGTGTGCCTCGAGGACGGCCACCGCCATATACGCAGGTGGATACTTACGATACTTCGACGCGCGCACGAACCGGCCAGACATTGTCGCAGCGACTCCTCGAGGGTGTACTGAAGTAGAGGTAGGACGATAATTGAATGCTGCTGTCAGCAACAGCCAGCAACAGCAGACCAGAGCGAATGTCGCGAAGGTAGGTAGTGAAGGAAAGGGTAGGGTAGTAAGACAAAAGGTAAAGGGGCAATGTCAGTTACTGAAGTGGCCAGGCCAGGTTTAGGGTAGCTAGGTAGCAGCGGGACGTCAATCTGAACAACCAAGCGCTGGTCCCGGCGCGACTGGGCCCTCTCCAGCGTCCAGCTTCCACCCAGCGTGTTGGACTCGTCAGTCCGACAACCAAGCTTGCATAAACGCGTGGGATCTCCTGCGGCGCCTTACGCCTCACCGGTACCCCTGTGTCAATCGTATTCTAGTTTCACCTGCCTTTCTGCACGCGTAGAGGTGCTGCACGTATATCAATCCGCCACCCAAGATTGTGTGCAATGGTTAAGAATAAGAATACACTTCTGGTCTAGATAAGCCTACAGAAGAAGAAGCACTCTTCTGATACACACCATGAAAAGTGGGAACGATGCTGTGAACCACCTCCACTGTAGCATACCTGCGGAGCCACGCTGCAAACGCCGCCGGCGTGGTACAGCCGGAGCAGACTGGCGGCTGTGAGCCACTCGACAGAGTGAGTGAGTGAGTGTAGTGCAGATTCTATGTACAAGCCGTCGCGCTTCCTCGCAGACCCGCCGTGCCCTTCATGGTATTTCCGTTTCATTCGCCCCCAGACGCCTCATGAACCAAAATGCAATGGTGCTGCCGCAGACAAGTCCGATCCGCCCATCCATCCAGTCTAACTCCGGCCCCTAACGCGAACGTAGATGCAATCATCATTCGAGAAGTCAGCAATCACCCCGTCCTACTAGTCATCGCCGTCCTCGCTACGAGCAGCGCTGCTGCGCCCACCGTTGGTGTTGTTAGCCGAATTGTTGATCAGCCTGATCCGAGGCTGTGGAGTGCCCGCACTTGTCGTAGGCGGGGCAGATGTGTCCTTCTGCGACGAGGAATCCTCCAGTTCAGTTAGCTCATGGTTGTCTTGTAGTTGCTGCTCATACTCTTTCGTGAAGAAGTCCTGTCCAGAGTGTTAGTAAGGCCTGGCCATGGTAGTGCTTCCGACTGGATGGTCACAACTCACCTGGATGGTTGTGGCGTCCGTGTGGATAAGTGCGCTGTCGTCGTTGTAGGTCCTGCAATTGTTGCACATAAGCTCGATGTCCCTGCGCATGTCGCTGAGGCTGTTGTATTCCTCCTTCTTGATCTTCTTCTCGATGTGATTCATGCAGATAGGATTCAAGATGACGACGTAGTAGTCGGCGTAATCCCTTTTCGGAGGCAGCTTGATAAACGGCCCGATGATCAGACGCTTGGGAGGCTCGTCGTCGTCGTCCTTATCGTCCTCCTCTGGGTCCGGATCAGGATCATCCACCTCAAGGTTCATCAGCTTGTCAAAGAGAGAGCGCAGGCTCCTTTGCAGTACGTCGCGTTGCTCAGGGCTGACCTTGCTGTCCCCATTAGCCGCAGCAACAGCCTTCGGTCGTCCTTGCGGGCCCCGGCGTTTCTTTGGTGGGGGCTCTTCGTCGCCCTCCTCCGCTTTCCTCTTCTCATGCTTGCCACCGGGCTTGCGACCGCGTTTCTTGACGGGTGTCTCCTGTGGCTCCTCGCTGCTAGCTCGGCTGGCCGCAGGGGAGCCCTCGGAGCCATTCAGCACCCCAATCCTCTTCATCCGATTCTTCTCCCGCTTGTCCTTACGCGCCTGCTTTCTGGCAGCCGCAGCTTCGGGAGAGTCATCGTCATCGTCGACAGCCATGAGCCATTGCTCTTCAGTCAAGCCATCATCGTACCGCACCTTCGTCCTTTCACGCGCCCCACGTCCCAGGATGGTGTCCGTCTCCTCCGGTTGCTCTGGGTTGTCCTCATTGAGATAGATATCAGGCAGTTCATCCTCCGTCATAAGGCGGGGAACTTTCTTGGACCCCGGTAAGGTTCCGTACGTGGAATCCTTCGATCTCTCCTCGTCAAGCTGTTGGAAGACTATGACCTCGTCATCACTGCGTGCGAGGATCATGTTCAGCTCCTCATCGTCCATCTCTTCCTGCTCGCCAGCCTCTGCGAGGTCTGCAGATTCAAGCAAAGTCCGAAGCATGGCATCACGTTCAGTTTCGGAAGACTTGTGGTCGAAACGACCGGCCTGGATGACCTTGCCGTCCATGTCGAGCTTGTACCTGGCTCGCTCCAAGATCTTCTCCTCGACGGAGTTCGAGCTGATCAGACGCAGAATCCGGACCTCGTTCTTCTGTCCGATACGGTGCGCACGATCTTGAGCTTGCAGATCCTGGTGGGGATTCCAGTCAGAATCATAGATAATGACGGTATCGGCAGTCTGAAGATTGAGACCCAGACCACCAGCGCGAGTCGAGAGCAGGAACATAAAGTAGGGCGAGTCCGGCCGGTTGAACTCATAAAGAAGCTCGCTACGCTCGTCCGACTTGGTCGTGCCGTCGAGACGAAGGAACTGGATGTTTCGCAGCCGGAGAAAATCCTCCATGATATCCATGATGGCCGTCATCTGGAAGAACATGAGCACACGATGACCTGTTGCCTGGTACTTCGGCAGGATACGATCAAGCAGCTCGAACTTGCCGCAAGTCCTCCACAGGAGATCATTGGATATGCTGGCCGGGTTCATCTGGTTCTCGACTTCATCAAAGACGAACGGATGGTTGCAAAGCTTTCGAAGCTGCATCATCATGTTGCTGAGCCCCTTCGCTGTCGTCTTCCCACCCTTACCGTCGCTGACAGCAAACTTGTTGTGAAGGAACATCTGTTTGTACAGCCGGGATTGCAAAGCAGAAAATTTGCACTTGATGACCTTCTCGGTCTTGTCAGGTAAATCCTTCTCGACATCCTTCTTGAGACGACGGAGCAAGAAGGGCCGTAGGACCTTGTGTAGACGGCGAATAACAAGAATCTGCTCTTCTTCCGTCAGCTCCATCTTGTCTTGGCTTCCGGTGTTGGCAAATGGAGTGTTGAACCACTCGTCGAAGGTCTTGGCCGATTCGAAAATGTTGGGCAAGGTGAAGTTGAGCATCGCCCAGAGCTCTGCCAAGTTGTTCTGGAGAGGAGTTCCAGTGAGGATGAGACGGAAGCGAGTCGAGTAGTATTGTTGTATAGTCGCGCTGAGTTTTGAGTTTGCATTCTTCATGCGGTGACCTTCGTCGATGATCATGTGGAACCACTTAATCTTGCTCAAGATGTTGCGGTCCTTGATGATGTATTCGTAAGTGGTGAGTAGGACCTGGAATCGCCCCTGGCGGATCTTATCCTGCTGCAACTTTCGAGCATTGGGTGGCCCCTTGTACACCACTTTGCTCACCGACGGAGCCCACTTGTCAAACTCCAAGTTCCAGTTTGTCAGCGTACTGAGGGGGACGATAACAAGATAAGGGCCCATCTGTTGCTTCTTTTCGATGAGGTAGGTGACCAAGCTGATGGTCTGGATCGTCTTGCCGAGGCCCATTTCGTCTGCAAGAATGCCGTTCAGATTGTTGTTGTACAGTGAAATCATCCACTGCAGACCCTTGATCTGGTATTCCTTCAGCCTGCCACCCACCAGCATGCTGGCCTGTTCGGTAACCTCTTCCTTGATGCGATGAGCAACAGCGTAGTAGTCGATCTTGCCTCTGTTCTCGTCTTCTTCCTCCTCGTCTTCGCTCTCCTCCTCATTGAGGAACTCGCCGGACTCGTCACCATAGCGCTCCGCGGCAGACCTTTGCTGGGCCTTGACAGACGAGGCAAGCTGTCCCAAGAAGCCGTCCGTCTGCTTGAGAAGATGGGTGATACGCGTATCCTTGGCCTGGTCGAGCAGCTTGAGGTAGGCTTCCTCGTCGTTGGCTTTGAGAGCCTGCAGACGTTGCTTGGCATTCCGCTCAATGCGCTTCTGCTCTTCCTTCTCTATGTTGAAGTGGTGGTTGTACATGAGCTTGCCCATCTTGCTCATCTTGTTCTGCTGGCTAGAGCCAGTCGACAAGATCTCATGCCGATGATTAAACACGGCGTGCAAGAAGTCGGAATGCTTCTTCTTCTCACGGTTCTCCCTGGCATCTCGTTGTTGCTTCTCCAGCTTTTCGGTGATCCGAGCCTCCCGGACACTCTGCTTCTTCAGCCGGCGGTACTGGCTGCGGTTTGTCGTGGTAGCGAGGTTGTCGTACTGCATCATCTGCCGCCCGATCAGCTCGCGCAATTTCCTCTGCTTCGAGTACAACGCGATCGACTTCATCTCGATGAGGGCTTTGCGCCTAAGGCTGTCATCAATAGCGAGACTATCCTTAGAGGTATCCCAATGCGCCAGGTTGCCGGGCTGATTTTTCAACTCGTGGTATCGGGCGCTCATCCGGTTGAATACTATCTTCTCCCGGTCCGCCCTAAGCTGATCAAAATCAATGCCGGGAGGGAAGAGGCCAGGGATGAACAGGCGATCCTCACGCCGCGCATGTTTGAAGAGACTGACGGACTCTGCCAGCATCGTGTCGGGCCGCTTCAGCTTCTTAAATTGATGCTCCTCGGGCGCTGGAGTGGCCTCATCCAACCTTGACACCTCTAAACCACTCGGGCCAGCCTTGCCGGGCGCCTGTTGTGAGGTGGGGGTCGAGGAGGGCTGGGATACCTGTTGGGCGACTGAAGCTTGGCGCCGTTGTCGATGAGCGAAGAGGGCATTCTGCATCTGTGCTGGCACCCCGAAGTTTTTGCTCAGGTACTTGAACGCCGCAATCTGCTGCCGAAGCAGAGTGAGGTGAGCCGGTGTGAACTGGCCCGTTCCGGTACCCGATGTTGATGGAGCGGCCGCATTTGAAGCTTCACCAGACGCGGCGGGAAGGGCCGAAGCCCCAAGGGAAGCCGAAGATGGCGACGCCTGTGCACCCGGCTGCGTGCCGTTGGCACCCACTTGACCGTCCGTTGCAGCGCCGTTGGTAGCGGCGGTCTGTTGTTGCTGTTGGCTCTGCTGCATTTTCTGGTATTCGAGCTGTTTTGCCCGCATTCGCTGGTGGTGCTGGAAGCTAGCCAGGAAATTTGAAGTCTTGATGAACTCGGGGTCGTTCGGAGGTGTATTGTTCTTCTTCATCTCTTGAAATTTCTGTGTGATGATCAGCAAGCCAAACTTCCAAGACCAACGCGCAAAGAAGAAATTTAAAAAAAACAAAAATTAAAAAAAAAAAACCAAAAAAAACCATCGACAAACATACCTGAAAGACCTCTCTGACTTGCTGCTGGGTCAGGTTGGCGGGCAAGCTGGGCAGGCCAGCGCCCGGGATATGCACCGGGCCCGCAGGCTGAACCGAAGCCATGGTCGGTTCGGTACGGGCTCAAGACACTTTCGAGTAGATTGTGGGTGACTCCGAGGGCCAAGTATTATTCTTGTCGCAGATCCATCAAGCAACGCGCTCAATCGGTCGGAAGACAATTGGTACAAGCACGATGTGGTCGAGAGAGGGTCCGGAAGGGGCGACGCGAAGGGTCGAGGGTGATGTCGGCGCGTCGTCGGTTGATGGACAGACGTGTCGAGGAGTGGGGCGTCTTGTTGAGCCGGGTGAAAAACGCGGTGATCGTCCAGGCCGTTGAGGGACGGGATGCGATAAGGTCACTGTCGCTTCAGAGGGGGGTCCCGTTTGAAGCTAAAGGCAACAGCTGCGCCTGGGGAGCCTCGATGTGCGATGCGATGCGATGCGACAGGCGGGTGCTGGTTGGCTGCAGTGGGGGTTGGGTGCAGGCTGCGGTGGTATAGGTAGGCAGTGCTGCCTGGGAGAGGGAAAAGGCAGGTGAATCGAACGAAATGTGAAAAAACAGGCCTAAAGGGGGGGCGGTAAGGCCAGTGCCTGAAGGAAGGGCGCGAAAAAATCGCGTGCCGTGAAGTTGGCAGGGCAGCTTTAGATGGTTTATCGATGAATCCAAGCTGTTTTGGTGATGCGCAGGCTTCGCTTTCGATGGAGTCACCGTCCGCCGTGGTGATTGAGAATGGATTGACCACAAGTCGCGCGGGCGGCAATAGCAGGCCTGGTCAAAAACTTGATTCCTGAGGCACTAACAATTATGCACGGATGACACGGACCAAGCCGCTAAGTGGGGAGCAGCCGCCAATCACGAGCGGCCATTGCTTACTAAACGGGCTGGACCCCTCTGAAACAGGCCTCGGCGCCGCATGCATCAGTTCAGGGGGGAAGACAGCTAGCTAGAAGGTGCTGGGCGTGCTGAGCTGCTGGCCTATCCTGCCTGCTCGTCCGATATGGGGATGGCCATCAGCAGTGCTCAGGGGTCTGGGCAGTGACCGTTGGAAGACATGTCGGTCCGGCTTGAACAGCTTCGTGGCCCCCGCGCCCGCCAGGCCAGAATAACGAAAGAACTATCTATCTCTTCACCCTCTTCCTGTCCGGCCCCTCCTCTTCCTCATCACTCAGCTCCGCGTACTGCGTCACTGGCTGCGTTTCCTTCCACGCATTCGTGAACAAGGGGTCCTTCTTCGCGACATCCGCATACTTCAGCAGTGCCTCCCTCGGGTCTTCATGCAGCATCTTCGAAAGCGGTATGTTCTCTTCGATATGCTTCTCGTCCGGTTGGCTCCGCATGAACGGCGTGATCTGCTGCACCTGCGGCCTCCGAGGGTCCAGCGACCTGCCCGAGGACGTGACCCCTGCCTTCCCGGCCTTCCGTTGCTGCGCTGAAAGTGCGCCAGGGGTGATGATGCTGTCGCCTGATAGACCAAGGGTCTGGTCCATGGTGAGGGCGGGGTTGTCATCGATATGACGCTTCTTCGGGGCCTTGCTCATCACGTCCACGGCGCCGCGCCGCGACATTGTGGGGTTGTAGAGGACGTGGGTCTCGGCATTCGCGGAGCCTGTGACGATCTGGTTGAGCCTCTCGTGCCAGTCGACCACGATCAGTGGCGCGCCCGGTGTGATCGGTGTGACATGTTCTGGCTTGAGGTTGCCAGGGTTGAGAATGTGTAGATGTCCGGATGCCGACCCGGTGATGATACTTGTCGAGCTTGGCGAGTACTTGATATTGCTCATCGTGAACCTGTCGGATGTTGATGGGTGGTCAACCGACACAAGCGGCTGCTTGAACTTCCGCGTGTCCCACAGCTTGATGGTGTTGTCGCCACCTCTTGTCACGACCATGCGACCGTCCGAGCTGATATCCACGCCTCCGGTCCAGGTATCGGGCTTGTGCGCATCGCGGACCTCTCCGGTCGGTCTCGCAAACGGTCCGTTTCCGCCGTACATGACCAGCGACCCATCGAGCGCAGCCGCGGCCAGCACGTTGTTGCCCCCAGACGCCGGCACACCCCACGCCACCGCGGTCATCCTGGTCCTCCCCGCCGTGCCAGCCGCTTTGGACTTGAAGACGATCACCTCTTTCTGACTCCTCTTGTTATTGATGTCCCATATCCGCAGCGTACTGTCCGTGCCCGCCGTGACACACAGGTTCTTGTCCGTAGGATGCCATGTGCCCGTGGTGATCTCGGAAACGTGCCCCTTGGTATTGTGCATATCCCGCAGGTACATGTCCCCCTTGACGAACTCCGTAAGGATGTCCCCGTCCCTCGACACGATCTTGGCCTGCGGGTGTGCCGAGATGCACAGAAACACGCCCCCAGACAGCGGGTTGAACTGTACGAGGCTGATCGGGAAGGACTCCGCCGCCGCGGAACCCTTGGTCTCCCACGGGTCGACGCTCCGGAAGGCCCGCAGGGTCGTCGGTGTCATCGAGGCGAAGTCGTGCAGTTTCACCGTCCCGTCCAGCGACCCCGTGGCCAGCCTCGACCCGGCAGGGTCCAGCGACACGCTCGTCACCGTTCGGTCGTGGGTCTTGAGCACCAGCTCGTGCGACACTGGGTACTCGTCCTCGTCATCGTCATCGTCGGAGGAGTCATCATCGTCGTCGCTATCGCCGCCATCAGAATCTGAGCCGGAGCCTCCTCCTTTCGATGGTTCGCGTTTCACCTGTGGTTGTGGCTGTGCGGCTTTGGGCTTCCCTGTGCCCCGCCGGCTGCGGTCTATCTGTGCGGCAATGTCTGCTTCTTTCGATTTCTTGCCGAATGACGCCGGCAGAAACGCTCGCATGGGGTCATCGTCCGCCAGCTCGGGCTGTTCGATCTCGAATTCTTCGCTGTCGCTCATCTCCGCGAGCGTTGCCCTCTCGGGCCGCGAGGGTTCGGCGTGGGTGGCGTGTTCGACAGGCAGGGTGCTCCGCACACGGTCTAGCTCTGCCGTGACCTCCTTGTGAGGAGTAAAATGGGAAAAGTAGGACAGCCTAAACGTTTGGGGATCAAGATGTCGTCAGGGATACTGTTTTCTGCCGGCAGGCAGCCCGGCGACAATCTTCAGGCTCACCCCCCGGCCCCCTGTGCGCCCCCATCCCAAGCTCTCCCCACCCCCACCCACGTTCGCTTGAAGCGCTGTGGCATGCAAGCCCCCACGAATGACGTCCTGCCTAAAACGATATCAATAAAGCAACCTACAATGTCTCCGAACAACAGAAACTCACCACAGGCCACGCACACAACGACCATCCTCTTGTTCCTGCTCATACTGGTCGCCTTCTTCCCTGGGGTCTTCCACCACCTCTGGACCCTCCCATCGAGCCCCCTGCCGTCCTCACCATCCTCCGGCCCCACGACAGCCGCATCGGCCGACTGCCCGTCCTGCGAACCGACCCTCACGATGGGCTCCTGGTATCAGAAGCAGTTCGCCCTCCCCAGCAAGAGCTGCGGGTCCTACCTCATCACCGACCACGTCGTCAGCTCGCTCCCCGAGATCAGGAACTACAAGGTGGGGCTGCTGAACCTCTTCGTACAGCACACGAGCTGCGCGCTCTCCCTGAACGAGAACTGGGACGACGATGTGCGGGCCGACATGAGCGATGCGCTGGACCGGATCGCGCCTGAGGCCGGCGCCAAGGGGGAGGAGCTGTATCGACACTCTGCTGGTAAGTTTCCTTCCCCGTGAGACATGGGCACGAATGAACTGTCTGCGGCCACGGGCACCTTTTGCTGACGAGGGCGGCTCCTCAGAGGGACCGGACGACATGCCAGCTCATGTCAAATCCGCACTCATCGGCGCGAGTGTCACGATACCAATCCGGGACGGCAAGCTTGCAACAGGTATGTCAGGTCTCACCTCTGACCGTGGCAAGGAAACCAGACCTAAGACTTCAATCATAGGCACTTGGCAGGGCATATGGTACTTGGAGTTCCGGGCAGCGAAGCATCAACGGCGCGTCGTCGCTACCATCCAGGGAGAGAAGGCGTAGAGATGCAGTAAAAAATTCATATCCATTATGTCCTTAAGGCGCAGTATTGCGCGTATCTCGCGATCCTCCGACCTTAGTCTGAGCAGTGGCCGGCCAGCGAGTCTTCTCTTCGAACCCAGAAAGCTTCTATGGCAGACCCGTTGCCGTCTGCGGTTCTGTACGATGATCCTCGTAGCATGCCCCCAGAATATTGTGGCGCTCGTCTCCCCGCCCCGCCCCGCCCCCGGTCCCGAGGGTTCGGCGCATTCACGCCGTCCAAGCTCTCTTGTTCACTGCCTCCGGTCAGATCGCAATATCTGTATCATCCGAACGGGTCCGGCAAAGCTCCCGACAGCTGGAAGTCTGTAGGGCCACCCGCATCATCAGGCCATCACAGCCCGTCGGGAACAGACTGGAGCTGCTGCGCGTCAACAGTGTCCAAGGCCTACTCGGGGTCCTCCTCCTTCATGTTGACGTCGCCTCCTGCCAGGACCTTAGACTGGGGGACCTCTGCGTTCCTGCCGCAAGGGGTCTGCGCGACCACATTGCCGGTCTCGTCGACGAATTCGAAGTTGTAGCGGCTGAGCAGGTGGGGTATGGCGGACAGCTGGGGCCCGTAGCGCTGGGAGTTGTCGTAGAGCTCGAAGAGGGGCACGGCCAGGAGTTTCATGTTTTTGGGGACGCTGAGAACCTCTGCACGGGCGAAGTCAGTCAGCTGTCTGCACCCGGCGGCAGTCTACGGCGGCAGTGGCTTACTGGACTCGGGCAGCCTGATGATGTAGAGCTTCTTGCACTCCTTGGGCCGCGTGACGTGCGCGGGGACAAACGGGTACATGAAGGTCTCGAAGTTGGGTCGCCACCACTGGGCAAGGCAGTCGCCAACGTCCCAGTCCCCCTCGGTCTGGCCGTCGCCCAGGCTGCCGACAGGGGCGAGGCGCTCGTCCAGCCGCTTCTTGAAGCCCTCGATCTCGTCGTCCTCGGGCCTGAGGTAGTCGCCGGGGAGCTTGAAGAAGGCGTTTGCGATCTGCAACATCAGGATGTGTGGGTGGTTGTGCTCGTGGCAGACGAGGATGCCCTCGCAGGTGCGGCGCATGCCATGACGTGTGTAGTGTTCCTCGAGCCGCTTCAGCCGCGCCACCACGCTAGGGTCCTCCTCAGGCTGGGTCTCCTTGACGCCGAAGGTGTAGTTGGACAACGGGTAGAGACGGATGGTCTCGGGCTGGCTGGCCTCGAAGGGGAGGGGGACGGCGGGCGGCTTGGACGACTGCAGAGAATCAGGCGCGATGGTCGACATCTTGAAGGGTTCTTGGGTCGCGATCTCTGCTGGATAGATGTGGTGAAGAATCCGTAAAGCACCTCGAGGGGGATACGAAGTGGTAACTCCCGCGCAGAGCGTTGTGTTCTGGACGGAAGAAGGATGAGAAGTGATTGGGCAGGGTAGAGCTGGCAGGATCTCGGAGGGGGTGACCAGCGGGACAGAAGTTTACCAATGGAAACCTCAAGAGGGCTAACCGGCTGAGGTCGCAGGAAAGCTCAGGTAGCAGGAGGGCTCAGACCGCAGAGAGAGAGCTCAGACCGCAGGAGAGCTCAGATCGCAGGAGAGCTGCTTCCTGGAGTGCCTGGGTGCCCCTCGCCTCTGCGCCGTCGCCCCTCGTCTGTCTGGCAATGGATGGTGGTACAGATGTTGCAGCTAGCCTATAGTCGACGTGAGGGGTCTGTAGAGTCGTATGGGTCGTGTAAGTCGTCGGTGTTATATGCAACCTGTTACAGGTAGTCACTGGCCTGGGGAGACTCACTGTCGTCGCAGCTACTCTATAGTACAGTGTTGGAGCTGCATAGGAGCTCTGCGGTGGACCTGCAGCCCTGCAGCGGCCACTATTTAGTGGAGTAGTCCCTGTTCTGAGATCCCAAAAGGGGGAAGACGGCCACAGGGACCAGGATATGGTGTGGTATGCTTGTTCCCGGGCCCACTCGCCTCTGGCTGGAATATATACTATGTAGTTTGTACTAGCGCTTGGTACTATAACTACCTTGGATGGAACTGGGAAATGAGAACCATGAGGTTTCAACTTGGCCAAGGCTTCATCTATACCGGTAAGGAAAAATCATGAACGACAGACCTGTCGAGGTTTATGAAGAACCCCCCCTCTGCTCAAGAGTCCCTTTTCTATGCACCCAATCCCACCCTGCTACAGTAGCCAGCCGGCACAAACTAGGTCTATATCGAACAACATTGGGGGTCCTTCTCAGCAGCACCTACCAGGGTAAGTATTTATTTAGGATGTGAAAAGAGCCACAGAATCACCGTCACTTCTACTGGTGCTTCTGATAAAGTCGAGTTGGACATGGTCCTGCGAAGAAGATCATGACCGTTCCAACGACCATCACCTCTACTACTCACTATCCGACACTAGCTGCTCTTTCACCAGCACAAGTCTCACACGCCCTTCCGAATATCGACATGCGTAGGCCGTGACACTTGTAGTGCCGATCCTGCCACTGCTCCGGAAAGGAATTATTCTTTTTTGCTGCTCTACTTCCGCTGATAGTCAGCGGCTAACATCCAATGGGCAGCAGGCTGGATAAATTCAATGATGCTTCCCCCGCATGCTGCACCTCCAGCCCTCCGATACTGACGAGGATGACCCACCCTGTAACCTACAGCCCCCGTACAGGTGTCACCATCGAGCCTAGTAGGATTCGTCTAAACTCCGGAATACGGCCTCGAGAGACATCAGCCGCCGGTCGTGAAGTATATATAACAGCGGCCTGCTCCGACTGATACTACGGTAGAGGGCCTCTCCGTTGATTTGAGATCACCTGCATAAGTGATCACAATCAGCCCACCACCCCGCCCCCCAAACCAGATCCCCAGTGAAAGTTCGAACGCAAATATAAGAAAATGACTGCAGATCCGGCTCTCACCCCTGAGCAAAAGGACCACTTCCTCAACCATGGCTGGGTCAAGTAAGTCCTGATGCCGAACCTCTGGAGATCCCAAAGAGGACGGCTTGCTGAGACGGACCATCAGGATCCCCAAGGCGTTCACAAGGGAGCAGGCCGCCGAGGTGACCAGAAACGTCTGGACCAGGCTGGGCATGGATCCCCACGACAAGTCGACCTGGCATACCATCCGTACCAACATGCCGAGCCACCGAGCCTTCGACGCCGCCCGCTTTGCGCCCCGCGCGTGGGCTGCCATATGCGAGCTCTGCGGCGGCGAGGTAAGTGCCCCGATACGTTTGATCCCCCCACATCGAGAGAGAGAGAGAAGGGGGACACACACACGACAAAGGAGGAAAAAAAAAAGGCCTGACAAGCAACCCCCCTCCCCCCTCCAGGAACGTATCAGCCCGGCCTCCAGGAAGTGGCGCGACTCCCTCATCGTGAACCTCGGCTCCGCCGCGCGCGAGGGCAGGCCCGACCCCCCGCAGGAGCTCACGGGCTGGCACGTCGACGGCGACTTCTTCGTCCACTACCTCGACTCCCCCGAGCAGGCCCTCCTCGTGGTCCCGCTCTTCACCGACGTGCCCCCGCAGGGCGGCGGCACCGCCATCTACCCGGCCGGCATGCGCGCCGTCGCAGACCACCTCCACGCGCACCCGGAGGGCGTCAGCCCCCGGATGGTGCCCCGCGGTCATCCCGACTTCAGGACCGAGCGGAACCTGGGCTGGTTCAACTGCGTCGCCAGCCGCGGCTCCGACGGCGACTACGTCGAGGCCGCCGGGGAGACGGGGGACGTCTACCTCTTGCACCCTCTGATGCTGCACAGCAGCACGAACAACAGCCTGAGGAACGTGAGGATCATCACGAACCCGCCGGTGAGTCTGAAGGAGCCGTTTCAGCTCGACAGGGGCAAGGGGCAGGAGGGGCAGTATAGCCTGGTAGAGAGGGCCACGCTGAGGATGTTGGGACGGGAGGAAGGCTTGAAGGGTTGGAAGATCACGCATGGGCGGGAGGCCGTGGTTCCGGAGAGACTGAGAATCCAGGAGAGGATGAAGCAGGAGGAGTTGAAGAGGTTGGAGGAGAGGAAGAAGGCGGCTGCTGCTTAGAAAAAGAAAGAAGAAAAAGATCCCCGGGGGGGGGGGGTCGTTTGGAATACATTGCGTGGCACGATTTACGGTCATAGAGCCCAGATCGTCACCGAAAAGCCTCTAACCCAGTAGTTCCGCTGGGTTCACCACGTCTCTTCCAGCTAGAATGTCATGAAAACTGGAAGCCTTACGAGGAGGTGTTGAGCATGCAGTCGCAATTCATTATCAATTTACTTAGGCTCCTAGGCCCCCAGTCTCATGATGCCCCCCCCCCCCCCTCCCTTCCTCCTTTGCAAATGCGTAAAGGCGATGACCTGCCTGCCAGCCCTATTCCGAGAAACATGGAAAGGAAATTATAGGGTAGAAGCAGGTTTCTGCCCTTTATGTTCTAATGATACAACCAATGACAACAAAATGAATAGTCGAGAGGGTATCGTCCTCCCCTTTGTCCCTGTACCGTCCGTCCCTTTTTGATTTCCTGAACTCCAAGATGCTGTAGATCCTTTCCAATTCAATCTCTGTCGAACGATCTGGTTTGTCAATTGATGGTACCTGGTTACTTTGAGGCTGTCTCCTCTCTGGCGGTCTCGACCGCTAGCAAAGCGAGGCCGATGAAAGACGCCAGATGAAAGCTGAGGGCCAAAAGCATCTTTGTTCTGCCTATTGCTTCAGCGATACGGGTTGTTGCGTCACAGCTCTTCGTCCTGCACGTCGTCTGCCCAATGGACCGACTTACGGCCACTTCTGAGGATGTACCCGCTCCTCCTAGTACCCTTAGCAACGGCCTTCTTTCTCTTCTTGACCGCGCCTCGCAGCTGCGTAACTCTCTTGTGTGTAGCTTGTGGCTGCTGTGGGTGGACGGGCGGGGGAGACCTCGAAGTAATTCGAGCAGCCAAGGTGAGATCCTCTGGAGGCCCCTGGCTTCGGTTGGCGGGGCGGAAGGTGGTCGCAGGTGGCCCTGGACTGGGGGCGCGAGATGCCTCTGGCATGCCTGAGAGGATATCGAGCATGCTGCGTGCCCCTCCCCCGAGGTTCTCGGCCGTCTCGGGTTTTGACTCTCCCTCGTCGGCGAAACCTTCCACCGCCAAGTCCGCAAGGGCCGATTCAGGGCCCTCCACATTTGTGATCTGCTTGGGCAAGACTTGTGATGGCATGTCCTGCATACAAGCATCCAGAACAGGCGTGTCTTCGGGATCGTCTTCCTCTGCAACCTGCTTCAAGATGGCTTCACCCCGGGCAGCCTCTTTCGCAGCAGGCGTAGCTTTCTTCATATATGCCTTCTTGACGCGGGAAGAAGAGCCCTACTTCTTCTCCTCTCGCCCCAGAGAAGGATCAATATGTGAGTCGGTAGAACTCTTTCCACGGGACTTCCTGGTTCCCGTGGTGTGCGTCCACCCACGAATCTGCGTGGGCCCGTGAGAGGGCGGTGGCGCTGTCGCGTGGTAGTCGCGTATGCCCTCGTACGGATTGTATATGAACGTGCGCAACTCCGAGCCGTTGTTGTCCCATGTCTCGGCCTGGCGCGGCGCAGGCTTTATCTCGCGGTACTGTTTGTTGTTTCGAGAGATGGACGAGATGCTATTGCTCCGTCTAGATGGAGACGGAGACATGCCTGGGCCGCTGCCGCCGTATGGGGGGGGGCTCTGGAGTATCTGACCAAGAGGTCCTGATGGCGGATAATCGTCTCGGGGTGTGTGCCGAGGGCCCATTGATCCTGGCGGTGGGTATGATTGCTGCGAAGAGTATGCACCATGGGGCGGCTGCTGAGAAGGGTGCATCATCGGCTGGGCCATGTAGCCTGCTCGTGAACCTTGCTCTGTAGACATGATGGGCTGGTCTGGACCGAACCCATCAAGGGGGTAGGCTTGATCCGAATACGCAGGGCCAGGTGGCGGGGGCGCAGGGTATTGGTCCACTGACTCACTCGGAGTCATCATTATGTGCTGAGGAACTTGCGGTCCAGGCACAGTAGGAGGCATGAGAGAACCAGAGGCACGACGTAGCGGCCTAAGCGATGGCAAGTGGGGATCCGTGCCATTCGGGTTGCTGAAGGGCATGCGACCGGGAGAGTCTTCATGAGCAGGAGCCTGATGAGCTGCGGAAGCCAGCGGCGGACCAGAATGTCGGCGTGCCTGAGAGGGATCGGTATATTCTGGTGCCTGCGAGTGATCCTGCGGGGTGGGTGTGCCCGGTGAGTTCAGCGCGGTCAGAAAGAAATTGTTCTGTGGTTGTTGGAGCACACCTCCTTGTTGCAGGCCCTGGGACTTGGGTTGCTCGGATTGTGGTGCTTGAAGTTGGGAAGGTCCGGGCCGCTGACCTCCCTCAAACAACAACGGATCCAGCAACGCAACATCTTCTGTGTTAGGCCGCGGGGGTCCATACCGCTCCTCAGATCGCCGTGACAGCTGCGAAAGCTGCGACTGGCGCCTCATCTGGGGCCGCTGCTCGTACGGCATCTCCGGCTCTCCATGCGCGTAGCTGTCGGGAGGTCCCGCCGTTGGCTGAGAATCTTGCTGGCCGAGGTAGGGCTGCGGCGGCTGCATTGACTGCCTTGGCTGCTGCTGCTCGTACCGGACACCTACCTCTCGATACGGGAAACTCTCAGGGTGAGCCAAGGGAGTCTGCGGAACCGTTCGCTCTTGGTAGTGATGTGGTGGCTGCATGGCGAAGTCCGGCTGACGACCTAGGAAATTCGCCGGGAAGGCGAGCTGCCTGGGGACGAACTCATTGTCCGGGTCGGGGTAATCTATAACTGGGGCCCGATGTTGCTCGAGGTCCGAGGGATCCCGCAGTTGCCTGGGGCGGACTGGCTCCGGCATCTGTATTGGGATCCGCCGCGGCTCTTCAACAACAGGAGCTTGGGCAGCGAACCCCTGGTCGTTCTGGAGCGCGATATCCGCCAACAACAACAAGTCCACTGCTGCACCGTTGTCGACAGGAGGCGCGGCTGTCGAGGCGGCAGGGGGCAAGTTGGAGCCCCCAAAGACGTCTCGAATAGCGTCGTACGGCCTGGACATTGTCGAGGGGCGCGACAGGGCTGGCGACAGACTCTGGGTTTGAGCCTTTTGAAGCTCTCGGGAGTCGGACGCCGTGGCAGCATCGAGAAGGAGGGTCACATTGAGAGCAGCCAGTTGCTGATCTTGGACGTCTTGGGCCTCATCCTCCTGTCGCTCCAGCTCGCGTCTCTTCTCATCGCGCTCCTTGATGAGGCGCTCTGTCTCCGAGTCGATCAAGTCCTCCTCTGCGATATGCTCTCGCGCCATGTGTTGCCTCATCATGTCTTGCAGGGTCAGCTTGGTGTACGCCTCCTCGGCCTTTGCTGCCGGGATAGACCGCGAGGTGTGCTGGACCTTGCCGGAGTCGGAGACGAAGACGGTGGGGTTCCAACCGGACTGGTAAGGCTTGGGTGGCTCAGACTCATTGACGGACTTGTCCAGGAACAGACCGTACTTGGGGTGCAGGTTATGCTTCGCGAGGGTGTCTTGATCCAATTCACCATCCGCGTATTGCGTGGCGTCGTAGCTGCAGAGGTTGCGGTCGAAAAACATGGCGCCAGTGTTGGGCTGGTTGAGGAACTTTCTGCGCTTAGCCTTGGTTGCACCACGACTCTTGTCATTCGTCGAATCCCGGAAACCGATCTCATGCTCCTCGAACCCAAAGAGGGTAGGGACCATGATGCGGTTGTTAGGCATGTCATTGACACGCGCTCTCTTGTTAATGAGACGGACACCGTACTCATCCGGGTCACCTGCGCCGTTGGGAATTGGAGGCATGGTCTCATCCTCTTCCGCCTCCGACTCCTCGGCGTCTGCTGATGGTGACCGTGCTGGCTGCTTCCGCTTCCTGCCCCGGCCAGCTGCCGCGGGCTCATTCGCCTGAGGCGACGGCGCATCGCCATTGTCGTCAACGGGCGAAGGGGATGGGGGCTGGCTGACAGGCTCATCGGGGGCGACTGCAGAGAGGAGACCGCCAATGTGTCGCGGGATGGCGGCGGCGGCCTTGTCGTCAAGGGCACTCACTGGTCTCTTGGGGGTGGGATCCTCGAGCTGGTTGGCAGGCTTGCGCTTGCTGGGGGTGCGGAGGGTCTTGGACTTGCTTGCCTCCCGAGACAGCTCAGGGTGAAGGTGTGGGTAAGGGACCTCAACACCCTTGTGAATCTTGCAGTAGATGCCCTGCTCAGCGGCCTCCGCGGTAGTGATTGATTTGTAGTTGTACGAGTCATCAAATTTCTGGGGTGGGCATTAGAAACTGAGATGGAGACCGGCGAGAAACAGCCTTGTTGCCGGGCACTTACATCAACTGGTTCTCCGTTTTCGGACAACTGCTTGAGGATGTCGAGACGTCTGAGCAAGGTGTCATAATACTCCTCAACCTTGTCGGCAAGGCGGTTCTGGCGGCAGGGGTTAGCAGCCCGACCGGGGAACATGAAAACGCGGCCAGGTGGGGGAGGAGGGTGGGCGACGCACCTTATATGACTGCTCGAGGTACTCTGATTGAGCCTTGTGCTGGTGGTCCTGGCAGGCGATGCTGAAGTTGAGTTTTGCCCTGATATCCGACAGCCGATCCTTGCGGCGCTGGTCAAGGAAGCTAGTGATCTCGGTGTACTGCTCGACCTCCTGGTGGGCGTTGAAATCGGACTTGAGGCGGTCCAAATTCCGATCAGCAAGTTCCTCGAGGGCGGGTTTCATGGCAGCAGCCAGAGTGGCATAAGCATTCTTGAGATCGCGCTGGCGCTCGTGAGCGGCCTGGGCGCGAGACGTCTCGTAGACTTTGGCCCTGCCACGCCGGCCAGTGGCAGGTTTTCCTCTGGCACGGGCAGAGGCGGCTCCCCTCCCACCGCCTCCCCTGCCTCTGCCGCGACCCCTCTTGGTCGGGCTGGGTCGTTGAACAGCAGCGTCACTCATGGTGGAGGTGCCATCCAAACGTGAGGTTGCGGCCGTCAGGGTGAGAAAAGGGTCGGTACGGGGTACAAAGGTGAGACGGGGCAACGGGGCAGTGAAGAGACGCAGGGGGTAGGAGAAGGTGAATTGGCCAAATACCGTGTGCCTCGTGATGTAGAAAGGGAAGGGTTGAGGATCGGCAGCGTCGACGGTATTCCCAGCTGGTGGGGTGCGTTTGTTGCTTGGTGGGCAGGAAAAGTGATGTGATGGCGGCCCTGGGTTGGATTTGGATCTGGGTGCAGGTGAGAGACGGAGACGAACGGTTCGGCCGTGCTGGTCAGGTCGAGCCCCCAGACCCCCCAAGCAGGGCGAACAGGAGATAAATATCGACGCCTAGGAAAATAAGCGAGCCCTGGAGAATGTCAACACAATAGAGACGTGAGCCACCCAAGCGGTCTGCTTTCGATGCAATCCTGTGGTGAGAAGCTGGTGTCGTTGTGCTGGACGGTCGAGCAGAACGACAACCACACGAGTAAGCCGAAGCGCCAGGGGGGTGTCGCTATCAGCCCTGGTCTTAGCGACCGTCCCGGAACGGATTTTCCTACAGTACTCGAGCCTTCCAAGGTACTCTGCCATACAAGTCCTGCGGCCACGGTACCTCTCCCTTCTGGGCGAGATCTCGACTCCGCTCCTTGACATGAACTCTCTCCTCTGCCCATGCCCTCCCCGCGGCCTTTCGGGAAATGGCATTTCTTATAAGTCGGCCAGGCTGGCAGGATGGGACGACCGTCAACGCGGAGGATTGCTGTGGTTGTCTCTGCCGTCCCTGTCTGTATTCCCCCCTGGACCTCCCTCCTACGACGAGCTTACAAGGACACGTCTCAGACGGTGAGCCTCGAGGTCCCAAATGCACCACCCTACGGGACACAGCCCAGGGAGCCAATGCCGAGGAGAGAGTACGCTGCATGGCACGGTGATCTCGTCGGCTGGTCCTGCACTGCTGAGGGCCAGCCGGCAGGATGTAGCCCCAGGGCTGGCCAGCATCGAAGATCACGTAGTGCATAGGTTTCTGGCCGGTGACTACGGCTCAGGGCTCCCGACATTACGTCTTGCTGTCCCAATGCCATTGTCTGAATCTGATACCGCATCAGTCGCTGCTTGCTCCGTGTCCTACGAACTCCTGAACGGGCCCCACTGGTCCAACCGCCCGCAGGACGCACTCCGGGAATTCCGTTGATGCTTCTCCACGAAGGCCCTCACTACGTATACACCATCGCACCGCTCGGCTGGACAGGCGCGACGTATTCGATCGCACACCGAATCTCATCCACGGCTGCTGCGCTCTGGCAGAAGGCCAGCCGGGTTAGTTAGAGCCCTGACAGGGATGGTCCAACTCAATCGTGGCGGCTTCGATTGGCTTAGAATAAATCCAGGCGCTAAAATTGCGCCCCTGGTACGGTACGGTCGCTACTACCAAGGGTACGTACCGACCGACCTCACCCCCCCAAATTCAGCCGGCCACTGGGACGACAAGTCCAACTTGAAGGGACCCTGATGGGACCCTGGAAACCGCCCATACAACGGCTAGAAATCCTGAGCAGACCATACTGGTGGATGTGTCGCACGGACGGGACTGCGAGGCAGCTCTTGTCCCTTCCTCTCGACGTCCGCCGGCTGTCCAGAAAACTCCTCAGGATGGCCAAGAAGCGGAAGATCCAGCAGCATAAACAGAAGCCCAGGCCCGGGCCTCATCAGGCCAAACCCTCCAGACCGGTTCCCAAGCCCGGAAGGTCAGAGGGCAGATCCGGCACCCAGGACGCTCAGTCGCGTGACCAGAAGCCTACGATCCCCTTCTCTGCAGTGGATGCCATCTTGCTGGTTGGCGAAGGGGACCTCAGCTTCTCGCGGGCCCTGGTCGAACACCACTGCTGCGAGAACATCACAGCCACGGTCCTGGAGGCGAACCTGGAGGAGCTCGCCGAGAAGTACCCCCACGTGAGAGAGAACGTGGACGTCATACAGGGCGATGACTGCAAAGTCATCTACGGCGTGGACGCGAAGAGGATGGGCCCCTGGGCGAAGAAGTCAGGGAAGGACTCCGTAGGGATCTTCGACAGGATAAGTACGTCGTGATGTGCCTTCTTCACCCACAACACATCAACCCAGTGCTTCGTTTGCTGATGGTAGAGGCCCCGATCAAGTATTCAACTTCCCTCATATAGGGGGCAAGTCCACAGACGTCAACCGTCAGGTCCGCTACAACCAGGAACTCCTCGTCGAGTTCTTCAAGCGCTCCCTGCTCTCCCTCGCGCCGGGTGGGACAATTATCGTTACGCTGTTCGAAGGCGAGCCCTACACCCTCTGGAACGTCCGCGACCTAGCTCGTCACTCGGGCCTGCAGGTTGAACGAAGTTTCCGCTTCCAGGCGTCGGCGTATCCCGGGTACCACCACGCGCGGACGCTGGGTGTCGTTCGGAACAAGCAGGGAGAGGTCGGTGGCGGGTGGAAGGGGGAGGAGAGGCCGGCGAGAAGTTATGTCTTCGTCAGGAGGGATGAGGTGCCCAAGCCGGTGGGCCCTTCGAAGAAGCGGAAGCGTGGTGAAGACGATGATGATGACGATGATGACACGGATTAAAGCAAGACATCGAATTTGCCATAGTGCTCAACGATGTCCCTCTCGTTGTGGGTCTGTGGCCGGCTGTGGATTCCCATCTCTATTCCCTTGGGGGCCTGATCCAGCTGCAGACTGGCCTGCCTGCCTCGATCAAGCGGCCGGCCGGCCTGATCCTTGAGAATCCAGCGAAGCCATCGTCTCCGGGTGGCTCTGCGTTTTTCCCTTTGGTAACGCGGCTGGAGACGAGCTTTCCGTCCCAGGCCAAAATCTTGGAAAGAAACAACGCGTAGTGGACAGGCTAGCAATCAGTCTGTGGGCAGATCGGTTCAAGCAGAGATATCTCACGGCGTTACCTGGGTCTTCTGGGATCTTGCCATCAGGGTGGACATCAGGGATGGGATTATATAGTGTTCAGGATTTGGGCCACCCTCAGAAGCTCAGGACGGTGGTCAAGGGAGTCGGGGTCATGATCTTCGATAAAGATGAACAGCCCTAGACAGCAAGCATTGGGCTGACTGAGTGGTAGGGCCCTCGGCATCATCTGAGCTCCTACAGATGCCCTTCGTTCTGGAAGCTAGCTGCCGTTGCTGAACGCTGAGCGGGGACAACTCACCACGCAACCATTCCTGCCGGAATTGCTCGTACCGTACCACTACTTCGTATAGTGTCCTAGCTGCTTGTACTCCTGAACAAACCACGTGCTCTGCAACACTATCGATATTCTTATGACAACCATCTCATCTTTGCCTGCGTACCCACACCGGAAAGTGGTATTAGACTCTACATGAGTACTCCTCCCTCTGAGGGGGCCTTCGTTCGAGTCGAAGCTTAATCAGAATCTTGGCAAACGTTCCTGACCCAAAGTCAATCCAAAGCCACCGCCGGCAGGCAGAGTCCGACTTTTCCTATCGTCAGATACCAAGCCCTCAGAGGATTGTTAAGGAGTAGATACTAGGTATGAAAACCTCGAGAACTCTGGTTACACCTACCTACCTAGGTAAGCAACCAATAATAAGTGGTGGCGTGCTACCTGGCGCTTCATCTTGCTTATTACTCCCCGGCCGGAGTAATGACCTCGTTGTTGAACCACCTCGCATCGTTGCTTCTGAAAGACGTTAGCAAAGAGAGGCCGCCATAGTGGCAGGCAAACGACGCTGGGTACCAAGCTATCATCGGCTCCATGGGCCAGAAGGCACCTCATCCAGCTTCCTTTCCTTTTCGTGAGCTCCGAGCTGTTTTCGGAGCAGCATAGAACTCCCTAGCGCTGTGTATTCCTCTGGTGAGGAGGGGGAGTAGTGCTTTTCACGAAATTGCCAAAGTCCAGAAGTGGCCTTACCCACTCGAGCCGCTTCTTCTATCCTTCCGGGCCTGGCAAATAATATATGGGCTTGGCTTTATCGTCTACTCATCTCTAACCCGAGCAGGGAAGGCTTCAGCAGTGTCTTCATCCCACATTGCTGAACCAAACTCTGTTAGAGACTTCAATGCTTCTTTCCTCTAAGGTTGTGGCTATGTGGTGTCTGTACGACACCGTACGGCCTCCCCCCAAACGATTCACGTCTGTTAACCATATCTTTGAGCCTACGATGAAGTAGTGCCGAGCTTGGTCCTCACAGGTGTATGCTACCGGGGCTGGGGGTCTCTATAGGAAGCTTGTTCGGACCAGTCTGCAGCCCCACGAGCTCCGTTGGGACTGGAACCACGCAATCCGCATTTGGCAAGACGATAGAGCCAGTCTTGGTCATGTATTGACAAACAGGGAGCTCTTCGTGTAGACAGCTTCTACTCAGGGAAATATGCACACACGTATATTCCGGCAACTCAGTACTTAGGCCTCCCAAGCACCGCCTCTCACGAACAGAACACCAGTGATATTGCTCTTGGTCGACAGCTTGAATCAGACCTCGACATCAGGAAAGCAGCTTCAACTCATTCGTCTCGGTGTGCCCTCCATATACGTAACTGTCATTGAAAGTGATGGCTTCAAGCAGACCAAGAACAACGAGGGGTGGGAACTAGGCTTCAGGTGCTCGAGTTCCACCGTTTATTCACCTCGATTAACACCAAGAGGAGACCAACATGTCTGCTGTCAACAAGCTCATGAAAACGACTCATGACTACCGTGATACAGTTTCTGAGAAAACTAGCTAGTTTCCCTCACGAAAGGTATTCGTCTTTCGCCGATCCTTCAAGCCGCCGATACTCACCTCCTTGAGCCTTTGCATGGTACGCTACATAAGAGTTGTTTTTTTTTGGGGGGGGGGGTTTAAATTCCTTTTTCCTTCCCCGGGTAAGACCACTATGATTCAAGGACACCGATTGGTATGAGCTCCCCAGCCGTATAACACAGAATATTTTGCAAGAAATCAGTACAGTCTCACACTGACGAACAAGCGGATACCCCAGGCCTGAGGATGCCAGTAAACACACACCCACACGCTGTTCTTCTGGTCGGGAGGTACTGCATATTACCCCATGGGCTATTTTCACCTCTCGTTCTGACACGAGCCCATGCAGAAGAGAACACCCGGGAAGGAGGGGCTCTCTTCCGACAGCAATCGTGGGGAATCCGCAGGACTGAGGATTACTGATGGCCACCAAGAGCGCACCAGCCCGTCCCCCCGACATGATGCCGACGTCAACTGTCTCACACCTCGACCGGTCAGAGCACAGGCCACGTCCCGAAGAGTATATCAACATAATCACCTGACTGGGAATACCTCGGTGAATTATGCTCCCAGGGCCGCCCCCCCTCAAGTGACACCAGGGTAATACAGGCTCGTCGCACCAGCCCAGCAGGCGGCTTGGGCTGCCTGCCCGCCTACGCGCCCCCCTCACCTATGCCGCATAGACCCGTAATTACCAGTACACAGCAATGTCACCAGCTGCAGGCAGCCCGACACCTCCACCCCCAGCGTCCCTTCCGGGACGCGAACCCCTCCCCTCTGGTCCAGAACATGATAGCCGCGCCTGGCCCTGAGGCGGGTTTGGAGACACTGTGCGAGATACCTCTCGAGTACAACCACCGGGGAACTAGGGACGGGATAGAGCTCGACTGAAGGAGCCTGGATCCTCGTCACGACCCCCCCCCCCCCACAGGCTAGATGCGGGCAGCCGTGGTCACTGGCCTCTTTGTCGACAAGGGAGGTGGGAGTGTCTTATTACACGGGCGACGTATGTCTTGCTGATTGTCACATTGAGTATAGCTTCTGCTGGATGCATGATGTCCCGAGATGTAAGCAGACTTACAAACATGCAGCAGGCCGGGAGGCATCAAGTCCAGCCTTCGCAGTGGTCGATGTCTGCCAGATGGTGTCACAAGAGAACGGACGCGCTCGAGGCTTGCCCCAGCAGCCCGATGGGCTCGGGGTTACACAAGACTACGGGAAGCATCCTCGGCAAGCTGGACTGCGCCATCCTCAGCGGAAGGTCTGTCATCCTGCTCCGTTTGTCACCCGTGCCTGCTCTGGCCAGGCCGCCTCGGGACAGCCGCGGATTCTCGAACCGAGATATACGCTTCGTAGGCGGACAGATGCTGGTGAGGGAGCAGGTCGACCTTGTCCGGGACGATACGTCCCCCGCCGGATCTGAGTCAGCTGTAAGATCTGCTGGGATTTGCTGAAAAGAGGTTGCGTTCGTACCAAAAGTCTGTCGCCACAGCAGACAAAGGCTGAGCCTGGAACGGCCTACGTTGCCGTTGGGCATCAGTCGCTCTCACAGGGCGCGCCTGAAAACCAACGTAGCATCAGAGAGCTGGATATGCGCAGATGACGGTTGCAGGAGACGCCCAAGCAGGCAGGTATGTACTGGACGCCGTTTGCCCGCGACGCCGCAGGATCTACTACATAGTAACCTAGCAGCGGGAGGCAACGGGTGAGCCCCTCCCCCCCCCCCCCGCGGGCTCAGCAGCCGGGCCTGGAGAGACCCAGGTGCTTAATCACTTGCATGAGAGGACCCTCTATTTTTGTGGGGTGGCCCCGAGGGGGTAAAGTGCGTAGTCTCCTTCTCTTCACCGAACGGGTGGACGTCAGCCGCGTGTTGAGGTAGTGCCTGGCTCTGGTGTATCCGGGAGACGCGCTACAGACGATAAAGCCCGCCCTCCGAGTAACCTGCAGGCGCAGCAACACTCCTCGGCGCCTGACCTTGGTTGGGTTCTCAGATGCCCAAAGGCGCTTGCTCAGGTTCCAGCCTGACAGGTCAGATCCAGATGCCCAGGTGGGAGAAGTCGGGACCAAGATCGAGCCTCCTCCTCCTCCTCCCCCCCCTCAATAATCGAGATGATATTGACACATCCCCAAACACACACCGGACAAAGAATCTCAGGGGACCAGGAGGTGGTGCAGCTGAGGATCAATCTGGATCGTTCTATTACGGGCCGCGCCTCCCGGCTCTGTTCGGCGACGCCCATTTCAGCTGGCCTCGGATAGCCAATGCGAGATGAGATGGAGCTGGGAGGTTCGTCTCGTCAGTTCTCAGGCGCAGGAGGCCTGGCCCACTCGCGTTCCCCTCCCGGCCACCGGTCAGTCGCTGGCGGTCATGGATGTCCTGAGGCTGCCTCCAGACCCGTGTGCCGCTGAGCTTCGCTTGGCCATCAGCCGTCATCATCATGGGGTCGGTGTGGTGGTGGTGGCGACAGCGGCTGTCCAACATTCCTCCGCATCTGGCATTCGCTTCTGGCCTCGGAACTGATGGCTGATGAAGGTGAGCCCCGTGTGGGGGGGGGGGGGGAGGGGAGTGGACGGAAGAACCCGTGCCTGTCTGTGACCTCCCCTTGGCTCTTCACGATGCAGAGTGATAATGCCGGCGCCTGGAGGCAATTGCAACGGTGGGGATAGAGAGATGTGATTGTGCTAAGACATAATGAGAAGCACAATCACTCTTCATAACTCGTGATAAGCTGCAAAGGAGATATCACTGTGGGACAATAGACTGATAGACAACTGCCCAACTCTTCTACCTTTTCATATCCGAACACTTGGAACAGGTCAGAACGTCTGGCCTGCCCATGTAGCCACGAGAGGTAGGTGCTGCTTCAGCCCCTGTGCCGACCCTGATGTGCCCCATGAAGTGAAGCAGACTCGATTGATACCTCCGAGAAATGATACCTAGATTGATAAAAACCACCCATAAATTCAAAGAAGCAGCCGTGATAGACATGACAGAGATAAGGATTAAGGTATGATAGTGCCACGAGCATAACACACGAAGAAACCCGCCTCCAGTCTGACGTCCAAATACCCGTCTCCGAAGTTTTTCGTCGTCCTCATTCCTCTCGCCCAACCGATGCTCCTTGCCTGCTAAGTATACCTGGCTAACACCTCGCACGCCTCGCTCGACGCTGATGTAAACTGCTATTATTGAGCATCATCACTCGGCCGATCATTGCTGAAATTTGAAAAATCACCATGGCTGCCTTCTCCTCGGTCAATCTGTGAGGGGTATATTGGGCGCTTTTGGATCCACGTCGAAAATGCTGCTGAGAAACCAAACCAGTCGTGAAAATTTCGTTGCGGAAATCGACAACATCTCAGCCGCCCGGTGATGGCGTGTGTCGTCGAAATTGAGGAACGCTTCGTTGTGTGATGCGTCGCTGGCGCGCATAAGCTACGTAGATCTGCGGAAGTTTTGAAAGCAAAAAAACAAACAAGAGCGGCTGCCCCCCTTGTAACCCAGCCGCTCGCCACCCGCTCACCATACCGTCTATCACTGATTGAGGAAAGGTTGCGTAGTAAGTTGCAAAAAGCCGACGTAGACCTGGTGCATCATCATGATTGATGAGGTGTTCGAGATGAAAGGGCTGCGAAGCCGGTTGGTAGTTTATTGTGGGAAAGCACTTCAGCCGGCCCAAGAGACGATTCGTCCCTTCGAATTAGTGTTTCACCCTCCGCTCGATGTAATCCGAACAATTATTGGTTCCATCGTTTGTGCTCACTGTCCTCGTGTGGGTGCCCGGGCCTGAGGGGATCCATCTTCAAGCCTGACCCAGGAGCCGAGAGGTAGTTAGGGAACGAGTGCGTAGTGTGAGGGTTCACGGGCCCCTGGGGTACACTCGTCGGGCGAAAGGGATTGCTATGGATGGAGTCATAAGCCGGGGCTTCGAGGTACTGAGGAGTCTGTGTCAAGGGGACAGATGGCTGCTCAACGTAGGACCCAGTCGCATGCGCTTGTTGCTGTGACTGGTTAAATGAGTACACAGGCGATGCGGCCGGCTGGTTGCTGTGCTGCCAGTTAGAGTACAACCCGGAGCTGGAGGAGCTGCCATACTCCGGGTTCGAGGTGTACAGTGATGGGCGTCGACTGGACGCGTGCGGGTCCGAATAGCCTTCTGGCAAAGGCATCGTGTGTGTCTGAGATATCGACGGCTGACTGCTGACGCCAAGAGAGCTGCCTTCCACAAAACTGGATGCGCCAGCGCCGAGGTCCGACTGCATCATTGGTGGCTGGGAGTATGGATGGCCGCGGACTGGGAGGTCTCCCATGCTGAATGACGAGCTGCCCTGCAGGTTCCCGACCGGGCTCTGCTGGGGAGGTGCGAGCGCAGGCAGGGCGTGCTCCGGCTTGGGAGAAGTGGGCGTAGGTTGATTGTTGTCATCATCATCTTGTGGTGCCTCTTCTTCCTCTTCCTGCCAATCATCCGGAACCTTGTCGTCGGCCGTAACTTGGACCTCGGCGTCGGCGTCTGCGAAATTTGGGGTTAGTGAGCCGAGCCTGCCCAATGTAGTGAGTTGACGAACCAATCTCGCCATTCTTGTACCGCTCTTCGTATTTGGCCACTCTGAAAATCTCTTTCAGGTAAGGCCTCTTTTTAGCATTGTTCGGGTTCTCGACGTCTCCAAAGAAGCTCGAGAGTGCCTCGAAGGTTGCTTCTTCAAGCTTCGCAACGTTGATATTCAGCTTCTGGATGTCCCGGTGTTGGGACCGATTGGGCTCGACGACCATGCTCAGGATGTGGTTAAGGAGCCACACACGTTCTGTGAAAGATCAGCCAAGAGCACACTCAGAAGCAAGGCTCGTGCGCGGAGTCCAGACGTACCGGGCTTGTACAAGTGGTCCGGTTCCTTGTGCCGGACCCTGTCATCTCTCGTAGGTCCTGTCGGCTTTGGCCACCAGTCTGGCGCTTTCGCCTCTTGCCCGGTGTATGGATGATTTGACTGCTTCTTTGGAGCGATCAACTTGATCCAGGCCTTTGCGATCATCTTACAGGCCGATTGCTGGATATTCTTGAAACGCTGCTCGTAGAACTTCCAGACCTCGTCCTTGTTGCCAATCTTGAGTGCCTTCTTCGGGACAACGACGTTGACCGCTGGTCCAGCGTCCAGAGTCGGGTCTCTCCTGTTCACGGCCCCTCTGGGCCGTTTTCGGGTCCTGAAGGTGTCGTCCTCATAGTCGTAGGCGGGTTGGATTCGACGGCGCTCATACTGTCGGCGACCGCCGTAAGTGGAACTGATTGGGTGGCGGTCGGGGTCTCCGTGGCCAAAGTAGCCGTCATCGTATGAGGATGGGCTCGGTGCTAAGGGGATACGGATCAGCAATCGCCGCGGCCAAGATGAAATCCTCAGTTTATCCGTACTCGGAAGCATGCTACCATTGTTATACCAGCTAAGATAACCATCGAGGTCGATGTATTCTTTGTAGACCATCGGGTTTCCAGCCTCTCTGGGCCCGCTGAAGGTTACCAGCTCGCCTTGCTTGGTTATGCCTGCCATGATGAAATGGGACAGCGAGATATTGCAATGTTGCTGGAGCATTGTACAAATGTCCTGATACACGTTAGACCTGGCTAAAGAAGTGAGACAATGTATGCGAGAACTTTACCATTGGGTACCTGCGCTGGTTTATGGGATCGGCAACTGGAGGGCGAGCCGCTGGCAGTCTCTCCGCCGTCCACTGACGAGAAGGGTGTGTTGGCAAGACCATCTTTCACAGAGGCCGAGGGCTGATTTGGGTGGTTCTGGAGAGTTAGGACGGAGTGTCAAGGTTGTCTTTATGACGAGACGAGCTGGCTTCTTTTCAATACCAAAGCATTGAGCGGTGAGAAGAGTATGACAGCGCCTCTGAGAGCCTGAGGATCAGATATTTGATTAGCTTCAGGGTCTGGTTTGGGTGAGGCTGAAGGTGAGACAATAGAGGCATGGGGTTTGTCAAAAGCAGTCTTTGACCAGATCTCCGCCGAGCCTCTCACCAGCGTGGGCGGGTCTGGCTTACGGTAGTGCCAAAAGTGTAGGTGAGAGGGGGTAAAGCAGATACAGGAGAGAAGCGATGATGGACCAGAATTCGACCAGGGTTGTCGTGTAGGGCAAAGAAGCGAACCGACCAGGAGAAGGAGGGGACTGCTCCGCTTGTCAAGTTGCCAAGTTTGAGTGGCGTGGACGGAGTTGATATATGTGAGAGGGTAGATCTAGATCTGTGTATGAGAAGGAAGGATAGCCGCACCTGAAGAGAACAACTGCCGAGTGATTTGGTCGCCCCCTCGACAGATGGCAGGCCCTCACGTACCAAGCCTGTCCGAGTTCAGATACGGGCCACAGGGCACGGATCTGGCCTGTCTGTTGGCACGGGAGCTTGCTGCCGAGTCGGACCAGCGGGCGGTCACCAAACACGGACTCTGCCAACGACAGAACAGATCAGGGGAGGGCTTCTCTCCTAGGAGTGGTTTTTTGGGGGGTTTTTTGGCTGGTGAAATTTGTCAAGCGGATGCGGTGGCGCACATGACCAACGCAAGGAGGTTGATGATTTGCGTCCGAGAACAGACCCGGAGCCGCGGCCAATACCTGGATGGACAGCCCTGGTCAACAGAGGAGCCAGCCCGTCGTGATCAGTACCCCGGGGTCGGACGTCACAGATTTCTTTGTCTGTTGTGCGGCTGTGAAACATCGGAGAGCAGCTGTCAGGTTGCTCAAGAAGGCTGTTCCACGCCAGAATTCCCGCCAACAGAGGACAGGCACAGGAGGGCCGGCAGTATCAACCAAGAAAGCAGAGCAATGAAAAGCTGTCAATGTCAGGGGTGTGACGGCACCCAGAATCCCTCGAGGTGTCTCCGCTGACTGCCAGATGGTCGATAGACCAGCGCGTGCTTGCCTCCGGCAAGGTGCTAACTGATGTAGACGGGGTATGGCCAGAAGGGCCGAAGTGACGGGACTGAAGACGGCGAAGAGCGTCGGATTCGATGCACAGAGCTTGTAGACCTAGGGCCACACAGGCCCGTGCGATGGACGTCCGGGAAACGGCCCAACCAACTGCGAATTCTTCCTGTATTGAACCGACGTCCAATCAGTCTTCCTACTAGAGGGTTGAGCAGGCGCGACAGACGCAGGATGCAGAGTCGACACGCGAGATAGAGAGTGAGGATAACACAAAAGTCGAGTTCGGAAGCGTTCTCATGCGAGGCGACAGGTCCTTGGGGTTTACGTGTAGTCGCCACTGGTGGTCGCTGGCCGTAGGCACTGTGACTGGACGGGAGAGGGGGGAGCAGACTGCAAGAGGAGGAACGGTCTCCTGCAGTGAAGGCTCCGGCGCCAGTGAGGTGCGATTTGACAGTTGTGTTGCAGGAAACCACCTGTACGAGGTGCGAGGAACACCGAGCTCAGGCCGGGTCGGGACGACAGGAGGTTGAGCTGAGGTAAGAGACAAGGTATGAGGTGAAAAATCGTGATGAGAAACCTGTATCCGACTGCGAGGAAGCATCTAATGTATGTATGTAAGGAGCGTGCGAGGACCCGTCTGTTCAGATGCTCCCATGTGTCTGTATTAGTGGGAGCCCTAGGACACGCAGAGGGATACGGGCACCCTTGCCTGAGCCTATGCACGGTAGTGGAGATGCAGAAGAGCCCAGTGCGTACTCCGTACTATGGTACAGAATAGACGCGCAAGGTAGGTGAAAAGAAGGAAGTGAACCGGAGGTGTAGATCTGCAAGGTATTGATAAGAGGGAATCGGTCGGCCGAGCGCCGGCAGTGAGGATGGGGTTGTGTATGCGTGTTGCAAAAGAAGATGCGAGGAGACACTAACGAGAATCGATGGCTGTGTCCTAGGCGAGCTGAGGAGTAGATGGCAGGCCCCCAGGGTAGTCCAAGGTTATCGTAACGTGCTTGATATATTGCCCGACCAAGCTAGCGGCAGCGTGCGCCGCCCTCTGAAAACCGGGTGGGAAATGTAGTATGTTGAGAACACAGTAGATGTCAGGAGCTAGGGGGTGGGGGTGGGGACGGCGGGAACTGGACGAAGGCGTCGCCACGCACCGGCCTGTAGCAGCTTGGAAGTATCTCGCGTGTATCCGAGGGGCATGGTCGGCTGCGAGTCGCACCGTGGGTGGGGAGAAGCAGTGATGGAAAAACTCTGGGAAAATGAGGGCCTCGTACCTCTAGCGTGGTCCAGGGCCTGGTCTCCTCTGCCTCTCCTCCTTTCTCGATAACCAGCCCTCCCCTCGATCGGTCGTTCTGGCCACGGGCCGGGAGAGCGCAGCAAGAACTTCAGCCCAACATACCAGCATGCTACTATGAGCGTGAGGACCTTGTACCTGACCCCTCCCACGGCTGTCTGTGGCGGACCAACCAGAGCGTGTTACCAAGTAGTCGTACCTCTGCAACCTGCAGCAGGTCGACAGTTACACGCGCTGTGAGTGGACGAGGGCCGGCGAGGGGGGCATGGGCTATACTTGCTAGCTATTGCCGACAATTGGTACCCTCCGCGGAAGTTTGCAAAATTGTATGGAGTATACCACACAGAGGGGAATGTCACCAGGACGATGACAACAGCCCCCCTGCTTTTCTTAGCCGTGAGACATCTGTGTGCTCAGCACCCCGCCCTCCTGTCAGGCTCTTCAGCCCAGCAGCAACAGGCGCGATGCTAGGGAGGAAATGGCAAAGAGGGGGGAGAGAGAGAGAGGGGGGGGGGGAGAGAGAGAGAGAGAGAGAGGGAGAGAGAGAGAGAGGGACGGAGGGGGGGGGGGGCTGTCGCACAACAACCCAGCGGCGGAACAGGCTGTCCGTCCGATACAACAGAAGTACATGGCCTGGACATGGCCGTTGACCGCCTTGACTGCGTGGTGAAGTCGCAATCGGATTCGAACTCGAGCCCTGGGCTCGCTGGGCGACGTGCCAATTCATCCGTGGATACGCGCCCAACGCAGTCGTCTGTGTCGAAAGCGACAGTGACTCGTCCGCCCCCGAGAGAGTGCCCGGTGCTCCTAAGCGACCGTCCCTTTCGGTCTTCCTTAGGCGGCTACCTGACTGGTAGCATGTAACCTGTGGGCTTTCAGGCTTGCTGGAGGTTGCGGAAGTGAACGTGTGCCAACCTGAAGAATGCTGGATGTTGGCAAGATTGGCAGTCAGGATGTCAATGGTGCCCTGTCGACGACAAGGTTGGGTTGTGGGGGGCGCTATACCGGATTAGAGACGTGACGAGACCCTGGGTAGGCGACCAGGGTGGGTACCTGTCTCCCACACACGGTACTATGGTACCATAGTACCATAGTAGCTAGCTGACGGGCTGCACAGACTGAGGTTGCTGGGGCGCTGGGCGCTGGGCGCTGGACGCTGGACGCTGGGTGCACGGTACGGGGTACATGCCTAGGTACCATTCGAGGACCGGGAGGACGGGACTCCCCTTGTGGGTTCATACTTGTGGGTTCAGGTCCTTGTTGGGCGCAAGATTTCGGCTGCCGCTGCCGGCGAGAAGTGAGTGATCTGTTGTCGCCCATGGGTTGCATTATCATGGGGAGTGCGGTAAAAATACCGGGTGGGGATTCCAGGCATCCAGGCACCCGCTATGTACTATGACTATGTAGGAACCATATATCCCGTAGTAGTATCCCACGGGCTGGGGTTGTCTCTTCAGTATCGGCAGGTCACGATGGTGCCCCTGGCCAGGATGATGTAATTGAGTCGAGGTGGTTGATTCTGCTGGTTGGTGGCCGTCGTGGTGGTGGTGGCCGTCGTGGTGGTGGTGGTGGTGGTGGTGGTGGTAGTGGTGTGGGTGTGACGGTGGCCGGTCGAGGTGGGAAAGCGGAGGTGGTCCCAAATCAATGTTTTGCTTTTTCCTGTGCAAGACGGCACGAGAGAGAGAAACCCACGGACGCCCTACCATTGTACGCACTATAGAAGTAAGTCAAGTTGCATATCAGAGTCCCAAGGCTCCAGAAAAGGTTGGTTCGGGAGATGCTGGACCTCATTGAGGGCCAGCAGGGTCCAGCCTCTGGTCATGCCGTGTGCTGCCCTGTCTGCCTCCGCTCCGGAGATGGGATCATCCCTGCTTAGTGATTACGTTAGGCACAACCCTGCAACCTTCTCATGTCTCCTCCAAAGCTGCCCCCCGAGGGGTTTGAAACAGTTCGATCTGGGCCTCATGCCCTCACTCCACCCTAGCGAGGCCTTCATCCAGCCCACGGCCTCCCCTCGGGTCCCTACTGTAGGTCTGGCCTTGCTTCTGTCGATACCGCGCCATCCTGGCCGGGGGACGAAAAGAGAAAGTACATGCTTGCACGTCTGGCAGCCTTAGGCGGTGGCCGCGCCCCAACCTCTTCCACGGCCCCAGCGAGGAAGATCCCCATGGCCTCGAAGTTTGACCTGTCGGGGATAGATGCCATCATTGATCCACGGCAATCTCCGCTTCGCAGCAGTTGCCATCCTCCTCCGAGTATCCCGCTGTAGCGAGTGGGCCGTGTCAACTGATCTCGATCTGGCCATTGACAAGTCACAAAACGAAGATACCCAAGGCGCGAGGCAGGGCATCCACACTACCCCATCAGGATGCCATCGCACCGTCTTGGGTTATACCCACGACCTGCGCTTGTTGGTTTCGATAACAGCTACGTACGTCCACACCGTCGGCCTGGAGCATCCCACCAAATACTGCGGAACAGCCGGGCAAAGTAGCATGTCACATGAGCTGTCACAAAGCGAACCCCAGGAATTCTTCCAGCATTACGAGACTGCCCTCCATTGGCTTAGCGCTGGAGCACCGGTCCGACACCGGATTCGCCCATCTCAGCCGTGCATTCAGGGACCACCGGATCATCTTCCTATTCCTCAATCTAGTGACAGGTCCTGTGGCGGATGTTATCACTGCATCCGCGAAAACGAAAAAGCAAAAACAAACTGTGCTCGCGATAGACTCCACGACCCGGGGGGGGGGGTGCAGCTTAGGGGGACTCCGCGGATAAGCCAGTTGCGGCTTGCAGGCCTCGCCTACAAGTTCACTTGAGACAACCAACCGGGATTCGATCAACACTAAACAAATGCGATGGTCTACGATCTCGTCTCCAGCTTACTGCAGCTTCCGAGGATCTGGGCAGCGGGGCGCCCCCTTCGCAGGTCGGTTACCACACATCAGCTGGCTTGCCCAACCGGCCTTCTTGATTGGAACTAAGAACATGGTTTCCGGATTGTTTGAGTGATCGGGTGGCTTTCTGCGCATAATCTTGCATGGACAATATCACCTCTCGTTATGCTGTCAGCCTCCGCGTGTTTAGCTGCAGCATGCTGGAACTCTGGGTGATCAGCCGGAAGCACGCAATGCAGCCAGCCATGCATCTTTGGCTGACCTCGGGGGGCTACACCTCCCTGAAGATACCTCGCCGCCTCAACGTTCGGAATGCTCAGAGGCATCCAAGATCTCAAGTCCTATAGGAACGTTGCATCCCTCATCACAAGCGGTCTGTACATCATCCAAACCCCCTTCCCCAACCAATGCTTCCGTGCCCTGCCCAGAAAACTACACTCCTACAGCATCGGGTCGCGTGCGGTCACCACCAACGTACACTGCTCGACCGGGTGAGCCTGGAATTGGCCAGAGTAGTTTCAATGGCCTTGGTAGCCTCCCTGGCAGTACGCAGAGCCAGCTACCTGAGTTCGACTCAGGGTGCCTCCATTGACATGCGGCCAGAGATGTTGTACAGCCTCGGCTTATCTTTAGGGGTTTGGGGGGGGGGGGGGCGGGCGGTTCACCCCGCTTGCCGCTGAAGATGCTCGTGCTCTGGTGTCTAGCGATAGTCAAAATTTGTTCGCCTCCCTGGCTGATCGTCAGAAGTCTCGTAGGGAGCGTCTGGGAAGTCTACACTTCATAATACATCGAAAACGATATCAGGCCTACCGGCACTCAGTTATCACTTACGCGCTTAGCGGCTCGGAAGCTGCCGAGATCCTGCGAGTCAGCTTCTCGACGTCCCGTTGGTGTTTCACTCCTCACCGGTCCAACCTTAAATTCCGACGATACCGCATCAGTCCTCACCGGTATCAATAGCTTCCCTTTGCCTGACCATCCCGCCCTGCAAGGGACAGCACAGGAGGATGCCACATACCACGTCCATCATGTGTCACAAGCTGCACCCGATGACAGGCGCACCCAGAGTGTCGGGAACGTCCACCCACCCCGGTTACCTGGCCTCGACTGCTGATGTGATGAGACCCGTGCCCAGCTCACGCCTCTCCTTGTGACGACGGGGCACGCCAAATCGCTCGGGCCGACCCGGCTGGACGAATACAGGCTCTGATCAGCAGCGGTGATCCTCACTGGCTGTATACTCGGTGCATTCTACTATGTAAGTGAGCGAAACGGGGCGATGGCCGGACCTTCTCTACTGACAGGCGCACAGGGAGGCGCGACACCCGGCGTCCAATCGGTTCACATCTTCCTGGGTCATGCACAATCACTTATATATATATATATATATACCACGCATTTGACCGGAGTGCGGTGCAAAACGCAGAGGTCACACGAACTCTGGTAGCCATGATGGTGCGGGTGCGGGTGCGGGTGCGGGTGCGGTCACCTTGTCAGCTTTGACAACTATCGCGTACGGGAAATCCCACCGGCACTCGACCCGTAGAAAGGTCCCAAGAGCACCATCTCGCCCCCAGATACCCGAAGACACGAGCACAGCCAGCGGATTTCGAACCATGAGTCTCCTGCACTATTGACATTCAGCCTGGCGATCACGCACGTTTTCAGTCATCCCACATTTGGTCAAGGTCGGAGTACCTATCAGGTCTTCCGAGAAAAAATGGCCTGACTTTTGCATGGCGTGGCACCTGGGTCTCCATCCTCCGTCACCACCCACCCCGGTTCTGTCGGTAAGCGTGCCGTCATTAGGTCCAGGGGCCCCGTCGAAGAGGAAAACACAGGTTTTCCCAGAACGCTGGTCCGGGCTGTTTCTGTGACCTTGCAGAAGCATGGACCGCAAACCACGTCTCATGATGCGGTGAGATGATGGTATTAATGCTCGATGACGAATCCCGAAATCCTGATTGGCCTGCTCTGGGGAATGGGACAGAACAGGACCCCAGCGCTGCAACCGCGACCCAGTTTTCCTGTCAAAGGCGGGTGGGAGCAGCGGGCACCCAAGAGAACCCTGGTCCTCTGCTGGGTACACTACGAGGCTCGAGGGGCAACCATTCTCGTCCCAAACGCCTTGACCTCTGCCCGGCCGCGAGGCCGTGAGAGCCACCACGATCTACCTTCCCCCGGTGGTCCAACTCGACGACTGCAATCCGCAGGCAAGTCGAACGTAGTGTCGGTGCGGCCGGGCTCCTACTATGTATGAGGAGATGGATTTCCAGCCCTCTTCCAGCGGCCTCCGACGTGTCGTTTGACAGTGCGCCGTGCTGCAAACCCGGCTCGCGAGAATCCCACATCGCCCAAAAGAGCCGGCACATGTTGAGCGCTGCCTGTATAAGGATCTTGTACCTCTTCGGGGCACCTGCAAGCATATCACAGAGCGAGACCTTCCGTGGGTTGTGTGGACCCCGAGTCTCTGCCGCTGAGATTGGGGTACACGGGATATCATCCCCATTGTCACCAGAATCCGAAGAGCAGAGGCAAGACGACCCTGCTGTCACATGGCTCGATCGTCAACACTGATCGAGGTGTTTGACTATGACGATCACTGCCAGAACTACCATCCGTCAAATGTCTCTTTCCCGAAGTACAGACAGCTGAGTCGGACTCCGAAGAGACAGGAGCTACCGACATACCCTCCCTCAGTCTGCGCTCTGTGAGCTGTTCCCGAGCCGTTCAGCTTACTGACTCTCTCAAACTTCGCTCTGCCGTGCTTCTATGCGTGGTTGATACGAAGACCTTCGTCTATAGATGTGGGCCACAAGTGGACCAAAATCTCACGGTTTTTCAGCAGCCTGAACTCTCAGTACATGACCCTCGTTCGGCTAGATACCTCATCAGGACTCGGCGCAGCCGGGGTATCACCTTACGATCTTTCATCACAGCGGCCATAGGCCACAATGTCATCCTCGGTCTGAGGGCCGTAAAGGGGCCACTTTCTTCGCAGTCACTCATCCACGGTGCGCGCTGTTTGTTCGTATCTGGGCGGGAACACTTGCATTTCAAGCTCGAGAGGAGATGGCGATCCTCAGCAGTACTGTTATGCAGCTGGACATCTCCATGACTTTGGTTGCAAACGATGCTTGGCGGTGAGCCCAGGCGACAGGCTAATGGAAAGGAGCGTTGCTACAATCTTGTTTGATGAAGATCTCCGTCCTTAGAGCATGTCTGATAGCCCGGGCGCCACAAACGCATGCTATGGCCACACCGGCTAGAGGCAAACCTTGACGCAGCAATACAGCTGTCAGAAGCAGCGCGTCGGGGCAACGAGGCATCTTAGCACTGGCCCACGAAGCTTCCTAGGCTCCTTTCAGGCCCGGCTGGGTAAATTGGACGACCCGCCCGCGACCGCACGAGATTCGGGCTGGTGGGCGCCGCCATGCCGCCAAGCAGTGTCCCAAATGGAGACCTGCCAAGCCCAAACTGGATCCCCGTGCATTATCCGTGCTCCCTGTGACCGCAGCACTTGTCCATGAGGGTCCAAGTGGCCAACGCGGCGCGACGCTGTGTGACCTCGTGTAACCTTTGATACACGCAGAGGATGCAAGCTTTCTACCAGCATTCGACCCTCGTGGTACACCGTTCACGGTCTCGCGACTTGGCTTCACCCCACCAGATGACTCCATTCTCGGGTTTCATCAGCGCTGCCGGCCGGTCTGTACCCACGGCCCCCATCTGTCACGGCTGTCATTGATGACCAGCCAGGATAGCGGTTCCACTTTCCACGCGATGACCGGTATCCACCACGAAGGAATGGCTAAGGGTCATCACTGGAGGCTCCGTGTCAGTCGAGCGAACCTCAGCCGGAACCTGTGGGCTGGGTGCCGCGGATGTGACAAGGTGAGAGCTCGTCCGATCCCTGTGCCGAGGAAGGCGATCTTGCCAGCCCGCAAGCTTGTTATAGCAGGTCAAGTGCCTGCCGCTGGGAATCTTCGCTGCCCCTCCCCCCGGTACGGGATCCGCGAGCTCTACTTGACTGGCTGAGGGTGAACGAGATTTCCATTGTAAGAGGAAAGGGGGGGGGGGAAGGAATTGGGGGGGGGGGGGGAAACAACCACAAAAAAACCGATTGGTTTCGACAAGAAGAACGCCGATCGCGGAATAGTCACGGCACACAACTCGTGTCAATGGCCAGATGGAGAAGATGGCTGACACCTTTCTGGTACTCATGACTATTCTGTGGGACTCCAGACTCGAGGGCAACTTTTACCGGGCTGTCGACTATTCGCTTGAGATATTGGAAACCCGGCCGAGGTTCGCGTGCCCCCAAGAGGCACACGTCTTCTGACCGCCGTCACACCTTCGGTGAACTAACTATACACGATCCCACATTTTTTTAATGCTATGATGCAACAGGAGGGCAGAAAGGAACCCGACTTCCTGTGCTGCCCCTGGAGAAGGGAGGGGGAGAAAAAAGTTATGGCTCGGTCCGTCAAGCGGCTATCGCAGATCTCGGTGACACGTAGCAATGAGACGTGTGGTTTGTGAGGCTCACGAGAGGGAAAATGCGATGCCTCATACTGATCGCAAAACCTTGTCCTGATCCGGACAGCTGAGGAATGACAGTCTCGTACGCGTCGCAGTGCCCATGAGCGCGGCCGTGAAGGGCAGTCTAGCGAGCTGTTGGACGCCTGCCTACAGTGTTTTTCCCACAGCCATCACTGTTGAATCTCTGGTATCCCGCCCGCGGGGTCGAGCCTGGAGCACCGTGGCAGAGGGCGTATTCCCGTCACCGGTGTCTTTCTCACCGAGATTGTATGGGGTCTGGCCAAGAGGTCTGATGGTGGGCCTCGCTTAACGGTGGAGACTCCCGGCGCCCTGCTCTTCTGACGGGCAGTGACCTACCGGTAAGTGATTGGGACGCATCTGAGCAAATGCAACGCTGGTCATTGCTAATGTATGAAGAGCACTTCCTGCCCCGTCTTGCGACGAAGTCGCCTTGTGATACAGTACGTCAACGTTACCCTGTAGCCGCTGGCGGCCGGATACCACAGTGTGCTTGTCCAACCAAGGCCGAGCCACGCGGGTGCAGGAGAATCCTCGGTTGAACTCACGCCACCACCCACAGCTCGCCGCGATCCTCTGTACCCACCAGTCCCCACGACGATGAGCTGGGAGATCCACCATTCCACGAACAGCCAAGTGATGCGAGCACAGAAGGCTCGCCGTAACAGACCCAGCCGCTAGGATTCCGAAGGATCCTTTTCTGGCAATCCGAAGGGGGTCGGCCCCGTGACTTTTCTTCTTTTCACTTTTTGTTTGTTTCTTTCTTTTTCCGGCCGCCGAGCCCCTGCGGCTGCAACCTCTCCTCCTCCCGGGAATTACATATGCTGGGAGGATAGGACCTGTTGATTTTTGCCCCCCCCCCCCCTTCCCCTGAAACCCATGATTCCAAAACCCCAAATCTCCCTCACACGCCGTCTGAATTCATGCAGGCCCCCCGCCCCCCTCGCCCCCTCCTATCCCCAGTGGGAAAGTCCGCGTCCTCTTTACTTCTCCGCCGGACTGAGAGAGGGGGTTACATGGGCCTTCTCTCTTTCGCCCGAGATCAACCCGCAGGCCCGATGCACGTTCAGGCCCGTGCGGACTTTTGGCCGTGCCCCGTTGTGACGACACACGTCGATGAGGCTGAAAGGCGAGGCGATGCGCTGGCAGCAGCAGCAGGAGGACGACGAAGGGGAGAAGAAAAAGAAGAAAAAGGAGCAAAAACCACAAGTCGCAAACGTTGGCGGACGCCCCTTTTCCCGCACCTTTCAAGAAACGGAGAAACAAAAAGAAGGAAAAGAAAAGAAAAAAGGGACATATGCCCCGTGCCGCCCAGAACGCAGCCCGGAATGCTACGTCTCTGCTTCCCTAGACTCACACACACACAGGCAGAAGCAAAAGCCGTGACCTCCCCCTCCCATGCCGTCGACATCCGGGCCTGTCCAGGTGATCTGAACATTGCCTTTTTTTTTTTTTCCTTCCTTCTCTTTCTCCCCCCCCCCCCCTCTTCCCCTTCCCGACCCTCCTCTTCCCTAAACCACCCGCACATCGCACCTCGTTCTTAGCGGGCGTCCCGATAGACGCGAGACGCAAGCCACTACTGCTTATGTTCCCATGGGCCCCCTCCCTGGTCCCTTAGAAATTCCCGCCCTAGACCAACAACGGCCCCCTCGGAATCGCACGCGTCCGAGGGAGATCACTGGAGACCGGTTGACGGCGGAAGAGGTGGCAGCAGTAGCAGAACAAGAACTGATCTGAAAAATCCGCTTGCGGAGGGAGGGAGGGAGGGAGGGAGAGGAGGGGCCGGGCTCCCGCTGTGATCCCTCCCCCCATGGAACCAGACCCTATGACAGCGACACCCAGTTGGTTTGTGTGTGGCTTTCTCTCACCCTAGCGCACCTAGGGGCTTTCCTCCCCCGGTGCGAAAGTAAGCCGTCACGAGTCTAGTTGGTGGCCGCCCTAGGGACGGAGGGGGAAGGGGGGACGTAAGCATCTTGTACAACGCATCAGTTTTTAGTTCTACACGCCGTGCCACCACCACCACCCCATTCGTCTGACTCCCGTGGTCCCGAGTGAGTAAGACTGCCTGCCGGGCCCTCGCTGATGCGCGTGAGATGGTAGATATCAGACCATTTAGGGATCGGATGGATGGTCAGGCCTTACGCCCTGGCGACCCGGATTTAAAGATAGGCAGTATCGGCCTGGTCGTTTGGTTACTCTTTGAAATCAATTTTGTGTATATGTGTGTGTGTGTGTGTGTGTGTGTGTGTGTGTGAGGGAGAGAGAGAGGGCGAGTATCTTTTGTACGATAATAGCTGGGGCGCTTTGCCCTCCGGCCCCTGGCTCTGCAGATTCTCGCAGCATAGATGGGTTAGAGACGACACCCACTACAAGCATCCATCCAGCCAGCCATCTATTTCCAATACTGTCAGCCCGGGATGTGCTGCGCCACCCGGCCCAGGGTAGGTACACCTCCCCCCTTTGGTCTTTCTTCTTGTTCTTCCTCTCTTCTTTCTGGACGCAGACTACCTCTCCGCCCCGTTCCCGCCCACCTCCTTGTCCAGGCCCGCCTGCCTCACCAGCGAGTGGAAGATGCCCCGCCGCGCGATCAGGTCGCTGGGGGTCCCGAACTCGGCGACCTCGCCCTTGTCGAGGACGACCACGCGGTCCGAGTCCAGGATGGTGTTGATGCGGTGGGCCACGGTGATGATGGTGCGCTGCGCGAACAGCGGGCTGCGCAGCGTCTGCTGCAGCATCGCGTCCGTCTCCACGTCCACGGCGGCCGTGGCCTCGTCCAGCACGAGGATGTTGGACGGCGTGAGCATCGCGCGCGCGAGGGACACGAGCTGCCGCTGGCCCTGGGAGAGGTTGGATCCTGAGCGGTTGCGGGGGTGTGGTCAGCATAGCTCGTCCCCGGGGGCGTGGGAGACCGGTCAGATAGATTAAACAGTCCGCTGTGGGGTAGCAAGTGAGGACGAGGTTGCGTATCCACACGCGGAACGCAAACACACCTCGCCAGGCGAATATGCGAGATGCAAGGCGACGAGGGGAGGGGGATGGATGGTGTAGGAGATGATGGTGACACGACGCGGCGTTAACGAGGGCAGATCCCCGCCTGCAGAAGGGCGAAAACAAGATGAGGCACGTCGTCGGCAGTTTCTGGAGGGTGGTGAGACCCGGCCCCAGTACGTGACATGGCCACGAGCACAGGCTTGATCTAGCAAGCCCAGCCGCCCTCGGGGCGGCGTGCACAGGGCGGTGCGCGCGACATGGTGCACACGTAGATGAGAAGCGACAGCGGCAGGCAGGTTGAGGCTAGGAAAGAAGAAGAAAAAAAAAAAACAAAAAAAAAAAAGAGGGGCGGGCCATGGACAGCGCCGGAGGATCTGCTGAGGTCTCGGTGTGGCTGTTCACGGGGACAAAACCTGCTGCGAGTAATCATGACTGTGCAGGCATGCCCATTTACGGCAGATGAGAAGAGCTATATGAGAGAGATGACAGCGATCCTCACCCACCCAACGGAGGAGCGGAGGGGACCTCGTGTCCTCTCGTCGCCCACCACCGTCTCGCGTCTGCCAAGATGGGGGCGATAGGGCCTCAATCCAGACCGCTGTATCATGATGACGAAAGGGACGGATGCTGTGCGAGTGCATGTGTTGTACGGGACAGAACGGGAGCCGACAAAAAGCGAAAAGCGGAGGCAAGGGAGAGAGACCACTCGTGTCTGTGTGTCTGTGCGTCTGTGGGACAGGACTTACCTCCTTCGTGTATCTTAGCCTCAAGCCCGCCATCCATGCTCGCGACATGGCTTTTTAGCCGGGCGTGCTGGTGGTCACACAACCGTCAGTCAATGATCGACGCTAGACAAGACCGAGGCGGCACAGCATAAACGTTTCCCTGCCATGTGGCCGGGCCATTGGAGGGGTGATGCCCCCAGGTGTGGCAGCTTACCTCGAGAACGCTCCACAGCTCGGTATCCTGCAGCATCTAAGTCAGCATCGTCATCCGGGGCAAGCACAAGAACGTAAAGGGCAACTCGGATCGAGGCAAAGGACGTAAGGGCAACGGGGCCGGCTCATCACAGACTCCCTCGAGAGGGGGGGGGTGTTGATACTTCCGGAATACTTCCCACCCTGCAGACCGACAGAGTGGCGCCACAAGGGAGGCAACGGAGAGGGTGGTGACAACTCACATCATGAACGTGGCCCGGATCCAGATTGTCACGCACTGTCCCTTCAAAAAGGGCGGCATCCTGCGGTATTATCGCAAGGCGCCGCCGGAGATCCAGCAGGCCTATACTTGACGTGTTGATGTTGTCGATCGTGATGTTTCCGCTCGCCGGTTCGATCAGTCTAAACAGCGCGAGCGTCAGGCTCGACTTGCCCGCGCCCGTGCGGCCGACCACACCGATCTTCTCGTGCGACTTGATGTCGAGCTTGATGTTCTTCAGCACGAGGTCGAGGCCCTCCCGGTACCGGGCGCTGTAGTTGTTGAAGTGGATCGCGCCGCTGGCGGGCCAGCTCGCAGGCGGCCGGTTCCGAGGGTTGATCTCGGGCGCCTCGCTGGGCAGTCGGGCGTACTCGAGCACCCGCTCCACGGAGACGATGTTCGTCTCCACCTCGACGGTCTGGCGGACTATCCAATTGAGAGACGAGGTGATCTGGAGCGCGTATGACATGGCCAGGCCGACCATTCCCGCGCTGAGGCCGCTGTGGCTCGTGACCGATATGATGGCAAATCCTGCGGATGCAAGGATGACCACGGCGCCTATGAACTCGAGCCGGATGGCCAACCACCTGTTGGCGCTGATGGACGGGAAGAAGGCCTTCAGGTTGGCGTCCACCCGCCACTCATTTTCGAGCAGGAACCTCTCCTGCTGACGGTATGCGCGGATGGTGGAGATACCACCCAGTGACTCCTGGAAGTGTGCGTAGATGGGGCTGCGGCTTACACTGTCCAGCCGCTTGAGCTCCCGGGAGCTACGCAGGTAGTACCGCTGGATCCAGATGTACATGGCCCCCAGCGGGATGATAAGGCCGACGAAGGCGGGCGTCGAGAAGGAAACGACCGCAAGCGTGAAGCCTGATTTCGCCACGTTTACGAACAGCATGTTGAAGGTCCGAGCCAGGACTTCGTCCACGCGGTAGATGTCAGACGAGAACCTGTTGAGGATTCGGCCCGCGGGTGTGGTATCGAAGAAGGACATCGGGCTCCGGAAGATGGCCTTTGCCATGCGCTCATGTAGCTTTCGGCTTGCTTCAATACTGCAGAATATCCACAGGATGAGCGTCTGGCACACGGTCAAGGTGGAGGAGCCGATACCAAAGGCAAAGTAGATGCCAATGTACTTCGCGACGTCAGGGTTGCCGCCCGCTTTAGTGTTTGTCTCGGCCCAATCTTTCAGCCACACGTTGCCACCAATCTGAGCGCACTGGGCGGCCAGCAAGGCAAAAAGGTAGACGCACACGGCCAGCGGGTCATTCATCTTGGCATATTCACCGTAGACGGACCACTTGACCTTGCCCTGTTCCTGGTGCTCCTTGGCCTGCCTTGTCTTGGAGGGGGCGGCCTCCTCGTCGGTGAGCTTGCCCCGGGGCCCTCGGAAACTCGCGGTGCTGGCCCTCCGCAGTGTGGCAAAGCTGTCGGTCCGGGGTTTGGGCCCGCCGATACGTGGTCCGGGCCGGATAGACTCCAACGCGGGGAGGTGCTCTTGGGCCTCTTCCACCTCTTCGTCCTTCTCCTCGGTGTCCTCTAGTGACGAAGCGCTGTCCGAGAAGGAGCTCTCCAGCCTTTCGGTAGTGGCTGGACCCGGGGCTGGGGATCCCGAGTCCTGACCAGCGGATTTGTAGAGGTCCGCGACGAGACCGCGCATGGCCAAAAGCTGCTCGAGGGTACCTTGCTCGACGATACCACCGTCCCGCAGCATGACGATGTGGTCGGCCTGGGCCAGCACAGGGATCGCATTGGTCGCCAGGATACGTGTCTTGGTGGCCAGCAGGCCCTTGGGCCCCAGGACCTCGTCGGTGATGTGCTTCCCGACATGCGCATCCACAGCAGACAGCACATCATCCAGCAAGAAGACGTCGGCCCTCGAGTAGACCGCCCGTGCCAGCGCGACACGCGCCTTCTGGCCGCCGGAGAGTGAGATACCGCGCTCCCCCACGACCGTCTCGTCCCCGTCGGGTAGCACGTTGAAGTCGTCCAGCAGCGCGCAGGCCTTGACGGTCTTCTCGTAGAAATTGGAATCATACCGGTACCCGAAGACGATGTTCTCCTTGACGGTGGCGTTCATGATCCAGGGCTGCTGGGCGACGTACGCGACGGCGCCGTGCACGGTGACGCCGCCCTTGATCTTGAACAGGTCGCCCAGGATGCTCTGCAGGAAGGACGACTTGCCGCTGCCCACCCTGCCGACGACGCAGGACAGCTCGCCCTTGCTGGCGGAGAAGGTGATGTCGTGCAGGGCGTTCTTGCCCTCCTCGTGGCGGTTCCACGAGAACGTCCCGTCCTTGATCGAGACGGTCTCCCCGCCGATCTCCTCGACGGCGGGCCTCACGACGAGCGCATCGGGCTGCAGCTCTTCAGAGGTCAGGTAGTCCGTCAGCCGGCCCACGGCGACGGTGGCCTCGACGATGGAAGAGATCACCATCGGGAAGACGGCGAGCGGGAACGACAGCAGGTTGAACAGCGTCAGGGCAGGGAAGATGATCTCCGTCGTGAGCGGCTCCTTGTGGGTGAGCACGAACACCGTGAACGTGGTACAGGACACCAGGAACGGCGTCGTGCTCCACGTGAAGTTGGCGACGGCCTGCGCGGCGCCGATCTTGCGCAGGGTCTTCAGCTCCTGCTCGTTGCGCACGTAGTTGAGCCTGTTCATGAAGGCCGCGCCCCAGCTGTACAGCTTGATGGACTTCATCATCGCGACGATCTCGGCGATCAGGCGGGAGCGGGTGTCCTTGTTCTTCATCTGCGTCTTCTGCAGCCTCTTCATGAACCGCGCCACGACCCCGTTGAGCGGGACCATGGCGAGCATGACGGCCACGCCGGCCATCATCGACCAGCCGACCAGCTGGTACAGGGAGACCATGCAGATGATGATCTGGAAGGGCGCGGACCACGTCTGCTGGGCGAACTGGGTGAGGTCCTGCAGGCGCTGCGCGTCCACGGCCATGTAGTTGACGATGTCGCCCGTCGACTTGGACGAGCGGCCCTCGTTGGACAGCTTGAGCGCCTTGCGGTAGATCGCATTCGTGAGGCCGCCCTTGATGCGCATGCCCGTGACGAAGGCGCCCTGGAAGTACTGGTGCAGCATGGCCGTCTGGAACACGGCGACGGAAAACATGGCCAGCGCGATCGCGGCGCCCTTGACGACGGGCTCCGGCTCCCGACCCTCGCTGTACGAGCCCACAAAGGAGATGAGCAGCCGCAGCAGCTGCGGCTGCAGGAACTGCGAGACGTCGTTCATGGACTTGAAGATGGCGGCCAGGGCGTAGGGCCCCCCGTAGGCGCGGAACAGCGCGAGCCACATCGAGGGGTGCTCGCGGGTCTCCAGCTCGTGCCGCCAGGCGTCGTCGAAGGCCTCGCCCGTCGCCCTGCTCGTGTCCGTCTTCTGCAGCGCCCACAGGTCGTCCTCCGTCAGGTAGTTCTTGTAGCCGAACTTCATGAGCGGCGTCATCCACGAGAACGTCAGGCGCGAGAAGATGGTCGCGTACTCGGCCGGGCACTCCTCCTCGTCGACCAGCGCCTCGTACCGGCCGTTCCGCCTGGGCCACCGCCACTCGACGAGGAAGGCGGCGACCGCGGACCCGAAACCGATGCAGTATGTGACGAAATAACCGCGCCCCGAGGCGAAAACCTGCTGCGAGACGAGCGACCGCAGCTTGACGGCGAGGACGATCAGCAGGAAGAGCCAGTAGAGGAGGGCGACGCCGTTGGCATTGCGGAGGCGGGCGTGCTCGAGCCACTGGATCGTGAAGACGACGAGGAGCGATAGGACCGTGAGGGCCGTGGTCCAGACCCGGAAGTCGCCAAACCATATCTGAGGGTAGCTGACAATCTGTATTATCAGCTGGGCGGCGAAGTCGGCGATGACGACGGCGAGGAGGCTCTGTGGGAAGGCGTTCGTTAGCACACAGAAGAGCAGGGCCTCCCCAGGGCCTCGCGCATGTTCAGGGCGCAGACTGCGGGGTGTAGGGGCCAGGCTGACGGGCACTCGCCGTCGAGAGCCCAGCGGTCTGTGCCGGGTTGACACGTACCTGCTTCGTCCAGAAATGCCAGCCCCTCGCGAGCCCCTTGGGCTTCCTCCTCCTCACCATCCACACCACGGCCGCCAGGCCAAAGACGACCCCGAACGCCGCGACGGAGGCGGCCCAGACGTCGATGAAGCACGGCGTGAAGTCGTAGCGGAGCCGGCTCAGGGGCCCCCAGCCCTCCTCGTTACCGCATAGCGGCTGCTTGAAGTCCTCGGTGGCGGTCAGGTAGCCGGTACGCGCGAGGCTCTCCGCGTGGGAGGGCGACGAGGGCGTCCAGTAGCCCGTCAAGGAGCCCGAGTCGTAGAGCAGGGCCTTCTGCCGGGACGGGCCGGTGCCGCCGCCAGCGAGGTCGGGCTGCATTGCCGGGGCCGGGGGGGGGGGGGGACTGCCAGGCCAGGTAGGTTGGGGTCAGGTCGCGGTAGGATATACGCTGTGTGTGTGTGCGTGTGTGTGTGTGTGTGTGTGTGTGTGTGTGTGTGTGTGTGTGTGTGTGTGTGTGCGTGTGCCGTGTGCGTATGTGCGTGAGTGGGTGCGTGCGTGTCTCAGTTCTGGCGGGGGAGCATGCTACTGAGAGAACGTGTGTCTGTGTCGCAGACAAAGCGAGGGTTGGAAGAGGAGAGAGAATTGGATGCCGTCCCCCTTCCGGAATTGTCCTCGGAGGTCTCGGCACGGTGAGGGCCACGGTACCCTATCGCAAGGCTGCTGCTTGTCTGAAGTGGAAAATGGAGCAGACTGCGACCGTGCCTGCGCGCCCCGTGCTGTACGTAACCCAGTTCTCTGGGGGCCCGCTGCGACTTGACGAGGGTTCTAGGCGCGCGGTCAATGACGTCCTTGGCTTCTACTCGTCGCCTCTATCTTGCTCGCCCGCTTCTGCTCCTTTAATTAAAAAGAAGATAAAAAAATAAAAAAAGGAAAAAAAGGAAAAAAAGGAAAAAACCTCCACGGATCTGGTGAGAACGACTACGACCTTTGTCCCCCGGGGCCGATTGGTCTCTCAGATGGGCTGGGCAAGGGGGGTTTGGGAGGAGGTGGGAAAAGAAGTTGTCGGCGCCCCCCTCCCCCCTTCAGTCCGGAAATAGCAGCAAAAAAAAAAAAAAAAAGCCCAATGTGACGTTGGCCACCGCTTTGTAATACACGTCCTCAATTCGTCTTCTGCAAGCCAGCCCGCGCCCACGGTGCCACGTTCCGGGCTACGGCGTAGCCGGCTCTCGGAGGTGGCACCTAGTTCGTTGTTCCCGCCCACTCGGGGAAGTGGGACTGCTCCTCATGCAGCACGCGCCATGCAACGCCCTAGCTGCTCCTGTCACGGTCTCACGGGGGACGGGGGACGGGGGACGGGGGCGAGGGGGAGAGCGTACACACCGCACGTCGCGGGGCACTAGGGTGTTGTTCTGTACAGGGCCTGCGACGGCCCTACCCAGGACGACGATGAGGACAGGGGAAGATAGATCATCGCCGCGGTCGGGGTACTCCTACGCAGCGTCCCCTCCCATCCCCTGCAGCCGCTGTGTTCCTCCCCATACGTGGCGTGTCGTGTCGTGTCGTGCCGTGTCGTGCTGCGTCGTGTCGGTGTGAAGGCGCAAGTCTCCCGTAAGCTGCTGGCGGGCTTGCCATCGATCTATGAGACAGACAGCACACGAGCACTCGCCCAGAGCAGGGTGGCGGTGCACCAGGCGTCCCGTCCCGTCCCGGGTGGGAGCACGAGCGGTGGTGCCCTGTCGACTGACACCTCCATACACCGACCCTGACCGCAATCATTAACCCTGCTGGGCACATGCACTCAGGGAATTCTACTTGCACTCTCGGGACGGACCAAAGGAGGATGGATACATTGAAAACATTGAAATGATCACTACCGCATGTGCGTCCACCCGCCGTCTGCAGGTGGCCCATCCGTCCCCAAGGCCAATCAGTCGTTGTTAGGGCATGAAGAAAGGTAAATGAATGCTCATTCGCAGCCGCGGCCGACTGGTCGTGGCGGCAATAGAAGGTGAATTAGTAATTTCATACATGATATCTCAAAACGCCGTCGTCATGTGTCTTGACCCTCTTCTTATGATGTAGGTGCCTCGTGCCTCTGGCCTCGGCCCTCGTCTTCCTCTCGCGAAACCCTCTTGACAACTCCAGAATTGAACCGGCCAAACAGGCCATGTATGTATGTAATAGACATTACACCCGTGTCCGCAAACACACTGTTTCCTGAACCTATCGCAGGGGCAGCTGGGTATCACGCACGCCGCATGCAAACACCTCCTCCAGCGTCCACCTCGGCGGCTTGATGATCGAGCTGTCGTGGCCGCCGGTCTTCCGCCACTCCCTCTCCATCTCGGGTGTTACGCCGGCCGGCAGGGGCTCAAGACCGCCCGCGATGCCTGACGAGAACTTGATCTGGAGGATGTCGCCGACCTCGTCGCACGCCGCCAGCAGGCGGTCCATGTCCTCCTTGTTGTGCGCGGCGGATACGCAGAACCGAGCTCGCGAGCTGATGAGGGGCGTGGCGGGATAGCCGACGACCACCACGGAGATCTTGCGCTTGAGCATCTCGTGGCTGAATGCCAGCATCTTGCCAGGGTTGTAGAGCATGATGGAAATGATCGGAGAGTCGTCGTGACCCGCGACGATGAACCCGAGCCGCTTGAGGCCCAGCCGGAGATACCGCGAGTTGAACGTGATGCGCTGCAGCCTCTCCTCTCCCTGGCCGGGCACCAGCTCGCCCTCGATGATCTTCAGGGACGAGAGGATCTGCATCAGGACGGCCGGGGTGGCGCACTCGCCGTACTGGGAGGCCGCGTTGGTGCTCCTCAGCTTGGTAATGATGTGCTTCTCAGCAGCGATGTAGCCTCCGTTCGCACCAAAGGACTTGGTGAAAGTGCCCATCAGGATGTCCACCTCGTTGGGGTCCACCTTGAAGTAATCGCAGACACCCCGCCCGTTGGGGCCGAGGGCGCCGATGCTGTGGGCCTCGTCGACGTACAAGAAGAACTTGTACTTCTGCTTGAGAGCCAGCACGCCTGGGAGATCGACCATGGTGCCCTCCATGGAGTACAGGCCCTCGACAGCAACCAGGATCTTCTTCCAGGGCCGGTGGGTGCGGGGCTGTCCTTGGGCAATGGCCTCCCTCAGCTTCTTCTCCAGGTCGGCCATGTCGTTGTGCTTGAAGGACCTGATCATGGCACCGGTCAGGCGGGCCCCGACCCGGATGGAGGCGTGGTTCAGCTCATCGGAGACGATCAGGCAGCCCTTTCCGACGAGCGCAGGGAAGGCGCCGGCGTTGGTAACATATCCCATGGAGAAGACCATGGCATCGGGCTTGCCGAGGAACCTGGCGACTTCGCGCTCGACTTCCTGGGTCAGGTCGGACGTTCCACAGTCTGCCCTCGCGCTGCAGGCGGCCAGGCCCCACTTCCGAACGGCCTCCTCGACAGCGTCTGCGCATGCTCCCTCGGCCTGGGCGAAGCCGAGGTAGTTGTAGGAGCTGACGTTGAGGGTCTCCGTAGTGGTGCCGGTGTACTTGTATGTGTAGTTGAAGTCATTGGAGGTGCGGTCCAGCAGGGTGATGTAGCGGCCCGGTACGCCAGTGGTGGGGCGGGCAAAGGCATCGTCGATCCTCCTCTTGAGGCGCCGGGTGTAAAAGCTGTCAAAGTCGTCGGTGAGCGGGGCATAGCCACTGGCGCCCCGGATGATGCTGTAGCGTTTCTGGTCGCCAAAGTACTTGCCAAAGAAGTCGCGGGCGTGGCCAAAGATGATCAGGAACAGGTAGCTGATGTAGGTGGTGAGGACGTAGTAATAAGGCGGCTCGTCCTCGATGGGGGTCTCGAGGGAGCCTCCGCGATGCTTGCTGATGTATCTGTGGGTGGGGTGCAGCAGAGGCCCGAACTGAGTCTCGGAGCGCTTCTGCCGCTTGCTCTCAGCGACCGAGGGAGGCTGGAAGAGCGTGGTCGAGGGCTCCTCGTCGTTGACCTCGCCGGCGGTGGCAGTGGACAGGGAGATGGTCGGCAGTGATAAGGAGGGAGCCGTGATCTGCTGCGTTGAGGTGGTCTGCTGGACGGCCAACAGGGACTGCTGCGCAGAGAGGTTGTCCTTGCCCTTGGGAGACGAGGAGAACAGCTGGGTGAGACGGTTCGTCCGAGAGGTGGACGGCCTACGATCACCCATCTTCTCGGAGGGCGTCATGCTGGATGAACTCGAAAAAGGGTTCGTCAGTCTGCGTGGCATCTCTCCCGGCCGGAACAGGCAGCAATGTCGGTGTAAGGTGGCGCGAGAGTAAGGTCGTCGCAATGGGGGGGAGGGGGGGGGGGGTTGTGATATCGGATATGGTTGATAAGACGGAGCCTGTCGGGATCGAGAGAGAGGGAGCTGTGGTGGAGTCGTCAACAGGCAGTCCTCGAGTCAATTGGCGCCGTGAGGGTGCGCGAGATCAGGTCGGTGGTCAAAGAGGACGGGGACGGGACGGGACGGGACAGGAGCGCTGTCAGGGCATGACGGGAGGAGACCACGACACTGGAGGAGAGGAGAGAGATGTAAGGGTGAGGAGAGGTGGGGAGGTAGATTGCAGGAAGGGTGGAAGGAAGGGTGCATGCGAGCGCGCACAAGACGTCCTCTGGGTGAGTGAGCGGAGCGGAGCGATAGGGAAGGGAAAAATTGGACGATGTGGTAAGGATAGGTAAGAGCGGTCGACCGGGAGCTCCGGAAATAGGCCGTCGCAGACCACGCCTCGATCACACCCCACCAGGCAGGCACCCTGGGGTTCAGGCACGCACGCCCAGGGCACACCTAGCGCCCAGGGCACACCCAGTGCCCAGGGCACAACTAGCACCCAGCGCACAACTAGCACCCAGCGCACCCAGCGCCCCAAGGCACCCCGTGCCCAGACATAGATACTACTTATGTAATGCACCCAGTAGATAGCACCCGGCAGACAGACTCCCAGGCGCCATCACTGACTGGAAGGGCGCCGGAAGCAGCCGTGCATGGGCCCAAATCTTGGGCTGTACCCACCGAGGGAAGAGGCGGAAGAGGCGGAAGAGACGACATGGGCATCAAGATTGGCCGGCTCCCTCAGGCGTGCACAGACTGATGGGAGGCCAAAGACCGGATGGAGGTCCGCAGACAAGACTTACTTACAACCTTCTTCGGGAACTTTTTTTCCTTTTTTCCTTTTTTCTTTTTCCTTCCCCCTTCCCGTCCCAAACTTTAAAACTCGGGCCACCACACAGCTTTCCCAGAGAGACAAGAATGTGATGTGTTGATGGGTCGCGCCGGCAGTCCCTCTCCCCTATCTATCTGACAGGGGGGCCCGACACGACCCGTGGCGAATGAGAGTCGCGTTTTCGGGACGACGTTTCTGCAAGGGGCAGTGACGCAGGATGCAGCCAAGACGCACACAGCGAAAGCCGGTTGACGATCCCTCCCCCTGCTGTGGATATTGGCTGCGTCTGCCGTCGACCTGTGAGGTGAAGGACAGGAGGGGCGAGCGACACGAGGTGGTAAGGTAGGCTAAGAAGGTGACAGGCCAGACTGGGTTGGGAGAGGACGAGAAGGAAAAAGAAGGAAGGAAAAAAAAACAAAATTAAAAGAAAAGAAGGCGGCGGAAATTTGGGGACCCAGCGGTTGACAATGCCGGAACGGGGTCGGCTTTAGGCCGGCCACGCGAGGATGGCGGATGGCACGATGGCGAGGGACGGTTGTGGTATCCACGCGCTCCACGGTACCCAAGAAGCTGAAAGGGCTGGAGGGCCAGCCAGGACTGATTTCGAACTCGAGAAGAAGATAACCAAACCCAAACCCAAAAGCCAAAACCCTATCCCCTGGCGCTAGCACGGGAACAGAACAGCAAGATCCGGCCCATCCGCAAGTCCTGCCTTTCCAACTTAGCGGCTATGACGGATGCACACACACATGCACATGCACACACCTCCAAGAGTCGATGACCGCAGATAATTGATCCGTGATCAGATCGATCGACGATGCAATACCCGCAGCCCGCCCCTATCTCATGTAATATTCCCGCGCATGAAAGTTTCTCCCCCGGTGTCCAACGTCTACTGCTGCTTGTAATACAAGGGGGGGGGGGCCCCCGAGGCTACCCGACCTCGTCCTAGCCCACGCCCCATGCGCACCTCGGCGCCCACGCATCAAATAAGACCCCGAAAGCGTCCAACCTCACTTGGAAAATCTAGAGCTCCGTTCCCCGCGACGCCCTCTAGAACGCCATCCGGAGGGCGGGCCCCAGCCATTCAGTATCGCTGTGCTGCTGGGGAGCCCGCCCCCGTTTCCCCCCTTGGTCCTGCCCGTCTGTCGTCCGCCGCTCGCTGCTTGACCTGATCAGATCGTCAGTACCTCACCACCCAGGCCTGGCCAACAGGGCGGCTCGTAGCTGGCATCTCTTCTGGGTATGCGCGGTGAAACTTTGATATTAAACCCCTGATGTACCATGTGAATCCCTACCAGTATTAATCAACCAGAGACACACACCCCGCCCCGTATGTGCCCGGCTGAGCGTTTGCCTGGAAATGCAACGAGGCTCGCGAGACTGGATGAGGCTGGGATAACCGCCAGGGCCTATCTCGGGCACGTAGCAGCTCGTAGAGGGTGGGGGTTGCACGAGAAAGCAGCTTGCGAAGTGTGTGTGGAAGGGGTAAAACGCTATTTTGAAGAATATCTGTCGAACCCCACCCCCCTTCCCCCCCGGTACCAAGAAATGGCGGATGCTGAAATGAGCCAACCATATGTTAAACTACATCGCGGTGCACCCCCCGAACTCCAGATGACCCAGATGCTTGCAGACGACTCATGAACCTTATCCAAATCCACCCACACTCCCTTGCCGCTTGCATCACCCCACCGGGGTGACAGCGACGAAGCTCATGCCATGCCACAACGGTCGCCGGTATGGTTGAGTCTACCATGAGGTGACGATCTTCTCCAGGGCCTCCAGCAGGATGTCCGCGTGCTTCTCCTCGAACGTCAACATGGGCCTGAGGCGCACCGCGCTGGCCCCCGAGCCGCCGATGTTGATGCCGAAGCTCTTCGCCTTCTTGAGGAACTCGTCGCGGCGCGGGTTGTCGAAGGCGATGAACGTGCCCTGGCCCTTGCCGCGCAGGTTGTCGAACTGGCCGGGGTGCTTCTCGGCCAGCTCCGCCAGCTTGCCGTACAGGTAGTCGCCCACCCGCGCCGTCTGCGCGACCAGGTCGTGCTGCTCGATCTCCTCGATGATGGCCCGGAACAGGATCGCCCGCGCCGGGTCGCCCATCCAGGTGTTGAACTGGCGGTATGGCTTGTTGGGCCGCAGCTCGGGGTTGCCGAAGTAGTAGCCTGCGGTCTGGGCCTTCTTGGAGAAGGTGACCATGTCGGGGGGCGAGGGGAGGTCCCAGTGGTCGTGGGCCCAGAACTTGCCGGTCGCGCCCACGCCCGTCTGGACCTCGTCGACGATCATCAGCACGCCGTGCTTCTTGGTGACCTCGCGCAGGCCACGGAAGAACTCGGGCGAGGCGTGGTTGTCGCCACCCTCGGACTGGATGGGCTCGACGATCACCGCGCACGGGGGCACGCGGTAGTTCAGGATCAGGTCCTCAACCTCGGCGAGGGCGGCCTGCTCCGCCTTGCGGTTCTCCTCGACGTGCTCCTCCAGGGGGTACTTGAGCAGCGGGAAGGTGGCCTGGGGCCAGTCGAAGGCGGGGATGTCGAGCTTGTGGATGGGCTTGGAGCGGGTGGTGGACAGGGAGCCGAACAGGCGGCCGTGGAAGGCCGTCCTGAAGGACATGATGGAGAGCTCCGAGGCGCCGGGGGTCTGGTTGTTCATGGAAGAGAGCAGCTCCTCCTCGGTGAACTCGACGTGGGCGCCGCCGCGCTGCTGCTGGCGCTTCCACATGAACGCGGCCTTGTAGGCGGTCTCGTTGGCGTCAGAGCCGGCCATGGCCGTGAAGACCTGGTCCAGGCCCTTGGGCGCCACCTTGAGGATGCCGGAGCGCAGGACCTCGGCCCAGTCGTTGGGTGGGAAGTTGCCCAGGGCGGGGCGGTTGACCAGGGAGTTGACGACGGCATCGCTCCTCATGGCCCCGATCAGGTGGGGGTTGTTGTAGCCCACGGGGATGGAGGCGATCTGGGCGTAGCTGTACGGACGCACGGGGTGACACAGCGTCAGCCCCACATGTCTTGGCGATAACAGGGCAGGATATTGATTGCATGCAGGTGCATATAGCAGGAGGAGGAGGAGGAGGGGGAGGGGGAGGGGGAGGGGGAGGGGGAGGGCCAGGGGCAGGGGCGTAAGCACTTACACGTCCAGCAGCTTGTTCCCGTCCGGGTCCGCGATGTAGTTGCCAATCGAGGCCCTGTAGTCGGTGAGCATGTTCAAGCTCCTGGTGTCGAAGACCTTGTCCAGGTCGGCGGTCTGCTCCCTGGCCTTGGGGCCAGGAATCTCCGTCTTGACGGAGGGAGCGCTAGGCTCGATGCCGTCGAAGCGACCCATTCTGCTGGCAGAGACCGAGAATGCCCGGCTGGCGAGAGAGGAAGCAGGTGCAAGTCGCGGCGCGGCAAGGCTGGTCGGGCTCGTGGCAGCAACACGCCGTGAGATGGTACGGAGGGCAGACATTGTGAGGGAGGAGGGAGGGCAAGCCGTTGCTGCCCTTCTTATAGGCAGGGTCTAGCAGCTCAGAGGGGACCTATGATCCGCACCGGTATAAGGGGGGGGGGGGGGGGGAACCAACGAAAGCTAGGCGTCACAAGAACTAGGTAAAAAATCAAGCAATGGGGGATCCGTAGCCCAAGGTCGCAGGTACAAGAAGACGAGGGGGCGGTTGTTGTATTTACGTCGTTTGGGGAGCTGCTGGCTGACGTTCCAGTGCCACCCCAAAAATCGGGCGTCCCGCACTCGCAGTGACTATCAGGGCCAACGGGGGCGGCTTATCAAGGTGGAGTGGCGACCTGAGTTCGGGCTCGAGACGGTGGGGTACAGGGGATCCTCCAGATCTGCCAGATTCGCCCTTCCAAGATCCTGATATTCACGTCCAGTTCTCCCCAACTCCTTCCTGGCCGCTGGTCTTCTGCTTGGGTGGCTATGGTGGCCCCAAGCAGACGCCCCCTCTCTGACCCGGAAGGCCCCCCAAACGCCTGAGGTGCCCTCGGGGTGCCCTCGAGGTGCCCTCGAGATTCCCAACCATCACCCACCGCCGTTCTCGTCTCGCCAGCCCCGGGCCAAACATCAAGGCCAAGACCTACAAAGCAGATGGCCGGCAGCGCGGAGACATCCCCTGTTAGCCTTACTGCTTTTGGCATGTCCAGCCGGCGCAGCCATCCGGCCCTCGACACCACCACATCAACTGAGCCTCTCGTACCGGTCCGGCCCCGGTGGGCGGCTTCTTCTTTTCCTTCTGGGCCACTGCCGTCTGTACCCGGTCAGCAAATACCCTTTCTTTCTTCTCATCGCCTTTTCCGACAGCCCACCGACCTCGGGTCGTCATGATAGCCTAGGAATTTCATGTCCGAAAGGGGAATGTCCATGCGACTTCCAAATATCTCGCAAGATATCTATCATGGTACCAGCCACTACCGGGTGACGCCCCCTTTCCATAGTATAAAACGAGGCCCTCTTGGACATGCCTGTTTTGGTTATTCGTGCCAGATGTCGGTGTTGAGCACCAAGCCAAATCCCAGGTACAGGCCAGACCGCATCAATCTTGGTACTGCTCTTCCCACAGGGGGAGAGAGAGAGAGGGAGAGAGAGAGGGGGGGGGGGGAGGACTCGTGGGGCCAGGCAGGCAGACCCGCGGTCTCGTTCGGACAGTGGTATGGTGTCGCCGACCTGGAGATGCAAATGGCGGTCGTCGTCTCGTGCGATACTCTTGGTCGAACCCCCCTCCCACAGAACGGTATCTATTACTAGTTTCGGAGATGAGATGACCTCAGGTGGAGTTTACCTGAGTAGTCCACCCCCGGCCGCTGAACTTGTACTAGTATGGCTTCTCTGCTCCCTTGGGATGCTCTCCTGCAGCATGTTCCGTACCCCCTTGAAATTCCTCCCTGTGCAGAACAACCTTGAACATATATGACAACCGCCCTGCGGTCTCTTGAAAGGCCTTTTTCGTGGGGTTTCCTTACTCCACACTAGGGCCTTCTTGAGTACCCGACCTTATAATGCAGAAAGATCTCACACGGTCGCCTCGAGACGGACCACCAACATCAAGCATCGAAAAAATCGCAGCGGCGATATATGATTCCATTATCCGTGTAACTCCTCAGAAAGCACCCTAGTACCCATCGGCAGAACACAGGCTTACCTCCGGAACGCCTATGCCTTAGCAGTATGCCACGTGATGATATCACCAGAAATGACTGCTCCCTTGGCCGCCCGCCGCCCCCAAAGAAAAAAAACATTAAAGGAGGGAAAGATAAGAGTGTAACCCTTCGCTAGCCTGCCACGCAGCAACCGCAAATAAACTCCTGGGCAAACGAACAACACCTCCTCAATTCTCAGAAATCATAGAACGTCGTCTTCACAGGGGGTATAATCGAGCCAAACGCATAACCTCGGAGTTTCAAAGACGTATCGAGGCTGTGCGCAATCCAGGCACCTCAGCAAAAGGTGTCACTTCGCCTCCCTGGTCCCCGCGCCGCCGTTCATCTGCTTCGCTCCTTCGTCGATGGAGAGGCCGTGCTCCTGGGCGACCCGCTTCCACGCCTCGAGCTCGCGGTAGACCCGGTCGCACTCATCCTTGAGCTTGTCGTTGGAGGAGCTGAGCTCAGCGATCGCCTGCTCGGTGAGGAGCTTCTCCAGCGTCCACTTTTCGATAGCTTGCTGTTCGTCCTCCTTGAGCTTAGTGATGTAACGAACCGCGTTCTGCAGGATCGAGCCCTTATTCTTCTCGCAGCCGGGCACAATCTTTGCCAGCTCGTTTATGCCCTCGTTGATGGTCTCACGACGGCGGCGCTCGACTACTCACTGTCAGCTCGAAACCTTTGGCAGCCTGAGAAAGACCTTGGCCGCCCGAGACTTTTGCCCGCCCAGGTCTTTGGGGAGATCATTTAGCACCCACCTTCCTTGTGGTTGTCCTTCCGCATCTTGTGCCACTCCTCAGAGCCAACAGCCGGCTTTGGGGTGGAGTACCTGTGAACTCCGGGGATGTCCTGCCGCATGACGCCATTGGCTTGACCGCCCACAACCAATGCGTGATGGTCCATATGCAGGTTGTCTTGGTCGTGGCCGTAGGGCGATACTTCATGGTGCTGCTCCTCCACTCCCAGCTGAGCAGCAAAGTTCTCCTCCGAGGGCTTAGGTGCGTGGATAGTAGGGTAGACCAGAGCGGCGGCGGCAGTACTTGACGCATTTGCTGGATCCGCAGCATCGCCATGGTCAGTGCCGGCCGCGGCCTGCTGAAGGGCGTTGAAGTCAGACACGTTCACGCCGGCCGCAGCGGCCTGCGCAGTGTCGATGGTGCTGCCATAGCCGTCTGTGGGATCTGGACTAGCCATGGTGTTTCTCTTGGGACGACGGAGATCTGAGGGGGAGGGTTCGCCGAGTCGTTTCCGTTTGTGCGGCGGCGAATCCGTGAGTGCTGCTAGGTCTGGCTCCGTGTTCACCGCGACTTGCGCCATAACAAGTGCAGCGAGATCGGCAGACATGTGGCCTCAAGCTGGTCCGGGTCAACGGCAGTCTGCATGGCTGTTCAGTTGGGTACGCGACAGGTCAAGGACGGATACGGTGTTCGAGCGGGGGGTGAAGAGGGTGACGAGTCGTGAGAATGTAGGTTGTGAGTAGAGAGACTGAGAGCATAGAAAGGGAGAGAGACAGAGATGGAGGCGGGGAGGGGCAATACCGTGACAAGACGATCATGAGTGTGGCCAATTGCACCTGTCGGGGCCAAGTAGAGGCCGACGAGACGGTGGCAATTTTTCGGTTGTTGGAGACTTCACTTGAAGCCATCACCTAGGACGCGTCTCTCAGCCTAGCTGCATGAACAGAAAGGAGAAAAAAAATCGTCTACATGGCGAGAACGGGCATTTGCACCAGGGACAAGCACGGTTGAATGGCTTGGTCCGACTCTCCAGAGCGGTGTTGGCTCACTTGAGCGGGGAGACGTGGTTTTGCGTCGAAATGAGACGCGTTTTTGCCTGTGTCCAGGCAGGGAGGGCCGTGTGTTAGGTTCTAAAAGGGCCGGTGGAGATGATCGTGGCCCTTGCGATCAGGGTGCTGGGACGGGTGTCCGTTGAGAGTGCATACGGACTGGCACGGAGGCCGAGGGATATGGAAGACGGCGGGCAACTCACATGATGAAGAGGAGCTCTTGCACATGACCAGTCAGGTGTTCGTCGAAAGAGGAGATGTCGGCGACAGCGGAAACAGCCTCGGATTAAATAACCGGGCGCCGTGGACGATATCTGATGGGTTCGGTGGGTTTGTCGGGGTCTGCAAGGTCAGTTTCCATCATGTCCGAGGCCAGAACGGCGAGACTTAATGAATGCATACCTGATCTGTGGTGGGCTCGAGGCTGCCCTCTTGTTCGCTTTGATATTGGATACCGAGTGCACGTGAGTCCTTGAGGAAAGCAGAGAGGAGGGGCCTTTTCAAGGAAAAGCTTCTGGGCGGCGCTGGCCCAGGGTGGGCAGCAGAGGTGGGTACCGCCGTGGCTACCAGATGGTACCTGTAGGGCCGGGGGGTTTGGGCGGCGGCCTGGGGTAAACCCCAGGCGGAGCTGGGGTCACTCCTGATCCAGGCTCTGCCGAAGGGGAGGCAGCTCTGGCTTGCCCGTCCAGCGTCAAGTCGAGCGGACTCATCTTAGCGCGGGCAGGTGGAGCCTTCACTCCACCCCCCTCCATTCCACCCACCCCTCCAGCTCACACCCATCCTCGCATTCACGGCCCTTAACTGGGCTTGGGGCCACCTCGTCACGGGTGACAAGGTGACCGTTGAGTGACAACCTGTTGAGCGCACCCGACTAGGGGCCTGTCAACCTTCGAGGGCCGGTGAAGGCAACCAGCCGAGACCATGGCTTGATTGGCTGCATGACCCTTTACCCACATGATACAGCACAGGACTTTTGACAGGACTTTTTGAGAGGCTAAGGGGAGCTAAACATGTACATATCCTGCTTGGTCATAAACCTCCTCTCTCTTCTTGTGTCATCTACATGGCTGGTTTCCTGGCCGGATCGCAGTCGGGTGCATGCTCTGTGCATCTGATACCGAGATCCCGTGATATGGGGGGGGGGATCGGCTGGATATGAGATCTGTCCCGCACAGCCAGTTCTCATCCGGAACAGCTGACCAGGCTGATCAGTCCTACCGGTCATGACCGGGGCCAAGCCGCGTATGTAGCGTTGCGACGAGGCTGTCTGTCTCAGCCTGCTGCTTCAAGCCATGCCCGCAGGTGTAGCCGGATTGTATTGCCTGGTCACTGCAACCGTGGGGGTCCGAGTGTTCGTCATCTGATGCAGAGCGTCAAAAAGAGATGGTGGGTGGACGCAACCACGGTGTTGCCCCTATCATTTCGTGACAGGCCTGCGTAACCCAGCAATTTCACACCCCCCATTCGAGCTGCTCCTGAGCGTGCCTCGCCGACCGTTCAGCTGGCAGGGGACTACTATGTACAGTACGGCTTGTTCACGGTACTTATTCGTTGGGGAAGAAAAAAAAAGCAATGAGACCCCCCTCTCGGCCGAGCAGGGACGACGCGCTGAAAATGGGGGACGAGTAGTTCGTGGGCGAAACCACTCAGGCCCTGGTACTGTCGGTTCGAGGCGTCAACACCAGATGGTCGTCCACTTCGTTTCTCCGAGCCCACTGGCCAATACAGCGCCCGGCGTTGCTCACGGATGGTCTGGCTGCCTCGGTGCTGCTGGCCCTGACGATATCTGCATCGAGGCCCAGAGATTGGTCCCGCAGCCAACTTCCGAAACTTGAGGAATACTCGGATGTGTGAAGTATATAGCCCTGCACACCCATGCCATCCAATAGTTGCAGCCGCGGATGGCGTATTCACAAACTTCATTGCGAGCGATCTATAGTCGAACCACGGAAACACCTTCCAGCACTCCGTACATTCATGCCTCCTTGCCGCGTCCCCTGTCTTGGGATAGCTGCGTGAGACTCTCAGTCCTGTCCGACTGGCCCTCGTCCTCTTCCTCTTGGGTGGTCAATTTCCTGCTTCTCTGCAGCATTCTTTCCCGGGGTAGCTGGTTGGCTCGCTTGTCACGAACTATGGTGACATCCGTTCCCCTCCAGAGAGTAGCAGCCACCAAGCAGAGGCGCTCCTCAGGGTTGCGGTATTGAGAGGCGCTTATCGCTTATCGCCCGCCTCGGACCCTCAGAGCGTCATTGCCGCAAGTGGCGAGCACCGTGTGACCGACATCCCGTCCCGAAGCAGCTCACCCGTATGAATCAACACACCCTCAACATCCATCCTCGCTGAGGGTATCATCCAGTATGGGCGACCATTCAGTCACCAAGATTGACCACCCCAGCCACCTCCTCCTCGTGAGTCTCCCTCCCCCGCCCTCCCCTTGGGACGGCACATCCAAGCAGACGGCCCACGCAGGACCGAACAGCAGACGGCGGCGCCCGTGGCCACAGAGCTTCGTTGTCGACTCCAGGCTGACCTCGCCCCTTCCGCGCAAACAGGACCAGCCGCTCGTCCGTCTCCCCTACGAGCTTCTCCATACTAACTTCCGCGCCGCCCGCTTCACCGTCGAGAAGGAGGGCTCCTCGATCAAGAAGACCCTCAAGGACTCCGCAAACGCGGCCCTGAAAGACGGCTCGACCCCCGACGATGTCCTCAAGAACCTCGACACCATGATCGCGCGCATGCGCGGCATCAAGCGCAAGCTGTCGGCGTGCGCCGACGAGGAGGCCCGCCTTTACCGGCAGGTGGACGCCAGGGCGAAACACCTCAGCAAGCTGCACGGCATCCACGCCTTCGAGGATGTCAAGTACGAGCAGTGGAGCCGCGTCAGGCTTGACAGGCTGCTGGTGGACTACCTGATGAGGCAGGGGTACGGAGAGAGTGCGAAGGCGCTGGCGGAAAAGAAGGGGGTCGGTGACCTGGTGGATATTCAGACGTTCGAGCAGGTGAATCGCATACGGCAGAGCCTGTTGAACCACAGCGTGAAGGAGGCGCTTGATTGGTGTACCGAGAACAAGAAGGAGTTGAGGAAGATGGATGTGGGTTTCAGCAACACCCGCACCTCATTTGGTCCCCCGATACTGGCTGACACCCATCTCCACAGAGCAACCTCGAGTTCCAGCTCCGCTTCCAGCAGTACATCGAGCTGGTCCGCACCCAAAACGAAGACAGGCTCCTCGACGCCATCGTCTTCGCCCGCAAGTACCTGTTCCCCTTTAAGGAGACCTTCCCGCGCGAGTACGCCCAGGCCGGGATCCTCCTCGCCTTCCCTCCAGACGCCATCGATACCGACCACAAGCCGATGTACTCCCAGGCCCGGTGGGACCATCTCGCCGAGATCTTCGTCCGCACGCACAACACCCTCCTGGGCCTCCCTTCGTTCCCCTTGCTGCATATCGCGCTGCAGTCGGGCCTGTCCGCGCTCAAGACGCCCGCCTGCCACAGCTCGCACCCCAGCAGCTCCTCGACGCCGACCCACTCGACGAGCCTGACGAACTCCGTCTGCCCCATTTGCTCCAGGGAGCTGAACGAGCTGGCGCGCAGCGTGCCGTATGCGCACCACAGCCAGAGTCATGTCGAGCATGACCTGCTGATGCTCCCAAGCGGCAGGGTGTACGCGCGGAAGAGGCTGGAGGAGTACGCGCGCAAGGCAGGAGTGCCGGAGGGGAAGGTCAAGGATCTGTGGACGGGTGACATAGTGGCTACGGATGATCTGAAGAAGATCTACATCAGCTGAGGAGTGGTTGCTTGCCTCATTCTGCCCCTCGATGGCGGTACATTCACAGTGACGGGATATGACCAGCTGAAATCGATGCTGAGAATCGGGGCCGTTCCCTACCATCGTGAAGGCCAGACAGATGGCAGCGTCCTTATTTAAAACTTGTAGTTTTTGAAGCATAGCGGCAAGGGTGGGATGGGATTGGCGTCTGGGAAAATTCCTCAACGACGTGACTTAGGGGATCTTGTCGTGTCAGCATGAGGCTCGACACCATAGCGATTTAGCAATATCACCTTTTTTGGGGGGTGGGGACACCAAGTGATCACGGCGCTGGTGTTATCTGCACAAGGATGTACAATGAGCATCACCTAAGATCATGCAAGCCGTAAGTGATGATAGTCTATACAATGCCCACTTAGAGACTCACGAACTAGGATAAAGTTGAACATAAAAAGGACTCCAGCGTTTATGGGAATGCATATATTCGCTGCCCATGTCAGGTATCCACACCCTAACCGTTGTGAAGCATGAAAGGATGAACACTACAATACACTGGTTTGAAAATGAACACGCCCAGGCCAGACCCTCTTCACCGGATGACCTGACATTTCCGAGTTTTGTTTTTGTTGGCACCCTCAACCCAACTCCGTCCGGGTGACCTGAAAAAAACAGCCTGCCCCCTGCCCCCTCCCAACCCACCGGTTAAACAACACGAGGGGAAGAAGAAGAAGAAGTTATTTGTGCTTCGCTATTAGAACGGTGTGCTGTTCCTGTGGCCCCTCCCACCCGACCACAGATATCCGCCCCTGTGTACTGGCTGGCCTGTGCCGCGGCCGGGAAATTGCGAGTTCGAGAATGTAGGTTGATGGTTCTGCCAGCCAGGAGGCGGTGGTTCTGTATTATACCAGACGTTAAAGCCCGGTGAGGACACAGGCCGAGAGTTCTGCCAGCCAGGAGGTGGTCGTCCTGCAGAGACAGGTCGAGTGCTGAAGCCCATGTTCTGTACCCCCGAGGGATGAAGTCCAGGGACTTGCATGCCAGGAGGGGGCGGCGGTAGCTCTGCATAGGCGGGCGGAGGGGGTGAGACCGCTTCCAAGCCCAGATTCACCCTCATCTCCCGTGAAAAAGGGCCAGGTCGAAAGTTTATAGGCGCTCTCGCCATGCCATATTGATTGTTTGGCGTCTGCTCAGCCCTGGCCCCCGTCGGCACAAAGTCATGGGCTTGTGGGTTCTACCTCGCACCCATCTGAAAGTTCCCGAAAACACCGCCCGGCGTCATCGGCCCCATAGCACCATTCGTATTGTGGGACTGCGCGGCCGGTGTCTGTGCCAGACCCGCACTTCCCGTGTTCGGCGTGCTCGGTGTTCCGTTCTGCCCATTATTGTTGCTCTGCGGCGGCGTATGGTCCACCGTCGGATTGCCCGACTGATATGTCGGGGGCAGGGAGATATCAGGCACTCCGAGACCCCAGATCTTGCCTACGTGATCGTTCGCTATGTCCCCATGGAAGACTTTCTCGCGCATAGAGAAGAAAACCTTGCCTGTCAGCAGAGAGTCAGAGCCCGCCTGGTGAGCGGACCCGACACGCTTGATCTTCAGGGCTTCTGCTATGCTCTCCAAGCCGGACTTCTGCTCAAACTTTTGTAGAAGCTCGGTGGTGCTGGCGTCGCTGGGCGTCAACATCCCGCTGTTATGCAGCTTGATGGCATGTTTCATGAGGTGCTTGACGTCGTATGTGCAGGGGAAAAACTTCTTCATGTAGTACTCGAACTCGTGCTCATCCTTGGGGAGTGGTTTGCACATGAGAAGCTTCGTGAGGTAGCCGAAATCGTAGCCGCCGTGGAAGGAGATCCATTTCACCTCTTCGAAGAAGGTCAGACCGGACGGGATGAGCTCGGAGGCAAACTTCTTCGGGTCGATGCCGTCCCGCTTGAGCAGATTGAAGTCGATGCCGGCCTGCTGCAGGGATTCGATTGATGTTTGGTTGAACATGTCCTCATCAATGTTGAAGTTGAAGTTGAACTGCCACGCATGGGGAAGCTGGTTCTGGCTCGCATTCCTCCGGCCCGTACCGTCGCCATCGATCAGATCGCCGGGGTTCGGCCTCGTACCTGGCGTCTCCCCATCTTCGTTGAACAGCGTTATGCCGATCTGGATGACCTTCAGGAGATCCACGTTCGCCCGCAGACATTGGTAGTGATAGTCGCTCTTGCCTCTGAACCCACCCATCGGCCGCGCAACAACGCCAGGAAACTCGGTATCCTCGACGGATGTCAGCAATGCTTGCCTCACGCTGTGCCCAGGAGCGACCTTGCGCGACTCACCATGGCGATATACGGATACCTCTGCACCAGTCTCCGAAGCACCGCCATCTCCTCTTCCAGGTTATGTCTCCACACCTCTCGTATCCGCCCCTTGGCCTGGGTACGAGCAGGGTGATCTCCCATGACGGAGTGTCCTTGTTGCTGGGCATGTTGTTGTTGCTGCAGCGCGGCGCCGTGGAATCCCATCCTCGCGGCATGGCTCGCCAGCCCCGTGTCAGGACCAACCCCGAAGCCCGCAGCCGCCGAGCTCATGCCCCCTCCCAGTCCTAGCACATTCCCGTTCGTGGCGAAGGATGGTATTTGTGCGTTCGGGTTGAGGTGGGAGGGGTTGCCGCCCAGTTGTGGCGGGTAGTTCGTGCTCTGGCCAGGTGTCAGGCCTGCAAACTGGTGCTGGTAAGGAGGCACATTTGTCGGCCCGCTCTGGAACCTCGAGAGATGGGGAGGCATGGCGGTGATGCGCCCAGTGCGACGGGCTCAGATCACGGTCTTGGTGCTATTTTCGAGTTCGGTATCTGCTCCGTGACGAGGGAGTCGATGAGGTGGTGCATCGGTTAACCAGGGTAGGGTCCTCGTTGTGCGAGCGCGCAGTGGGGGTGTGTGGATGTCAATACCGCGGAAGGAACGTGTGCTATCGTAGTAAGAGATGCTCTCGCCTGGCCGGTGCGCTCGCGATGCTCGTCGGTCTCGGTCTTCGGGGTAGAGGGTCTGCTGGTATCTGCTGTGGTTGGGTTGGTCTCGGGGGAGCGATCATGGTCGACGGCAGCTGTCGTCCTGTCTCGAGGTTGGAGGTCAGACTGCCGCTAAGAATAGTGGACTGGTGGGGCAACGCGCTAAAGTCACCCGGGTCGTGCCCTTCCTTCTCCAATTTCCACACCTCCTTCCCCCTTCGACTGCCGGCGGCGGGCGTTGCATCGCAAGTCGACGAACGTCTTTGAGCTTCCTCAACCGAACCGCTGCAGCTCTGAGCTTACCTCCCACCACAACACCAGCGCATCTGTTGACGGATCGAACTGGGTCAAGATGCTGCGACCTACCACGTGTGTCTCATTCGCTCCCTCCGCCCCGTCTCAGCCCACTAACGGAAGTGTCCAGGATATTACGGGCGTCCAATGGCCGACATGCCAACATCACCGGCTTCGACATCAACAAGCTGAAGGAGGCGGCCACGAAGCCCGTCTATGACCCTTGGGAGCGATAGTTAGTTCCCAGCCGAGACGGACCCACGACCCCATGCCATTATTGATTGCTGACGGCGACGAATGCAGTGACAGTTGGCGGTACACGGGACTCTTCAGCAGGCGGAACCGGTTCAAGGGTGCCTTCCCCGGCCTGGGCATTGCGACGGTGGCATTTGCGGCATACTGCGGCTACGAATACTTCTTCTTGAAAGATGAACACCACGGTGAGGGACACGGAGAGGGTCAACACTGAAGTCGAGGGTGGGAAGAAGGCTGCCTCTTGGGCCAGGATTGGAGACGATGGCTGTTCCCACTGTACATAATAGATGTCGGTACTGCAACCTGCCAAGAGAGCGACGCTCAAGACAATCGGCTTTGTCCTTCCGCTGTGCATCCAAGCCCCGTGATCTTGTTGAGCATGGGCACCGGACACGATGGACCCTGAGACTCGGGCCTGGTTGGCTCAGTCCTTCTGGGACTGACAAGGTTGGGAGCAACCAAGCTGATATATATGATCTGAAGACCTTCTCTGATGATATGCTGCCAAAGTGCCTAGATGGAGCAAGATAGCGGTCGGCCCTGACAAACCGGTCGTGCAACGGGAAACTGTTCAACAGGAGGGTATACTACATGACGTCGTCCCACGGGAGCTGTCTTCAGAGGGGACATGCACATAGGAGGCCATGTCAGAGGGACTTGTCCCACAGAGGACTGACTGCCCCTGCCGGAGGATACCTAGTAGGGCGGAGTCTAGAAGTTTGATGCCTATAGCATTTGCCGCGGATGTCACCCCAATATGAGAGCATAGATATGCTTCATCCCAGCCGTGCCAAGCCTGGAAGACTAGGACATAATCTGCCATGGTAGTCTAGATGTGGAATTTCAAACCCTGGCAGCGGTTTCGATGAAGCGCTCGGGTAATGCTGCAACAAATAGAGGCTGACAGACAGGCGTGCTCTGTTCCTAAGCAGCATTCTGTGGTGGTCAAAACGTCCGGGTTACGGGGGCCGAATCAGCTTCACAACAATCATGTTGGCCAGCGGGACGGGATTCGCCAGGGTCGATGATCATCTTTCATTCTGTCGCAGCATCAAGCCACGAGGCATATATCTCTATCTCCCCTTCTTCCCTGCCCCTGAAACATCCAGAATTCAGTATCTATCTATGTCTTCGCGCCTTTGGGGGTATGCAACAACAAAGAAGAAGAAAAGAAACAAAACACAAGCTACCGATTCAATCATCCTATACGGCGACAATGTATCTTATGATGCAAAAGCCATGGTAGTCGCGCCCACTGTAAGAATTAAGAACCATGCACCGTACGAGAGTACTACAATAACGCGCACGCCGGTCTCGACCATGAGCCAGATGGCAACGAGGAGGATACTCGAGCGAGAAGCAAAGGCCACGGTCAGGGCAAAGCCGTGGACCGCCGCCGCATGCAGAGCCGCGATACTGGTCAGGGCCAGGGCCCGGTGGTACTCCAGCGAGTCGGTAGCGATGGTCGTCGTTGTAGAAGCAGAAAGGAAATTCAGAAACTCCATCCCAATGCTGCTGTCGGCCAGGGGCGGCAGAGCAGAACGCCGGACGAGCAGTTGATCGCACATTTTTTTGGCGCTCTCAAGTCATAACCCGACGCCGTTGACCGCATCCAGCGCGCCCTCGAGGCAGTCCTCCAGCTCGCCGACCCGCTGCTTGAGGTTCTTGTTCTCGTCCCGGAGCAGGCTGACGGTGTCCCAGGCCGAGCTCGCGTCCTGGCCCTTGCAGTTGCGGCAGCCGTCCTCGCCCGAGATGCCCTTCATCAGCTTCTGGAACGTGCTCATCTGGCTGCGGGGCCGGTTGCTCTGGACAGAGGTGCGCTTTGCAGAGTTGGGACCCCTCATGGGTGTGGTCATGGGCATGTCCATCACGCTACCAGTCTCAACACCACGCGTGGTAGTGGTGGTAGAGGCAGAGGGGCTCCGTGGCCGTGAGAACACACTCTCGCCCTCGAAGCTGATGCTGTCATCATCCGTCTCGAAGCTCGTGTCGGTGCCGTTGCTCTTCCGCCACTTGCGCTTCTGCATCTCCTCCTCATCCACCCCGAGGTCCTCCGATATCGTGCTGCCGGCCTCGGAGACGAGTCCGCCGGGCGACAGCCGCTGCTTCGGGTAGGCGCCCAGGCGCTCCAGCTCGCTCCGCGCACGCTTCTCCGTGGCCAGCTCCTCCATAAGCTGCTTCATCCGCTGTTCCTGCTCGGCCGCCTTGTGCGCCATGTCCTCCAGCTGGAACTTGAGGTGCTTGCTGCGCGTCTCGGCCTCCTCCAGCTCGTCGCGCTCCGCCTCGCGCTCCTTCTCGATGTCGGACAAGGCCTGTGCCTTCTGGCGGTATGCATTCTGCATCTTCGTGAGCAGGCCCGTGGCCTGTGCCTGTAGATTCTTGAAGGCCGCGGGCGAGAATGTATCCTTGCCCGTGGGCGCGCCCGCGGGGAACAGCGCCTCCTCCACCTTCATGTTCAGCAGTTCTTCGTGCATCTCAGGGGTGATCGAAGGCGGTGAGTTCCTCGAGAACATGGTGAGGAGTGACAACCGAGACGGGGCGGTAGCTGGCCCGGCACTCTTGGGGGCGTTGTCCGCAGGGCCGGAGTTCGAGCTTCGGACGAGTCTCTTGGGTGTCGTCTCCGGCGAAGGAATGCCTTCGGAGGCGACCTGTTGTGGGTGAGTGGTATTTGCGTCGCCCTGTGTTTCCACCGCCAACTCCCTGCGAGTCTTCCTTCCTTCGCCCGTGAAGCCCATGTCGTCGTATTTGTCTTGCTCTTCTTCCTTGGTGAGTGAGGACTGCCGCTGGAGTGGTGGAGACTCTAGTCTCGCCCTGATGCTCGCAGGAAGGAAGCTGGTGAGAGAAGTCGGTCCGCCGCGAGAGGGTGAAGGGGTGAGAGCACGTTCCACCTGCCCTTGCCGGTGACCGCTGTGATATCCGTATAAGGAGCCTGAGTCGATCTTATTGTCGCCGTAGCCAAGGGAGGAGACTGGTGGCAGCTCCGAGGGGGGAAACGTGGCAGCGGTCCCAGGCTGTTCTTGAACCGTTGGTTCTCGTGCAGGGAAGTGTCTTGGAGCCGTTGCTGCGGGTGGAGGTCGACGCGGTGAGAGGGCGGCGGCACCTTGACACTGAGTTTGACCCCGTCCCTCCAGAGATGATGGATCTCGGTCGGACGACATGGCGGCGGTGGCAGACGCGCATGTGCTTAGCATGGTCGGCTAACGTTTCGTGGAGACGTTAGTGGACCCTGGGAAAGGAGACGCCCCGTACGGTTTATCTTGATCCCCTGCTCCTCCGCGGGGCCGAATGGAGGGCGGGCGAGAGACGAGATTGGATTCCGTCAGATCCGCTGGGGGAAATTACCCCATAGGCAAAGAGGGATTTCAACCCTTTGTGAAGGAATGCGACCAGTCGTTTGAAGGTCTCGAGACCAAGCCTGACGCTGGCCCCGGTCTGGCACTCTCTCTGGGCGTGGGCACGAAGGCAGAGACGGGGATCTAGGTATTCATCCAGCCGGAGGATGTTCCTCGAGGCGGCCAAGGTTATGGGTGTGTGTGGTCTGTACAATTCCAGTGCTCCACAAGCCGAGGGCAACCTTGCATGCACAGCTCCTGGCCCTCGAGTGGCCCTGCAGCCTTGACGTAGGATCACCTTTGCCTCGGTGCCCCGGCCTCCCTTTCTTCGGTAGGCGGCAGCTCCGGCCTTTTTTTTTTTTGTTTTTTTTGAAGACGTCACCCGTTCGCTGTCATCCACGATGTTTCTTCTCTGGTCTTCAGTCGTGTCTCGAGTGGCTGGGGCAATGCGTTCTCGGAGTCCACTTGACCGGCGGCAGTGGTGGCCGACGTGGAACTGTCTGAGGCAATCAGGAGGTGGGAGCAGCTGAGCCTGGGCGAGGCTGGTGGGGCGCTTTCAAGGTTCGCAGGGAGCGCTTCTTCCCTTGCCACCGCAGGCGGATAGTAGGCGACCAAAGAAGCAAAAGGGTCGTGCAAAGAAGAAAGGCGAGGGGGGGGCCGAATGAAAGAATTAGAAGATCATGTTGTTGGAGCGTCAAGGGGGATGCTCTCTGTGCCCGGGCCTGCGGGCAAGTAGTAGGTCCTCAACCTGTGATGCAAGGCATCGTCATCTGGCAGGTGTTCATGTGGCTGGGCTGGAGCGGGCAGGGATGCAGCCAAGCTGTTCCCGGCCCAGTGAAGCAATAACAAGTCCTTTTCCTGGACGTTACACCCATCTTGACTCTGACATGCATAGTGTGATAGGCTGGCTGGCTATGAGATCAAGACGATATGGCTGAGGTAGCCACACTAGACCCTAGGAGACTCATCAGCCTCATCCCTAGTTTTCCCCACGATCGCAGCCCGGCCTGCGATCCACTCGAACACGGTGACCAGCATCGGGAAGGAATTTGGTTGATAGAACGAGCAGACGCCTTGCTAACGAAGCCCAGGACAGTTGCCACCATGAGAATCGCGCAACGGCCAGGTTCTGGGAGGTGGTCGCCATCCGTCTTGAAGCCAGAGCCTGAACGCTGCTTTAGGCTCGATTCCTGGAGCGGAATACCAATGCCTCCGCTAAGAATTCTTGGCTCTCATTAGCCAAGGAGAGGAATCGCGCCAGCCTGACCCAGTCCTTCCCAAAACATGCACCCTCCGTACTGAATGTAGCCTGTGGACAGCCAGTTCTCCCCACCCTTTCTCTGGCTTAGTAGAACGACTCCACCATGGTCTCCTTCATGTTGGTGTTGATGTTGCCCGGCGCCGCGCCCTCGCCCAACCTGAACACGCTCTCGATGACACTCAACTCCGTCGCGGTGGTGTCCAAACCCGTGACCGCCATCCAGTCGTTCACCACCATGCCGCCGCCGACCACCGAGCTACCCCTGTTCACGGAACCGGCCACCAGCGGCACCTGCAGCAGACTCGACAGCTCGTCCTGGTCGGATATGCTCGTCTTGGGGTGCACGAGGCCGCCCTGGTTCGACAGCGCCATGTAGCTGCCCACAAGCACGTTGTCCGCCACCGTCTGCCGGAACACCTCCACCCCGAGGACGTCCGCGATGATCTCCTCCGTCTCGCGCTCGAGGTCCGGATGTATCAGGGCGATGTGGTCATTCGCGACGATCACGTTGCCGAGCGCCGAGAGGCGCTCTTCTATCCGCTGGATCTTGACGGCGTCGGGCAGGGAGTTGCGCAGGTGTTGCAGTTCCTGGTCTGTTGTGCTTGTGGGGACGAGGAGGCCATTACGGTTTCTGTAGTCGTGTTAACCATGTATCTCCCCACGCTGCTTCCTCGCGCAGGCCTGGGGGCGTCCTGGTTGCTACGTACCCTGTTGTTAACCGGCCCACGATGCGGGTGCCGGCGATTGTGGTCCTGACGATGGGTATGACATCCTGCAGCTCTGCCTCGAAGACGCTGTAGAAGTTCTCACTCGCGCCGATGGCGACAAGCGCGAAGCTGTTGGTAAGGGTAGAGAAGACGCCGACTCTGTGATCAGGATATCAGGGTCAGCACGCGCTGCCTGGGCGCTGAGCCGCGTAGGGACGCCCGTGGTGGGGCTGACGAGGGGCAATCGGTACTCACTCGTTCGAGTTCTCGAACTGTGCTCGTACAGCCATGACTGCGATGCTCTCTGTGACGTTTCGACCGACTGAAAACCGTTGGGCGGAGATAGGGATACCGTCGCAAGAGAACTGAACTCGTCCTCTCCTCGTGGGGTCGTTTGGGTGCGGTGGTCGTCAAGATTGGGTTTGATAGTTGATAGGGATGAAATTTTTGGGATGTCCGGGAAGGCTGGACCTTTATCTGCGATCGCGGGGCAGCAGTGGCGGCCTTTGGGAGTCCTCACAGCCTCAGCAGGAGCCCTCCTGGATTTCTGAACACAGGAATAGTGAACTGGGCGATTTCCCTGCCGTGTGACTGTCGACCCCGTCAGGATGGATCTGAGAATATCAGAGAAAAAGCCGAGTCAATATGATATCCGGTGACTCAGCAGCAGGCACAGTCCTGGAATTGCGGCCGTCTGGTCTCGCATCATAGCCGCGTCGCCACACGGCCAAGGACTAAGTACCCTGAAAACGGGAAGGCCCGCTTGTAGTCATTCTGCATCATCGTACATACATGCACTACAGTAGTCATATGGGATCCTGTGGCCTCGCCCCTGGGGCCGCCGACGGGTCCAATGCAGGCCAGAGAGCTTCATTTCCATGCCTTTCTAGTCGGCGACCTCCCGCCAGAGACCCTGCCCGTCCGATCAAAAGGTATCGTAGTGAGAAGAAACCGTACTTTACATTTTCCTTTTCCAGATGGAGGAAATCATGTTTATCCGCGATTATGGCGGCGTTGCCAATTGTTTCCCTCCTGTCTTGTGATATCATTCCTTACTATGCCATCCCGTGTTAACCAACCCCCCCCCCCCCCAACCCAACCCAACCCAACCCAAGACGCTCGCTCACGCCACCCATGTTGTACAGAATGCAGCAATCAGGCACTCGGCTGCGTGTTGTCCGTTCCCGTGTGACCTGATGCTCCTGCATTGCCAGCCGCGTTGCCCGTACCACCACCTGTCGTGCCCATGGTGCCTAGATTAACCGCATGTCCTGTGGCACCCATGCCGCCCATGTTCAAATTCATCGAGGGCATCGCCAGGTTCATGATTGAGGGGTCAGACATTCCGAATCCGTTCATGTCCCCGTTACCCATGCCAGGGAGGCCGGGCAGCGAGCTCATCAGCTGCGCCGCGCCCAGAGGTCCCGGAGGGTGAAGAGGGTACAGACTGGCCTCCATGTTGTTACCATCGAAGATGACCATGTTTTGAATGGGCTGCTGTGTCTGGCCCAGCACATTGATCACGTCCTGCGCCAGCTGCCCACCCAGTATCGCCGTGACCGGAGCGATCTCGCAGCCAATGTTTTGCAGGAAACTCCGCAGGAACTTCGCGGTCAGTGTCTCTGCCGGCAGGCTGAGCTCCTTGTGCTTCTGTGTCGCGATCCTCGTGAATGCCGCCAGGTCGTTCTTATCGGCGGGGTTGCGGCCCCCATGCTGCGTTTGGAAATCCCAAAGGGCCCGCAGGCTCGACAGCGCGGGACTGACGGCCCTGAGTCGCCTCTTGCTCTTGGTGTAGTCCTCCGGCAAGAATGCACCGTCGCTTGCCAGCAGCCAGGTGCTGTACAGCTCCTTCTTCGACACCATCTCGACCGTCTTTTCACCCTCCTTCCTGGTCTGGACGTCGAAGATCAACCGCGTCTTGGTCTCGGCCTTGGGTTGTGTAGCCACATTCGGCTTCTCGCGCTCGATGACGAAGGTATGCTCGATCAGGTCCGCAAAGATGAAGCCGTAGAGACCGTGCACGCCGGCGGCATAGAAAGGACGCATGTTGAAGCGTGTCGCGGTGTTGATGATGTTGAGGGTATCCGGGTCAAGGTCTGTTGCTATGACCATATCGAAGAGCGCGAAGTAGCTGGGCCCCTTCAGGCGCACGTCGTCCGTGTCCACGATGACGTTCACGCGAGGGTTGAGCTTCTGTATCTCCGGCAGCGACGCCTGCGCCCGGTTCATACCTACTTGCTCCTGGGAGACGAGGAACTGGGCCCCGAGGTCAGCTTCGGTGACGCTGTCGTGGTCGAGGATCGTCAGAGATCCTATGCCGGCAAGAACAAGGTTCTTGGCAATCTCGTTGCCGAGCCCCTTCAAGGTGATGAGCAGCACGTTCGCGTTGCGGATCTTCTGCTGCGCCTGCATCCCCCATAACCTGATCTGACGGTCGTACAGGGCAATCTCGTCTGCGCGTCCACGTGAGCATGGGTTCTGGCGCGGGCGTGGATGAACATACCATTGGTGATGCCGTTCTGAGGCATGTTGAGCATGCCACTGCCGTCCATCATCATGGGCATCAAGAGGGGCATGTTCATGAGTTGCTCATCTGTCAGCAGGCTTCCATCATGTGACATCATGGGGAGAAGATTCATATCTGCCGGCATGCCCTGCAGGGAAAGGTTCGCAAGGTCGCCGTGTGGAAGAGCACCCAGATGAGGCGCGGGTATGTTGGCGGCGGGGACTTGTGTAGGTGCGGCATTTGTGGCACTTGCTATCTGGGGCGGTTGCGTGTTTGCCTGGGCCGAGGAGGTCTTGTCACCCTGGCCCTGTGCTGTTGTTGGTGCTGGCTGGTCCATGCTGGGCTGCGGTGAAGGTGAGTGGGATGGAAGTCGAGGCTGAGAGGCGAAGGTGGGACCGGGTCTGTCGCGAGCCAGAGGTGCCAGGAGGGAGAAGACGAGGCGGACCGAAGACAGGCACCGGGTTCGAATATCACCTAGCTGACCATAAACAGCGTCTCTTGGGCGTTTCCTGGTCGCTGGCGGGGTGATGGCTGGTGTTTGCAGGTAAGCTCTCGTTTGTTCGCGGCGGCAAGCAGGGACCTCGCTTTGTACGTTGGACGGTGTAAGGCGGCTGAAGGCGAGAGGGCAGGCGGGGCTTCCTGAAGCCCTGAGACAAGTGCCCGAGCTGAAAAGCGTGCGCGGGGACGTGGCTTGTGCTGAAAGCCCTTCTGATGATCTATGCGCAAGAGCAGACTGCACTTCTCGAATCCCAGGCCTGACGCCTCACTGAATTTCGAAGGCGAAGGTGGCCTGGCCTGCTGTAAGCCGGCGAGCAGGATAGCGGCGGCTGGCTGTGATGCAGGGGCAGAGAGGCAGTAGCAGTCACACCCTTGGCATCATGTTTCTGCTTATTCCCTTAGACTGACCTGCAGCCTGTTCCAGGCCGGGGAGGGCCCAAAACTCCCTCTCAAAGGATGCCCGTTTGTTTTGGTTACATTTCACACCAGCGCTGACGTCGCACCCCCGTCCCCATCACCTGCGCCAGCGCTATCATAGTGTGCCGTAACTGACCTTACCTTACATGCCCCTTCCCCCCACCGCCCAACGACATCCCATCCGTACTACCTCACCAACCTCGTCCATTACACCACCCAACCTGACCTGACCTGTCCCCTCTACACTCTCGATACCTTTTCCGCCTGCAGGTGGACAGTCTCTCCCCGGCGTCTGGATTCAACTCTGTCTTCCTATACAGCAGCCGTCCAACATCCCTTTTGCCGCTCCGGACCGTGCAGGTCTCCCGCCAGCGAGGCTTGTCAGGCCTCGTTTCCTGAAATCATCTTGGGCCTTGGCCTTTTGTTCCCTGCGATGGTCCGTGATACCTGCATCCAAGATCCACCCGCCACACCCCTGATCTGCCAATCCCCATGCATCACGACTAACTTGTTGTTCTGATACCCAACAGCCTCGGGGCCAGCGCCGAACATTACCAAGAGACTTCTTACAGGAAGGACAGCCTGAGCCCGGAGAACGAGATACGCGCCGTGACCGGGAACCAACCAGAGACGGAGACAACACCTCCGCAAGGCTGCAAGCTGTCCGCGACCGGTACATCGCCGCAGAACCTCTGGTCTCACACGCCGAACGAGATGCCCCAGAGGGCATACTTTCCTACCTATCCGACGATCCCATCCTTACTGACGCTACCCGACGAGTCCCAGAAGGCGTGCTGAGGGCGAGAAGACACGTCCTTATGCATGAGCAGTCCAGACTGTTCAGAGATTCCAGTGCTCAGGCTGACTCCTCGCGAGACATGTCTTCGAACCAGCCTCCCCGAGATCTGCAGCGCAGATTCTCCCGAGAGCCGCCCACTTATCGTCCCGATCTTCAGGTTCCCAGCTACGCCACCCTGTCGAACTCGCTCCCGCCCCTGCGCACGCTGAACAACCGACGGAGCGCCAGCAACTGGTCTCTTCCCGGCCGCCGTCTTCCTTCAGCCACCCAGAGACTGGACACGGAGATGATGCCGAGACCCCGGGGCCCTGAACAGAGACAATCAAATACAACGAGTTTTGAGGACCTGGAGTACGATCTGGATGACGCGAACACACAGCTGCGGGCGCTCCTGGAGTACACGAACACGACCATCGCCTCGCCTCTAAGCCCGTCATCACATTCACACACGCCACAGCATGACCAGGCAGAGGACAGCCGGCGGGTCAAACGTCGAAAGCTGGACTCCGAGAGGCCAGGCTCCACCTTCAAGGGCTTCCGCTATGGCAGGTTCGGACAGATCGAACCTGGCCAGCTGAAGATGGAGATCGACAGTTGCGACGGCGGCGTATACGCAGATGACGCGAACAACCCCCCGGAGAACATCCTGATGAACAATGACAGCGTCTATTGCTCCAAGAAGGACAGTTGTAACATTGTACTGCGGCACCAGGGTGCGACCGTGTTCACTCTGACCGAGTTGATCATACGGGCACCGGGACCAAGGTTTTCTGCACCGTAGGTACCTGGGACAAGAGAAAGTCGCTCAGGACCTGGCACTGACGATGTACAGGATTCGAGAGGGCTTGGTTTTCGTGTCAATGGCAACAGATGAGCTGTTCATGAGGACGGCACAATACAAGGTCAAATACGTCCCAGCGCGGGAGCCGCGAAGCTCCACCGCGGAGCGAGATGCCGTCCCCATATTGTCGGTGAGGCATCACGAGGATGGAACGACAACTACAAGGCTGCTTCAGCACGGGGTTCATGCGCGGCTCGAGGATGCGGCAGACCATAAGACGGCGGTCTTTCCTGCTGACCCACTACCGTTCCCCGTCACGATAGCCACGGATTGTAGCGACCCCGAGGACAACAGCCCGCGCCCGAGAATTCGACGGCAGCCCCCTAATAGGATTGGCTTGCTGCCGTTTGAAAGCGACAGCAGCGAAGATGGAGAGAACGCCTTGGGCGGCTGGGACGACATTCGTTTTGACGACGAGGAGGACACCCCGCCGCCTAATTACCAGCGTCGTGCGCAGGACATGACACTGGCCGAGGCAGAAGAGGCATCTCAGCTGGCGACACAAGAGGCAGTGCAGGCTGTGGGCGGCAAGCTGCTCCGGCCGCACGCAAAGTTCTTCATCGAGAAGGGCAAGAATCGGTGCACGATCAAGTTCGACCCTCCAGTCACTGGGAGGTTCATCCTGCTCAAGATGTATCACCCCTCGGACAATATCGACATCCAAGGAGTGTACACTAAGGGTTTCGCGGGCCCGCGGTATTTCCCTTCTACTGAGCTGCGCTGAATCCATTCAGACGTGTGCGCGCCTTGGAAGGACCGGGACGGGAAACTGGAAAGCATCATGATGCCGATAGGGCGCATGTTTTAGGGGTCAAGCACACCAGGAGGCATACGAGCACTGTTTGCAGGCTTTTCTACATGCGGAGCGATGACGACCTTCATTGACGGACTCTTGAGGATGGGCTGCACGAGCTGGCTCCTCTACACACAAAGTATGGTTGTGACCGGCAAAAGATACCATGGCGTTCTCCGGGATTGTCTTGACGAAAAATGATACCTTCCTTCTGGTACTGTGAAGTTGCCAGCCTTGGACCGTGTCATGCCCGCTGAGCCAAATCAGATCTAAACTTGTTGTGCTATTAAATTAACGTCAACTTGAGAGCCTTGTTTTCCCCACGCGTGTATCTTGGTTCCCTATGGAAGATGAAGGTATGATGATCTAATGCGGGCGTTTGCATGGCCCGTGCACTAGACGCGTTGAGGGGTACTTTAACGGCAGCGCGTCGCCTCTTTCAGGGTCCGACTCGGGCATTTCGAAAGATTTCAGGCTTGCATAGTCATCAGGCAGACCCTTCCCAACCTCACTCTCGGGCCGGAGGCCCTTGATTCGACTGTGCAGGCCCCCAGCACTGTGGTCTGTAGGTTTTGCATGGTTTGTGGCTGCCTGGTCTGCCTTCGAAGGGCATGCATGAGTTTAGGCCGTCGCTGGTAATTCACGATCACGATCACGACCTGCCGCCTGCACCTTCGATAAAAGGCGACTTCATATTCCACGCACCTCACTGCATCTCTCTAAAACAAACATCAGGGAAGCAGAACGCTCCGCACCACGACCTTGAGGATCATCGATATCTTTCCTGCAGCTCCTAGAAAGGATCACACAGCCCTTGCGACAGCCCCACCCCCGCCATTTGAAGGCCCACCTTCAGATGGCCTCACGCAGGCGAGGCCGCAAGGCACAACAGCAGAGGCTGACCTTCGAACCTGCCGCCGTCACCGCGAGTGCAGGTGCGAGCAGCTCCCCGCTGCCAGGTATCGGACTCTCCCCTGCACAAGTCAGGTTCTCATCGCCGAGCAAGGTACAGGACGGCAGCCCAAGTAGGAATCTTTCTATCAGGCCGGGCATAGCGGGACGGAAGGGAAAGGCCGCGAAACAGCAGACTTTGACTGCGTCGATAGGTGAGTCTTGGTTTTGTTCTGCCGCGTGAGGCCGCCCATGGGCTATCCATGGGTTTTCATTCCTACGGAGTTCCGGCTCTGAGTACATTGAGCTAGGGAATCATCTTCCTTTTGATCTGTGAAACTGTATGCGTGGCAGGCAGAAGCACTAAATACGTGTGACAGAGAAAGGCGTGGCCAGGAAATTGTCCGAGCAGCAACAGCACATGGAGGAGGATGACGAAGAGCAGGAACCCACCTCCGTCGGCAAGAACGTTCAAGGCCGCCGACGAGCTGTTCGCTCTACACCTCCATCCTCGTTCATGCGGACGCCCAAGTACGGTAGCCGCCATGCGGTGGTCGTGGACAGCGATTCAGAGTCCTCTGCTGAGGAAGATGGGAGCGTGAACGACAGCGACGGCGACGGCCCGCTAAAGCAAGAGACTCCTCGACAACCTCGACCAAGACAGGTGGTGAAGATCTCTAGTGACAGTGATGATGACCACTCTAGCTCGAGTGGTGACGAGGTCGAGGAGGTGCAGGCAGCTATCCGGTCATCCCAGTCTCTGCCAAATCATGCCGCAGCCGAGGATGACTGTGATGATGATCAGCCGCTTGCCACACCGCGACCGAGTATGTCTCGACGAAGAGGGCGACAGGTCCTCGGTCTTGAGGACGAAGATCAAGAGGACGAGGATGAGGAGATCCAGACGCCTGCAAAGAGAAGGAGGCTTGCCAAAAACAGAGCTGCCGCTGTTACATCAAACCCGGATGAGGGAGGCTCTGATGTGGCGCGAACCAGGTCAAAAGCCAAGTTATCTTCGAAACAGCGGGCCTCCTCGCCGCCTACCTCAACAGCTAGAAGCATGAGGTCAGGCGCACGAAGGGGTCACCGCTCCGAGAAGGACAAGAGGCTGGAGCTACTGCGACGCCGGAGAGCGGGAGAAAAGGATCTAGAGATGGATGATCTCACCCCCACAGAGGACGAGGATGAGGCGGGTGCTCTCTACGACACGGACTCTGATCACCAGGTTCTCGAGGTGTTCGACGATGAGTCTGAGCTGGAGGAAGTAGCACCGCTCAACGAGTCCAAGAAGAAATCCAAACAGAAGACGAAGAAGAAGAAGAAGAAGCAGGCCACGAGAAAGTCGAGCCTCCTCGACGAAGACGCTGACAGTGAGGATGAGGCTTTCATCGATGACGACGACGACACGCTAGGTGTCCCAGAAGAGGCACTGCACCTGATGCCTTTGGAGTTCACTCGAGCATCTCGGAAGCCTCTGAAGGCGCACTTTAGGGACGCTGTCGAGTGGCTGATTCACCGCAAGCTCAACCCTGCCTTCGACAGGGACAACGAGGTATACACGATGGCATGGCGACGTCTCAGTGACGAGGTCACAGGCTTGGCCAACTCGAAATTCGTCTCGAGTGTATGGAGGCCTGACTTCTACAAGGCGTTGAAGGCTCGCCCGTACATTGAGCAGGCGGAGCTTGGCGCGGGTCACCTCGCCGTTGACTTGGAGAATTGCCAGGCATGTGGCCGCTCGGGCCACCCTGCTACATGGAGTATCAGCTTTAAGGGAAAGCCGTACGATAGCAGAACCTTGGACGAGGTCGACAGTGACTCGGAGGATGAGGATGACGACGTGGACCGCGGTGGGTCACCCCTCCCCCCTGGAATACACATGAAGAGCCGACCATGTCACCCGAGAACTCTAACAGTTACATGGCGCTAATGCTCGACCATCCAGATGCAGATGGTAATACCATCCCACCCGAAGACAAACAATTCTTTGTCGGCGCGACTTGCAACGCCAACGCCGAGACAGCCCACAGCCTCATCCACTGGAAGCCTGCGCTGCGCGACTGGGTCGATGCGCGCCTCGAGGCCGAGGGCTGGCTGGAGGAGGAGAGGGTCCTGGAACGGGAGAGGATGAAGGCTCGGAAGAGGCACAAGCTGGCCGACGAGCTCGTCGAGGCCTGGGACAAGAGCGAGATCATCAAGAATCTATTCATCGAGTTCCAGGCGAATATCGAGGCAGCTCGGGCCAAGGACCCTACCAAGGTCGCTCGAAGGAGGTATTAATTAGGCCCGGGTGAACGACCATCCATGCCCTCGATGGGGCTTGGCTTGGTTGCTTATGGCAGCGGCTTCCAGCAGGTCGACCCCGTCACCGGCAGATGTGCTCTGCGCGCAGGACATAAGGTCGCCGTGCCCACTTCGGCTTCTGGCCTAGGTTGAGATCTTGGGCTGCTGCCCAAGATCTCAGCAACACGGTGGACTCCCCGCCCTTGGCAAGACTCAACCGCGGCTCTGCAATCTATGCTGTGGACCACTTACGCCCGCTCAACCCCCCTCATCATCTGCAGGGAAAGATCGGCCGCGGCAGTGGGGGTGAAGGCTACGCCGTCTCTCGTCCCTGGTCTTTCGTTCTTCCGTCTTCTTTTCTTCCCTACTTTTCTCTTTTCTATCTTCTCCTTCTTTCGGGGATGCATGGGATCCCGCGCGCATCACGGGTCTCACGCCTCCTCAGGTCTGGCGGGAATATCGGGACATGAACCAGCCATGCCCGGGGCCAAAAGGCCTATACTGGAGTCTCGGAAACAATGAGGGGGGATGTCTGTCTGAACATAATCAGGCTCCTCTGGCCTGCCCCATTCTTTTATTTTATTTTTCTCCGTCCGCGGAGGCGGAACTGTCTAGCGGCTGATGGGATTACCTCTCCTTGTTATCTTGGCATCGCGGGAAATGGTGGAAAGGTGGGTTGGGCAGGAGGGAGGTCACTTCTCTCTCTTCCGGGAAACTTTGTATGGACTACTAGACGAACACTTCGGCATCATCTCTGAACATCCTGTTTGTAATGAACCTGTCTCTTCAGACACACGCGCACGCAAGACGGGTGTATCACTGTCCAAAAACGTTGTCATTGTGATGTGGCCTATTTAACCATGCCGCTGTAACCAAGCAACAGCAATATGTAGACGAGCGAGCAGCCTGCAAAACCGCTGCCAGTTTCAACCCTGATGGAGTTTGAGACTACCCTGCGAGGGTCCTGAACACAGGACCACAAATGTTTGTCGAGGCCATGATCCGGGCCCCTCGAGCTAGATCGCCGTAGCCCTTCACGCCCCTGATATAAGCTCCAGCACGCGACCAAGCTCTGAAACATGCCAAAGGGTGTGAGTAATATTTTGACAGAAGGATGAGAAAAGAAAAAAAAAAAATTTGGGAAGAAGAAAACATGGGAAAGTGTCCGTCCCCCCGAGAGTTATCGCCGTTCAAGACCAACAACATCAGCGACGTTTCCCATATTCTCACATCATCTTACAAGCCGATAACTGAGAAAAGGACGAAGAAAGAAAAAAAAAAACCCAAGAATGAGAGGATAACTAAAAAACCCGGGGGCTCCACACAGGATTCCATACCGCTAGCAATGATACCCAAATTTCGGACAAGAAGCTGGCCCCCATCTCGTACCGGCCTACGACACACTTTTCCCTGTACGCGGTGCCCAGAAGCACCCATCACGGTGTTCTTAATCCCAACCCGGGCGCGGTGGTGCTGTTCTGTGTCTCGGCGAGTCTCCGGCCTGACGGCGCGAGCATCAGAGGTCAGCCTCGATCTGCGTGAGGTGCCTCTGGTCTCCGCAAACCAAGTCGGCCTTATGCTGATTCGATATCGTGCCGGTCCGGCTCTCAGTCCAATGGCTCTTTCATTCTCCCTACATTCCTCATATGATGCCACCGGGCGGATCATACCCTGTCGCCGCACCCCTCGCGCTGGCAGACCCCAGTCCAGCGCTCCCCGGTGCCTCACCCGATATGTCCACCTGCGTGTTGTTCGTCTTCCTCAGCATGAACATGGGCTTCTTGCCCTCCTTATCCAATTGTTTGAATAATATCAGCGGCTTCTCTTCCAGGCCCAGGCAGCGCTCTTGGTCTCCGTACACAATATATAACGCATACTGATCCCAGGGTGCGTTGATCTGGTATTTCTTGAGAGCCGCTGGCAACACCTTGTAACATGGGTCGTCGAGGCTCACGCGGAAGGATTTGAATATCTCGACAGAGCTACTGCTCGGCGTGTCGGGCGCAGGTGTCTGGCCTCGTCGCGGTGCCGGCGGCTTCTCGCGGGGTTCGTAGTTGTGTTCGGCTTGGGAGAAGGTCGAGCGGCTGGAGGGCGTGGGCTGGTCGGCGCGGTACGATCGCGAGGCCAAGGTCGTTCCGCCGATACTTGGTGGGGAGGTGGGTGAGGGTATGTTGGGTGACGGGTAGCCTGGCGATGCCGCACTAGGACCACCGGCTCCGTTCATGGCGGCCAGATGTGACGAGGACAGCACTGCCCTCTCCGCAGCGTTTGCCGGATCCAGTGTTTGTTCCACTATGCCTCGGTCGTGACTTGTCTGTAGATGCGAGGGCGAGGTCGCCTTGGGTGTTGTTCCGAGGATGATCTTCTTGGTGGAGTATTGCCGCTTAAGCCCTCCACCGGACTGACTGCCTGTCGAAGGTGTGGGTGCTGGGGGCGACACCGTTGTGTCATAGCTGTAGGACTGGCCATTGCTGACGTGTGGTAGGGGTTGTTGCGCATCTTTTGCGAGGCGCAGAGCTGGTAGCATGTCCTCCCTCAGCCTCCGGAAGTCCTCGGTTAATCTTCTGAAGTCCTGCTCGAAAAGGTTCATCCGCTCATCTCGTAGCCTCAGTTGTTCTACCAAGTGTCTGATGTCCTTCAGGGTCGCGGTAGCATACTGGGCCTCGGCATCGGCAGCTGTGAAGGCAAGGTCAGCATGGCTTCACGCGCCGAAGGTGGAAAGCAGCCTGGGTCCGTGGGATCTCGACTTACATAGAGGTACATAATGATCGCTTTCTACGGGTACGTCTTGGGCCTTTTTGACATCGTAGACGCTCTTCAGGATGGTCAATCTGTGCCCGACACTGGAGATGCCCATGGACTTGAGGTCGTCGTGTAGCAAGGCCACCAGAGCTTCGCCCACAATTTCGTTCTCTGTTCAGGCACCTCATGTCAGTACTTCTGCGCCCAGCAACATGTCGCCCCGGCTGGTCACGTACCGATGAATCGATCCGAGTACTGCTGTAGCCCGATCGTCGCAATGAAGTCGGCACATTCATCCACAGTCCATTCTGTTATGATGGTCTCGGGCAAGCGATCGGCACTCGACGGGTAGCCGTAGGTGGTTGGCGTATGCTCGTTCGACGGAGGGTCCGAATCGGTCGGGGAGAAGGAGACGTCGGTAGCGTCTACGGGGGAGCTCTCGTGGACGTCACGTTCGTACTCGTCGTCGGCGTCGGACTCGGCGTAGGCCGTCCCCTGGTTGAAGCTCATGGTCGAGGTCGGAGGTCAGGATCGCCGCGTCGGGAGGCGAGGGGGGTGTGCAAAGGATCTCAGGACGCAACGCCAGGTTTGTGAAGCTTGGCACAGCGCGGCCGGTCTCGAGGGCAAGGAAGTCGAGATGGGTTCGGTCGTGTGTCGGGGCGGCGAGGATCCGCAATGGCCGGGGGGGGGGGGGATTTCCAGGTGGTTCGTGCAGTTTAGGCGGACGGAGGCGGGTGGGTTTGTTGGAAGGTTCGGCTGCTGTGCCAAAAAGCCAAAAGAGAAGCGATCCGCACAAACACACGACGCTTAGCCCGTCAGAGCCCAGAGCGCCGACAGCAATTTGATGAGCAAGGCACGGCACCACCACGGGGGAGCGTACAGGTCCACAGCGGCTATGAGAGCCTCGCGTGGCACAGGACGGTGGTCTGGTCTGGGCTGGTCTGGGCTGGCGATCGGTACCAGCGTTGCAGGGTAGGCCGGGCTGAGAACTGTCACCGGAGCAAGACAAGTGACAGTGGCGGTTCCACTGTGCCCTGCCTTGTGCTACCGGGGCGAATGTTCCAGAGGATCTTGCCGCCGTCAACACTGGAGATCCTGTCCCGGTCTGGTGGGATCTGGAGGAGGGATGGAGCCGGGTGGGTTCAGCCGTGGCGAGGAGAGGCCGCCAGGTGCCAGGAGAGCGCAATGGCCTTGGTCTGCCTCTGCCGTGTGCTGCCTCGGGATGGGATGTCGTGTGTCCGGGACAGAGCTGGTCCCGCAGCAGGACAATATCGCGAAGCAGGTGGAGCAGTCTCGAATCGTGGGTCCGCAAAGACAAGGTCCGAATTGGCCTGGGCAGGAGGGCGTAGACACCAGACCAGGCCAGGCCAGGCCAGACAGGACAGGACAAGACGTGGTCGATAATCGGCAGGGCGCGCGGGCGGCAAGCGAGAGACGTGATGTTCTGCTGATTGAGGAAGAGGGAGGTGATGATGCTGGTGGTGGTGGTGGTGGTGGTGGTGATGATGATGAAGATAACGATGCGTGTGTGGCATGTGTCGTGACGGCGTAGCAGGTCCGTCTTTCCTGCTTGCCCTGCAGTATGCCTCCCGTACGGTAAACAGTGCAGCGCAGTGCAGCGCAGCGCAGCGCGGTCAAGTGCGGTACGGCCAAGTGCAGTGGTGGAGCTCAGATCTGAGTTGATGGGCCTCCGCCCCTGGCGTGGCCTGCGCCCGCTGCAGTTTGTACATAGTAGCTGCCCGGCGCCCCTGGCGTGGCCTGCGCCCGCTGCAGTTTGTACATAGTAGCTGCCCGGCGCCCCTGAGCAGGAGGATGCCACCGGTAAGTACAGGAGGGGGGGAGCGCTGTGGCGCCCGCGAGACGGCAGGGCGGCAGGGCGGTTAGACTAAGGTACTGCCGAACCTGGTTAGCCCCCCCTCCCCCGAACCGTTTATTTGAGCCTCTCTTCATTTACCTCGTCACCGCAGCGCAGCGTAGCGTCCCGTTCCTGTTTCTTGCGCTCATTCCTCGACCCCCCAGCCCTCAACCAGCAGTTGTATCCAGTGATGTTGTTATGAGCAAGCGCCCTCTCTGCCGCAACCCTTCAACCCTCGTCCCGTTCTCTCATCTTGGCAACGCGCGGCTCGGCTCTCCTCTCTCTTACGTACCCGCCAGTATCCTCACTCACCCCTTGTGCAGTTGTTATCATGCCACTCTCCCTCACTCGCTACTGTCCCTATAACGCACTCCGGTCTCGTGGCTTTGTCCTTGAGAGCCCCTTGAAACCACCTGCAGCAGACTCCACGCCCCCCCAGGGGCAGCCGGACATGTTCGGTCGGATTCACAACAAAGAGGATTGACGCCCCAGCGCTCTTCGCAGTCGGAAGACTCTTGAATGGAACCCCCCCCCGCCCTCTTCCAATGGCCGTCTGATATGGGAGAGCCTCTGTGCTCGGGAGGAAGAGGTCCAGGAACTTACCTGCTCCCCACCCCTGCCGCGAGGTATGCCCCCACAGCGCAGCGGGCTGCCTGCCTGGTGTCTTCCAGAACCCAACATGTCCCAGACCCCCTCCGGCCTCGAGGCGGGGTCTGCTACCTCTCGACCGGGGGATATCCCAGAGGTGAGCAACTGAGGGAACCGAGGGCCTTGGCCTTGGCCGCGACCACCGAGGCCAGGCGGCCACCAAGGGGCCCTCCCGCGGGCCTTGCCTGGCTGCCTAACTCGACCTGTTGGGACGCCGGGTCGGAGGATCGCCCACCGCACCGGTCCACGCCGGGCATGCTGCTCAGCCTCTCAGCCTCGTTGGCTTCTCCTACCTGTCAACCGGTCATGGTAGCGCGTTCTGGCTGTGCTCTAGTCATGCACCCTGACGAGTGTTCCCTCGGCGTATCCTTCCAGGGACCATCCGATCTTTTGAAGTAAGGCGGTCCCGGGGTTGCAAGGCTCCTTGTATACACACCACCCACGCACGGGCACGAGAACGATGCACAGGAATTTTAAGAAATTGCCCAATCCATCACAGCCACACACACATATACACCCACACCCACACCCACACTCACCACATCCAGGCGGCAGATCGGGTATAGGTAAGGTAAATCCGTACCCGATAGGGTAGCACGGCGCCTCGTCACCGGCGGATAGGTGACGAGTTGCCCTCCAACTCCATCTCTCCCTCCTACACACCCACCACGGCCGAGTCCTACTTATTTCGACAGAGCTTGCGGGAGGGAACTCCCCCCCCCCCCACCCCACCCCGTTAGACCAGACCACGGGCTGTATGTAGATAGATTGAAACGTCCGCCGCAACGACGGCGCGCATGAATGTTTCCACCTCGGTGGCCCGCCCACGCTCGACGGGGAGACCAGCCGGGTTCCGTAGCTACTGCTCGTGTCCATTCCCGAGTTCTCCGCCTGGGTGCGTTTTTAAACTCTGGGCCGGAACCTTGACCGTCCGTCGACCTGGGCGAGTGCGGACAGGAGGTAGGATGACGTTCCCCTATGCGGACTGGGGACTAGGGGACAGCCGACTGCCAGACGGGACGACGTATCGACCTTGGACCTGACAGCATATACACACACTACTCGTGAGCTGATGGGGCTGGACAGCATGAACGGGCGTGGAGTTAGAAATGGGTGTGTTGTGGAAATGCAAATCCCACACGCACGTACCGATGCAGGTTTCTAGACATACAAAATGTAATTTCTTTCCTGGCACTGTTTCGAAACGTTTGCGAGAACCCCCACCCCCCACCCCCCTCTCTCTCCTCATTCTGCCCGATGGAGGGGGCAAGTAAAGAAGATGCATGATGCCCGTTTACCCTGCTCAGAAAGGGCACCTCTGTTCTTCTCTGTCGCACCGGACAACGTCGTGTCCAAATTAGGAGAACCAGATCATCCTCGCCCCCCTGCTGCTTTTTCGTCTCGCCCGGCTTCTCCTAAGAAGCCGACGAGAGTGATATCATGTACATAACCCTACAAACGCCATTGATGAATGTCCGCAGAGCTGGGAATGTCCCACTTTCCATCGGGATTTATCTCCTATCTAATTCCTGATCCGTCAAAACCACTGCCGTAGAGCCTCGCCCGCTCATCATTCAGGTCTTGACTGGACGGCCCAAAGCCCTGTACCTCCTCAATATCCGCGATGGTCTCATTGAAGACCTGCATCAGCTGGTTGAGAACCTTCATACGGTTCCACTCGTGCTTGGAGGCCCAGATGTGATCCATCATCTCGCGGTTGATCTGCTCCAGCTGCTCGATCGTGCAGCCCGACGTCCGCTCCGTGAGCTCGTCCAGGAAGGCGTTGATCTCTCCCTCATGCACCACAGGCAGTTGAGACGATGAGGTTGTAGTTGAGCCGCCGGAGTTGCGTATCGACGAGTTGTCGGAGACTCCGGCGTCGTTGAGCAGACTCGTCAGACCCATTCTAGAGGTTCGCTGATCGGTTGGCACCTGAGAGGAGGTGGGGCTCGTCGGGTGGTTTCCGCTGTAGCCAATATTGCTCAATCTACCGTGGGCCAGGGCATCCGCTTGGGAGTGCATCCATGGCGAGTGGCTAGAGGCCGTGTGCTGGCTAGGACCAGACGGGTGCGAGCCTGGTGGCTGTGTATCCGGCAACTGCGAAGCGTTCTCCAGGTCTGGATGGTACCCGTTGGTTGCTTGAGTGCTCCAGTGACCAGATGATCGATGGGTCGTGCTCGGATCGTTGGTCGTCGAAGCCTCATTCAGGACTGCAGAAGGCGATACACCCGGCGGAAGTGACGTAAGTGCCGAGACCTGAGAGGTCTGCTGCGTGTCCTGCTGAGTGCCCCCGGCTGTTGCTTGTGCAGACGTGCTCAAGGACTGAGAGGTCCCAGATCTTGGCAGCTGCGGCGGTCCCATCTGGGAGTGCGGCTGTGTAGCCTCATCGGATCCGCTCTGCACCGGCCGAGAAGGCACAGAGTCGCCATTGGTGACGGGAGGCTCAGGCACCCCATCGTTGCCCAAGGGGCTCATAACCCGGAATCGCGCCGTGGTCCTAACCGTCTCGGGAGGTACAGGAGCGCCAATTGTGACGGGCCCATGTTGTGATTCGTCTTCCGTGCCGTTCATGACGACGTCCGCCTGTATCATACCAACGGCGGCTTCCATAGCAGCTCTCTTCTTCGCCTTCTCGTTATCTTTAGCATAGCGTTGCAGCTGTCGCTGGTGCAGGGCCTCCCACTGCGCTGTGCCGGTCGTCATTTCAATGTCGTTCATGTCGACATCTACGTTGCTCTCCATCTCGTTGGCCTTGATGATCCTGTCGCGATCACCCGTATTCTTGATGTCGTGGACCATGGACTTGATGTCTCTGTAGAAGTCTTTTGGTCGAGCATAGAAGCCGTTGGATATCCGCTCCTCGATGACAGTTGTATCGAGGTTGTAGTAGTACTTGCCGGTCGCGACCTCCAAGATGACCTGGTAGTCTTCCTTGTCCCTAGAGATGATGAACGGGCGGTCCTGAGCCACGTCGGGGCTGACGTAATTGGGATCAGACTCCTCGAAGAGGTAACGAATCCGGTCGTGGGGTATGACAGGCTTGTGGAAGGCTCTATAACGTTTCTTAATCTGGTCCATCACGGGCTGTAGCCTGAGCTTCAGCTGGTTCAGCATGGTCCTGTCGCGCTTCAGTTCTTGCTTGACCTCCTCCTTGGATTTGGGTTTTGGCGGCGGCGGCGGAGCCACAGGCAGCTCCTCAAGGACCCGCTTCTTTCTCGTGTGAGGGTCGGGAAAGTCGGTTGGCGACTTTCTGATGTGAGCCACGACGCTCTTGAAGTACTGGTTGCGTTTATCCTGCAGGGTTGTCAGTATTGGTCTGCAGCACAGCAGAGGTGGATGTACACACGGCATTAGGACGGGCGATCTCGGTCCTGTTCTTCTTCGAATAGCCGAACAGATCTCTCAGTAGGTTCTTGTCAAGCTGGTTCACTTCGCATTCCGTGGTCCCTAGTAGTAGGACCGGATCGGTGGGCGGTATGGTCTTCAGCATAGTGATGAGCGCGGTGACCGCTGCAGCGCCAAGAGTGTTACACCAGTCATCGACATTGGGGATGTAGATTACACTTGGCTTGTGGCGCTTCACTTCAGTGAACATGCTGACAATCACTTGCTCGGCAGGCTACAAATACAAATTAGCGAACGCACATTCTGAAGGCCGCAGGACCGACTTACCCGACCGTCGCCAAGGATGCTCGCCAGGTCAAAGTTCTGGACATGAACACGTTCGAAGTAGTGCAGGATTGCAGCCGCGATATAGGTTTGCCCCATCCCAGGCACACCCGTGATCAGCAGGCGGGGTCTGAAGACGCGAGATTTGTCGAAATCTTGCTGCATGTTCTCTCGTCCAAAGCCATGGTCGGAGTCTTCATAGGGCTCGTACATGGCCTCCTCCAAGGCAGTGATCTTTGGCTTGAGAGGCAGGATATTCTTCAGGATCTCTTGGATGGCAGCGAACTGGTCGCGGAGGAGAGGCGCAACGCTCTTCGGCAAGGGAGCTGCTCCTGACGATGCAGACCGCTCGGACGACGGGACCATCTTCTTGATCGATATCATGAAGTCCGTCGCGTGGATGCTGATCTTGGCCGGATCCACGATGAGCTTCTGTTCCGAGGAGTAGATCTGGGGGTATGTTCTCTGTATGGCGTTCAGCGCAGCTTCGGTGCAGAGGGCGCGGAGGTCGGCACCACCGTAACCCTTGGTGTTTTCGGCCAGGCTCCTCTTGAAGTCCTCTGCTAGTCCCCAATCCTTAGTGTGGATATCGAGAATAGACTTTCGCGCGTCGACATCGGGAAGTGGGAAGTAGAACTCTCGATCGAACCGTCCAGGCCGCCGCAGGGCCGGGTCAATATTGTCCGGCCGATTGGTAGCACCGATGACGATGACTTGGCCACGTCCATCCATGCCATCCATCAACGCAAGCAGCGTCGATACGATCGATGCGTGGATCTGCTCTTGTTTACTAGACCGAACAGGTGCCAGGCCATCGATCTCGTCAAAGAAGATGATGCTGGGCTGGGTCTTCCGCGCCTCCTCGAACAGCAGCCGCAACTGCTTCTCGGCTTCACCCACCCACTTGCTGAGGGCGTCGGCACCCTTGCGCATGTAGAAGGTAATTTTGCGGCCACCACTACCGATCGAGTTCGCCAGGGCTCGTGCGAGGAGGGTTTTCCCGGTGCCTGGAGGACCATGGAAGAGGACGCCTCTCGGGGGGGTGAGCTTGAACCTCAGGAAGAGCTCGGGGTAGAGCAAGGGCAGTTGTACCATCTCCTTCAGCTGGTTGATGTGATTTGCGAGACCGCCAACCTTGCTGAAGTCCACATTCATATCGACTCCAAGCGGGTCAGCGTCCGCGAGGGCTTTCCGGTCCTTGATCTTGCCGACATTTGGTGATGCACCGAGACCAAGCTTCTCAAGGTCCCCGCCACCTCCGAGCATACCAGGACCGTTAGCAGCGGTCGGCGTCATGCCGACTGCACCGCCAACAGTGCCAGTCCTCGCGCCAAGCTCGTCGTCGCTGCTGTCTGAGTCCGCCCCGCCGATAGCTGCAGCTGCGCCGGTGCCCCATGGACCTGCTAGCAGTGAGCCGGCCCCGCCGGCCCCGCCGAATGGGCCGAACGTGGAGTTCAGAGTGCGCTCCCACTTCGCGGGGCCACCACCATTACGCTTGCGCTGCGAGGCAGGAGGTGGTGCCTCTTCGTCGTCCTCCTGTTCGATCTGTTCTGCAGGAATCCTAATCCTGTAATCAACGACCGGACGTCTTCTGGTGGACCGCTCCTCGTACGCGATTGGCGTGGACTGACGGCGGCGTTGCCGGGTTCGACGAGAGCGCGAGCGCGAACTGCGCTTGAGGTCTTCAGCCTCCTCGGCCATCTCGTCTGGATCGAACTCCAACTCATCGCCCGAATCGTCTTCGCGGGGTCGTTTGTTACCGCGTGTTGCAGCCCTCCGCCCACGGACGGGCCGCTCGCTGGAATTGCCTTCCTCTTCGTCGCCATTTCCGCCCTCAGATCCTTCACCTTCGCCAGAGTCGTTGGGATTGAAATCACTAGCTTCGTCGTCGCCGCCCTTATTCATGCGGTCACTGCCCTTGCGAACAAGCCGGCCGGTACGTCGAGGGCGCGAGGTCACTGACTCCTCGTCTCCGCCTTCCTCAGCGGCAGGGCCAGGAACACTTTGGCGGAGGGAGCGGGTCATCCGGCGGCCCACGACGGGCTTATCATCCGTATCCTCATCGACATCCTGCTCTTGTGGTGCAGGCTCGTCGGCGCCGTCCATTGGAACATCGCCTTCCATGGGGGGAGCGGGCTCTCCGACGCCCTGTTCCTGTTGCGCAGCGCCCTCGGAGTCTTCAACCACGTCGTCGTCAGCCTGCGCGTCAGCCTCTTCCTCTTGCTCTTCGTCGGGTCGGGACGAGGTCTCGTGAGATGCCTCCTCGATCGTCGCGGTGGCTGGTCGCTTCAGACCCTTTGCAGCCCTGGAGTTGCGCGTTTGACGGGTCAGGGTCTCGGGGCTCTTACTTCTCGAAGCAGCCGGAGCGGGTTGCTGGTGCTTGCCAGAAGTTGTCAGCTCCACGAATTCCTCCTCATCGGCGTCTTCCGTCCTGGCTCTGGTGCGCCTGGTACCGACAGCAGGCGTGGGCACTGGCTCCGTCGACGGCAGGCCGCTCTTCTGACCCGTCTTCAAGATCACGATCTTTTGTTTCTTCTGGCGCTTCGGCTCACTATCGTCTGATTCCTCCACAACTTCGTCCTCTTCACTTTCCTCGGCGTAGTTGACGGCCTTGGCTGCAGCCTTCCTGGCTCGACGACCGGCAGCGTTCACTGGTGCATCTTCATCTTCATCATTTTCGCCGAAGGACCCCTCGTCCATGCTATCCGAGAGGACATCATCCTCGTCGTCGTCGATATCAGACCCGCGATACCTGTTTGCCCGTCGGCTGGGGCGACCGCCCTTGGCTTGGGAGACACGGGGAGTCTTCTTCGAACGGCGCGATCGATCCTCGCTGGGATCGAAATTCTCGTCGTCGGGATCGGACTGGTTGGGGTCGAAGCCATCCAAGATATCCCTCTTCCGCTTGTTGGGCGCCATTGTGGCGATCGGACAAAGGTGCTTTGGTGCTTGTCGGGATACAGGCAGCGATCGGTTTTGATGTTTGCCCAAGTTAATGGAGCATGGAAGGCAGGGTTGACAGCAAGAGGTGGTCGCTTATGAACTTGTGGGAAGGTCGGTCTGGAGCGATGCGAAATAATTCGCCTCGATGCACTGCGCGGATGAGGGGTCAGCTTGGCCGCTTAGTCGTCATTCACTATTGTGTTGAGCTGGGGGGGTGGCCTTCCGGAAGTGTCCGCTGTCGGACTCGCGGTGGGCCTTGAGAAAAGCGCAAAGGAGTGCGACAGAATGCTGTAACCGGAAGGGATACACATGAGGACTCACATTGTGCACGTAGAACATCAGAGAGAGCTGGATGGTGGGGAGCTGGCACCGGATGTGCGCGCGTTCTGAAGGAGGATGCGATCCGGGATGATGCAGCGCAGCAAGCTGTGGCGTCTGCCGGTTGGCGATCCGGAGCGAGAAGGTAGGGGGCTAACACGCTGGGATAGACTGCATGCTATGTGCGTGATGGACAATGCAGGCGATGCAGGCTGCTTGATGAACTCGAGCCTCGCAGTTGATGGCTGTGGTTGTATCGTTCAGTAGGAGAGCACATCTCAGCTGCCATAGACAGAATGCAATCACTAGACGCGTTTCCTGGGAAGAAAGGCGGGTCCCCCCCAAGTCCTGACCAATCACACCCTCCACTTCAGCCTGTCAGCTACCTGCGAAAAGCCTCAAACTCGATCAACCTATGAAGAAAGGTGAAGTGTTGTCGAGTTACCAGACCAGTTTGACTTCGCCAGGGGAAAAGCCTGTCACAATAGAATCAGCAATAACACAATTGAAACATTGCGGTTTTCAGCTTCGCAGGAAAAGTCCTGCCGTTGGCAGCTGGTATTCATACAATGTGAGATCATTGCTCACGGCATGATCGTCAATAGAAAACAATTTACTCAAACGGGAAATCTATTTTGCATGTGTCGTCATTATCCTCCTAGATTTCTAGGGTACCGCGTGGTCGGGAGACTATTTACTCCACATGGCGGGCGGGTAGGATGAGGCTCAACGGACATGACATGGCATTTGCAATGTGGTCTTACTGGCGAGGGGTCCGGGGCACCCGGGGATCATGGCCGATCGGCAGGACCCGATGCCATCTCCCCCTGCTGCAGGATGCAAAGGGACGGGTCGAGGTTGGACGAAGGAGGGAGGAGGAGGGGGGGATGAGCTGTGCTGTGCTGTGCTGTGCTGGCTCCCAGACCGGCCGGGTCTCGACTGTCGAGGGGCAGTCTGCTGAGATCCGACCGTGACAGCCTTTCGAATCATCATCCCACTGGATCGCAGTGGTCTGCAACCATGGACGTGCTGCAACTCGAGTTCCAGATTGCGAACAAAATCATGTCAGGAAGGACTGACGCCGAGTGACATGGCTAGGTCGCCTTGGAACGGATGTGGAGTGGTGCTGCTCTGATGATTGTCTCTAGCCCTGCTTTGACCCATCGAGGGGCAGTCCCCGAATCTTACAGAGTCTTACCTCGCCCTTTGCACGCTGTCTCTGCTGTCTTCTGGGTGTGGCACGCTACCTGGGCGACCGCTGACGGAGGACATGGCTGAGGGGTTATGAAGATTGAAGCTCGCTGAACGTCCGACTTGCACTATGATCTTTGGTGCGGCGTTGTTTTGTACTGTGCCGTAGCATGCAGTCTATTCAGCATATGTAGACATCATGAGCCGTTCTAATGCAGGAACTCCCGTAGTGGTGAAATCGAGCAAGAACCATGCTTGCCTATCCCCCTCCCCCTAAGATGCGATGTTTAGCCCCACCAAGTTTCCTAGGAATACGAACTCCTTGAGCAATGTCGGACTCCAACTTCTCAGGATATGCCCGAATGCTTCTCGTCTTCATTCTCACCGTCTTCCCATCCTCATCTTCGGGAACACGAGCGGCAGCTTCAGCACACCGAAGCAATCCGTCCTACCCTCCTCGACCTTCCTCTTGTTAATCCTCGCGCCAATCTCCATGAAGAATTGGTTCATTTCCTTCTGCTCCAACTTGAGGTCCTCCTTCAGATCCCAGGTGTTGGTATCATAGTTGTCCAGTATGCACGCGAATGCGCACAGGTGCGTCGTGAGCAAGTCCACGTGCGGCTTACGCATGACACCCCCCTCCGTGAACTTGCGGCGGATGCTTTCGATCACTGGCGGCGGCGCAGGCGCCAGTTCCTCTTGCAGCTTGTCCTTCTTCAGGATCTCCCGGGCGCCCTTGTCCCTGCCCTTGCGGGAGGTCATCAACACCACCTGCAAGAAGTAGGTGTATCTCAACAACCGCAGTCGAGCCACCGCGTTTTCCCCCGACCCGATCCGCCGCAGCCGGTTCGCCACGAATCGCGATCGCAGCTTGACATCCTCGTTCTTCTTGACAGCCTGCATCCAGTCGTTGACCTGTATCAGCTCCAGTATATCCTTGCCAATCAATTCCTCCGGCTTGTACACGTCCTGGATCTCGTCTGCCTCGAAGTCGCCCCTGGGCACGGGCTTGCCAGCGTCGATAGCGCTCTGCAGGTCCTCGCGCGTCGGCACGCTCATCGCCACGTCCTCCATAGAAGCCATGAGGGCCTTCTCAGATGCGTCGAGGCTCTGCGGTCCGTCGCCGGCCTTGGGCTTGCGCGGCGTGATGGCGTTCTCGACCACGGCAGCAAGGGCTTTCTTCGCCTTCTTAGTGCCAAAGGCTTGGCCCAGCTCGGCGCGCTGGTCGTACATGGACTGGAATGTGTTGGCTACAGGTTTGAAGTACAGGTGAAGGACGATCCGTACCTGTGATACTTGTTGCGACTGCATCTCCCCCTCGGAGGCCTGCTGTGCTCGCACGGCGCCCCTCACGACCATCTTTTTGGCCTCTGAGAGCTGCAATTGGCCTGTTGCCGGATCGAAGAGCCCTACATAGTGTTTGAGAAGCGGTTGGCCATCTTTCGGCTTGTCCTCCCGCGCCGTATAGTCCAGTGTCCTGTGGCTCGCGGAGTGTAGTAGGAGGTCATCGGAGCGGTGTCGAGGGCGTTTTACGGGTCGTCGGGAGTATGAGTTGAAAACGGCATCTTGAGACACAGAAATGCCAGGGGAGGTAACTGCATGGAAGTGTCAGAGCCTGGCGGTATCTGGAGACGAACGAGACACATACCGACTACTGGCGGGGAGATTCGTGATTGCACAATGGAGGAGACCTTGATCGTCCGGCTCTGGGAAGACGCCGTCGAGTCCGGGGTGATCTTGTTCTTCTTCGTCTTCTTCTTTTCCGGCACGTGGTCGTCACTGTGTTTCCTCTTCTTGCTGCTGACGTCTGGCATGTTGAAAGTGGTCCGGAATGCAATCAAAATCCCAAAGATAACGTTGTGGTCGCGGGCAAATCGCTATTCAGGCCAAAAATTTCGAGGTGTCGGCGGACCATACGCACCCCAAATCGGCAGAGGCTTGTGAACTTTTTGTTCTGCCGACCTCACCGCTTGCCGGTCTCAACTGCCTCAGAGATCCCCACTTTTCACATCGACATCATACGGAGGAAGCTCGCGCACAGCTTGAAGTCTCGAAAATATTGTATGGGGTACAGGCATTGCATTGGACATGCGGTAACGAAGCAGTCCTTCAGCTCACTACGGCGGCAGGCCAGTCGGAGCTCGTCACTCAATGCCGCAAGGCTGGGCATCATAGCAGCATCGAGCTCCTGTCAAGCTCGACCCTCGTTAGAGCGTCGAACAGCGTCCACATTCAAGCGGGCAGTGCAACCGTTTACTACAGGACTTGCAATAATCTGGTAATGATGGGAAGATCGGAAATCCCCGTCGGGTAGTACCTTTGCCTCTCATGTCCCTCTCGAATTTTACTTAGGTTCGTGTTATGCGGGATCGCCTTCTGTGGATAAAATCACTGGCAGTTTGACAGACACGCTTATGCGGTCTGGGGGCGGGTCACACGCAAGATCACGGCATGAAAGTAGGACTGAGTCGAAGCGAACTGCTTTTATTTTGCAACGTCCTTGTCTCAGGACCCTCATCAAGTTTTTCGTAAGCGTCCTTCATAGCAACGCAGTTGGCTTCGGTGGTGGCGTGTCATGTAAACACTTGTGCCCGTTTCGACCTCCCAATTGAACGTAATAGATAGCTCTCCACGAAGAACCCGTCATAATTGCCAGCCTTAATGCGTCGTCATGGTCCCTCCTAGCTCCAATCCCCCACCGAAACTTGGGTCCAGGAATCTCAGGAGATCCGATCCTCCCCCAACACAGGCAGGCAGAAAATTGGATGGTGGCAGTGGCGCTTGACGCGAGTGAATGCTCGAGGCCGATGATGATGACACGACGTGTGTCACTACTTGTTGGTTGTCATGATGGCTCTGTTGTTTGATGCTCGAGCTGCCGTGAGGTCGTGTGGTGCGAGGTGTTTACTTGCTGTGGAGGAATCAGTGACTTGGTCGCTCGCGTACCCTTGTGCGTGCCTCGACGCAGATGAGCTTGAAGAAACTTACCTTCTGGCCCTCATCTTTCTTCTCTTGCGCTTGAGGCGTCGAACGCGCTTCTTCCTCCACTTGGCTCTCATCGTGAACGATTGATACTGTTAATGACGGAGTTAGATGCATATGTTCAAGCTCCAGTGGTTATGTGACGTAGGTTGCATCCAGCAGCGAGCAGCGCCGTCGCAGATGGATAGATCAATCAATTGATGGGATTGAGCAGTGGGCCATCGCGGCGGTTACACTGAGAGCTGCTGGTAACAGCTCAATCGCAGGGCGTGGAGGGCAACTTACATTGTTCTGCGGTGAGAGAAGTCGTTGGTGGTGTTGGGAAGAAAGACGGATGCGGGAGCTGTGCAGCGGCCGATTTTTGTAACCTCCCAAGGTTTGGTGGGGAATCGACGCTACTTAGGTAAGCAGAATGGTCACGTGCTCAATCTGGTAGCAGGGTTAGGGTCATCATTGCTCTCTTTCCTGCAGCGAAGGATAGAAAACCAGGCCATTCAAGTTGAATTTCCTCTACAAACTTAATGTTATGTCAGTAAACAGTGAAGTGAATCTGTACTTCCAGCTGCTACCAGAATTTGCATGTTAAGAGACTGTAGGTGGGCAGGCGTCCTCGTACAATCAGGTCATCTCAAGGTCCAGGGCAGTAGTCCATTGGAGACTTCGTATGAGGGTCAGTTGGACGGGCTCACGATTGAGATTGATCTTGGACACCTTGCCTGCTTCGGTCCTGCTTGAGCCAACCAGCTTTTGGTAGAAAATGAGCAATATATCCTCCCAGTCCGAGATGCTACCCTTGGAGCTCACCCTCGTCCTCGCAGCCACCCGTGACATGGGTATTGGCCTGCGAGGGACTCTTCCGTGGACGGGCCTGAAAAAGGAGATGGCCTACTTTGCAAGAATCACGAAGAAGCTTCCACCTGCAGTAAGTCTAAGGCCAGACAATTCTGAAGACGTTTGTATTCCCTCTGACTCACGTCTGTTAGGCTGAACGCACGGCTATGAACGCAGTGATAATGGGCCGCAAAACCTGGGACAGTATCCCACCCAAGTTCCGCCCTCTCAAAGGACGTCTCAATATCGTCATCAGCCGATCCTTCAGCACACCACCGGAAGAGCCCAGCAGTGTCGAAATGGATCCAGTCAAGTCCCCGTCACTGGAGCAAGCAATAAAATACCTGCATGGAAAGCCTCAGAGCACGTTGGGACGAGTGTTTGTAATAGGTGGTGGCCAGATCTATACTTCAGCCTTGGCGACGGGGGAGGCGAGAAGGATACTTCTGACGAAGGTCATGACGGATTTTGAGTGTGATACGCACTTCTCACTGCAGCTGAGCGACGAGGGTGGGAGTAGTCCTGGGTGGGCGAAGAGATCGAAGCAGGAGTTGGATGCTTGGACTGGGGAGACAGTACCAGAGGGTGTTCAGGTTGAGAATGACACGCAGTATGAGTTCCAGATGTGGGAGAGGACGGACTGATATCTTCCTTCGACGGGATACATTACTCACAATGGCCAGATTCTGGTGCTGTGCCCTTCTGTATGCCGTTCTTGTGTGTTCTGGCACACGCGTAATATGTGACTTTGTTTGGGTCTCCATTGTGCCCACGTAGGCTCATGCGAAGCGACTGCCCGTGTTCTCTGGTGCTTTAGCAGTCTCAACAGACGCTGCCTTCACATCGCCCGACGAAGCAATCTTATCCACTACCCTCAGTTCCGCGGTAGGCTGCGTCTTAAACATGGATGCCCCATGATACAACAACGCTGGGTCGAGCATCTGATCCAAGCTCCTCAGCGTCGACCTCATCCAACTGACGATCGCCGCGACGTGCCGCATATCCACGTCCTCCCTGCTCATGAATATATTCCTCCACACAGCGGCGGCCATGACCGCGTCGCCCTTGACCAGCCCCTCATCGTACGCAAGTATCACACCCCGCCATGTTTGGAAGAGTGAGTTAAGGTGGCCCGACCGGATCATCCGGCTCTTCATCCCGTGGTTGATCTGCATCAGGTCCTCGGCGTGCTGGAAGAAATGGTTGACCAGCTGCGTCTGCCAGGCCTGCCAGGCACTCTTCTCGAGACACCGCAGGCGGACTACGATGAGGTATAGGTGGAGCATGGTTACTTGGGACCAGGTGCTGAAGGTGGGAACAAGGCCAAGCTCTGTAACGAATCGGTAACTGTCAGCAATTGCTTCGCCCAATGCGCCGAGGATATATACCAGGTTGGGGTGATTCGACATACCCTCATACCACACACCACTTCCGACCCCAATTTCCATTCCATCTTCCGTCATAGGCACCTCTTCCTTCTTCCGCAGCTCCTCGGAGATCGTATACGCCGCCGGCTTCGAGCAGGCCCCATACATAGCCTCCGTCGCGCCGTAGATTGCGTACGGCTGGACCGCTTTCCGCGGTAAGATCGCACTCGTTATGCTCAACAGGGTCTTACCGAGCCCGGAGGACTCAGAAGCTGACTGTGACTTCTCCTTTCGACGTGCGGTGGTCTGATGGAACGTCCGTCTCGAATTCCTCACGATCTCTGCGACGGAGGCGCGCGGAGCGTGATTCAGCTCGATCAGGGCGCGGAGCTGCCGCCGCGCGAGGTCGCGACATGGTCGGCAGAGTTGGTTGGCCATGTTTTCGGAACCAATTGGCAAGAATTAAGAAGAGGCAAAGATCTGGGCGTGAAATTGGCATGCAAGGGCCATAGTATGGGTTAAGAGTAGTTCGCGTCATGGACGGTTGGCGCATCGAGCCGAAAAATTTAGAAATGCTGTCCCTGTCTCTATTACGCCGGCAGGCAGGCCCACTGCACGGCTCCGGCAGCGTGGGGGCTTGGCGGCATCCTTCGGAGCTTATACAACAGTACATATAATTCTAGCTAATAAGTGCACGAACAGAGTGATGAAGTTCCCTCAGCGTCATTTGGCATGCATGGCGCCATTAGAGCGTCCGGCGATCACGGTTTCTCCTTCTAAAATGCACCGGCTATGCATCCCAGTCCAAGTCCCCCGCCCTCCGGGTGGAAGAAAGATCATGTACTGACAAGGAGAAAACCCCCTCGGGTGCAAACGAGACAGAGAAAAGAAAAGAAAAAAGAAAGGGCGGGGGGGGGGAGGAAGTGGTGGATGGATTAGCACACCGGACGTTTCAACCTAGATATGAATAAATCCTACGCCGGGTGCTGGACTCTAAATTGTAATCTTCTGGAGAGAATGACAGCGTGAGTAAACGTCAAAGAGAATGCCGTTCCAGAGATCTTAGCCGGCTCTTCATCCAGTTTTTGTTTTGACCATCGTAGACTGAATTAAGGAGACCTATACCATAAATCCTCGATCGTGCAGCTCTAGAACACGCCTTTCCTGACCTGGCGGATGCAAGACGCCTTCGCTGATGGACTCGAGCCCCTGGTGCCAAGTATCAAGCAGGCACGGGTCTCTACCGATACCTTGAGAACACCAAGGAGGCGTTGGTACCACCGAAACCGAACGAATTCGACACGGCGACATCGATCTGCTTGTCCTGCGCCTGCAGGGGCACGAAGTTGAAAACGGTACCCACACTTGGGTTGTGCAGATTCAGGGTAGGCGGTGCCGTGCTCTGCGAATTGTTAGCGGCCTGATCCGAAGCCTACGCCTACGATACAGTTTTTACATACCTCTACTATCGCCAGCACAGAAAACAGCGCCTCGATTGCACCAGCAGCCCCGAGAAGATGGCCGATTGCTCCCTTAGTACCGCTCACCGTGACCTGGCTCTCATTTTGCACGCCATCCCCGCCCAGCATCAAGGTGCTGATTGCCCTGGCTTCCGCAGCATCGCCCATGGACGTGCTGGTAGCGTGAGCGTTGATATAGTTCACCTCTCGTGGCCTGATCTGAGCATTCTTCAGAGCCCTCTTCATGGCCAGCAAGGCCCCTGAGCCATCTTCCCGGGGTGCCGTCATGTGGTGTGCATCACTGCTGCAGCCGTAGCCGGCAACCTCAGCCAGGACGTTGGCACCCCGCGCCTTGGCGTGCTCGAGTTCTTCGAGAATGAGGACAGCTGCTCCTTCAGCCACGACGAAACCATCTCTATCCCTGTCGAAGGGCCGGCAGCTCGCCTTTGGATCATGGTTGGATGCGGTGGATAGGGATCTCGACCTTCCGAAACCCGCAAAGGTCAGGGGGTGGATGCAAGACTCCGAACCGCCGGCGACCATGACATCGGCGTCTCCGTACGCAATGAACCTTGATGCGTCCCCTATGGAGTGGGCACCAGTTGTGCAAGCGGTAGTTGCAGAGTGGTTGGGTCCTTGGAACCCGTATTTCATGGAGATATGACCAGCCGCAAGATTGATGAGAATCTTGGGGACGAACAGGGGAGATACCTTCTTGTAGCCCTACCTATGTTCTTAGCCTCTCGCATAGCCGCACGCGTTCCAGAGGGCCAGGCTCGCTCACATCTTTCTCGAAGGCGAGACTCGTGGCATAGAGCTCGTCCAGATTGCCGATGCCGCTCCCAACGCAGACCCCGGTAGCCTCTAGGTCAGCTTGACAGGTTGGTTTCCAGCCGGCGTCCACGAGGGCCATCTCTGTAGCCGCCATCGCATATTGGGCAAACTTGGAGATGCGCCTCTGCTCCGAGGCATCGAGCCAGTCTGATGGGCGCCATTGTCCCTCGCCTTGTCCGCGAGTCCCGCTTGGCACGAGTCCCGCAACAGTGCTGGTTAGGCCCTTCCACTGGGCTCGAGGCTCGACCGCAGAGATATCTACCAGTCCAGACTCCCCAGCCAGAAGACGTTTCCAAGTTCTGCGGGCGCCTACCCCAAGGGGAGTGACAGCACCGAGACCTGTCACGACAACACGGCGCATGATGTTTCCATGTCCAAGGCCCAGGGGGGGGGAACAGACGAGGACACAGACGTCGAAGCTGGAAACAGGAGCTCACTGATCAGCCTTTCTCTGGCTAAGGTTGGCGAGAAGCTTGATGCCAGACCGTCATCGGGCCCGTAGGGGTCATGAGATGTTTGTGTCTGGTCTGATGGTGGAGGATTCAAGTGGTGAAACTTGTCATCGCGCAGGGACAAGAAAAGAACTGATAAGGTTCTGACCCAGTTACGCTAACCCAAAGCCAGGTTGGCGGCGAGGCCTGGGGCTGACACGCTGAGAAACCCCCCTGACCCGAGCCCGCGGGCCTTGCTCTGCAACCCCAGATTTCCCCTCTGCAAGCGGCAGGCGGTGGCTGCAGGGCGAGGCTTCAGGCCTAGAGCAGATCTCGGTTTCTAAATCCAGACCAGAATAGACCCACGCCGCCGCATGTCTGACAAAGACGTGGCCCGAGGCGCCCCCTGCTCCAGCAATCCTCCTCCAGCGGCGGCGACACATGGCCACTCGGGATTCTTACGAGAGATGCTGTGTTTACAGAGCACGCTCCAGCAGACGGTATGACGGCTTCTCGTGGTTCATATCTTGGACGTTTCCTCCTGAAGTCATTCACTTAGACTTTTCCTTCCAGACGACGGCGCCTTGCACCTGTCCGTTCCGCCGACAAGTCTCCGGGATCCAGCCACCCTCCGGGCGTTAACTCGTCTTGAGAGAGGGCCATTGCAACTTTACTACTCATTCTTGGTCATCCCCCCCGCGGGACAGCACATTGCGGGAATCAGAGCGAACGACGTGTTGTGGAGCTTGGAGGCAAGGGAATTGAGATATCTGCCCAGGCCCGTCTAGTGATCGCGAGTCCACGATCACACCATTCTGGCTTGTGTCCAATCGCATAGGGCCATTTGGACATCTTGTTGCGCCAAGAAGCTCGAGGGACCCCCATCTTCGATATCGACTGAGCTGCTTTACTTCCCGGGCCGTTTTACATGGGATTCGAATGTCTGTCCCATCCTCTGGCTGTTGAGGCTATCCACTCGAACGAATCTGTGCTTGCCGCAAGTCTGTTTCACCCTCTTCCAGGCACGTTCTCCGCTCCTTATCGGGACAACAATCGATCGCCAGAGTCAAGCCAGGATAATCTTCGACCAGGACGATCTTGCATTTGCAATCATCGCATGATCCAGTCTCACTCCCAGCTTCCGTAACTGGACGATAACCTTGCTTCTCATCTGAGACACTTCACTTTCATGCGGCACGCATACTACGGTTCATCTACCAGCCAACCACGCGACTAAGACCTACCGAATAGACTCTCCAAGCCAGGGCTAGGATCTCACGGCTCGCTTTCTCCCTCAGAACTCCTGTCCAGATAGCGCAGTTGTCCTGTTCTGCTAGCCTCGTCGTCTAGTGATCTACGACAAGCTTGCTGTCCCGGCTTAAGCTCTGGGTCCGGGATTGCAACTCGCGGGCTGGGACATCGGTTGAAGCGCGGAGGACATTCTTGCCTCGTGGGATAGGCGAATCCCGTCACAGGGCCTTATCTGCGTCCTCGCGGGTAGACTTAGAGATCACTCTTTGGTCTGCTTCATGTTCGTTTGCGATCGACAAAGCATAGGCCTTGACGAACTTCGCCGTGGTTTCGGCCCAGCTGGTCTCCCAGCAGTCCATAGTCGGACGGATAGATAGCCCCTATATAGCACACTCTCCTCTTGCACATCATACCTCCACGAGTGTCCCTGTCTCTTGATTCGTTCTCCTCATTGCCGGGTCTACCATCATGGCCCAGCCATACAGAGACGAGCCGTCTGGTACGGCCAAGCAAGTCCGTATGGCAGGAGACGATCGAGACAGGAACACCGAGGTTGGTGTGACGGAGGTCAGTGGGAAGGAGGCGGAAGCCGGGTCGTCGGCGGGCAACTTCGAGACCCCTCTGGGCCGCAGAATGAGCCCTGTCGACGACCTCAAGCACCGCCTCTCGCTATGGGGTGAGTCTAGTACCCAGCCGGCAGACAGTGATGAGGAAGGATCAGAGTACGAATTGTTATTAGATCCGAACCTGCCCGAGGAGTATACCCGACCGCTAGCGACCCGCGTGTCCTCCCACACGACCATCAACTCCATCGACGAGGAGAAGGCGTCCAAGATCTACGACGAGGATGGCGACGAGGAGGACTCGCCGTACCCTGAAGTCCGGGCTGCTGTACACAACTACGATGTTGAAATACCTTGCAATACGGTGCGTAATATTTTCGGTAGCTGGGATTCACCTCGACTGACATACAACACAGGTTCGTGCTTGGACTATTGGCCTGATGCTTGTTGTCATCGGTGCTTCGATGAACACCCTGTTCTCACTCCGTAACCCTTCCATCGGTCTGGGAGCACTCATTGCCCAGATCATCGCATGGCCAATTGGTCATGGATGGGCCAGGGTTATGCCCAAGAAGCAGTTCAACACCTTCGGCCTGAAGTGGTCGCTCAACCCAGGCCCGTTCAACATCAAGGAGCACGCCATTATCGTTGTGATGGCCAGTGTGTCATTCTCTGTTGCTTACGCGACGGATATCATCCTGGCACAGAAAGTGTTCTACAAGCAGGACTTCGGCATTGCCTGGCAGTTTATGTTAACAATCTCGACCCAGTCTCTCGGCTACGGCATCGCGGGCATCATGAGGAGGTTCCTAGTGTACCCGGCATCAATGATCTGGCCCGCCAACTTAGTGTCTGCGACGCTGATGAACGCCATGTACGAAAAGAACGAGCACCCCGACCCCACTGTCCTTGGTGGCATGATGCCTCGCTACAGGTGGTTCGCGTACATCACCTTCGGTGCCTTCGTGTACTACTTCATACCTGGCTTCTTCGCTCAGTTCTTGAGCACCTTTGCCTTTGCCACCTGGATTGCCCCCCAGAATCCGGTGATCAACCAGCTCTTCGGCGCTACCACAGGCTTGTCGATTATTCCCATCACCTTTGACTGGACTCAGATCTCAGGCTTCGTTGGCTCCCCACTGATCCCCCCGTGGCACGCCATTGCCAACACCCTCATTGGTGTCGTGGTCTTCTTCATCTTTGGCGCTTCTCTGTTCCACTACACAGGGACTTGGTACGGTCAATTCCTGCCCATGAGCGACTCGGGAACCTACGATAACACTGGCGCCCCTTACAACACGTCGCGCATCTTGACGCCAGAACTCACCCTCGACCAGCAGGCATACGAGAACTACTCGCCCCTCTTCATCAGGTATGTACTTTCGTCCACTCCACATGGATTTGTGCGGCGGGGCGACTGACTTGCATTTGCAGCACAACTTTTGCTCTCTCCTACGGTCTATCCTTCGCTGCCATTGCGTCTCTCATCGTTTACACGTATTTACATCACGGCGAGAGGATCTGGACCCAGTGGAGACACAGTAAGAGTGAGCCTGATGACATCCATATGAAGCTCATGAGAAAGTACCCTGAGGCCCCCACATGGTGGTACGGGGGCCTATTTGTCCTCGTGAGTTACCTCCGTCCCCTGTCCCCTAGGTATGTCTAGATCATAAGCTGATATGATCTATAGATGCTGGGTCTTGGTTTCGTCACTGTATTGGCCTATCCAACCAACCTGAACTGGTGGTCTTTCCTGCTGGCTGTGGCCATCTCCTTTGGGTTCTCCCTGCCTATTGGAATCATTCAGGCTATCACGAACAACCAGATTGGTCTGAACGTGTTGACCGAGTTTGTCTATGGCTACATCCAGCCTGGACGGCCTCTGGCGCTCATGATGTGGGTGCCAACGGATCACTTTGCCACCTGCGGACAAGGTATGCTGACTTACATACAGCTTCAAAACGTTCGGCTACATCACGATGAGCCAGGCACTGTCCTTCGTGTCTGACCTGAAGTTCGGCCACTACATGAAGATCCCGCCGCGGACCATGTTCATGGCTCAGGTTGTGGCAACGACCTTCTCCTGCTTCATCCAGATCATCGTCCTCAATACATCGCTCGGCGCTATACCCGAAGTTTGCACAACGACCCAGCGCGACCACTTCACCTGTCCAGGTGGCAAAGTCTTCTTCTCAGGTACGCTTCCCATCCACCGAAGGTTCATGCGCGTCTCAGAACCACGCTAACAATGTGGCAGCCTCCGTCATCTGGGGTCTTCTCGGCCCATCCCGCATCTTCTCTCCCGGCCAGATCTACTCCGGCCTCTTCATTTTCTTCGGCGTAGGCGCTGTCGTTCCAGTAATATTCTACTACGCCATGAAGCGCTGGCCCAGGTCCCCCGCCAGGTACCTCATCGCCCCCGTCATCTTCGGCGGCTCCGGCTCCATCCCTCCTGCCACGCCCCTCAACTACCTGTCCTGGGGCATCGTCGGTTTCGTGTTCCAGTACCTCATCAAGAAGCGCCACTTCAGGTGGTGGAGCCGCCTCAACTTCCTCACCTCGTCGGGCCTCGACCTTGGTCTGGCGCTGAGCACCTTGGTCATCTTCTTCGCGTTCACGCTGAACAACATCAACCCGCCTTCGTGGTGGGGAAATGATATCGTGACGCAGACGATGGACGCCCAGGATACCGCCATCCAGGTGGTGCTGCCGGTGGGACAGACGTTCGGGCCGGAGACGTGGCATTAAAATGTTCTCGCGGGTTAAGGGTATCTGGGTATTGGGCTTCTCCGCGCAGGAGCAATATGGGCTGGGCTGGGAGTTTCAAAGAGAGGCATGGCGCTGGGAATTTCGTGAGGCGCACTGTACAACATACCTGTGATGGTCCCGCCCCCCCCCGAGGTCCATATTTGTCCCTCGATATATAAACCCTGTACCTTGTTTATACACCGAATCTCTATCCTCTATAACAATCACGTCGTCCGCCTGCCTGCTCTACAAGCAGTGCCTCAAATGCCCAAGGCCGAGGGCTTGTGCGACGGGCAATCGAGCCCCCGCTGCCAAGACGTAAACTCGGCGCAGCGCCAGGCTGCGGCGACGAGATCACATTTGCTCGGCCGGCCTTCTCGCGCCTTGCTTTGGGCGACCGAGCCTCTCCGGCGTCCTGCGGCGCCTACCAAGCCACGCTGATGCGGAAGCCCAGTCTCGGAACGCCGGGACGCGGCTGCAGCCTGGCCTATGGACCCGACCCTCCGAGGGTCAAGATCCGGCCAAGAAAAAAAAAAAAATTGCAATCCGTTGGACCAGGCCCCTTCCCACGAGTGATCTAGTTCTGGCAGTCGGATGGCCTCGTGGGTTCTGTAGGCTGACGTATCGTGACGTTTCAGCCTGAGACGCTGTGGCGAGGCTGAAGCCTTGCGGTCAGCCGCACATGTAGCGCCGGAGGTTGCAAATCCCATTACTCTCCTTTTTTCTTGCGTTTACTTATATTACTGAGCCTGGGCTCGTCCATAGTTGCTCCTCCTAGCCATCATTATTTATTATTTTCTACTTCCCACCTAGAAATTAAACCAAATTAAACCAAGTGCCATAATAGTATAACTAACATGTTCAGCCCCACATACTTTATATGTAAAATAATTAGCCTAATCAGTCAAGTATGATTAGATTCGTTGTCGATAATTCCCGCTCCAAGACGGAGCGGATAAGGTGATGTAGTCTGAAGAGTTGGATATCTAAGGACGGGCATGTTTTCTACCACACCTCGATAGATCCGGCAGATAGTTCTTCAGCCATTACTACCTGCCACGGGTGAGCACCTCGCTCGACCCCGACAGCCCGTTTTCCATTACAGGATGAGCTCGGCAGTGCCGCTTCCGTGCCCAAAGCTTATCCGGGCGAGGCAGGAGTATATTCTCTCTGAGGATGAAGCCAAGGACAAGCGGACACGAGGGTTCTCTGGAAAAGGCCGAGGTGCCCAGTACTTTCGTTCGCCTTGCTCTTTACGCGGCTTGATATTGAGACGTGCGCGACTGCTCATCCCCAGCGGGGTTCAACCGGATCGGAGGTGGGTTCCGACTGGGGGGGGGGGAAGGGGAAGCTCTGCCACCGGTATCCAAGTTGCCTCTTCGGATCAGGAGGAAGACTGCGGTCGGTGTAGCTATGCCTTATTAGCATACGTGTGTTCAGCGGTGTTCCAGGCGCGCGCAAATGTATCATGTTTGAGCCTGAAGCTCTCTTTCCGGTCATCACCTCTTGGCGAGGGGCACTCAGATGTGATCGAGAGTAAAGGAAGTCTAGGATTCCTAGGTCGTTAATTATTCTAACCTCTTCGCAGTATGAATATTACGCTACCAAGTAAAGCGTATCACTGACGAAGTGCACTATTCAATGAATGGCATACGACGAATGGCAAACGACCTTTACATGTTTTCTATGGCATTTGCACAACCCTTTCTCCCATTTTCCCCTCCACGTACAGAGACCCTCGGAGTGCAGCATACCATTTAACGAATGGCATAAGGCGCTACCGGTCTACTCCGCAAATGCCATCATGGGATACAAGGGTATCGGCATCCCTGTACCTCCATTGAAGCTTCCATCCATCTGCGCCGCTGGCATCGGAGGTGTAGCAAATGTGGATGGTCCCGCGTCACCCGAAACGCCAAAATCATTGAGCACACTATCTCTGAAGAGCGCTGGATCAGTCACTGCCGCCGCCGCCGCCGCCGCCGCCCCGCCGCCGCCGGGAGGAGGGGCCCACGCCTCCCACAGGTTATCGAAGTGAAACCACTCCGTATCAGACATCATGTCTCCTCCGGCAGAGGTGGTGGGCGTAGTGGCCGAGGGCATCGTACCGGGCGATGGTGAGGGGCCGGCGATGTTGGTAGAATTGCGGCGGGACAAGCCGGATGGTTTCGGCGCTTGGGTCTGTTGAGCCTGTGAGACAGCGGGTGTGAAGGCTGCGGGGCCCAGCTTGCTGGCCGGGATGGCTGGATTGGGATTTGGATTGGGATTAGGAGGGTGTGACAGGAAAAAGTTGGCTATTGGATCGTTCGAGGCATTACTCATTGCCCCCGTTGGCGTGTTCGGGACGGAAGGCGGATCCTGAAGTGCTGATGTTATTGTAGGGTTTCTGGTCACTACAACGTGGTTAAAGGTTGTCAGGATGTAGACCAGCCGACCGGCCTGGGGATCTGATTTGGCGCAGTAGTTCATGACCGCCATGGCCTTTTGAAAGGTCTCGGCGTAGGCGGGATTCTGGTGGAGGGAGGCGAATTCGCTACTCAGGACCACCAGGGCAGCGGCGAAGAGGAAATGTCTGGGGGAAGTCAGCCATGCATCGTAGCCGTCAAGAGCTCTCTCTCTCTCTCTCTCTCTCTCTCTCTCTCTTTGTGTACAACTTACATGATGAACGGATCGCGTTGTGGTAGGTACTTGCCCTCGAAACCCATATGTACGAGTGTGACAGTATGGTAGGCAGCATTAACACAGGCCTCAGAAAACTTCTCCATTTTTGAGCCCGGGCGTATCGTCGCACGAGGTATGCCTCGCTTCTCCTGCTGTAGCCGGTTCATCAGGAAAAGAAAGAAGGGCCTCGTCAGCAGGATGACCGCATGGCAGTACAGCAGGTTGACGTGTAAGATTGCCATTCCGTGCTTCGGGTCGATCTCGCTGTTCATTGCCTGTCGCCAGTGGAGGTTTAGATTGTACTTCTGCGGCCCCCCCTTGCACTGTTCCGATATATCTTGGGCGAGCCTGGTGGAGATCTTGCGGTGCGCATAAATCTTTTTTAGTATGATGCCGATGACTTGACAACTCCGCACGGCTGCGTTGAGGCCACCGAAGGACGAAGAGTCGGTGTCGTTAGCTGCGAGGTATTTGTCAGGGGTGACAAGGGCGTCTGGAGAGCAGTCGTCTTCGGAAATCGACGTCGGCCGTCCAAGGGCTGCTGCAAGGAAGCGGTCGAGGACGTATAGACTCCGCCAGACGTTTCTCCGCTGCACGCGGTCCGGCACAGGGAAAATCACCATGGTCTCCAGTCTATGCAGGCCTAGGGCATACGCAGATCTCACGGCCATCCCTAAGCCGTAATCAGTAGTCTGGGCAATTTGATCGGCTGGGCTTGGACGTCTTACCATGATACGCATAGGCTGCATTTCTCTTCGTCTTCGCCAGCATGTATACGGACATGAGCAACAAGGCCTGGACAGACCAGAAATCGGCGTCCTCGAACCCTGAAGTTGGGTCTCCTAGGCACTTGGCATTTCTGAAGAAGAGCTCGGCGCGGTCCGGTTGGCCTGCCTGAAGCTTCTGTATGACCTTCTCGTCCTCGGTGCCCGAGACGGGCGTGGCGAGCAGGAGGCCAATCGCGAAGACAAGGTTGAGGAGGCACAGGAAGGTCGGTTCTGCGGCCAAGGGATCTTGGTAACAAATGTCGAGCCCCCGGGCGAAGGCCGTCCGTTCGAATACCTCGACTAGGCTGTTGGTCTGACCGAAGTCAGCACCACCACACAACATGGTCTACAAAGGCCATAGCAATGTTCGGGATGATGCCGGTACTGGATACGATAACACCGTTCTCGCCCGGAAGCGTTCGGTCGCGGCGCGATATGGCAACCTCGTGTACATGACCAAACAGCGACGTGTGCGGAAGCGACTCACATTTGTAAAGTAGGATTTTACCAGGACGTCCGCCGTTCTGCGATCTGGGAGCAGGACCGGCGCCCTAGCATCTAGTGAGAGAGTTGTCGTCGCTTCCATGAGGCGGTGGCGGCTTGGGTCCGTGGTGAACTGGGATGGGCCATCCACACTCTCCACTATCATACGGATGAACTGGAGGTATGACAGCGTCGCGGAGTCACCAAGGTATACTGAGCTTCCGGTCAGCAGGTCGGAGGGGCCGAGAGCACGGGAGCAGAACACATACAAAGCCTTCCGGTCGGATCCTGAAGCATTCTCGTCTCCGTATAGACCTCGGCGACCTCGTCAGCACCGCTCACGGTGCTCTGCCTCGAGCAGGCCTCCAGCTCCGGCTCCCGACCGGGCTGGCCAGGGACAACAGGTGGAAGTTTGGGTATGGGGGGGCCCAGCAGCCTCGTCGTCTCGTTGGCATCCAGGGCGTGATGCGGAGCAGGCGGTGGATGGCCTGGGGGAGCCGGCCCACTCCCAGAGACCTTCAACCTCTTGGCGGCTGGTTCCGCAGCAGACCCGACAGCATCCGACGCCGACACCCTCCGGGACACAGGAGAGATGCCTGCAGCCGCAGCGAGCCCGTGGTGAGCGCCGTTCTGGTTCGGTGCGGGGCTGTTCTGCGAGACATATTCGCAGACGAAGCTCCTCTTGGTACATGTGTTGCAAGGCTGCAACCCATTGCACTACATGGGCCTGTGATTAGCCGCGGGGATCTTGAGCCACGTAACAAGTTAAGGGGGAGAAAAGATAGATGAGACGGATTGGGGGGTATGTACGCTCCCGGCGTCGGAAGCGGACGGAGGCTCAGCGGGCCATATCACTGGGCCCCTCGGAACCTGGTGTCCTCGCGGGCGCGGGCTTCTCCTCTGGAGGGAGGCCCCTGACGTTTCCCGCATCGCATGCTGCCCAGCACCAGGTAGGTAGGGATACATGCGGAAGTGTCTGTCTGGACGGGGCCCAGAGGAGACAAGACAGCCCGCGGGGGCAGGGGGACGGGCGTGATCGGAACAGCAGGTGGCAACGTCGAGATCCGGGAAAAAGGCATGCTCTCTCACCTTCTGCTTCCGACGCTTACAGGATTCGCAGGCCTGAGCAGTACGAATTCTCTTGTCATCGGGGACCTTTGGTCGGGTCATTGTCCGGCAAGAGGGTGGGGTCTAGACACGAGAGGCGGCGGCAATGGTCACAGCAGGTTCGCGACCCCGCCATGCGCGGAGGCAAGCAAGCGCCTGCCTGTGGGAGGGGAGGATGGTGTCGGAAGCGGGCCCGAGGAGGGCGAGGTGAAGCTGGCGGTCCTGGCCTCAGGTCCCCGGAGCGGATCCCCTCTCCCTTAGGACGCGGAGGATGATCGGCTAAGCCCCTTGTCCTACCCACACCGTACGGGCCGAATGCTCGCTCGGCGAGGCAAGGCCGGCAGCACGGGGGTGGGGGGAGTCGGCCTGGAGGTCTGCCTGGCGGGCTGAAAGGCAGCTGTCGTGGCACACGGAGCCGGTGGACCACCGGACTTATCGACCTCGTGATGTGTCGGTTGCCCGCCGGTCTTTTCCCTCCAGTCAAGCAAGGGAGACAAGGCGTACGAGCGGGGTCAGGGGAGGAGACGGGGACGACAGGCTCAATCAAGCTCGAAACGGACCCGGGTGACGCAGGCGAGGCCTGGTTTGAATGGCGAGGCGAGGCGAGGCCCAGGTCGGACACCAAGCTTGTGACGGAGGCTGATGAAGCACAGCAAGCTGAAGTGATTGATGCCTGCCTCTTGGGAGGATTGGGGGGGTGGTGGGCGTCCGGACGTGAGGGCCGCCAGCTGCTGGGTCGAAGGGGGGGGGGGGGAAGCTGGAGCCGCGCAGGACCTTAAAAAAACAAAATAAAAAAACAACAAGGCCTGGGCCAAAAGTCTGTATCCCGTCCAATGCGCGAACAGAGGTGCTGGTGGTTGCAGGTGCAGGTTACAGGTGCAGATGCAGCTGGCATGGCACCAGCGAGGACCAAATGCCCAGCGCCAGATGAGGGTGAAGGTGCGTCCAATGGTCACAGAGGGGGAGCCCAAGTGCCAGTGCGTGCCAGTGCCAGTGCCAGTGCCAGTGCCAGTGCTAGTGCCAGTGCCAGTGCCAGTGCTAGTGCTAGTGCCAGTGCCAGTGCCAGTGCTAGTGCTAGTGCTAGTGCCAGTGCCAGTGCCAGGGCCAGGGCCCGGGAGCCTCACGCAGGGACGGCTTTCTGCAAGCGGCTAGCGCAGCCACCAGGCCGGGAGGATATACTGACAAGGAGCGACAAGGGCCCGTGCTGAATTTAGGTTACTGAGTAGCGCCTGTGGCGACCAAACAGCCTTGAACAATGTCGTATTCGACCGCTGAAATGAGAAAGGGAAGAGAGGCGCCAGGACTGCTACCCAATAGCGAAGGCGATCCCCATCCAACCCTCGCATGGCCGGACCGTCTGATCTGCCCAGGCGCTCTGGCCGGACCGTGGCCGACCGTGAATGCAGACATGGTCACCCGTAGCAATCTCAGACAGATGCTGCACGGACGGTCACGCCTGTTCGAGACGTGATGGGCATAACCTGGGCGTGTCGTCGTGCGTAGATGTACATAGTACGCCCTATGTACCGTGTGAAAGCGTGGGGTGCAGCCAGCGAGGGAGGGGAGGGGGGATGACGGAATTGCGCGGAGCAAAAGGCGCGTGCGATGTACCATAGTACTGTACATAGCGGGAGCCCCAGAAGGGCTTGGACCACCGCCCATCGGATGACGCACCCGCCCACCCACCTGGAACCTCCTGCAGGTGTCCCGCGTCGTCACCAGCTGGGAAGAGGACGACAACATACCAATAGTATTCCCAGTTTCAACCCTGCTGTCGCTGAAAAAAATAAATAAATAAAGTAAAAATAAAAATAATCCACCTCCTCGCCTCCGGTCCCTGGGGGGCAATGTCACCACCTCACTTCTCCCCTCCCGACGCAGTGAGGACCTTGTCTCTAGGTGTGTTCACAGCCAGGGGGTTCGATGAAGGTGGGGGAGGCTGGACGGGGTCGAGTCGAGCATGTCTCCCGTGAATGTGGGTATCGTCAGCCTACATATTACATATATTTCTCTCGTCGACCCCTCCGCTAATGTTACAGTGACCACCAGTGTGCAGGCCCGGCCCAGGCTGACTTATATACCACCGCTTGGCTTGTTGACGATCGGTCTCGGGTCGAACTGCCTTGCTGCAAAGTACCTGTACCGTCCCGCGTTCCTGAAACGCCACACCTTGCCCTTCCAGATAAAGGCAAACGCGAACAGCAGCACCGCCAGGCCGATCGCCCCAATGGTGTTGAACACGTTGGAGATGCCCACTGCCTCGATCCAGGGCGTCATGGCGAACACGAAGATGGTGCTCAGCGTGTTGCGCGAGAAGGTGAGGGCCACCAGGGCGTCGCCGATGATCTGGGGAAGAGGGTTAGCTTCCGGGGCCCGGTTTTACCCATCCGTGCCGTGGGGGTTTGGAGGGGGGTCGCCTCTGCCTACCTCGTTGTACGCATCCGTCATGTATGTCAGGGCGATGGAGGAGATGGGCGCAGTACCGAAGCTGCAGATGCCCCAGGCCCACGCCACAGCGACCCACGACTGCCCATCCTGCAGGGCGTAGCCGAACCAGAACGCGCCCGCGACCTGGAACGGGATGAAAGGCACAAAGATCCAGAGGCGCATCTCCGGCTCGTAGATGCCGTCCTTCCTCTTGGCCAGGCGCAGGATGATCCTGTCGCTCAGGGGCCCGCAGATGAGCGACCCCAGGGTGTTGCCGATGAACGGGGCCAGGCTCATCAGGCCGACCTGCGTCGAGTCGAAGCTGTAGGGCGCCTCGATCATGTAGGTGCTCAGGGCGGCCGACATGACCGTGGACCAAGCCAGCAGCACCGCGTATACCAGTGACATGTACCCCACCCCGGGGATGGTCAGCAGGATCTGGAAGGGCTGGTAGGCGTGCCGGGCAAAGAGCATGAAGGGCCCTGGCGTGGTCGTCGCGAGGTTCAACATCTGCCAGTACGTCTTTCGTGGGAAGGTCGGATCGATATACACAGACGTCGGCGTGTTACCCTCCTGCGCCGACAGGGTCGTCTGGGCCTGCTTCTCGGGGTCAGAGGATGCCGGCGCCTTCCCCATGTTCTCCTTGGAATCGACATGCGAGATGCTCTCCGCCGGCGAGACCGGCTCCCCCACGAGTGCTGCCTTGGTCCAGTCAAACTTGGACTCCTCGAAGCCGAAGATGAACGCGATGAGGACGAGCCCGAAGAAGATGGTCATGTACCACCACACCCACCTCCAGCCTTGTGCGCTGGTGACGAATCCGGCAGCAACCGGCGCGAGGGAGCTTCCGAAGTTCGTTGCCCAGACATAGATCGAGTTCATCAGGCCTCTCTGGTGGACGAAGAAGACGTCGGCGACAGTCATCTGGACCATCGTCTCCGCCAGCGACCCCACCCAGCACTGCAGGGCATTGACACCCCACCAGTCGCCGCCTGTCTGCGTCCTCGCCGCCCAGATCATGATGGCCATCTGTGCGGCGCTGCTGAGGATGTATATGGGCCGCAGTCCGTATTTCAGCGCAAAGGGGATCAACATGAAGCTCCCGAGAGCGAGCGTTCCGCATCCGATGGCGTATGTGTTGTTCCTGTGCACCCAGATCAGTACCTCAAAACCAACGGACCCCATACGAAAACGCCCGGGATTGCCGTACATCAGCACGGCGGTGAAGCCTAGCTCATCCTCCATCGGGCCCCAGGTTGGGGTTGTAGCATTGATCTGGGCGAATGCCATGAGGGCGTAGAATGTCGCCAGACCAAAGTTGAGGTATTTCCTCCATTTCTGCCAGTTCAGCGGGTCATTCGGATCGTTCGTCGGCCGGGGCTGCAGGATGATATCTGCAGCATCTGCTCCGTGGAGCCTCTCGAGCCGGACGGTTCCTGGTGGCCAGGCCGGGTCGTCGTCGATCACGACAGCGGCTGCAGCTGCAGCGGTTATGGATCCACTTCCGGCGCCCATGGTCACGATGGTGATAGAGCAATGGCAGCACGGGGGGGGGGGGGGTGATAAGGTGTGCTGTTTTCCCTTTTCTTCTTCGCACAGGCTTGAAAAGTTTCGAGCCCTGCCTTGTTACCTTCCCCTGAACGGCTGCACCAGCGCTATTTGAACTACGGTACACCTCAGCCTCGCCTATACAGCTTGGCCTGGTCCGGCCCGGTATCAGTTGCCATGATACCAGAGATTATGGTATCGCTTAACTATGTTGCGGCCACCATAGGGTTCTGGCGATAACGCACAACCTGACTTATGCATTGCTAATGGTCGTGTGAGCTTATCTTGGAAAGCCCAGCCGAGACCGTCTTGGCGGAAGGGTTTTTTTTTAAATTTCTTTTTTAAGTTTTTTTTTAAATTTTTTGGGGGGGGGGGGGGCGTTTTTTGGGGGGGGGGGGATTTTTAAACAGGCTTATAGGGGAGATAAAATGGTTGGGAGAGTTATGAAAAAAAGGGGGGGCACTA